>OY288249.1:54506280-55157784 GCA_958450325.1 Agrostemma githago | reverse complement strand
CCAAAAAGGGAAGTGGGACAATAATAGGAACTCGGAGAGAGTAACTAGTTGGAAAGCTCGTGCGATGTGGGGGTAACTAATTGCATAAATTGGTGAAACTACTGGTTGACGGACTTTTATTTATATAATAAAATTTCATCGTCTTATTATAGTTTAAGAGTTGTTATAAGACTCAAAAAAATTTCTAGCTAATATCTAAGTATAAAATTTCATCAGTTCATCATAATTTTTCGATGTGTGATAATTCTATTTAAATTTGATTATTACTTTTATTTATATAATAGAATTTCATCACCTTATTACAATTTTTCGATGTGGGATAATTTTAATTCAATCTATAGCCTCAAGAGCTATTATAAGATGGTTGATCTTAATTATATAATAGAATTCAATCAACTTATAATTTTTCGATGTGGAATAATTCTAGTTGATTTAATTATAGTCTTAAGTAGGGCTGTGCACCGGTCCGGACCCGGACCGGACCCTGATTGACCCTGAACCGGAATCATAAATTTCCCTGACCCTGACCCTGAATTGCGAAATAGTGAACCTGGACCGACCCTGAAAATTCCGGGTCCGGACCAGTTGGACCCTGTTGACGGTCTGCTGCAGAAACGAAAATTTATAAAAAACAGAAACGAAAAATTAGAAACGAAATACTAATGAACGAAAAATTAGAAACAAAAATCTATGAATCAAAAACGAAGAAGATCAGAAATCGTAATGAATTGAAAAAATTTCAAACGAAAAATTGATGAATGAGAAAGACAGAAACGAAGGAACTCACCGGAGAATGACATAAACGGTGCCGGAAGAAGATGAACGACGGGGGCGCGGGGCACCGGGGCCGGAGATTTCACAGTCAGAGGGAGGAAATGGGATTTAGGGTTTGTGAGGTATTGGGGATTTAGGGTTTGTGAGTGTCTGTTGGAGGAAACGTCGAGGAAGTGGAGTATTGTTGAATGTTGATTTGTTGTAGTGGGCCGGAGACTAATAGCCCAAAGCCCCAAACCTAACAAATTCAGGGTCAACCGGTCCGGACCGGTAAAATCCGGGTCTGATCCGGACCGAAACCCGGAATTCCAAAATTCAGTGGACCGGAGACCGACCCTGATTTTATCATTCAGGGTCCGGTCCTCACTATTCCGGTCCGGTCCGGTCTACTTTTTCGGTCCGACCCTGAATGTGCAGTCCTAGTCTTAAGAATGTTTTTTATGATTTAAAAGATTTCTCGTTGATATCTATAGACGAACGATTACTTTTATTTATATAGTATAATGTCATCTCTTATTTGTGATATAAAATTTCATCAATATGAAATCTTGTTTATAATACAGAATTTCATCACATTATAATTTGATAAATGAGCACTTTTATTAATAATAGAGAACTAGTATAGGCCCCGTGCATGCACGATATTTTTAATAAATTTATTTTATAGCATATTTCATTTTAGATTTTCAATTCTTTTATTTTTATAAATCTAACAATGGTACGTGTAGGTATATATGAAAATATTTTTGACCATTGCAAAACAAATCAAGATAATTGGATAATGTTTTAATTTGAAATGCCATTAAATGTGTGTTTTAATGAAAATATTACATATATTTTTTATGCTCCATATATGTCATCTTGCATTTAAAGATACATACTCATTTCACTTTTCAATTACGGAGTACTATTTTGTAAAAAATGTGTACTGATAATTTTTTGTAGTGTCTGTTGATACATAACAAATTGCATGTAACATTTAGGCGAAACACTGACTCATGCTGGGGAAGAAATGATGATTTTTTTTTGAAAATTTTTGAAAAGAAAAAAGGTTGAATTTTTTGGAATGGTTGGAAATAAGGATGCTTGGGATGACTTTGATTCCTAATCAGATTCTGACATGGATTCCTAAAAATCTCCTGGTTAGGCCTGTATGCCTAGATGAAGTGTGATAAAATTTCCTATTCCCGTGGTGACTAGGAAAAGGATTTTCTCAAATGGCTAAGCTTTGCAAAAAATGAGAATTTGAAGAGAGAGATATACCGACAGACTCGACTCTGGACGCGAGAGGACGAGTTGACAGACACGACTTTGACTCTCTAAGGGTTAGACCATGACTCGGTAGGGGGTAGGCCACCTAATATGACAAGACTCTTAAGTTGCGCTATTCCGTAGCCTAGGCGAGTGGCAATATGGTCGAATCCTCGGAATGAGACTGTTTCCGTACGACAGGGCTTTGTGGTAGCAATGTCGTAGACTGGTGTTCTTTTGGATATTCTTTTGATTTAGGGGTACATTCCCAAAGTGGGTATTGCTTCGAGTCCCTGACCAATTCTCGTCTTCAACTAAGACGAGTACTAGGACACACTATAGAAAGGAGGCTAGATCTTTATTTTTTGAATTTATCTGGATTTTGTGAGTGGATGAAGGTTTTCTGCCTAAGAGAAGCCCCCAGGACGACAAAGCTAGCTGCTGAGAACATGATGGTGTCGTGACCGGAATGATGGCGCTTTTTGAATGTGTGTCAATGTTGGTGGTTGTGCCCTTGTTGAAAGGCTGCCTACGTATTCACGTGTAGTGAAATCAAACCAAGCCGTAGTTCAGTGGATTGAAAGATAATGGTGCCTAGTTTACTAGGGCTTCGTGTGTAACTAGCCATAGCGATGGTGTAGGCTAGGTGCATTCCCAGTGATGTCTTGATCAAAGGGCTAGAATAGTTAGGATGTTGATCCTGTGACTGTGAGCGTTCTCCGGGGTAGCCCCCAGAGGTGGTGTGAACTTATTTGGGCATGTTCTATGCCGACTGCAAGTTGAGTTCCCGTGTTTGGGGCTGATAACTGGTTTGAATGACAAGAATTGGGATGGGATTTTAACGAGTTCTGCTCTCGGGGATTTTAATGAGTTCTGCTCTCGGGGATTTGATGAGTTTTGCTCTCGGGGATTTTAACGAGTTTTGCTCTCGGGGATTTGATGAGTTTTGCTCTCGGGGATTTGATGAGTTTTGCTCTCGGATTTGCATATGGTGATTGTGAATTCTGTTATGTAAAGGGGAAGTTGAGTAGAATGGCTCGAACTTCGATTGGGCAGGTTTGATAATGCGGGATCTGATTTCCATGTCTGGCCCTAAAGGTTAGGGTGTATCCTATGAAGCTTGAATCCTCAAAATTCTGGGTTGTCTCTAGCCTAGGTCTCGAGAAGGTCTTGAGGGTTGTAATGTGGGAAGGCTAGATGTGGTGTTAGCTGACCAGCTTGACTGTCTCTCCCCTATTTGATGGTACGGGTATTGATAATTTTGAATTGACCGTTTCACGGTCATGGGTTTTTGAATTCTTTGGGTTGACCTCTTAGCCCCGGTCATGGGATTCTTCATTTGAGTTGACCGTGTCTGGTCGACAGATGTTGATAATTCTTTTTTGATCATGGCCAGCTTTTTTTGTTTTGGCCTTTTGCTTTTTTTTTTCTTGGACTTTTGATTTTTTTTGTCCAGCTTTTTTTTTTTCGGTCAGACTAACACCTAAGGTAGGGACTGGCTAGTCTTATTGGATGGATGTTTATTGTGGGAAGTGGGCTTGCCTCCCGTCTTGAACCCAAACTAGAAGACTACCCAGATTTGTCATAGGATTCGATATGCTCCTGCTACGGGTAGTTATGTGGCTTTCTATACCAGACATGGAATAGGTAAAAGGAAAACACAGGCTCGGTTTCCTGCAGTCATTATAGATGTGCCTATAATAGTCACGTGCGTGTGCTCACAGTGTATGATGGTGTTCATCATGTTCTCGGAAACACATAAGGAAAGCATATATGAGAAAGAATATTGAAAGTTGATCTTATTGAATTTTCGAAAAGAGGACAGAATACAAATGACTCTGACGCTGATTTGGAAATGAGGATGTAGGGTATCCTAGACTCGAACTCAGACTTAGACTCGAATCAAATCCGGACTCGGATGCTCGGTTGGTTGTTTTTTTTTTGGTAAGGTCTTTGATTGGAGAGAACGACGGGTGTCACGACTCGCCTAAACTCGGCTTTGCACAAGTGCAAGAGAGGGAGTCAAACTAGACATGGCCCGGGGTGACGGGTCGACAAAGACTCTTGGACCGGGATACTCGAACGTTGATCTAGACGAGGTAACGACCCTGGCTTGGACTCGACCATGAGACTCGGACGGGGTATGAGGGCGAGTCCGAAAATGAGGCAACCGTGTTTGACCGCGTCGCGTGCTCGGACCAACCGTGGTGACCTAACCCTTGATGACTCGAGTATTTGTAGCATAGGTACGACTCGAAGAAGGCATCATAAAGACGCCAGTGTATGATGAACGTGGGGTGCCCTTAGAATGACCGTGGTTGACTGCTCGGTGGGGGATAGCCCCCGAGTGAGGCTAAAGAATCTGATAGGACTCAGATGGTGTGACACCTAAGTGACTCGGAAGTGGGATACGTGAGACAACACGTGTAAGACAAGACCCTTAGAGCAACCGTGATTGATCACTCTACTGAAGGGTAGCCCCCGAGTGGGACTGAAGACTTTGTTAAGACTCGAGTGTCGGACGAGTGACCCTTAGATGTAAGGATCACGAACCTTTTGTTATAAGGTTATGCCTTGTAAAAGGTTGACTCGGAAAAGACACCTAGACGGGTGACTCGTGGACGGTGGGCTTTCCTTAGGATTCGGCAAAGTGGGCCTAGTCCCGTTCGAAGGAAGGTCTACGTGAGAATTCCCCAGACTTTGGAGTCGAGTGTGTAAACGGGCTTTCCTTTGTAGGAGTTAGTCCTACGAAGGTGGGCCGTGCCTTGACAAGTAAGGCGGACTGGGATGGGGTGGAAACTCGTGATATAAGATCGACGGAGTTTCGACGCTATAGACTCTTACAACCTATGACAAGACCCGACACTGCTAAATACGGGAAGTCCTAAGAAGAAGAGGGTTTTGAAAAGGGAATTTGAATTTGAAAACCGAGCAAAGTCGGATTGGAAGACCCGATTTTTTTTGAAAACCGGAAAAAGGGTTATGGGGCCGAGATTTCGGGCTTTTTTTTGAAAAGGTTTGGACAGCATACCGGCTAAAAAAATAGGCTATTTTGAGTCAAAAATCATAAGTCCTAAATTCGGCAGCTTTCCGGGTTTTGAAAAAAGTAGATGGGTTTGAAAAGATGTAAGATTTTGAAAAATGACGATTTTTGAAAAGATCAAAGAAGATCAAGTAGCATGTAGTCATAGAAATGGTATAACAACGCCATGTATGCTCTTAGTCTAAGTCTCGGTCGGTCTAATAGGGTCTATACCAACAACGATGGCTTTCTCGTACTGAGGACGGACTCCCTAAGCCGAGTGGGTCTTAGGACATGCCGCAAAACCTAAACGAGTTCCGCCATTGAAGTCTTTAGTGCATCCAAGTGGGAATGCACCGTGGTATAGTGGGACGTCGGTCACAAGTAACCGGCCCGGGATAGAACGGGGTTATGCATGAACCATTGAACTAAAACGTGTACATTACTAATCGAACGATTTCTTTTCGAGTCTCACCCTGGGGATGCCGATGGTAAGTGACACATCAGTTAATCCCCAGCGGAGTCGCCAAATTGTGGACATGACATAGGTCCACCCCGACGCGGCGAAGCGCGGGTTTTGGGGAGGCAATAGAATTTCCATATGAGATGGATCGAATAGAATTTTAAATCGAAGTAGGAGTCGCCACCGAATTTTATGGTTATTCGGAACCATTCGAACCCACTCTATGTCGTAGTGGGCCATACTTAAAGCCTGGCCCATTTCCGATGTCAGAGTTTATCGGGTTCGTCCCTTAGCATCTCGATATCGATGCCGACTGAAGCGGTTAATCGTATATTGAATGACTCTCGTTGCCAATGGTTTCGGACATCCGGAAACCACGGTTCTGAGTAAGGGGTGAGGGTACGTGTTGGGAAGTTCAGCGAGAACACCCAACCCCGCCCGCACTTAGCGGCCTTTACTAAGATATCGTTCGGTTTTGTGTACACGCGTTAGTTCGACGATGAAATGATATGCAGAGATTATTTTCCTAAGACATGTGAGGAAAAATAAATAAATGGGTTGCTAAGTCGTTTAATGCATGTTAAACTAATAACGTCAAAGTTATTTTAGCATGTGAAGTTCGTTTTAGTCTAATAAAACGATAAAAAGAATATGAGAGAATAATTTGCTACAAACACGAGAAAACGGGTTAGTAACGATTGAAATAATAATATATGAAAGAAATATGAAATCGAGAAAATAAAAATCAATCGAAATCTGAAAAAAATTACTAAAACGTTGTTTTGTATAAAAAACGATGTTCGAGAAAGAATAAAAAAAGAACGAAAAAGACGCGTTTGGGCCGAGAGCCGCGCGACTCGCCCGAGACTCATGCGGGTCGCATGGCGATCTGATTTCGACAACGGTTTTCGGAAAATTTTGATTAAATCGCGTACGAATATCGCATAACTCGTACTCGACTTAATATTCTCGATATTCGTTATATTCGATAGTTGATTATCAAATATTTAGAATAGTTTTGGAAAAGATGTAAATTTAGAAATCGTTTCGTAAAATAATAAAAATAAACGAACGAAAAACTAAAAAAAATAGAACCGGATCACAGACTCGTGCGCGAGTCGCCTAGACCGGGCGCGACTCGCGTACGGGTCTGTCCAATTTTATCTTTTTTGTTCGAAAATCGTTATAAATCGCGTACAAATATGAATTAATTTATACTCGGTCTATATTTTCGATATTCGTCGTATTCGATATTCGATTATGAAATCGATATCGAATATTCGGAATGACGTACTTTAGAAAAGGTTTTGAAAAAGTTTGTTTTCGAATGAAAAATAAGAAAAAAGAATTTTGAACGAAAAGTTGTAAAAAAGGGTTTTGAATAAAAAAATGTAACGATTTCGTCGAAAACTTAATATAATTCTTTTTGATACGATATTCGATTATATAGAATCGATATCATATTTTAAGTCGATATATGAAAATAGTTTTTAATAATATCGATATTAGAAAAGAAAATAAAAAAGACCGACGAAAGACCCATAAAAAAACGAGAAGAAGAGAAGAGAAAAGAGAAGAGTCGGGTTTGATTTACACCCTCAACCTACATGCTTTGTTTTCTCGGGATAAGGCTCGTCGGGAAGTGGCTTAGACTTGGGAGCGTCGAGATGATGAGGATGAGTTAAGGTGTATCGGTTTGGGTGGTTTGGGACGTCGGGTTTGGCCGGCTTCATCGGTATTTCGAGACTTCGGAAAGGTGTCGGGATTTGCTAACTATCGGGTTGTATGTAAACCGGATGATGGATGTGTAAAAGCCGTGTATATTGGCTGGAAAATCGATGTGATTGATGTCCGTTTTGTGTTGGACGGGAGGTCCTATTTATAGGGAGTTTCCGACCTTGGTTTAGGAGAGTTTGAGTACCGCTTAGGATAGGAAACATAGGAATTCGAGGGAAATAAGAATTCCGCTTTCTTGGCCAAGAAGAAAGAGGAAAACCGGCTGGTTTGAGGGTGTATTGGCCGGGTGTTTTACACTCGGTCAATGTCTGAATCGGTCTCCGGATAGAATTCCTACTTGAGATCGAATTCTACCTTAAACGGAATTGTTTATTATTTTGCATGGCTGATTTTTGTAGTATCTGAATTCAATCCGGATTGGCGGGGGTGACACGGCAGATTTTATGCCTCGGGAAATATCTTTGACCGGGTTTTGACTCGGTCGCTAAAAGACGATTTTACCCCTGGTGACGGTTTCGACCCAAATTAGTGTTATTTGACTCGAAACGACCCACTGGGCCTGGATTTGAGGTTGGTTTTGTGAGATTTGTACTCAAAATGTCTAAGCCAAATGTCCATGATTATAAGCCCATGTCCGAGTCTGTCAAAGCACGTTTACGTCCTATCATCATCGGGTGTTTGGCGGGAACTACTATAGACACCTGGCGGTCAAAATGTGGGTGTCTACAATATATTATTAATGTTATTCTCATACTTTCAAAGCCTCAATTTTCTACTTAAAACATAGTATGTGAATTAATATTAAGAATTGATTACTTATATGAGTAATATAATCATACTATATAACTAAAAGAAAAACCTCTAAAAGATGCCCTGCCACATGTCGCGCTCCTGTTAAAAATTTTCCCGCCAAAGTGCAAATAATTCATGGGCTGAATCTCCATTACTAATTGTATATTACAAAAGCCTGCATAAATAAAAACGGCCCAACTAGCCATTCATATCACTCCAGTATGCATGGTATATACTTAGTATATAATATACCAAAAAATATATGCAGTAGCACAAAATATTCGTACACTACATATAAGGAAACAATATAACAAGCATATA
Organism: Agrostemma githago; assembly: GCA_958450325.1. Lineage (NCBI taxonomy): Eukaryota > Viridiplantae > Streptophyta > Magnoliopsida > Caryophyllales > Caryophyllaceae > Agrostemma > Agrostemma githago. The sequence goes on along the minus strand of OY288249.1, from coordinate 55,149,424 downwards.
ACTGAAAAGATTGCTTACCCACATAAAAAAAATCATAAAAATATGTAATTTAAAAATATACGAGATATATGTAATGTATATAAATTACCATGTACATAAAAACATTCCAATTGAAAAAAGTTGTATATGCACATATCTATACCAAAGTGACCAATCATAAAAATATGTCAATCTGTAATTACATATGAACATATCTATACCAAAAGTAACCAAGCATAAAAAAAAACTGGATCATAAAAATATGTATAATTTCAAAATATAGGACATATATTCCAATCGGTAATTTACATATTTACCATGTATATAAAAACGTCACAATTGAAAAAGTATACATAATTAACATCTATACCATCTATACCAGATATATGTACATATTATTATGTATATATTTACCAAGTATACATATTTACCATCTATACCAAAAGTAACCAACCATAGAAAAGAGAAAATCATAAAAATATATAATTTATACATAATTGGATCATAAAAATATGTATAATTTAAAAATGTAGGACATATATTCCAATCGGTAATTTACATATTCACTCCAGTATGCATGGTATATACTTAGTATATCATATACTAAAAAATATATGCAGTAGCACAAAATATTCGTACACTACATATAAGGAAACAATATAACAAGCATATAACTGAAAAGATTGCTTACCCACATTAAAAAAATCATAAAAATATTTCGTACACTACATATAAGGAAACAATATAACAAGCATATAACTGAAAAGATTGGTTACCCACAATAAAAAATCATAAAAATATATAATTTATACATAATTAACGTCACAATTGAAAAAATATACATAATTAACATCTATACCATAAATGTCCGTATTTAAAAAGTATACATAATTAATTGAAAAAGTATACATAATTTACATAATTAACATTATTACAAAGCTCATACGTCCGTATTTAAATGCACCAAATTTCCTACCCGAAGAACTATCCACTGTAAACCAATAACAAACCATGACATCGAAATTTAATATGATATCTGACATCTCTCCCAGCCGTGAAACATGGAGGATTAAATGTCGCGTTATTAGGTTGTATACGCTCCCTTCGTGGAACAACGCTGAGAAACCCAAAAGCTTGGAAATGGTTCTTATGGACCAAAAGGTATAGCAAAGTCGTTAGTAATTACTAGCCGCATTATAATAAAAATCGTTAGTATAATATGAAGTTTTTTTTTCCAGGAAGACAAGATCCACGGAACTATTAGGACGGTGTTAATCCGTCAATTTGAAAATCTGCTGAAGGAAGGAGAGATATATACTATCTCAAACTTTGGTGTTGCTCATAATAACGACAAGTATAAGACCTGTAAAAGTGAGTTCAAGATCAATTTTTTTAGGACCACCTCTGTGAAGCCATGTGATGAGATTTCTATTCCTGTTCACGGATTTCAGTTCGTAGACTTCAATGATATCTTAACAACACATATTCCTGAAAATGTTTTAATAGGTAACAAACTTTTATGTATATGTCTTTTTTTTTACTAAATCTTAACTAAATTTATAAATTGCTAAAAAATTAAAACTAACTTACTGTTATTCCCGTGGTCAGACATAATTGGCCTTCTAAACGGTACAAGTCCAATAGAGCTTATTGGAGACGACAAGAAAGAGATGATGAAGATTGAGTTGCTCGACTCGAGGTACACATGTGTTTTCTGGCATATATATATATATATATCGACTTGTGATTGGTATGACTGTGCTTATATATATCACCATTGCATTTTCAGCAAAACTAAAGTGCAGATCGCCCTTTGGAGCAATTACGCTAAGATACTCCAGCAACACATGGAAGGAAGTAACAAACCAATTATTGTTGTCCTACAGTTTGCTAAACTGAAGAGATTTGGGGGTTTTATGCTGAACTTATTCCATAAAACAAATCAAATTTATTTTTAAATGTAAATTTTAACACGCCTCATTTCACTCCGCATATTTGTTATTCTATAGGAGGTTATTCCATATCCAACTCTTTCTTCACCTCGCGGCTCATTATTAATCCGGATATTGATGAAGCAAGGGAAATACTGGCGAGGTGAGGTGTTCTAACATAATGCAAACTGTAGACAATAGAGTCGTAATGCAGATACCCATCGGAGATGAAAGTTTACGATGTTCTATCAACGTTAATGCTTTGATGGGATTACGTTTTTTTCGACAAGGAACCAAAATCGCACTCTAACTAACTTAATTCATTTGTAGTGTTGGTCAGGGTGAAGTGACACTGGAATTGACACAACTACCTACAAGCTCAACTTCAATGGAGGACGTATTCACCAAGAAATCTGTGATTAAAAAAATAGAAGATATTACAGAAATTAAGACAGTAAGTTTGAAAAACAATTAGGGTCGTGAATATCCTCATAATATTAACCTGAGCATCTGACTGAAATGGAATGTTCAACTGGCAGGCATGTTATATTGCAGTTCTTGCAACTCCGATGCACGTCGAAGCATCAAGGAATTGGTTTTACAATTGCTGTGGCGTGTGTGATGGTAAAGTTGATATCGGAGAGGAAGGGATGTTCTATTGTGAGCGGTGCAACAAGTCAGTTAAGTATGTTGTTCCAAGGTAAATTACATTCTAAGCGGAACTACTACTCAATTCTATAAGCAATGCATAATGTCCAACTCTATGTTCGGTTCTATATGTAACAACATAGTAAATTTGTGGTAAAGATTGCATAACAACATAGTGACGTAACAACATTATCATTGTATCATGTTATTATCTTGCATAACAATATAGTAAATTAATGGCATACAGATACAAAGTTACGTACCGTGTGATGGACGACACCGGATGTGCATCATTTGTTATGTGGGATCGAGATGTATCACAGATGCTTGGTAAATCGGCTGCTGTCTTGCGAGAAATCTTGGTCAAGGTTCTTCATATGCTGACAAATTTGTACTTTACGTAAAGTGATTTCGTGCTACATATTTAAATGTGATATGAAGTATTCGTTTATCTTTTAAATAGGCCGGTCACGATGACTTATTTCCCGAGGAACTTGATACATTATTGGGTCGTCAGTTCTTGTTCAGAGTACGCATTGATGATTACAATCTTGATAATAATTGGTCAGTTTATTCAGTATCAAGAATAACAGAAGATCCAAGTTTGATCGAAACACATTTGGCTAAAATTGGCAACTCTCAGGTTGTACGAGTTGCTTTCGTGGCATCCTTGCAACTTTATTTAGCATTATTTCTTTTGAGCTTTTTTTCATTCCTAAAACCACTAACAATATTAACGATACACTATATATTTCATGATTTAGGCTCCAACAGAGTACACTGAAAACTCTGAAAAGAATTACTCCAACATCGACAAGGTAACACATCTGTCTAATAAATAATAACGCAAAGGTCAACATGTAGTATATTGTAATTAAACCATTTGCTTAACTTTTCGACGTTTTACCTGATCTCATAGGATGTTGCATCGGTTGGATTTGGAGCTGAAGAAACCTCATCGAGCAACATTGGATTAACACCAGTAAAGGGTGGAGAAACCAACCCCGACACCAACAATGTTATGTCCGGCGATGGCCAACTATCTACATCAAAAAAAATTGTCGTAAAGATGGAAAAGGTTTAAGGGATATCCAACTACCAGCAGCTACATGGAACCCAATTATAATAAGCTCTGCTTTTGAATTTATAAAATCAGTACTTCATTTGGATATTATTACGTCGCCACCTCTATTGTTGGAATATGAAACCATGTTATTTTGAATACCAGGTTATTGAAATCATATTATAAACCCATAATATAAAACCATACACTTCATTTGGAGGATGAAACCATATTATAAAATCAGTGCTTTTGAAACCATGTCATTTCGAATGCGTTGATTTCGAATGCTACTACATAGACGTCAAATCATATTCAAAAGTAAATATCTAACATAAAGGACTTCATTGTCTCCAAAGACAAAATTAAATAGTCTACTGCCGTCGGAGTGTATAAAAATGATAGAGTAAGAGTACGATTGGAATATGAATTGCATACATAAACAATCAATTAGTTGGTAGTTGAAGATATCATATGAACAATCAATTAGTTGAAGATACCATATAAAAACAGTACGAGTTCATCAATCAAATTGTGAAATACACCTACATTATCCTTTTATTCTCTAATGATCACAAGAAAAGGATCACAACTAAAATATCACCATAAAATTAGTTAAGAATATACTGAAATTCGGTAGTATATGATTGTGTCATATATGATTAACATATGACGCAAATATGATTCTGTCATACCAATTATCATTACTTCAGTAACAAATATATCACAATATGAATTAGGTAAGAATGTACCAAAATATGGAAATTGCTTACCCATTTGCGTCATATACCATAAATTATTTCCAACTATTAAATATTTGAATATATGACACAATACATTTCTATCAAACTGATTCATTGATATGTATATCCGAAAGAAATGAGAAGTACCTAGCACAAAAAAATAAATGGGAAGTACTCGAACATTTTTCGAAGACACAATTCCGGCACAGTACCCCTTGCAAATAAATCAAATGTACGTCATGGATGATCTCTCCAAAATTAATTGTGGAGTTTTGAAAATCAAGTGTCATGTAACAAGACTATATACCATCCCTTCTTGGATCAATCCTCAGGAGACAAAGAGTATAGAGATGGTATTAATGGACTGCAGGGTACGTGTGAGTATGTATTTTTGTTGAATTTATCTTATAGAGATGGTATCTGAAAATAAATTGTTATTGTGATACAGGGTGACAAAATGCATGCTAGCGTTGGGACTTCTCTAATTCAAGATTTCCGTGATAAGCTCACCGAAGGGCAATTGTGTATCATTGACGGCTTTGATGTAATCAAAGACCTTAACACATATAAAACCTGTCAAAGTAATCTCAAAATCAACTTCAAAAAAACCACAACTGTGCAACATTGCTACGGAATCTCTGCCCCAGTCTATGGATTTCAGTTTGCCTCTTTCAAAGACATTCTAACTATGAATGTGCCAGAACATGTTCTTATAGGTAATTACATACGACACTAAATAAATTGCTGCATATTCTTTCGTCTCCATACAACTCAAAGTGAAACTCAATACATGTATTTCATTTGAAGACATTATAGGTATTCTAAAGGATATATTGCCTCTTAAAGTTATCGGCAATAATATAGAAGATGCTGAGGATATATTGAGGATTGAATTACAAAACTCAAGGTAAAATAATACACAGTGAAGTCCTCTGTACTATATTATATGTTGTCCCAACTTCTACACATATTCGTTTTTGCAGTAATGATAGTATTACTATCGCACTAAATGGTGAATATGCAAGAAGTATGAAAAGTCATATTGAGGAACATGAAGGCCAATCTGTGGTTGTGCTCAGGTTTGCAATGTTACGACTATTCAAAGGTACGATAATAAACCTTAATTTATTTCCAATCTTATAAATGCGTAGATATTAATATGTCCAACAACATACAATTCACATGACGGATGTTGTAGATAAAGGTATCTACGGCATATTCAACTCTTATTATGCCTCCCAGATAATGTTTAATCCAGACATCGATGAAGCACGAAAGCTTTTACCAAGGTATTCAATCATTGCCATGAATACATATTAATCTATATAAAGAGAAACATATAAAATGTCCACTAACCTATGACTGTCAATTATCAACAGGTTGCATGGATATGATCAATCTTAGGGCGATTCGATGTCATGCAGCTGGATGATGATATAAGATGAAATCCATTTTGATTGAGATCCAATTGAAAGACTTCAATATACTTACGTTGAACGCGATAGTTTAGATAAAGTCGATGACAGACACAGTAATATGAGATTGTAGTTCGTAATTATCTTTATAAGAGTCTCTATTTTTTCCTTTGCCTGCATTAATTCAAGTATGATTTAAAGCAATACACTTTCTTATGAAATAAAATTTAATTGTACTACAAATTACTCCGTTTAGCACTTTTGATATACGAGAGTACGGATGACACCACTCAAATTTACTAAGCATCGTTCTGGACTTTGAATTAATTAGTCATTCACTTCATATAAATGTCTCTCCACGTACTAGATATGATATTCGTGTCGTACTCTTTTTTATTTATGTTTAACCATCGTGCTCAGCTTCTATAACTATATATGAATAATTGCCCCACAGTTTCCCTACCCCAAATATACCGTAATATGGAATTATTATTCTTATTGAATTATTATTCTATCCCATATATAAAAACCAAATATATCACGATAAAATTAGGGAAGAATATACCGAAACTGATTATTGAACAAATATATCACCAAATGACCAAATGCCTAAAATTAATCCAAAATACCACCAAATGCCTAAAATCAGTCCACAATACTGCAACATTAATTCAGTCGAATTATGAATACCATGACGATGTCTCCTTAAAATAAGCCTCCTAAATCCTAACATCACTGTCATGAGCCGATCTTCAATATTTTTTTATTTCGTTCATCGAAGTGCGCACTTAGACAAATATTTTCGGGTGCTACATTCGATACTATCTAAATATAAACACAATGCATAGAACTAAAAAAAAATTTGACCTGATTCATTAAAAATATTATGATATATATATATATATATATATATATATATATATATATATATATATATATATATATATATATAATCCATGATGATCATGGTAAAATGTCATAACAACACCACATCGTTTACACTAAGCATGGACGAGAATAATGGTAGAGATGCAAGGGAAAGAAGATTGCTTATTATTGAAAAGAAGCGCCAGAAAACACATCATCAACCTCACCAAGGTAACATACATATTACACCATTAATGATGCACACGTTGATGGTAATTACAATTGAAACGACAATTTCAACAATTAAACTCTAATGAAGAATGTTCGATATCACTAAATTGAGTTACTGACACATTTACAGGCATCATTCGTAGTACATCTAGACCAATCAGATCACCAATGTCTGACTTTACTAATGGTAAGACACTCAAATTATTTTAGTAACGCCATATATATTAACGACAACATGCTAGGTATCTAACAAAAATTCATTTGAATTTATCGTAGGAAATACTAACATTGGAAGCCAAGAAGTCCATCGTCGTTGCAACATACAAAAAAAAACAATTTATCCCTCCTCTCCGATGGTCAGCGTTTTAAGAGGTTATTACGTCCCGAGATAAGTTGAGCGTATCTTTTTGATTTCATGCTTATTCTTTTTTTTTACATTCATCAGCATAATGCGCGAACTTCAGTATTCGGCGAATTGTGTACTCTTACGATAATAGCATTCATATATTTGTATTAATAGAGAATATACTTAATTACGATCATTAAACATATGTGTTTCTTTTCATTAGAAACAATGGCAAGTGGCTCAATAACAGATCCGTCGAACTATATGGCACTTGCAAGAAATACAGCACGTCAACCTCTCTCAAACCTATCAAACGGTGAACAGCTACACCTAAGCTATTACAACTAAGGAATATTTATTTACTTATAAATGTTTGGTTTGAGAAAATTTGTGCTTAATATTTTTGATGCGACAAAATATTTCAATTAGTTATGCCTACAATCCCTTCAAAAGTTAGCAAATCGTGTACAGCTAGGCAAAAGTATTTACCCTATGTTACCGATACATTTAATGAATTTTTTTACGCTCCAGGCACTATATCATCAACACTACATCATGAAGCATCTTCTGCGGGTGCTGTAACGGATGGAGGACGCGGACCACTTAAGGCGGGAAAATATGTAATACAAAACAGAAGAGTGATTCAAAATTTGTCAAGAAACATAGCCCGAGAGGACACTTTCGTGGGACAGGAAAATATTCACCCCAACACAACTGTCGAAAGTAGTGGCTTAAATTATGATTACGATGTCCCTGTATCTAATAATATTGACACAGAGACTTTATCTGAATCAGAATCCGATGACGAAGCACAAACAGATACTGAATCAGATGATAATGGTGAAAACCAACACAAAGGTAAAGTATTATAAGATGACTTTGTATTATCTCTAACAGCTCACAAGAAAGGAAATATGTTGTTTACATAAATCGGACTGCTTATTTCCAGGTTACTGGGATATTAGTGATCCCACATGCTCATGCACGAACTGTGGTGCATTAATGTGGTATCAAGAAAGGTCAAGAAAAGATCGAAATTTAAGACATATAGAGTTTTCATTATGTTGCGGAAAAGGGAAGATCAAACTACCACTAATGAAGAAACCGCCCCCGGTACTTGAGTCCCTTTTAAACGGCGAAGATGCTAGAAGTAAACACTACTTGGACAACATCAGAGCATACAATATGAGCTATTCTATAACTTCGATGGGGGGCATAATAGACACATCTGTAAACCGGGGACGTGGACCATATTGCTTCAGATTGCATGGTCAGAATTATCACAGAATAGGTAGTTTGCTGCCTCCTAAGGAAGGAATACCCCCTAAATTTGCGCAACTATACATATATGATACTGAACATGAGGTTCAAAATCGGATGCGTGCTTTTAGGTTTGTTAATCGTCCCTACATTTTATATCCTTTTATGAATTTTTTTCTTCGATTTTTTTCTTTATAATTACGTCTTCTTTTCATTTGATGTATCAGCGGCTCAAAATCACTTAATGAGACAGTTATGAAGGATCTAAAATCAATGCTAGATGAAAATAATGTCCTTACGAAGGTATTTAGGATGGCAAGAGACAGAGTCATTGCACCAATTGATGCAAATGAAACTAATGTAGATGTTAGACTAAGGCTTATAGGAAGAAGGGAGAAAGATGGAAGGACGTTCAACATACCAACAGCAAATGAAGTTGCTGCTCTAATAGTTGGTGATGTAGGTAGTTTAGATAAACGTGACGTTCTGGTCGAAGAAAGAAATGGTCTTCTCAAGCGTGTAAACATACTTCATCCATCTTATCTACCAATGCAATATCCGTTGATGTTTCCTTATGGTGAGGATGGATATAGGGTCGATATCCCGTTTGCTGATGGCACAAAAGGAAAACGAAAACGGATAAGTCCAAGAGAGTTTTTTGCCTATAGGATCCAAGACAGACCCGGAGAATCACAGACAATACTCGAAGGCAGAAAATTGTTCCAACAGTTCTTGGTTGATGGATACACTCTTATAGAGTCTGACCGACTCAGTTTTATCAGGTTAAACCAGAAGAAGTTTAGGTCGGATTTGAAACAAAATCTTGCAGATGCCGTGAATAGAGGAGACGTAGAACCTGCTTCAACCGGAAAAAGATTTGTTCTACCGTCCTCTTTCCCCAACGGCGACAGATTCATGATACAAGGCTATCTTGATGCTATGGCTAACTGCAAGTGGTTTGGATTCCCCGATCTTTTCATTACTTTTACTTGCAACCCGGTATGGCCAGAAATCACAAGATATGTAAAAGCAAGGTGACTAAGACCAGAGGATCGACCCGATATAATATGCAGGGTTTTTAAGATTAAACTAGATCAGTTGATACGAGACATAAAAAAAGATAACATCTTTGGAAGAGTTCAGGCTGGTATGTGTATTTCTATATTTTTTTTATAAACTTTTTAAGATAACTTTTTTTTAAAAATAATATTATCGTCTCACTCACTCAAAGTTGTTCAATTTAATAACACTTCTTATACATACCACTGTGGAATTCCAGAAGCGAGGACTGCCTCATGCTCATATTGTAGTCTGGATGCACCGAGATGATAAATTCCCTACGGCAGACGACATCGATAAGATAATTTCTGCTGAAATACCAGACAAGAATTGTGATCCTGAATTGTATGAAGTTGTCACAGATGTAATGATGCATGGTCCGTGTGGTACAGCAAACAAGAACTCTCCGTGTATGATTGACAACGTATGCTCGAAACACTTCCCCAAGCAGTATCGGGATCAAACTACTGTTGACGAAGAAGGATATCCGCTCTACAGGAGGAGAAATGATGGAAGAGTCGTAGAAAAGGCTGGTGTTATGCTCGATAATCAGCATGTGGTGCCATATAATCCAAAACTTCTTGTGAAGTACAGAGCTCACATTAACGTTGAATGGTGCAACCAATCGAGGTCAATCAAGTACTTATTCAAGTACATAAATAAGGGGCATGATAGGATTCGAGCAAAAATATCGGCGCCAGCTGGTGATGAAACTACACCGGTCGTTGATGAGATCAAAGACTACTTAAATTGTCGTTACGTATCTGCATGTGAAGCTGCGTGGAGGATATTTGGGTTTGAGATACATTATCATAGTCCTCCGGTTGAAAGGTTGAGTTTCCACCTACCAGAAGAGCAATTCGTCGTATTTCACGATGATGATCCCATAGACTCTGTAGTGGAGAGGCCGTCTATCGACAAAACAAAATTTTTGGCGTGGATGGAGTGTAATCAAAAATACAAAGCTGCCAGAGAACTCAGTTACGTCGAATTCCCAACTAAATTTGTTTGGAATCAGAAGAAAAGAGAGTGGACACCAAGGAAACGTGGCTTCATGATAGGGAGAATTTTTAATGTACCACCAGGCTGTGGCGAGAAATATTACATGAGAATTTTGCTCAATCATGTTAAAGGACCCACGAGCTATGAAGAAATTAGAAAAATCAATGGTACCCAACACTCTTCTTTCAAAGACGCATGTTATGCGCTCGGGTTACTAGACGATGATAGAGAGTACATAGATGCAATAATAGAAGCGTCTGATTTTGGAACGGGGAACTATGTGCGCAAGCTTTTTTGTATGCTGTTGATGTCTGGTAGTATGTCACGTCCTGAGTTTGTCTGGGAAAAAACTTGGGATTATCTTGCCGAGGACATATTATATCATCAGCGACGAATTTTGCAATTGCCAGGTAATTTTAAAATCTAAACACCAGGCATCGTAAGCATTTAATGTTTGTACATAATTCATTCGTTTATTTGTTCGATCGTTGAACTGTGAACTTATTTGATTATTATTTGAAATTGTTATGTTCGAATATGACGCAGATCTTCAGCTAAACGATGAGCAGCTACGACACCATGCTTTAGCGGAGATCGAGAAAATACTTCAGAACAATGGGAGTACTCTTAGAAGGCATCCCGATATGCCGCTACCGGATGAGTCACTCATATCAGAAGTAAGTAACAGGCTCATACAAAATGAGCTTATGTATGATCGGGTTTCTCAGAAGCGGGAGCATGAGAGTCTTCTTCCACTTCTGACGGATGAACAGAGAGGTGTATACACACAAATCATGAATGCCGTATCAAACGAGCAAGGAGGTATTTTCTTCCTTTATGGTTATGGCGGTACCGGAAAGACTTTCATATGGAGAACATTGTGTGCTGCAATACGTTCGACTGGTGAGATAATTCTGCCAGTTGCATCAAGCGGAATTGCATCTCTTCTTATACCGGGAGGAAGGACTGCACATTCGAGGTTTAAAATTCCTCTAAAAGTCAACGAGGATTCGACTTGTGAAATAAGGCCGGGTACCGAATTGGCCGCACTTCTAAACAAGGCGAAACTAATTATCTGGGATGAAGCCCCTATGGTAAATCGGTTCTGTTTTGAGGCTCTTGATAGAACCTTGCGCGATGTAATCCGTTCACCTTATACCAAGGGTCGGGATTTGCCTTTTGGTGGGAAAGTAATTGTCTTTGGCGGTGATTTTCGTCAAATATTACCCGTCATCCCCAACGGTAGTAGAGAAGACATCGTTTTTGCAACAATAAACTCTTCACCATTGTGGCAATTTTGTAGAGTTCTTAGATTAACAAAGAATATGAGACTCCAAGCTAGCTCATCAGAGTCTAATTTGGATGAAATTAAAGAATTCTCAAAATGGACATTAAATGTGGGTGACGGGACAGTAGGGGAGCCGAACGACGGTGAAGCGACCATAGAAATCCCTGACGACTTGCTGATAACGGAAGCAAAAGACCCAGTTGCAGCCATTGTGGAAAACACTTACCCATCTGTTCCTGACCATCTGTTGGATGCAAACTACTTTCAAGAGAGGGCAATTTTAGCCCCTACGCATGAAATTGTAGAATCGGTGAACGATTACGTGCTTTCACTAATCCCTGGGGACATGAGAGTGTATCTAAGTGCTGATAGTGTAGACAAAACGGATTGTGACATGGTGTTTGATGAAAATCTCTATTCTGATGAATTCCTAAACAATATTAGGTGTTCCGGGGTCCCAAACCACGAGATAAAGCTGAAGGTTGGAGTGCCAATTATGCTTCTAAGAAATATTGACCACTTTGCAGGCTTATGTAATGGAACTAGGCTCGTGGTTACAAGACTTGGAGAAAGACTAATAGAAGCAAAGTTCATTTCAGGAACTAGAATTGGTGAAAAAGTTTGTATTCCTCGCATGTTCCTAAGTCCGTCAGATACTACCAGGCTGCCGGTGAAACTACGTCGAAAGCAATTTCCTATCTCAGTGTCGTTTGCTATGACCATAAACAAAAGCCAAGGGCAATCGCTTTCCAACGTTGGGTTGTATCTCCCACGTCCAGTTTTCACACACGGTCAATTTTATGTTGCCGTTTCACGTGTTACCAGCAGAAAAGGATTGAAGATTCTAATTTGCGACAAAGAACATAACGTAGGATCTACCACCGAGAAGTGTTCCAAAATTTATCGTGAGGTATGGTGACCTTAATATATATATTTGTGGTTAACGATTACAATTACTATTTAATATGACTGAAATCAATTGACTAACAAGGTTTTCAATTTTCGATCAGGTTGACAAGTTTCAAATGTGTAGAGTGGAAGCGGATATCGTGCTCAACAACACAAGTAAGGCTGCGCTACTACAAATCATATAAACTCTACCTATTTGCTAACCACAGAATGAAATGAGATGTGAATCACATGTAATTAAAATATAGGTTGCTCTGAAATTGACTTACTTTTGTTTTGATGGTAGAAGCTCTTACTACTGGGATTACTAGAAGATTTCGCAGAAATTGATCCTAGACTGTCTCCATCGATTATAGTCAATTGTTGTAGTATAGCACCTGAATAATATCATGGACGATGTTAGCTATGTACGCACACTATCTTTAATTAAGTTTGAGATAAACGGTACTAAGATATATGTAGTAGAACCCGGTTTGAGAGAAGGGCGTAGAGAAACCCTGCAGATATTGTCAAGATTCTGTTCCCCAACCCGCCGAATGCCATCCAAACGACATACTGACACTCAGTAGCAGAAGCGGTAGAGTTTGCTAACTTTAGTTGTTTTAGAGCATTGTTGTATGATTGTGTACCGGGTCCACAGCGACGGTGTAGGTCTTCGTACTTCCGAAGTTTGGAGAGAAGATAAGTAGAAGGTTTGAAAGATGTGGACTTTCGGTACATGTAAGATTGGTATCGGCTCAAACATGATGCTTCATCAAATCCCGAAGAAGATAAAAGTCCACCGAGAAGTTTGGCATCATGGGCATCATCTGTAGAACAATAAGGCACACATTCAGTTGCGACATGGGTACATCATTGAATCCAGAAAACTATGTACAACCCAAGGCGGCGTAAGTGAAAATCATATAACCAACAGCCAAGCAATACCAATATAGGTTCACAAACTCTAGAAAAGCAGCAACCCGTCTCAAATCGAAGCTAAATTCAACAAAAAAAAAGTTCGTGGAACAAACCATTTAACAAACAAGCAGAAACCAGAAACCAGAAACCCAGGACAAAATAAAATAAAATAAATGATAAAGTTCAAATTTTTACCCAGAAAAATGGGATTATATACATAATAAACAAAAACAGCAACTATCCGTCTCATAATCAAAGCAAAAATTAACAAAAATGTTGGTGAAACAACCCCATTTCATAAATCGGGCATCATTCAGAAACCCCAATTGAACTAAACGAAAACAAATGACAAAAATGTAAATTTACCAATGTTAGTGTTTTGACCGATATACATACTAGCTTTATTTTAAGGGTTTTTGGTGATTGTAAACGGTATTTGAAGGTTTAAGCTTTAACAAAATCATATTTGAACCATACAATCAGAATCTAATAATTTTTGACGCCGTGCTTTGGCACGGGTCCTAAACTAGTCTTAAATTGTTTAGTAACACATTTTTTTAAAAACAAATTACACTAAGTCTATGTTTTTTGAAAAATTGAAGAGACATTAACCTAGAAAAGTAAAAATATTATTTAGAAAAATGAAGTGTTTATATTTGTTTTTACTTTGATGGTTTTCTTATTATAAGTTTGTTCAAATTATTTTGACTTTTTTTTTCTTTTATGAAATTTAATTGATTTGTTCTGTTATCACTTGAAGTATCATTATTTATTTCTATATTAGGCATGATGCATTTTGGAGGAAACATTTTAGTAATTTGTTATTCTTTTAGTTAATAAGGGATTGATTACTCATATGAGTAATATAATCTTAAATTGTTTAATAGCACATTTTTAAAAAAAATAACACTAAGTCTATATTTTTTTAAAAATTTGTAGACACCCGCATTTTGACTGCCAGGTGTCTATAGCAGTTTCCAAAAAACACCCGATGATGATCAGACGCTAACGTGTCTCTACGCGCTCGGATATGGGCTCAAAATCATTAGTTGTTGGCTTAAGCACTTATGGAGTACAAATCTCACAAAACTGACTTCAAATTCAGGCCTAGTGGGTCGTTTCCAGTCAAACAAGACTAATTTGGGTCAAAACCGACACCGGAAATAAAACCGACTCTTAGCGATTGGGTCAACCCCGGTCAAAGTCGTTTCCGAGACACACAAAAAACAGCCACACAATCATCAAAAACTCAGCCCAAGTACAAAACCCATCTCGAGGTCCAAAACATTGGACCCGCGACCCAGCTGACCCACTCGATCGAGTGCTCAGCCCACTCGATCGAGTGGGCCCTCATTCGAGCCCGGTTGCTGACGTTTGGGCCACTTGACCGAGTCAAGGGGCTACTCGGTCGAGTAACCCTAGACGGGGTACATGGGCAATGCCTATATATACACCCCCATACACACACTTTACACAACTTTTGATCAACTTTTCCACCCTAAATTCCAGCTTTACACACATTATTTCAAACCCTAATCACACATTAGGAACCCTAATAAACCCTAGCAATTCACAAACCCTAACCACCACAACTTAACCTATATCTCGATACTCCCGTGCAAGCCACAACTACGAGTCCCGTCCGAGCATAAGAAACATGTAGGTTGAGGGTGCCAAATCCCGTCTTTTCTCTCTTCTTCTTCTTTCTCGCGTCGATCGTCGTCATAGTTGTCCCTTTTTTTATCGTCATTATCGCGTTATAATATCGTTAATATCACTAGTATAAAACGTTAAAATACTTGTGAATTTGTGTCGAGTGTGAGTGATGGTGGGATAAGGAAACTCGAATATACAAGAGTATTGCACTCAGCGTTGCCGGTCGCTTATCCCATCACCCCGATCATTTGATTATTGAAACAAGTCAACTGAAACAATAATTCTTATTTCGTTCACATCCTTATTCAATCGCATATTTCATCGATTTTCTAAAAACTATTTTCGAAACATACTTTTCTTATAAGGGTAGAAACCCGTTGACGCGGATCCGACATCACACAATCCTTAGGGATTTATTACGATGTCGGGAAGCCGAGGGAATCAAGTCTTTTAATTCAAGCATCGACCTATTAGATTCGATACCAATTCCGTAATTGGATGTTGAATCTAACGATTTAGTCAAATAATTTAACTAACACGATTTCTCGTTGATGCTAAAATAGACGTCATCTAATTCGACAAGAATTAATACGACGCTATAAACGCGGAGGGAATTTATATCGTTTTGGTTAATTTAAAAGCGACTTATAGCATTTTTTTTATCTCTGTAGACACCCGCATTTTGACTGCCAGGTGTCTATAGCAGTTTCCAAAAAACACCCGATGATGATCGGACGCTAACATGCTTCTATGCGCTCGGATACGGGCTCAAATCCATTAATCGCTGGCTAACACACTTACAGAGTACAAATCTCACAAAATCAACCTCAAATCCAGGTCCAGTGGGCCGTTTCCAATCAAATAAGGCTAATTTGGGCCGAAACCGACACCGAAATTAAAACCGACTTTTAGCGATTGGGTCAACCCTGGTCAAAGTCGTTTCCGAGACACATCAAAGCAGCCACTCAAATACAAAAAGTCCAACTCAAGAAGCAAAACCAACAGTCCACCTTCAGACGGGCCATCAGGTCAAGTCCGTCAGGGCACAAAACCCTAGACACCAAAGTACATGGGCAATGCCTATATAAGCAACCCCATGCACACACAATTACACATCTTTTACACATCAAATTCAACCCTAATTCAACTTTTACCACTTCAAAAAGAACCCTAATCTTATACATGCAACCCTAATCAAACCCTAGCAATTCTACACTAGCAAAAAAACTCTAAACCTAGTTTTAGGAATCAATCCCGAGCCACCATAACTTAACCTCCATAAAACCTCGAAGACTCTTGTGTTAAAGCCACGGTTACGAGTTCGATCCGAGACAAGAAGATGTAGGTTGAGGGTGTCAAAACCCCGTTCTCTCCTTCTTCTCTTCCTCTCGTCATCTTCTTCGCTTTTTCTTACTTTCTTTATTTTTTTAATTTTTTCTTTATTGCATCATAATATCGATAATAACTAATACAAAACATTAAAATACTTATCGATTTGTGTCAAATAAGAGGGGTATCGGAATAAGGAAACACGAATATACAAGTGTACTGCACACAGCGTTGACGGTCGCGTGTTCCAATACCCCGATTATTTGATTATTGAGACGAGTTAACCTAAACAATAATTCGTTTATTTTCGTTTGCATCGTCATTCAAGTCACATATTTATATCAATTTCAAAAACATGCATTCTATTTAATAAGGGTCGAAACCCGTTGACGCGGATCCGACATCACAATCCCTAGGGATTTATTTCGATGTCGGAAAAGCCGAGGGAATCAAGTCTTTCAATTCAAGCAAAGCGTCGATCTTTTGAATTCGATACCAATTCCGTAATTGGATGTCGAATCTAACGATCTAGTCAAATAAATTAACTAATGCGATTTTTTCGTTGATGCTAAAATAATTGTCATACAATTCGTTAGAATTATGACATTATTAAACGCGGAGGAAATCTACTCATATCGCGATAGTTATATTAAGACGACTTAAATCAATTTTTATTTTATTTTATTTTATTTTCACTCTAGTATTCCATATCGATTCAATAATCGAATATGGGATACAACGAGTATTCAAATTTAGAATCGAGTATAAATCCCATAATATTTATATCTGATTCAACAAAATCAATAATTTATAAAATCCGAGTCGAGCATAAATTGTACAATATTTATGTCCGATTCGGCAGAATCATCGAATTATCAAAAATCAAAAAGCAATTTCGAAAGTCAATAATAAATTGCAAAGCGAATTATAATTCGTACAGGGGGCACTCGACCGAGTGCCTAGCCCACTCGATCGAGTAGCCCATCATCACGATCAATGTCGTGAGTCCTACAACATCATTCGAGTTTCGTCAATTATTTTTATGACTTCGGTCAACACGTGCCTAATTAATCACGTGTACTACTATCTTTTCAAACCATGCATCGTCCAATTTTACATCATTCTATACCGTTACTAACCGTTTGTTATTCTTGTTGATTTATCGTTTGTTTTATTTTACTAAAATGAACTCACATGCTAAATTTAACTTCGACGTTAGAATTAGTTGCATTAAATTGACATAGAAACCCTCTTTTCAATTTCATTCACATGTTTAGGGAAAATAATCTTTGCATATCATTTTCCCGTTTAACTAATGCGCATATTGGAAAGACATTCGAATTCTTAGTAGAGGCCGCTAATGTGCGGGCGGGGTTGGGTGTCCTTTGTGGGCTTCCCAACACGTACCCTCACCCCTTACTCAGAACCTCGGTTTCCGGATACCCGAAACCGTTGGCGCACGAGAGTCATTCAATACACAATATCCGATACGTCGGTATTGGTATCAAATGCAAAGGGACGAGCCCAATAAACTCTGACATCGGAAATGGGCCGTATTTTGTATACGGACCACTACGACATAGAGTGGACTCGAATGGTTCACTAGTAGAAAAAGGCTCATTTGCGGCTCCTCATTTGCGACATCTTTGCCAAATAGCAGCAAATAATATTACTTCTAAATTTTCAACCATCTTATTGTAAGCAAAAAAAAAGGCTCTTTACCAATTTTGGGATTATTTAATATATTATTAAAATAAAACAAAAATTCTGACAAAATATATGAATTGCCCCGTGATTTGTATCATGTAAATGTATTTATAGTTAGTAACATAATTTTAAAGTAATCAAATAAATTATTGATAGTACCAAATAATGTAAAAATATTTCAAGTGAACCCTATGTTATTTATATATGTATAATTGTCAATAATTAGACTCTAATTTATTAAGTAATTCATTTTAACTCTCGATCATTGCAAGATTTCGAGATTTGTTTCCGAAGCACACCTACGTATAAAAAACACTAACTCATTCATGCATATTAGGAAAAAAATAATTTTAGCTTTTTGTTTGCACATTAAGATTTTTTTTTGTAAGAAAAATTAACTTAAATAAATAATTATCGTGATTTGTGAAAATAGTAAATTTATCTAAATAAATATGGAGTAGTTATTATGATTATAGAGTACGACAATTGATATAAAATAGTTATTGTAATTATAGTTTATACTCACACCGTCTTGATCACTTGTTACTATTTGACAAACTCGCTTGTATTATAATTAGACTCTAATTTATAATTTACCAATGTCCGTGTATTTGACCCGAACCCAACTTCTTGACCAGTTCGGCAGGACATACTGTATGACATATGTACCCCAAATTGATTTCAATTGTTCACCCTAATTCGAAACTCCATCCTCGTTATCCTCCGGCGATCGCTCACCCACACCCCACCCTACCCTCCTCTTTCCCTCGCCGGCTGCTCTCCACCGATCATTCCGTCGACTCTTCACTCACATCCCTCTTCGATTCTCAGGTAAGCACTCCGCATGAGTTGTACTGTCTTTCATACCTAAGTGAATATATTACTTTACATAATAAAGGATTGATTTTTGGTTTTTAGGGTTAACTGTTACAGGGAAATCTGAAGAATTGATTTTTGGTTTTTAGGGTTAACTGTTACAGGGAAATCTGAAATTTATACTACGGTTTAGTTGGTCAGTAATCACTACTTCATGGATTATATACAGCTAATAACTTCATGTTTATGATTCGTATGTACCTCGCTCAACTGAAATAGGATAAGCAGTAGTACTCCTAGTATTTAAGGCAGGGTCCTGAAATAGGATAGGTTGTTTTGGTACAAGAAGGGTCATAAATGAATGCAAAGAAAAAGACGGAGGCAGATAATTTTTATCTCATAGGATAGGTTGTTTTGGTACATAATGGCTCTCATTTCAGATAATTTTTATACCAAATCAGCGTTTATGAGCAATTTGTAGCTATAAAAATCAGCGTTTATGGCAATTACTTGATAATTTTTATCTGAAATGAGAGCCATCCTATGAGCAAATTCGACTTTAGAATTGGAATCAAGGAACTTATCAGTATTAGGGCTTCCCACCAAGTATCCCTGCCAGTCGAAAACAAAATGCATCAATTTACCAAATTTGAGAAAAATATGAGTTTTAGACCTTTTTTTTTGTTATCCTATTTCAGTTGAGCAGTGAACTGTCATGTAACGAATAGATAAGTAGCCGAGTCTTTTTCCTTCTATTTCAGTGACTATTTTTCTATGTCTAACATATCTTAATATCCTTTTTTTGTTCCTGCCGGTTCTTGTAGAGAATGAACGACAACGAGAGGGTGTTTCTGTTGACAATAATGAAGCTGAAGTCTTGAATGTACCATAAATCTAGGAGTACGTGATTGACTAGAGAGGGGTTGGAGTGGATCCGTGGTTGACAGTTGCGCTGTTTTTTGGTCATTAGTTAATACTGTAACTCACTACCGCTGTTTCTGAGTCTTAGTGGGTCAAGGACTAAATCAGAGGGTAATGTATACAACTTTTCCTCTTAGTGTCATATTAATGATTGAAGTTTTTAGGGAAATGAAAATAGCAAGGATATTTGCAGTTTCCTAATCACTTTACTTCAACATTGAGGATGTAATTTCTCCAAATGTAAGTCAAGAAACTTTCGTCATGTAGTAGTGTAATTATCAATAAAAATCTATTCTCATATGATCATTTCGTAATTTGTTACTTGTGAATATTGTGAGAATATATCAATGTCAACATTCTTTGACCGCCAAAGTCAAATAGAAACAGTACAAAAGAGATGAATGAAGTGTTTTTCTGGACGACGAGAGAATACTACAGTCTTGTAACCAAGCATTAGATGCATGTCTTTGTGTTTATTGTTCGTGGGATCTAGGACGGGGGGATTATTATTTTTCGGTGCTACAATTCCAACTTTAGAAGAGAGAATCATGAAACTTTGTGAATCTTTGTATATATGGTCTCATTATTCTTTAATTATGCAGGTGGTAACCTTGCTGCACCTATAGAGGAGTGGACTGTTGGTGGAACAGCGTTGACATCTCTTATGGATGTTGAAAGGAGACATCGTAATATTTCCTTGGACTCTCAAGTTTCAAGCTCCTGTCTGTCTTTTTTGGTTCCTTTTTTAGTACTGTTCCAACTTTTGAGGCAGTGATTTATAACCCGGCAAACCCAAAGAGCCCAAATATGACCCAAAGCCTGGATTGACCCTGGCAACTTGAACTTTAATGATCCTGAATTCTTGACCCCTAAATCGGCCAGATGTTTTCGTATCGATTAAACATAATAGTACCCATAGCCGCCGCAATAACCTAACTTTACTCGAAAGCTAACATACTTGAATGACCCATGGCCGACTGACTAACATGTACGACTCTACCGTCTTGAAATACCCGTTTGCCTGGACAAAAATTTGTGTGTCAAGGTACCTATTGACTGTTTGGAGTTTTCTGTTGCACTCTTAAAAGCCATACTCCGTGCACACTGCACCTCCGGCTCCTCGTCAGTTCTTGGTTTTTCTTGTCTTCCTTCTTTTACATTTGGTAAATGGTAAACACTAATTGCAGGCAAGTTCAAGCCAGTGATTAAGAAAGCGATGGTGGAACTAGAAGGTGAATATTATAAATTTGCCAATGTTTTTGCTTGATTTTGCAAGTCATAGTTGTCCAAATGGCGCGGCCCATGGTGTTGATCTTCAAATATATAAACTTTCATACTACAAGACGTTTTAATTTTATTAATTTAACTTGTATGGAGTATCTTACTAAATTTTGTTCGTGGCCTTGTTACCACAGGTGCGCCATTTAAAAAGTTCGCATCCATGCGAGACGAGTGGGCCCTTAACAACCGATACATCAGCCCCGGTATGTCATTCATGTCCTCTGTAGACTTCAGGGATACTGTGTTTTGTAAACAGAGGATGTAATAGCCTACATTAGTAATGCATTCCTAAAGTCAACTGTTGGTGGTAATGAATTTATCTTGGCCCCGATATGTGACAGGTAATACTAACGAATATCATCGTCGTTGACTTACTAGTATTTTTCTCATTATTGTATATACTATGGAGTAATAAACATTAACGTGTCTTTTTTGTAGTAAGCATTGGGTCTTACTTGTGATTTGCCCTCGAACTTACACCATCTATGAGTTTGACTCAGTAACCCTTAAAGAAGGTCGCAAGTTATACGTGAAGATGGTGGTCAATAGGTAAGTAAAAATTAAAAGCTTAATTTTGTTTGAGTAACTTTAAAAACAAAATAAAAAACATAATAACCTTTGATTTGTAGGGCTCTAAAGAGGTTCAAAATGAGTGGTGGTGAAATGAAGGTCAAAAGAAATGAACCATTTTGGAAATCTATGAGGGTAAACGTTTAAAAGTTCATTACTTTGTGTTTTCGATCATTTGAGTTTAATTTTTTGGGATGCGAATACCGATATTTTTGTTTTGTCTTGGTAGTGCCCTCAACAAAGTGGAGACATGGACCATGGCTTCTATGTGATGCGGTTTATGCACGATATAGTAAAAATTTGCTCCACGATAAGTGACTTGGATAAGGTACGCTTTTCATTACTATGATCCAATGGGTTATGAGTATGAACTGTGGTGGGGTAGGGGATCGTACGAAAAATTACTAATTCAATTTCCCTTTGTAAGTTAGATTGAACTATTATAGGATGAATATGGATTATGAAATTAGGTTCGTGAACTTGTGGTTGATTGGTCGATTTTGTGGATGTTGAAGTTGTTGAAATTGTATATTTTGTAAATATGGATGCATATGAATTATGAATATTGATCGATTTTGTGGCATTATGTTAGGTTTGGATCTCACGCAAAGAGCAGCGGTACAACTACAGCCAAGATGAGCGTAATGATGTACGGGACAAGTGGGCTTCTTACTTTACTTCTCGGTGTACGTAAAATGCTAAGTAATTTTAGATTTCTAAGTCGATTGTAGTAGAATGCTCTTTTGAATGGTAGATGATATGTAAGTTGTATCACTATGAATCATTTGGATTTGACAATTTGTTGATGCCCTTTTGAGGTGTATATTGGCATCTTTGGTGTTATTGAAAATTTGGATGGTACCAAAAGTCTCAAAAAAAAAGGTTTTCTTTTCATTTTAGAAATGTATTTGTGGCGTATTTGTAATTGTTTTAGATGCGCCAAATATATTTATTTGCGGCGTCAGCCAACTACAGAGCACCTTTTACAATTCATTATTTGAGGCGTTTCCTGCATAGAACGCCGCAAATAATGCGAGTATTTGAGGAGGTTTTTGATAAAAACGCCGCAGATAATGCAGTTATTTGAGGCGTTTTTTCATAATGACGCCGCAAATAAGTATTATTTGAGGCGTTTTTAGAACGCCGCAAATAATATTTTATTTGCTTCCCCGCCATTTGCTCCTTAGCCTAAAACGCCGCAAATGATAGATATTTTGGAGCCGCAAATGAGCTTTTTTCTACTAGTGGTTCCGAATAACCGCAAAATTCGGTGGCGACTCCACTTCGACCTAAATTTCAATTCGATCCATTCTCATATGGAGATTCATTCGCCTACCCAAACCCGCGCGTGGCCGCGTCGGGGTGGACCTATGTCATGTCCACAATTTGGCGACTCCGCTGGGGATTAACTGATGCGTGACTTACCATCGGCATCCTCAGGGTGAGACTCGAATAGAAATCGTTTGACTAGTACAATACGCGTCTTAGTTTTACGGTTCATGCATAACCCATATTTTCCCGGGCCGGTACTCGCGACCGACGTCCCACTATACCGTTGATGTACTCCAATATGGATATATCAAAAGGTGTCCATAGTCGATTCGAGTGGGTTTCGCGGCATGTTCTAAGCTCAACTCGACTTAGGAAGTCCGTCCCGATCAACGTCTAGACTATGTACACTGGTATAGACCCCTTATAGACCGACCGAGACTTAGTGTAGAGCATACTTGGCGTCGTTATAATGCTTGTGTGACTACGTGCTACTTGGTTTCCGAGTCGTTTTCAAAAATATCAACTTTTCAAAAATTACATCCTCCTTTTCAAGATATTCAATTTTCAAAACCCGGGACATACCGAATTTAGGACTTATGATTTTACTCAAAATAGCCTATTTTCTAGCCGGTATGCCGCCCGAATCAAAACTCGAACTTTCAAAACTCGTGGCCCAATGACTTTTCGTCCTCTTTTTCGGAAATTTGGGCCATTCACCGAGTCCACTCGGTCCTTTTTCAAAAATCATCAATTTTCAAAACCTTCCACTTCTAGAACTTCCCGTATTTAGCAGTGTCGGGTCGAGTCTTAAGTCGTCGAAGTCTTTAGCGTCGAAACTCCGTCGATCTTACATCACGAGTTTCTTCCCTATCCCAGTCCGCCTTATTAGACTAAGGCAAGGCCCACCTACGTAGGACATACTCCTACAAAGGAAGGTCCGTCTACACACTCGAGTCTAAAAGTCTGTGGATGTCTCACGTGGACCTTCCTTCGAACAGGACTCGGCCCACATAGCCGAATCCTAAGGAAGGCCCACCTTTCACGAGTCACCCGTCTAGGTGTCTTTTCCGAGTCAACCTTTTACAAGGCATAGCCCTATAACAAAAGGTTCACGGTCCTTACGTCTAAGGGTCACTCGTCCCACACTCGAGTCTTAACAAAATCTTCAATCCCCCTTGGGAATTACCCCTTAGCAGGGCGATCAATCACGGTTGCTCTAAGGGTCATGTCTTACACGTGTCTCACATAACCCACTTTCGAGTCACTCAGATGCCACACCATCTGAGTCCCTAGCCTCACTTGGGGGCTATTCTCCGACGGAATGACTAATCACAGTCACTCCGAGAATCGTACCCTACACATTTGTCTTAGGGGAGTCTAACCCGAGTCAAACTGGGGCCGTCCCTCCTCTTACGCTATTTCCTATGCCTTGGTGAGTTTGAGTTCCAAAGCAACCTCTCTGATTACGTGGTGCTCTTACAGACAGGCCACCCGAAACCAGACGCCAACGCAAGATGGACGATTTGAAAGATGCCCTAACCAAAATCGAGACTCAACTGACCTCCATCCTTGCTAACCAAGCAACTTTGGACACTCGCCTGAACACTGTAGAGAAGACGGTCCCAGTTGATGGATCTGAGCCCACTGGGCCCATAGCTGAACTAGTCAGCGCTGTTCGCAGGCTCGAGGAACAAGTTCACCTGTCAACAAACAACTCAATCCACACTGAAATTGCTCGTTCCTATTCACCCCTGAATGATGAACTGCCCGACAACTTCGACCTTACGGGCATACCAATGTTTGAGGGTACCGAAGACCCAGTCCACCACATCCGGGCTTTCAAAGAATTTGTGGCTGTTAAGGGGGTGAAGTCCACCATGTTTAGACACTTGTTCGCTTCTTCCCTTGAAAAGCAACCCAAAGCCTGGTACTACAGGCTCGATTCCAAGAAATACCCGACTTGGGATGACATGGCAACAGAGTTCGCTCGGAATTATGCTGATAATACCGAGATCCAGACTACAATGCGTACTCTGGAAGTGATGGCCCAAGAGCCCAAAGAAGGGTTCACTAAATATCTTCAAAGATGGAGGGACGAGAGTGTAAAGTTGGTAGACAAGCCCAACGAGAAGACACTAGTGGAGGCGTTCATCAACAACCTCCTACCTTCTTACCGCGTCCATCTTAGGTATGCCGGCATTTCAAACTTTGTCGTGCTTACCGAAATGGGCATTAGGATTGAAGACGATCTTCGACATAATGAAGATCTGGGTGAAGCTTCTACTGAAGGCTATACTGGACATCAACTCGAGTCCGTAGAAGCCAACGACTAATGACAACATTATCCGAGAGTCCGGATCCGATTTGAGTCCGAGTCTGAGTCCGAGTCTAGGATGTACTATTCCCTTCAAAGTCGAAGTGAAAGTCAAAATCAGAGTCAAAGTCAGGGTCAATTGTATTCTGTCCTCTTTTCAAAATTCAATAAAATCAAGCTTTCAATATTCTATTTCTCATATCTACTTTCCTTATGTGTCTCCGAGAACATGATGAACACCATCATACACTGTGAGCACACGCACGTGACTATTATAGGCACATCTATAATGACTGCAGGAAACCGAGCCCGTGTTTTCCTTTTACCTATTCCATGTCTGGTATAGAAAAGCCGCATAACTACCCTTAGCAGGAGCATATCAAATCCTATGACAAATCTGGGTAGTCTTCTAGTTTGGGTCTAAGACGGGAGGCAAGCCCATTTCCCACAATTAAACACCCCTCCAATAAGACTGACCAATCCCTACCTTAGGTGTTAGTCTGAGCGACAAAAAAAAAGAAAAAAAAAAGAAAGGGCCAAAACAAAGGCCATCAAAAAAGAAAACTGGACAAAAAAAAATCGAAAGTCCATGAGAAAAAAAGCAAAAGGCCAAAAAAAAAAAAAGCAGGCCATCATCAAAAAAATTCAGAATACCCATGACCGTGGTCAACGGTCAAAAAAAAAAGTGAAAGCCCCACGACCAGGGTACGGTAAAAAAAAAAAAAAATCAAATACCCATGACCGTGGTCAACGGTCAACTCAAGTGAAAATCCTTTGACCGTGGTACGGTCAAATTCAAAATTATCAATACCATCCAATAGGGGAGTGACAATCAAGCTGGTCAGCTAACACCACATCTAGCCTTCCCACATTACAACCCTCAAGACCTTCCCGAGACCTAGGCCAGAGACAGCCCAGAATTTTGAGGATTCAAGCTCCATAGGATACCCCTAACAATTAGGGTCAGACATGGAAACCAGATCCCGCATTATCAAAACAGCCCTCGAAGCCTTAGCTCCACAGAACCGAGCTCCAGATTTCGAGTCATCAAAACTAGATCCCACATTATCAAACCAGCCCTCGAAGCCTTAGCTCCACAGAACCGAGCTCCAGATTTCGAGTCATCAAAGCCATTTACTTCCTAGCACCACATTTCCAAAAACATCAAATTCCCCGAGAGCAGAACTCGTTAAAAATCCCGAGAACAAAACTCGTTAAAATTCCCCGAGAGCAGAACTCGTTAAAAATCCCGAGAGCAGAACTCGTTAAAAATCCCGAGAACAAAACTCGTTAAAATCCCATCCAAACCAGTTACCAACCCCAAACACGGGAACTCAACTTGCAGTCGGCATAGAACATGCCCAAATAGTTCACACCACCTCTGGGGGCTACCCCGGAGAACGCTCACAGTCACAGGATTAACATCCTAACCATTCTAGCCCTTTGATCAAGACATCATTGGGAATGCACCTAGCCTACACCATCGCTATGGCTAGTTACACACAAAGCCCTAATAAACTAGGCGCCATAATACATCTTCCAGTCCACTGAACTACGGCATGGTTTGATTTCACTACACGTGAATACGTAGGCAGCCTTTCAACAGAGGCACAACCACCCACATTGACACACATCCAAAAAGCGCCATCATTCCGGTTATGACACCATCATGTTCTCAACAACTAGCTTTGTTGTCCCGGGGGCTTCTCCTAGGCAGAAGTTCTCCATCCACTCACAAAATCCAGATCTAGCCTCCTTTCTGTAGTATGTCCTAGTACTCGGCTCAGTCGAAGACAAGAATCTGTCAGGACTCGAGGCAAACCCACTTTGGAAATGTACCCTAGAATCAGAAATCCGGAAGGGCACCAGACTAAAACAGTCCCATTACAGGCTACTGCAATACCCCCATAGCATATCTATCCCGTTTCGATGTGCGACAGTGTTGCCACTCGCCTAGGCTACGGGATAGCGCAACTTAAGAGTCTTGTTAGGCAGCCCACACCCCTACCGAGTCACGGTCCAACCCCTCGAGAGTCCATTCGTGTCTGTCAACTCGTCCGGTCACGTCCAGAGTCGAGTCTGTCGGTAGGCCTCTCTCTTCAAATTCCACTTTGAAATTTGCAAAATCTAGCCATTCGAAAAAAGATCATTTTCGACAAGGTCAAATTTCGGTCTATTTAAACTGCAAATTACTTTCCTAATCTTTGTTAGGAGTCAAAAATCTCAAAGTTTCCAAAATTCAAAAATCTCAAATTTTCAAGATTTCAAAATTCAAGTTTTCAAAAAAATCATTTTTCCCCAGCGCGAGTCATTTTACTACCTACGTGTTGCATGCACTTTATGTGACTTATACAGGTACGACTCAAACAGGGACATGCAACCCACTATACCTCCCCAGCGGAAGCCAACGATGGTATCTAACGGGATGGGCCTACATACAGGCGCACCCAGGACTTATGCGACAAGTCCAATTCACCACGGAGTTATCGTCATCAGCTCAGTTATGACTTCTAGCTTATGGCTGACGAGCCCTTCACGCGAGTCTAATAGACTATAAACGACCCGACCGGAAGTCCGCCAGGTTTCAATCCGCGATTGGCCTGGTGGCTACTCTGACTTTCGCCTTGTCCAAGCCTCAGTCAGAGTGGGGGCTCTGTAGACACCCGCATTTTGACTGCCAGGTGTCTATAGCAGTTTCCAAAAAACACCCGATGATGATCGGACGCTAACATGCTTCTATGCGCTTGGATACGGGCTCAAATCCATTAATCGCTGGCTAACACACTTACAGAGTACAAATCTCACAAAATCAACCTCAAATCCAGGTCCAGTGGGCCGTTTCCAATGAAATAAGGTTAATTTGGGCCGAAACCGACACCGAAATTAAAACCGACTTTTAGCGATTGGGTCAACCCTGGTCAAAGTCGTTTCCGAGACACATCAAAGCAGCCACTCAAATACAAAAAGTCCAACTCAAGAAGCAAAACCAACAGTCCACCTTCAGACGGGCCATCAGGTCAAGTCCGTCAGGGCACAAAACCCTAGACACCAAAGTACATGGGCAATGTCTATATAAGCAACCCCATGCACACACAATTACACATCTTTTACACATCAAATTCAACCCTAATTCAACTTTTACCACTTCAAAAAGAACCCTAATCTTATACATGCAACTCTAATCAAACCCTAGCAATTCTACACTAGCAAAAAAACTCTAAACCTAGTTTTAGGAATCAATCCCGAGCCACCATAACTTAACCTCCATAAAACCTCGAAGACTCTTGTGTTAAAGCCACGGTTACGAGTTCGATCCGAGACAAGAACATGTAGGTTGAGGGTGTCAAAACCCCGTTCTCTCCTTCTTCTCTTCCTCTCGTCATCTTCTTCGCTTTTTCTTACTTTCTTTATTTTTTTATTTTTTTCTTTATTGCATCATAATATCGATAATAACTAATACAAAACATTAAAATACTTATCGATTTGTGTAGAATAAGAGGGGTATCAGAATAAGGAAACACGAATATACAAGTGTACTGCACACAGCGTTGACGGTCGCGTGTTCCAATACCCCGATTATTTGATTATTGAGACGAGTTAACCTAAACAATAATTCGTTTATTTTCGTTTGCATCGTCATTCAAGTCACATATTTATATCAATTTCAAAAACATGCATTCTATTTAATAAGGGTCGAAACCCGTTGACGCGGATCCGACATCACAATCCCTAGGGATTTATTTCGATGTCGGAAAATCCGAGGGAATCAAGTCTTTCAATTCAAGCAAAGCGTCGATCTTTTGGATTCGATACCAATTCCGTAATTGGATGTCGAATCTAACGATCTAGTCAAATAAATTAACTAATGCGATTTTTTCGTTGATGCTAAAATAATTGTCATACAATTCGTTAGAATTACGACATTATTAAACGCGGAGGAAATCTACTCATATCGCGATAGTTAATTTAAGACGACTTAAATCAATTTTTATTTTATTTTATTTTATTTTCACTCTAGTATTCCATATCGATTCAATAATCGAATATGGGATACAACGAGTATTCAAATTTAGAATCGAGTATAAATCCCATAATATTTATATCTGATTCAACAAAATCAATAATTTATAAAATCCGAGTCGAGCATAAATTGTACAATATTTATGTCCGATTCGGCAGAATCATCGAATTATCAAAAATCAAAAAGCAATTTCGAAAGTCAATAATAAATTGCAAAGCGAATTATAATTCGTACAGGGGGCACTCGACCGAGTGCCTAGCCCACTCGATCGAGTAGCCCATCATCACGATCAATGTCGTGAGTCCTACAACATCATTCGAGTTTCGTCAATTCTTTTTATGACTTCGGTCAACACGTGCCTAATTAATCACGTGTACTACTATCTTTTCAAACCATGCATCGTCCAATTTTACATCATTCTATTTCATTCATTAATTTGCAAACCGTTATTATTCGTTATACCGTTACTAACCGTTTGTTATTCTTGTTGATTTATCGTTTGTTTTATTTTACTAAAATGAACTCACATGCTAAATTTAACTTCGACGTTAGAATTAGTTGCATTAAATTGACATAGAAACCCTCTTTTCAATTTCATTCACATGTTTAGGGAAAATAATCGTTGCATATCATTTTCCCGTTTAACTAATGCGCGTATTGGAAAGACATTCGAATTCTTAGTAGAGGCCGCTAATGTGCGGGCGGGGTTGGGTGTCCTTTGTGGGCTTCCCAACACGTACCCTCGCCCCTTACTCAGAACCTCGGTTTCCGGATGCCCGAAACCGTTGGCGCACGAGAGTCATTCAATACACAATATCCGATAACGTCGGTATTGGTATCAAATGCAAAGGGACGAGCTCAATAAACTCTGACATCGGAAATGGGCCGTATTTTGTATACGGACCACTACGACATAGAGTGGACTCGAATGGTTCCGAATAACCACAAAATTCGGTGGCGACTCCACTTCGACCTAAATTTCAATTCGATCCATTCTCATATGGAGATTCATTCGCCTACCCAAACCCGCGCGTGGCCGCGTCGGGGTGGACCTATGTCATGTCCACAATCTCGCTCTAATATCCGATGTCGATTCAATAATCGCACGTTGGATATGACGAGTATCATACACACGAATCGAGCACAAATTAAGCAATATTTATGCCCGATTCAACAAACTCATCGAATCATCAAAATCAAAAGCAATTTCGAAACCGATAACGAGTTGCAAAACGAACCCTGGTTCGTACAGGGGGCACTCGATCGAGTGCCTAGCCCACTCGGTCGAGTGGCACCCCAAAAACGAGAATGCTTTTTCGACCTCTACTCGGTCGAGTTTCACAATGACTCGGTCGAGTTCGTCAATAACTCGATCGAGTAGAGTCTAAAATACAGGACAGAAGCCTTTTCAGAGGTCCACTCGGTCGAGTCCTTCAATGACTCGATCGAGTGGCCTTATCACGACGAATACCGTGAGTCCTACAAGGCCATTCGAGTCTCGTTAAGGTTCTTTTACGACTTAGGTCAACACGTGTCTAATCAATCACGTGAAACATCACTTTTCAAAGCTTTGCATCATCCTATTTACATCATTCTATATCATTCCATAT
This sequence comes from Agrostemma githago, assembly GCA_958450325.1. Lineage (NCBI taxonomy): Eukaryota > Viridiplantae > Streptophyta > Magnoliopsida > Caryophyllales > Caryophyllaceae > Agrostemma > Agrostemma githago. The sequence goes on along the minus strand of OY288249.1, from coordinate 55,118,289 downwards.
TGCATCATTCCGTAAACCGTTATTATCGTTATTCCGTTACTAACAAGTTTGTTGCTTTTCTTGTTGATTTATTGTTTATTTTATCGTACTAAAATGAACCTTTGCATGCTAAATTTAACTTCGACGTTAGATCTAGTTGCATTAAATCGACATAGAAACCCTTTCAATTTTCCGCATGTTTAGGGAAAATAATGTTTGCATATCATTTTCCCGTTCAACTAACGCGCGTATTAGAAAGTCATTCGATATCCTAGTAGAGGCCGCTAATGTGCGGGCGGGGTTGGGTGTCCTTTGTGGGCTTCCCAACACGTACCCTCACCCCTTACTCAGAATCTCGGTTTCCGGATGCCCGAAACCATTGGCGCACGAGAGTCATTCAATACACGATAACCGGTAGTGACGGTATCGGTATCGCAATGCAAAGGGACGAGCCCAATAAACCCTGACATCAAAAATGGGCCGTATTTTGTACACGGCCCACTACGACATAGAATGGGTTCGAACGGGCCCGAACTCCCACAAAGTTCGGTGGCGACTCCACTTCGATTTAAATTTCAATTCGATCCATTCTCATATGGAGATTCATTCGCCTCCCCAAACCCGCGCGTGGCCGCGTCGGGGTGGACCTATGTCATGTCCACAAAATTGAAGAGACATTAACCTCGAAAAGTAAAAATATTATTTAGAAAAATGAAGTGTTTATATTTGTTTTTACTTTGATGATTTTCTTATTGTAAGTTTGTTCAAATTATTTTGACTTTTTTTTGTCTTTTATGAAATTTAATTGATTTGTTTTGTTATCACTTGAAGTATCATTATTTATTTCTATATTAGGCATGATGCATTTTGGAGGGAACTTTTTAATAATTTGTTATTCTTTTAGTTAATAGGGGATTTCATCACCGCATCATAAATTTTCGATGTGGGATAATTTACTTTAGTTTAATTCCACCACTTTATTATAATTTTTTCGATGAAATTCCATCACTTTATCATAATTATGACGAATTATTTTTTTTATTTTTATATAATAAAATTCGATCACCTTATTATAATTTTTCGATGTGGGATAGTTTTACTTAATTAAGTTTATGGTTTTTAAACGTTTTTTCAAGACTCAAAAGAGTTTGTTATTATATCTAAGTTAAGGACGAGAGATTACTTTTATTTATATAATAAAATTCGATCATCTTATTATAATTTTTGGACGAATGATTATTCATATTTATGTAATAAAATTTATTCACCTTATTATAATTTTTTGATGTGAGATAATCTTATCTAAATTTATAGTCTTAAGTTCTCTTTAAGGACTCAAAAGACTTTTTTTATATATATATAATAGCGAATGACTAATTTTCTTATTTATAATATAAAATTACATCACCTAATCATAGTTTTTCGGAAAGATTCTGTACTTTAAGTTTATAGTTTTAAAAGTTTTTTTTAGTAGACTCAAAAGATTTTTGGTTGATATCTAAGCACGAATGATCACTCTTATTTATAATCTATCTATCTATACTAATATATAATACAGGAACCACGCATTGATTTTTTGGCGCCAAAACACACTTTCTTAATATATCAGAATTTCCATAATAATCTATATAATATAAATATCATAATAACTATTAATCTAATATAATATTAATCCTAATTTTCATATTAATAAAATATTTTTGTATATACCTTCTTAAAATTTCAAAGACACAAGTTTAAAATAATTTGATGGTAATATAATTTATTTAAACGTGTCAAAATATCTGAAAATAGAGTAGGTATAAACCTGCTGACAAATAAAACAACCAATTATGTTAATTGCAATTGATATTATTTCCTTAACAATCTATATTATTATTATTACAATCCCTTATTCACTAAAACAAAAATCAAGGGACAATTTGATCTTTTTAACTTTCCCTGCAAAAAAGAATCTCCCAATATATATGTCGACTTATATTTAGCAATTACTATAAGTATTTTATATTTTATTTTCTATTAAATATTTTAAATTAAATAGTGTTATTTTTATGTTTGGGTCAACCGGTCGCCTCGAGTTATATTCGGATCAGTAAGAATTGGGTCAATTTCAGGTTGAACCAGATTATTTGGACTCATATCATTTTCGGGATTGTTATTTCCAACAATTTAAAGCATAATAAACAATTTGCGCCAGTTTATCGGTTGGGTGAGTCAATTCGAATTACGGGTCAAACTTGGATTTTCAGTTCGAGTGTCGGGTCGCGTCAATTTTATCAGGTCGAACCGTATAATAATGATCTCATTTTCTTTCTTTTACTTTCTCCTAATTTAATCTTAATCACTTTATCTCAATAGCTCAACATTTATACCGAAAAATAATTACGAGTACTTATTTTCTATCTAAGAAAACTATGCTCTAAATTTCTAAAGTAAATGTCTAATTTTCATTTAAATTAAGTTTGTCATAAAATAAGTCTAAGATTTTTTTAAAAATATTTCGCAATCAAACGTTTCATATTAGATGACGGTGAAAAACATCATACTTGATTTATTTTTGGTGTGAAAGAGGGAGAAAGCTCCGAGAATTTATTACTAGCTGTTACACAGGAATAGTCACCCCAAAGATGTCCTCCATAAGGAGAGGACGAACAAACATTGTACTTATTATCGTATGAGATTGATTCAACAAAATAAACATTATCTTAATAATATAACACTCTAATTATGTCGTACTATCAAGAATTTCTTTTATCATCACAAAATTTTAAGTAAACAACCGTGCATGTACACGGGTTTACCCAATAATTCTAAAACTTTTACAATAATGAATAGTGAGTACTGTAATAGCTATCTATTATACGTAGTATATATTGTTAAAACACCTATTGATAAACATATAAATAACTAATGTGACATAAATATACCCGTGCATCTGATCTGCACGAGTTCTAAACTAGTACTATATAGAATTTCATCATCTCATCATAATTTTTCGATGTGGGATAATTTTACCTAAGTTTGTAGCTTTCTGAGGTTTTTTTAAAATTCAAAAGATTGTTGGTTGATATCTAAGAACGAATTATTATTCTTTTTTATACTCCGTCATATAATATAATTTCATCACCTCATCATAATTTTACTTGACTTTATAGTCTTAGAAGCTTTTTCTTAAGCCTTAAAAGATTGTTGGTTTATACGGAATATCTAAGAACGAATGATTACTTTATATAATAGAATTCTATCATCTCATTATAATTTCGATGTGTGATAATTTTATTTAACTTTGTAGTCTTATTAAGAGTTTTTTTTAAGATTAAAAAGTTTTTGGTTGATATTTAAGGACGAATGATTACTCTTATTTATAATAAAGAATTTCATCACCTCATCATAATTTGGAGAAATGATTACTACTTTTATTTGAATAATAGAATTTTATCGTCTTATTATGTAATTGAGTACTTTTATTTCTTATTTATAATATAGAGTTTCATCACACCTTGTTATAATTTTCGATGTGAGATTATTTACTTAAGTTTGTAGTTTCAGAAACTTGTAAGACTCTAAAGTTTTTATTAGTGATATTTAAAAACGAATGATTATTCTTATTTATAATATAGAATTTCATTATCATAATTTTTTTATGTGGAAAAATTTACTGTCTTCAGAGATCTTTTTAAGATCCAAAAGAACACATGATTACTCTTATTTATAATATAGAATTATCATCGTATTTTAATTTTTTTCGATGTGGATAATTTTAAGTTTGTAGTCTTATTAAAAGTTATTTTAAGACTCGGAAGTTTTTTGGTCGATATTTAAAAACAATGCTTACTCTTATTTATAGTATAAAATTCCATAAGTTCATCATAATTTTTCGATGTGAGATAATTACTTAACGTTTATAATCTTAATCTTAAAGAACTCTTCAAGACTCAAAAGATTTTTTGGCGGATATCTAAAAACGGATGATTACTTTTATTTATAATGTAGTATTTCATCACCTTAATATAATTTGTCAATGTGAGATAACTTTACTATTTTTATACTCTCTCTGTTCCATTTGATTCTTTACGTTTGCTTTTTCACACTTGTCAGTGCACGTTTTCTTTTGTCCATATATTTAGTTATATATTTCTAAAAATTTAAAAAATTGATATTTATGAATAGTGTCCAAAAAGCAAACGTAAAAAACCTATTGGAACGGAGAAAGTAGGTAATAAATTCATCATTTTCTTGTGCAAATAATATGAAACAAATTATACATGAAATTTATACTCAAATGAAAGCATTTTCTACCAAGAATCTAATTATTTCATTTTTATAATTTTTTGTACGATAATTTTTCGTTAAAGGTTTTAAGATGAAAATTATAAAACATCACATTAATATGATACTCCCTCTGTTTTTAATATAAGTCATTCTCACTTTTCGAGACAACACCTTCTCTCTTTAATATCTCTCACAACATAAGAAAAAATACTATGAAATGTATACTCATTTGAAACCTCTTCTCGTAAGGAATTTTATGATGGAATTTTTAAAATTTTTGGAATAATATATATACATAAAAATTAAAGTCAAAGTCTCACCTCGAGAAAGCAAAACGTCTTATAAAAAAATACGGAGGAAGTGGATTAAATATATTATTATAATAATTAAAAGATTCTCTATTTGATTTTTTTTATTATTAATGATATTTTCCTAAATTGAGTTTTGATGTAACAGACCAATCACATCGTTCGAAAAGTTTCTCCTTTATATATATCTTTTTTATATAAAAGAAGGCACCTAAAACCAACAGGTGACACCCTTCTTTGATCTCCATTTGAGAATAGAGCCATTTTTTTTCAATTTTGTTATTTCAAGTGTAATTAGTAGAGAATGTGCATTGTAGATTGTAGATTAGGTGTGAATGCAATTGTAATTACTGCATTCATTACTCCACCGTAATTAATGCACTCTGGAACCCTTTTTCAAATCTATTCACGTAATTAATATGCTCTTATATCACAATATACAAATCAATTCAAATCTATACAAATCAATTCAAATCTATTCTACATATTTAATGCATCTCGAAAAAAAAATTTCAACGCCAAATTAATACGTTTATTGCATCAAGGCTTCGTAAATAACATAGGCATCTCTTCGGTTCTATTCCTTGCTCTTTCCACTGATACTTTGCATTTCCTAGGTTCCTCATTAAATTGACTTGATTGCTTAAATTGCATTTATGAACAATGATCAATTTCCATTCGAATTCTGCTACATTCTTCACCACCTTTGCAAATTGTTATACATCATCATTCAAGGTGACATCTCCTTCAGTCATACTTCAAGAGACAACAATTCAACCACCCTGTTGGAATGAAAAATTCATATAGTTTAGGCCATATTATTAGCAATTTTCTTTACCTCAATTTTAAAAGGGAGACAACTTCTGTTTGATGACTTCAATTGAGCACACCAATGACATCTCCTGACTAAGCCACTCACAAAATTCTTCCTCATTTAAGTTTATCGAGTGAAGCATAATTTTCATGAGATATATATGAGCATGCTATTGTGTTGTGCGTGATGATGGAGGATCAAGAAGCATTTGAGAATGATTTCTGACAGTTGAAACATTATTATACTGATGCACGGTAATCTCAAAATTATCTCAAACACACATATATCGACTTATCAAAAACTATACTGAAATTTATCAACATTTTGTTGCAGAAAAGGAAGACAACAATGGAAAAAAGACCCAAGAGGAGGAGGTTTGAAAATAACTCATTTACCAAGTCATAATATTGTGGACATGACATAGGTCCACCTCGACGCGGCCACACGCGGGTTTGGGGAGGCGAATGAATCTCATGTGAGATGGATCTCGAATTGAAATTTAAATCGAAGTTGGAGTTGCCACCGAACTTTGTGGGAGTTCGGGCCCATTCGAACCCACTCTATGTCTTAGTGGGCCGTGCACCGAGTACGGCCCATTCGGATTTCAGAGTTTATGGGGTTCGTCCCTTTGCATTTCGATACCGATACCGACATTATCGGTTATCGTGTATTGAATGACTCTCGTGCGCCAATGGTTTTGGACATCCGGAAACCACGGTTTTGAGTAAGGGGTGAGAGTACGTGTTGGGAAGTTCACAAAGAACACCCAACCCCGCCCGCACTTAGCGGCCTATACTAAGATATCGTTCAATGTTAGAATACGCGTGTTAGTAGTTCGGTCGAAATGTTATGTAAACAGTATTTTGACTAAGCATGTAAAGATTTGAATAAGTTGCTATGTCGATTTAATGCATCTAAATTAACGTCAAAGTTGTATTTAGCATGCGAGGTTTGTTTTAGTACAATAAAACAAACATTGAAACTAAAACACAAAAAAAACAAATGAGTTAGTGACAATGATAACGGTTTGTAAATAGTATAGAATGACATAAACGACATGATGCATGAGTTTGAAAAGAGTAAGGCACGTGATTGACTTGACACGTGTTGACCGAAGGCATAAAAATACTTGACAAGGCTTGAAGTATGTCGAAGAGCTCACGTTTGGTGCGTGAAGGAGGCCACTCGATCGAGTCATAGAGGGACTCGACCAAGTGGTCCTCGGAAAACCCTTCTGCCCAATTTTCGGGGTGCCACTCGATCGAGTGGGCTAGGCAATCGATCGAGTGCCCTCTTTACGAACAATGGTTCGTTTCGATTTTTAGCATCGATTTCGAAATTGCTTTTTGAGTTTGAAAATTGATAATTTTGCTAAATCGTGTAAAAATATGGTACGATTTATACTTGACTTGAATTTTTGATACCCGTCATATCCGATACTTGATTATGGAATCAATATCAAATATTTAGTGTGAGTTTTAGAAAAAGATGTTATAAGTCGTTTGAAATCGAACTAAGACGAAATAATTCTCTCCGCGTTATAACATCGTAATTAGTCCTTTCGAACTATGTGACGATTATCTTAGCCTAACTGATGTGTGACTTACCATCGGCATCCTCAGGGTGAGACTCGAATAGAAATCGTTTGGCTAGTACAATACGCGTTTTAGTTTTACGGTTCATGCATAACCCCATTTTTACCCGGGCTGGTACTGGTGACCGACGTCCCACTATACCGTGATATACTCCAACATGGATATGTCAAAGGTGTTCATAGTCGATTCGTATGGGTTTCGCGGCATGTTCTAAGCTCAACTCGACTTAGGAAGTCCGTCCCGATTCTCGGATAGGCTATGTGCACTGGTATAGACCCTATGTAGACCGACCGAGACTTAGTGTAGAGCATACATGGTGTCATTATTATGCTTCTGTGACAATGTGCTACCTGGTTTCTAAGATCGTTTTTCAAAAACCGTCATTTTAAAAAAAATACCTTCTTTTCGAAATACCCAATTTCAAAACCCGGGAAGCATACCAAATCTAGGACTTATGATTTTACTTAAAATAGCCTATTTATAGCCGGAATGCTGCCCATTTCAAAACTCAAAAATATTTTCGAAACTTCAAAGTTGCGGCCCAATGACACTTTTTCCGACTTTCGAAAAAATCGGGCCATCCACCAAGGTTTTTTCGGATTTTCTCAAAAAAAAAAATCCCTTTTCAAAAAACTTTCCTCTTCTTAGGACTTCCCGTATTTATCAGTGACGGGTCGCGTCGTGAGTCGTCGAAGGTCTTTAGCGTCGAAACTCTGTCGATCATACATCACGAGTTTCCTCCCTATCCCAGTTCGCCTTATTTGACTAAGGCATGGCCCACCTACGTAAGACATACTCCTACAAAGGAGGGCCTGTCTACACATTCGAGTCCAAAGTCTGGGGAATGTCTCACGTGGACCTTCTTTCGAACAGGACTCGGCCCATCTGCCGAATCCTAAGGGAGGCCCACCTTTCACGAGTCACCCGTCTAGGTGTCTTTTTAGAGTCATTTCCTTTTCAGTCTTTTGCTCGGGATGTACTTTTTATTCCAGGATTTGGGCTAGTTTCTGATTACGCGGTATTCTTACAGACAGGCCACCGGTAACCAGACGCCAGAAAATGCAAGAAACTTTGGATCAACTGACCGCCGCACTGGCCAAGTTGGAGGCCCAACTGACGGCCATCAGGACCGACCAAACCACCATTGCCACTCGTTTGAGTGCCGTGGAGAAAGGGATTCCTAATGCTGGATCTGAACCCACTGGGCCCATACCTGAACTAGTCAGCGCTGTTCGTAAGCTTGAAGAACAGGTCCATTTGTCAACAAACAACTCGATCCATACGGAAAATGCTTGCTCCTATTCGCCTCTGAATGACAAGCTACCCGCCAACCTCAAACTTACGAACATACCAATATTTGAGGGTACTGAAGACCCGGTCCATCACATTCGGGTTTTCAAAGAATTCATGGCTGTCAAGGGGGTGAAATCCACCATGTTCAAGCACTTGTTTGCTTCCTCCCTTGAGAAGCATCCGAAAGCTTGGTACTACAGGCTCGATTCCAAGAAGTACAAGACTTGGGATGATGTGGAAACAAAGTTTACTCGGAATTACGCTGATAATACCGAGATCCAGACTACGATGCGTACTCTGGAAGTTATGACCCAAGAGCCCAAAGAAGGTTTCACCAAATACCTTCAAAGGTGGAGGGCTGAGAGTGTGAAGTTGATCGATAAGCCCAACGAAAAAGTGCTAGTGGAGGCCTTTGTCAAGAACCTCCTCCCTTCCTACCGGGTTCATCTCCGGTACGCCGTCATCCCCAACTTTGCCACTCTAACTGAAATGGGGACGAGGATTGAGGATGACTTAAGGTTAGAGAGCCTTACTAAGGCCTCTCCCAAGGGATATCAAGGGCCTAGTTCATCCATCAGCAAGCCCATACCTGCAGCTACGACCCGCAGCATCTTTGACGAGGTTAATCTACTAGATACCTCATCTAAAAAGAATACTCCAACTCGGGTATTCACTGATATAGGGACCACCTATACATACGCCTTAAAAAGGCTATCTTCGAAGGGTCTGATCCAACCAATAGGCCCAACTCTGAAAGTCCCGGTAGAAAAACGATCCAAGAACTACAATGTCCAAGCCTACTGCCAGTATCACCGAGGTAATGGGCACGATACAGAAAAGTGTTAGAAATTGAAGCATCTGTTGCCCGGGGACAAGCCGAGCAACAAAGAAAACCCGTTCAGTGCTCATGCTATATTCACCGGAGAGGTAATTGACTGTTCTCACCTCATTTCCCCTTTTATCCCACAAATCAACAGGATATGGTTCGATGACGAGGAAGATGTCTACCTGCCTAAAGGGGAAGCTGTCCCCATAACTCCCAAGGAGGTCCGAAGGGTTAAGTCCAAAGCCTTAGCCAACAACCACCTCGCCGCCGCCGACCGTCCTACCCCAGAAACCGTCACTGAACCTGCCAGGACGGAGACTATCCTTGAAGAACCAAGCACCGACACGGTTCTAGTCAAATAATTGAAAAGGGCTCGAGCCGATCTAACCATATGACAACTTCTGGTTAGCTCGCAAGAACATCGGGAAGCACTGACCAAGGCTCTCGATCAAATCAAGGTTGACTCACATGTTACCCCTGCTGAAATGGTAGCCACTATTATGCCCTATCTCATGGGCAAGCTCAAAGAAGAAGGCCCACTTATTACCTTCTCCGAGTCTAACCTTCTACCGTTCGGGGCCGCCCATAACTTGGCCCTGTACATCACGGTTTGCCGAGGGAAGTATCTCCCGATGACCCTGATCGACGACGGATCCGCTGTGAATGTCCTGCCTTTAAGGACCGCCAAAACCCTCGGCATCACCGAGGCCGACTATCTTCCAACCGCGCAGACTATCCAGGCTTTTAATGGAAGCCCAAAACCGGTTGCAGGGGCCGTTAAACTGACAATTATAACGGGCTCAATTGAGAAAGAACTGGAGTTCCAGGTGATTGATGTCACCTCCTCCTTCAGCCTGCTTCTCGGGAGGCCTTGGATCCATGCGGTCAAGGCCGTGTCCTCTACCCTCCATAGGAAGGTCAAGATGCCTCTTCAAGACGGTGTCATCACACTAGAGGCAACCCCTATTACCGTGGCAAGCTGTAACGCTACGGGCCGGGCCGACCCACGAGGATTTGATTTCGTGGGAATGATTGAAGAAGAATATCTCTTCAGGCCCTACTTCACTACTAGCATCGATACGATGCTACAAAACTTAGGCTATTTACCGGGGGCTACCTCGAGACCATACCTTCCAGCCGGGAAGATCATCGAAGTGCTGAACGACGGAGAATCACGATCCGGTCTAGGGTATGCGGCGACCCTAGAAAACACGGTCCGAGCCAGTTCTCAGAAGGCCCAAAGCATCATCAAGGGTACCTACTTGGGCCCTAATAGCCCAAAACTGACCGACTACTTCGTTACACCGGTATTTGGGGCTATTCAAGTGGGTTTCTACCAACCCTCCATCACATATCCCGAGACCAAATTGGCTCGGGAATGCAATTTCATCCCAGATGACATATTTTCCCTCGTCCAGACGGAATCCAAGGAGGGTGCCGACAACTCCGAGCCCGTGCTGGGGCTTCTATTCGGGGAAGACAAGGCTGTCCCCGCTCCTAAAGAAGATCTGGTTAACCTAATCCTCCGCAGCAATCGGTTCGATCCAACGAAGCTAATCTCTGAGGTCGGTGCAGACGCTGGGAAAAGGGCCTGGAGGAAGACCATCAAGTGGACCGACAGACAGGTTCAAGTCTACAAGCTGACCACCGGAGAAGGAGACATGTCGGATACCGAGTCCGAGTCTGAGTCTGAGTCTAAGTCGGAGTCAGAGTCCGAGTCTAGAGGGTCTGGTGCTAGAGTCCGGTCAGTAACCCCTATCTCTTTAGTCACTTCCACTGGAGCCTCGGGGCCTGTCCCGAGGGCACTCCCTATCCCACCTCTGACCAACAATCAGATGGCCGCTCTCTTCGAGCTATTTTCCAAATTTGCTATTAATAATAACGAAAACCGTTCCGCTTACAACTTGTCTTATTTTCAAAATGCTTTCAAAAATTTTATATGCAATGACATTGAGAAACCCTATGAACAAGTACCTCTACCTCCACATCTGATCGAGCAGCTCGAACAAAGGGAATCCCGAGATCCGGTAATTGAAGAAACCGAGTCCATCAATGTGGGAACCACTTTAGAGCCCCAGATGCTTAAGTTGGGTTTGTCCTTAGATCCCGAGGAGAGAAAATAATTCACTAACCTCCTCCAAGAATTCAAGGATGTCTTTGCATGGTCCTACAAGGACATGCCGGGGATAGATCAGGAAATAGCTGAACACCTTATACCCATCGAAGATGGATGTAAACCGGTAAAACAGAAGCTCCGAAGAATGAGGCCCGAATGGTCTCTCAAATTCAAAGAAGAAGTCGACAAACAATTCAAAGCAGGCTTTATACAGGTGTCTGAATATCCAGTCTGGGTTGCAAACATCGTGCCGGTACCTAAAAAGCACGGTAAGGTGCGGGTCTGTGTAGACTTCTGGGACATTAATAAGGCCAGCCCAAAAGACGATTTTCCGTTACCACACATCGACATACTAGTGGACAACATGGCCAATCATGCCCTTCTATCATTTATGGACGGGTATGCCGGGTACAATCAAATCAAGATGGCAGAAAAAGATATGAGTAAGACCACCTTCATTACACCTTGGGGTACTTACTGTTACACCGTAATGCCATTTGGCCTCATCAATGCCGGGGCCACTTATCAACGAACCGCCACAACCTTACTACACGACATGATGCATAAGGAAGTGGAGGTTTATGTGGACGACATGATCGTCAAGTCCAAGGACCAAAGCGGGCACATTGTGGCCCTAAGAAAATTCTTTACCTGGCTACGCAAGTACAACATGAGACTAAACCCTCAAAAGTGCAGTTTGGGGATAACATCGAGCAAATTACTGGGCCATATCGTTAGCCAAAGCGGCATCGAGGTCGACCCAGCTAAAATCAAGGCCATTACCGAGATGCAGCCACCAAAAAAACGAAAAAGAAATAAGGAGGTTTCTCAGGAAAGTTCAATACATCAGCCGGTTCATTTCAAAACTAACCATGGTATGTGAGCCCATTTTCAAGAAACTGAAAATAGGAGAGCGAACACTGTGGGATGAAAAATGTCAAATGGCTTTCAATAAAATCAAGGAGATTCTGTCTGCTCCGCCAGTATTAATGCCACCTCAACCCGGCCTGCCTTTGTCATTATACCTAATGACGACCGAGACAGCCATGGGGGCTATGCTGGCTCAGACAGTCGATTCAGAAGAACGGGCCATTTACTACATCAGCAAAAAGTTTTTAGAGTATAAATGCAAATATACCATGCTCGAAAAGACGTGTTTAGCTTTAGTGTGGGCCACTAAAAAGCTCCGACACTATATGCTCAGTCACCAGGTACATGTATTAAACAAAATGGATCCTATCAAGTACCTGTTCGAAAAGCCCACCCTCAATGGCAGGATGTCCAGGTGGACTTTAATGCTAGCGGAATTCGATCTCAAGTTCGTACCATTAAAAGCCATCAAAGGCCGGGTGGTAGCAGAATTCCTTGCCGATAGTCCGGTATATGAAGAAGGACACAACGATACTTGGGCCTTTCCAGATGAAGACATATTCCATACCGACACCGAGACATGGGATTTGTATTTTGATGGGGCGTCCAACTTCCGAGGATTCGGAGTCAGGATTCTGTTAATCTCGCCAAAAGGAGAGCATACGCCGTTATCCATTAAACTGGACTTTGACGTGACTAACAACGCAGCCGAGTATGAAGCATGCATTCACGGGTTGCAGACCGCCGCTGATTTAGGAGTAATGAACCTCCCGGTCCACGGGGATTCATCTCTAGTCATCAATCAAGCTCTCCAAAAATGGAAAACTCGAAATGCCAATCTCGTGGCTTACCAAGCACGAGTAAGGGTTCTCGAGAAACAATTCCAAAAGGTAGAATACATCTATCTACCTCGGGAGGAAAACCAATTTGCAGATGCACTCTCCAAATTGGCATCTTTATTGAATATCCCGGAGCATCTAACCAGCATGCCAATTTGCGTCGAAAGACGATCCGAGCCGGCATATATCCACGCCATCCAATACATCGAAATAACTGATCCGGAACCTCGGTATCAGACTATTCTAACCTATTTGACGACGAGAGAATATCCCTCGGGAGCTAAAAGCCGGGCCAAGAAAGCCCTACGAAGGTTGGCCACCCAATTTGTTCGTATGGACGACGGTCAGTTATACAAAAAGACGGCGCAGGGGGTTCTTCTCCTATGTGTCGACAAAACGCAGGCCGAAAGAATTATATATTGCCGAGGTACATGATGGTGAAAATGGCCCGCATATGAACGCCCATATGCTAGCCCAAAAAATCATGAGACTCGGATATTATTGGAACAACATGGAAATCAACTGTCAGTTATATGTCAAACACTGCCACAACTGTCAGATTTTCGCCAACGTGAAACATATGCCGTCATCCCTACTATACACCATGACATCACCATGACCATTTTCAACGTGGGGAATTGATATAATTGGAAAGGTGAACCCTTCCGTGACGGGAGGTCACTGTTTCATTTTAGTGGCTATCGACTATTTCACTAAATGGGTTGAAGCCGAGTCATACCGGATCTTGAATGCCAAGCATGTTGCCAAGTTTATCCAGAGCAAGATTATATGCCGGTACGGGATCCCGCACGAGTTTACTAGTGATAGCGGGACCCATTTCCAAGCTGAAATCGCTACTTTGCTGGCAAAGTATAAAATTCAAAGGCATACATCTTCGCCTTACCGTCCCCAAACAAATGGAGCGGTAGAGGCAGCTAATAAAACGATTATCACCATACTTAAAAAGATGGCTGAGAATTACCGGGACTGACCCGACAAAATACCTTTTGCCTTACGGGGGTACCGAACGTCAATTCGCACCGCAACCGGAGCAACTCCCTATTACTTGACATACGGAACGGAAGCGGTCCAACCGGTCGAACTGGAAGTACCATCCTTTAGGATTTTACTTGAGAGCCAAGTGCCTGAAGCAGATTGGGTCCAAGCCCGATATGACTCGCTAGTTCTTTTAGACGAACGACGGTCCCGGGCCCTCAACAACATCCAAATATACCAGAAAAGGATATAACGGGCTTTCAACAAAAGAGTTAGGCCCAGAAATATCAAAAAAGGGGATGTGGTTCTAAAATCAGTCCGGGCATTACTACCAGTCGACCCAAGAGGAAAATTCAAACCCAATTGGGCTGAGCCGTATTTGGTAAAGAAGGTTTTATCAGGAGGAGCAGTGATGCTAACAGACTTGGACGAGAATGAATTCGTCAACCCAACCAACTTGGACCAGCTGAAGCGTTACTACCCCTAAACCTTATCTCAATGTCATTTGCAAAAAGATTATAAAATTTTTTCTTTTTATAAATTTTCAAAATTATAAGCAAGTCGATAAGCTAGGATTATTTATCCTACTGTCGCACATCTCGAACTAATAGTCTTGGTGAATTTCAAAAATTGCAAAAAGTCTAGCCCGAACTACGTTTGGTTTGATTCCGCTAATTGTGGATACGTAGGCAACCCCTCAAAAGGACCACTGCAATAACGAAAAAGACGGAAACGGTATTCACTAATATGTCTTTTATTAAAAACCCGACAAACTCGAGAACTTCAAAAATTACATCAAAAAAAAAAACAAAAACGGAGAACACACGAAAAAAGCACACCACAAAAATAATAATAATACTTAAATAATAAAATTAAGGAGACTAGTTTTTAGGCATTTTGCCTATTCCCTTATCCTTCGGGTCGCGTGGAGCCCGATGTCGACGGGGCGGGGGCGAACGTTCCCGGATCACCAAGGGAACCTCCTTTGCTTGAACCCGTTTCTTTTGACAACGGGTCTTCTGCCATTGTCACCGGTCCAAGACGAGCCCGTACGTGCTCGGGTAGTCTGTCTCGCGGGCCAAGTCGGTCCTGAAACGCCAGTTTTGGGCCAAGTCTCCTTTCTAAGTCAGTCTGGGGGCTCACTCTCCCCCGCGCACCTCTAGCACTGGACCCTTCAGGTTGAGTCCTAGTTCTTCCTCTTTGACCTGACATTAGACGGACCAGGGTAGTCGGAGTGTCGCCTACGTCAAAGAAGCCTCGATTATCTTTAGCTTGCTGCCTCCGTAGCAGGTCAAAAGCTTCATCAAACTTTAAAGTAGCTCGGGCCTTCGCAGAATCGGCTTTAGTCCACTTCACATAAGAATCCGATACCCAAATTGAATGAAGAGACTTGGGAATGGGCCAAGTGAGCCGGGTGTACCATCTTTGCATCCAAGTGTCGCACATCACATCAGTCAGTTGGGTAGATTCACTCACAACTGCTTCAACCTCCGGGATTCTTTGGGACCAACCATACTGCCTTAGTATGCGGTCAGGATAAAGATGAATCGTCTGCCTGAAGGATAAGATTACCTGATAGCGAGCCTTGTCCCTCGGAGCCAAGCTCGTCCAAACATAAATGGGCCACCATGGCACTACCCACCGGATCCCCGGACCGCCATGGAAAGACAACACTTCGTCCCAATATTTCTGAGTAATATGGCGCGAAAAATCAAAAGCCCGTCTCCTCCTCATCATTTATTAGGTCGGTATCGACTTGGGTCAAGGGGAGGATCTATGACCGATAGCCTCTCAAATAGCCAAAGCTAAAAAAAGAAACAAAAAATATAAGTTTCCGAGCAAAATAGATGTTCGCCTGAGGGCACTCGATCGAGTGCCTAGGGGTCACTCGATCGAGTGACACCCCTGAAATCGGGCAGGGGGCCTTTTACAAAGGCACTCGATCGAGTGGCCATTGTAGCTGGAAATCGCGGAAAAAAAATCAAAAAATTCAAAAAATTGAGAAATCGAAAAATCAGAAAAATCCGAAGCAATATACCTGCAATAAACGGGTGCTCCCGGTCAGGCGAACCGACGAATCCCTCTTACGATTATCCAAACCTTGGATAATTTCCCCCGTAATTAGCCAAGCCGAACTGTGCTCCATCTCCATCAGGTCGACCACGGTAAAAAGGCGGACATTGCCCATGCATGACAACAAATCCATGTGACCTTCGAAGGCACAAACATGGAGCATACAAAAAGAAAAAGCCCTACGGCTGTGGGCTGATCTGACCCGAACATCATGCGGGTTCATAAATTTCTCGGCCAAGTCAATTAAAGAAATAGTATCACCTTCAGCCATTCGAGATACTTCATTATGGGAAAGTTCTAAAAATTCCCGTAATTTCCTCCTTGGGTCATGAACGGAAAACGGGACGGCAGGACGAAGTATAGGATTCCATCCTCCCACAGCAGCAATTTTCTCAGGTAAAGGACAAATTTTACCCCGAGAAAAGGCAAAAACATGATATGTGTCGTCCCAATAGGACAAGCAAGCATCAAGGAAGTGGCGATCCACCTGCATCTGACGGAACGTATACAGCTGAGTAATACCCGTCTGGTTCAAAGCTACCCTATCGGTGTCCCTAAACTGTCGGGACCATTCTTGCAACATTGCGATCAAGCGCTCAATTCCCATGGCTAAATTTCTTGAAAAGTATAAGGAGCTTTCTTTTTTAGGAGAAGTGAATTGTGAGGAAAACTAATACAGGGGATGGGTCTTTTTAGCAACCGGGTCAAACCCCGGTCAAAGTCATTTCGGAGACACAAAATAGCCATGCAAATATCAAAAGTCCAACCCAAATACAAGATCTACAAAAATATCCAACCCAAGGTAAAAAATCCGGACCCCTTCGCTCCAGCTGACCCACTCGATCGAGTGGGCCTTCAACATGCTCGTTTTACGTCTGCTTTGGGCCACTCGATCGAGTCAACAGGGCACTCGGTCGAGTAGCCCTAGGTTGGGTGATGGAGAATGCCTATATAAACACCCCTTTGCATGCAACTTTCACACATCTTTTTTACAACCCTAATTACTACTTCTTCAACCTAAACCCTAGCATCTAGGAAACCTCAAACCCTAAACCACCATAACTCCATCTACATACACCTCGATACTCCCGTGCTCAAGTCACAACTAAAGGAGTCCCGTCCGAGAATACGAAACATGTAGGTTGAGGGTGCAATAATCCCGATTTCTTCTTTCTTCTCTTTTTCTCTTCTCGTGTCATCTTTCTTGTCTTCCATCATCTTTTTTTTTTGTTTTTTTCTCTTATTTCTAATATCGATAATATCACTAGTATTAAGACATTAAAATACTCGCTAATTCGTGTCGAATACAAAGGATGATGGAATAAGGAAATCGGAATACAAGGTGTTTCACCTGACGTGGCCGGTCGCTTATCCCGACACTCCAAGTATTTGATTGTTGAAGCGAGTCAACATCAACAATAGCGTTTTTTATTTTGTCGCGTCGTTAGTCGCGTTTTAATATTCGCATCATGTCACCATCGTTAATACCGCATATTCATCGATTTTCAAAAAACTATTTCGAATCAAACACTTTCATCTAAATTAAGTCGAAACCCGTTGATACGGATCCGACATCACATAATCCGCAAGGATTCGTTACGATGTCGAGAAGCGGAGGGAATCAATTTTTTTTTTCCAGCAAATATAAAGCGTCGTTCTTTAGATTCGATACCAACTCAATAGTCGGATATCGTATCTAAACAAATTAGTCAACAAATTTAACTAACTTGAATTCGTTGATGCTAGAAATAGTTGTCATATAGTTCGATAAAACAAATCATGACACTATAAACGCGGAGATAATTTATTTCGCTTTAGTTCGATTTAAACGACTCACAACATCTTCTTCTAGATCCCACTCTAAATATTCGATATTGATTCCATAATCAAATATCGGGTACGACGAGTATCATAATTCGAATCGAGCACAAATCATACAATATTTCTGCCCGATTCAACGAAAATCATCGATTTCCCAAAATCAAAGAGCAATTTTGAAACCTATAACAAATTGCGAAACGAACCCTAATTCGTACATGGGCACTCGATCGAGTGACACCCCAATTTAGAGGCAGGAGGTCTTTTTGAGGACCACTCGGTCGAGTCCCTCAATGACTCGATCGAGTGGCGTCTCACTCGGTCGAGTCCCTCAATGACTCGATTGAGTAGTGCATCAAATTCTGGGCAGAAGTGTTTTCCGAGGCACACTCGGTCGAGTCCCTCCATGACTCGATCGAGTGTCCTTTTTATCACGTCAATCCGTGAAGTCCCATAACGTCCTTCGAGTCTCGATAAAATATTTTCGTGACTTCGGTCAACACGTGTCAAATCAATCACGTGTAATGTTACTTTCCAAAAACATGCATCGCGTTGTTTACATCATTCTATAGCATTTTTATATTATTTGCAAACCGTTATTATCGTTATCATCGTTACTAACACGTTTGTTCCTATTTTGGTATTTTATTTCCGTTATTCGTTTTATTGTACTAAAATGAATCTCGCATGCTAAATACAACTTTGACGTTAATTTTAGATGCATTAAATCGACATAGCAACTTATTCGAATCTTCGCATGTTTAGTCAAAACGTTGTTTGCATATCATCTCATCGTATTACTAACGCGCGTATTCAAAAGTCAAACGATATCCTAGTAGAGGCCGCTAATGTGCGGGCGGGGTTCGGTGTTCTTTGTGAACTTCCCAACACGTACCCTTACCCCTTACTCAGAACCGTGGTTTTCAGATATCCGAACCCATTGGCACACGAGAGTCATTCAATACACGGTATCCGATAATGTCGGTATCGGTATCGCAATGCAAAGGGACGAACCCAATAAACTCTGACATCCGAATGGGCCATACTTTGTACACGGCCCACTAAGATATAGATTGGGTTCGAATGGGCCCGAACTCCCACAAAGTTCGGTGGCGACTCTACTTCGATTTAAATTTCAATTCGATCCATCTCACATGAGATTCATTCGCCTCTGCAGACCCGCGCGTGGCCGCGTCGGGGTGGACCTATGTCATGTCCACTATATTCAAGTATATCATTGTTCATATTCAAGTATTGCAATAACAAGTTCAGTAAACCATAAAAAGTGGGATATCAACAAGTAACGTAGACACAAGATGATGCACGAAAACAACTCTATTGAACCTGAATTTGAAATCAGAACGAAAATTGACGAAATCAGAACGAAAATTGGAACGCACAAATTAGAACTAAAATTGGAACAAAATCAGATTGACGAAAATTGACGAAATCAAACGAGAATAAACGAAATCAAACGAAAGCAAAATCCTAATAAATTGGAACGAAATCAGATTGACGAAATTGACGAAATCAAACAAAAATTGACGAAATCAAACAAAAGCAAAAACCTAATAAATTGGAACAAAATTAGATTGACGAAATCAAATGAAAGCAAAAACCTAATCGGAACGAAATCAAATCGACGAAAATTGACGAAATCAAACGAAAATTGGAATGAAATTAACTTGCGTGAATTTACCTTAAATTGGGCGTGCTTCAAATTGGGCGTGCTTTAAATAGGGGGAATAGGGTGTGAATTAGATTGACGAAAATTAGAACGTCACGTTTTCGTCAAGGTTTCTTTTGGTTGGGGAAGAGATGTTATAGTTAACGTGATGTTGGGGAATTAGGTTTTCTTGCTATTGGTAAAGTAAAGGGTTTGGGAAATGGATTAACGTGATGTTCTCATTTAATCTTGACCTTTTATTTTACTATATTTGATGGTCATGATTAGTAGGTAAATTGTAGAAAAATGTAGGAAATGTATATGATCCTACTTATATATATATATATATATATATATATATATATATATATATATATATATATATATATATATATGGGGAAGAAGATAGAAGGGAAAAAAAATAGTATAATTGTACCACATTGAAAGATTATCATAAGTGATCTTATGATTATAAATTGAAGTCAATTATAGGCATTTTCAAACGATCTCTTTTGCATATTGTGTAGTAATGATGGTGTAGGGGGTAAGATCTTACGAAGTCATTCAAACTGATTAAACTACTGATCAAACTGATCTTCGAACAACATAACCCGCTGTAAAATATTGCAGTAAAAAAATTGATAAACAGACACAATGTAAAACATGGTGTCAAATGGATAATAACCCGCTGTAAAACAGCTTCGGCAAAATTGATAACTATTGAAGCTAAGAGAAACATACATTAGAATAAAGAGGATAATATCAGCTAAAATTGTGTAAATATACTGTAAAAATTACCCAAAACCCTAAAATTGATAAGTCGTTGTACTACGGACATACAGTAAACAATGTCAAGCAACATACTAAACTCACAAAGCTAACATTAGAATCAAAAAGAGGATAAAAATCAACTGAAATAGAGTAAATTATACAGTAAATCTCAATTTCATAGTGATACAATCAAATAAAAGAGTCTAACGCAATAATAATCAATAAAACGTACCTTAATCAGTGAGTATAACCGAAAC
This sequence comes from Agrostemma githago, assembly GCA_958450325.1. NCBI lineage: Eukaryota > Viridiplantae > Streptophyta > Magnoliopsida > Caryophyllales > Caryophyllaceae > Agrostemma > Agrostemma githago. The sequence continues at coordinate 55,097,796 of OY288249.1, read as the reverse complement.
AACAATATAATTGTCGAGGAGCAGTGATGATTAATTGAATTTCGGGGAGAAAGATGAAGATAATTAGGGTTTCTTCGACCGAGTGCTTCTGTTGTATATAATGATGAAGATTCAAGCAATTATCAGAAACAATGGTTTTAACTGTACTACGGACATACAGTACACAATGCCAAGCAACATACTAAACTCACAAAACATACACTAGAATCAAAATGAGGATAAAAATCAATTGAAATAGAGTAAATTAAGCAGTCAACCCCAATTTCATAGTGATACAATCAAATAAAAGAGATTAACGCAATAATAATCAATAAAACGTACCTTAATCAGTGATTAAAACCGAAACAACAATATAATCGTCGAGGAGTAGTGACGATCAATTGAATTTCGGGGAGAAAGATGAAGATAATTGAGGTTTTCTTCAACCGAGTGCTTCTGTCGTGTGTAATGATGAAGACAATTGTCATATGTACTAATGAAGAGCAATTAGAAGATGTGTATGCAGAATTTTAGGAAACAATTAGGGTTTAGGGAACAATAAGAGGAAGAAGCACAATATGAAAAAAATTGAGAGAGGTTTGACGCTTATTGTTTTTTTTTGGGTAATTAGGAGCGGATATGTTAAGGCATAGCAATTACTCAAAAATAATCCTTAGGAAATTTGGCGCTTGTTTTTGAGTAGGTATAGCAATTAGATTCGATTTTTATTTGCTACGATAGGTTATGCATTATTATATGAGTCATTGTGGGTTTGTTATGTCGATTTTCCAATCGTCACGATATAATCGTCGTGAAAAGATTATTTTGTTGTAGTGCAAGTTTATATTATTATCATAACAATAGTGAAATTTGTTAAAAGAAAGTTTAAATTTGTACTCTATAACTGTATTAAATATTAATTTATCGTAATAATTTATTAAATATTAATTTAAAAAAACTTTATTCAATGTGTACTGTAGAATTTGAAAAATGACATCTTTTATTTGTACGTTTGTATAATTTTCATATGAGATCGTTTATTTCAATGTAACACCCGCTATTTTTCCTAAGCGTTTTTATTCTTTCCGTTAGGACTCCGTCTTAACTCTGTCACTTTTGGCTTCATATTTCATCATTTTACTAAGCGCTATTTTAATTTTTGAGTTTAATAATTTTTATTTTTAATTTCAAAGATTTAAATTCTTTTTAAATCCATTTATTTGGTTTCTTCGTAAACTAATTAATTTTCCCGCAAGGAATTCTATTTTTCTTCGAATTGACATTTTTAAGCTTGGATTTAAGTTATTCCTTTTCCTAAAAATGTTTGAATACGTTTCTATAATATTTTCAACTAGTAAATATTTTTATTTACAAAAATTAGTTGTTAATGATTTTTATTACGAAGCTTCGCGAATAATTATTTTCTTACGCGAGGTTTACTCGAATTACTTTGAAATGCCTTTAACTATTTTCCGATTATACTTTTTATCAAATTATAAAATTTTTGAGACCATTTACTCACATTTTGGACCAACTAAGCCCTTTGTCACAAGTTTTATTACGTTTTATTTAAACGTTGCATTTTATCACGTTAAAACGTAAACATAAGATAAATTATTTTCATTCATTGTAGCATTAGTATCAAGACTTTTCATACTCCTTCATCAATCCTTTTGGCCAGCCACTTTATGTGTAAATCACATAGTTTTCAATCAACAAATTTATTCTCATTTATATTTTGAAAAAAACCATCCATTTCCATACTACACCTTATTCATTCATCAAGTAAAAAAAATCTATCATCACCTTCTCTTGGCCGTGGCACTTTCTCTCCATCCTAGGATTATTTTGCTTCAATTCTAGTCTTAATCGACTCAAATTCATCGTCTAATAATCCCCTTTCCGTTCTCTTCGTTAAGGTATTAATCCACGTCGTTTTCGATCAATTTTCACCTTGATTTTTATTAGTTTTCTCATGGTATTTTTCTGCCATGATTTCCGTGTTTGGTAGGATTTTTGGACGATCCCGAAGCCGACGAATATATTATCGACTCAGACTTGGAGTAGAGGTAACGTCGATGTTACTCGGTATTTCAAGATTTTAATTGAGTATTTGCGTGTATATTTTTATATTTTATTTTGGCAATATATGTATGTCACGGATTCTAGAAAAAATTTTAAAGTTGAAATTTGCATGTTTCGATATTTTTATCGCTTTTACGAGATTAACGATTAAATTGTTATATTAATTTGTAAAATCGTAATAATCGGCCTAAACTTGTAATATATGTTTATATTCTGGAAAAATGTTGTTTTTGATGATTCTTAATAATTTAGTATTTTTCTGATATTTTTGATATCGATTATTGAATTATTACCGTTTTCGGACAAAAACGATTAAAAGCCGATTTTTAGTTCTAGTACTTAAACATTTTATTTTAATCTGATTTTTGACGTGGTGAAACTTTCTGGTGAAATAGAATTTTCCGAATTTTTTCATAATTTTTCGGAATTGTTAAGTGGATGAATTAATTAATCACTTTAAATCATCGTTTATCGTTAAAACCGTGTTTGTTGTTTAAATTCTCGATTTCTGGTCTTTGGTTTAAATCTGGAAAAAAATTTTGATTCTGATGATTTCATATTAAAATGTATTTTTATGATTTTTAGTGCCTTAATAAAATGTTAGGAACGATAGGTTTATTAATGAAATCGTTAATTGCGAAAAACGGGTTTAAATGACGGTTTGGTTGAAATTTGTTGAATCTGGAATTTTGGAAAAATCTGGAAAAATTTATATTCTGTAAAATCAGGATTTTAAAGTGTAATAAAAAATTTTTTGGATCTTAATACTTAAATCGTTTTGTAATTACTATTTTTATTAATCGTTATTGTCGAGATTGGACGATTAACGAGAAAACGCTTTAAAAACCGAGTTTTTAGAATTCTGGAAATTTTCTTTTCTGGACAGAATGTCCATAAATATATTTTAACTATTTTACGTAATTTTTGTACTATTTATTAAAGTCTTTAATTAATAAATATGGATTTCCGGACAAATTGTGATTTATCGTTAAATGCTTCGTATTAACTAAAAGAATTATTTTTCCAGCAATTTTGAAAGTATTTAAACTTGAAACTTTAGGAGTTAAATCATCCTTTAACGTACTCTAAATTTATTTGTTGGTTTAATTAAATAAAGACGTTCAAGTATTTAATTTAGTGTTTGCCGTAAAATCTTATTTATAATTTTATCGTTGAAACTAATAATAATTAGGGAATTTTAGCTTTATAACTTTTGAAAACACCCTAATTAGTAATATTAAAATGTTTAAGATGTTTCTAATCATTTTATAACACTTATACGATATTTTAAATAATTTCATAAAATCAAATGTTCTTACTTTAATAATTAATATCGTTAAGGCCGAAAGTATTAGTTTTATAAATCTATATTGTCTACTAAAATGTGGTATTAGTATGAACTAATATTTTCACTATTTTGATATAATGCTATTTTTAGTAAAGTTTCTAAAAATAAAAGTTTCCTAAAATAGAAAGTTTCCTCTTTTAGAATATAAATGTTTACTTCTTTTATCCTCATATTGTTTATAATGATTATATCTTTTATATATCGATAATGGTTTGTTTTGGAGTTATGGAATAAGGAAAAGTGTGTGGGTTTAGAGTAATATAGTTTGGGATGTACGTTTTGCCATCAACTATAAAGCTGGTGTGTCTATGTTGAGACACATTGGTCGTTGAACTGAGCATGGTTTGTGTTCAGGAGTGTGTATATTTTGACCTTAAACTTAGATATCGCATCGTGTAAGTCGCCGTCGGGTTGAACTGGATTACGGTTGGTGTCCAGGAGGGGTGTACATTACTTAAGCCAGGACCTCGCTGCACGCAGTCCTGTTATAGTTGAGTTGCCTAGTTAGAGACCGAAGTCTAATTTGTTTTGACTAAGTTCTCGAAACTAGTTTTTAGTATTGTCCTAGTGAAAGTCTAGATTCTACATTAATCCTATCCATAACGCCATTTTGATTATTTTATTTATTATCGGTATAAATTGGTTTGCAGGTTGGCAAATATTTTTATGTTTCTTCGGGAACCCTTTTGATTAATTTGTTTTACGCTAAAGCTTATTTTAATATGCTGTTTTAGTGTTTTCCATTTTTACTATTTTTCCTATATTAGTAATTACTGTTTTAAAATCCTGTTATACGGCTGGGAGAACGTTGACGTTGCTCCCCACTGATTGTGGCTGTTATGTTTTAACATGGCAGGTATACGTGTTTATTTTCCGGTGGGTGTGGGCTAACGAGCAGTCTTGGATCCTGCTGATCTTTTTTTTTATAATCACGTCTTAAGGATTGTTTACCCTCTTTATGGATTGTTTTAAATTTTAGCCATTTTTATTGTATGGCGCATGTTTGACTTTACCAATTTAATTTATTAAGACATAGTTCTGTGTGTTTTAATCCCGACTCTACAGTGTTTCCGCCACTGTATCGCGCTAAAATTTTTAGGGGATTACATCCAATGTAATAAACAAATGATTAGACATATTTTAAATATAACTCTTACTCTGTATAACTCTTTTTATCAGTATAATTACGATAACTAACCCGTTCAGGGCACGGGTTTTTAACCTAGTTTATACTAGTACTAAAGACTCCAATAATATTCATAATTCCCTAGGGACTAGGAGAAACTAATTAGGAAAGAATATCCCGTAAAATAAGAGTTATGGTTAAGTTATGGAGTCTAAAAGTAAAAGTCCCACGAAACGGCCTCAAACTGGTCGGTTCGGGTCTGTCCCGACCAATTTGGGTGTCTCAGCACTGTACGATGAATTTGAAACACTTGTTGTTTCTTCGTTACTTATCAGAATTGGACGTGTGATAAACCGTTGGAGAACAAAGAGAAAGAGCTTTCCAATGCTACCTGAACTAGTTCGATCGAAGTTGTAGAACTCAAAATATTCTTGTTTAAAGTTGACCCTTGTTTCAATGATCGTTCTTTCTTCTCAATTTGCATTCGTTCGAGCCTTCCAACTTACTCCCTCCGTCTCAATGAATTCTTTGCCTATTCCATATTGGGCCATCTCAATGAATTCTTTACCTTTCTATTTTAGGAATGCTTTTTATATGTAATTTGGCTTCACATGTCACCTCACCATTAGATCTCTCCCCTTTTGTGCCAAAACCAAATGAAAAAAAAAAATTATTGGGACGAGGGGGTATTTCTTTGCCCTTTTTTATTGTTTCTTCACATCATGTCCTTGTTCAAGTCATCACTTATTATCCTTAAACTCTTATCGCTTCTTTCTTGTAGATTTCATGGCTCGACTCTCGTCATTGCCCAAAATGTAGTTCCATCGCCTTCATTTGTTTTGTTTCCTATCAAACGTAAACAAAATACCCGCCATAAAAAACAAGGATAAAAAGTTAGAAAAACGACTATTGAGACACATAAAACGAACCAAAATAAAGGAAAAATTTGGGGTTAAATATATATATACACATGAAATGGGTTCATCATTCAAGCACGAACTCATATTCCATCTTGTGGTTTGGGTCGTACACTGTGGTCGGATAATCTTCCACCGTCGGTGTATAACGCTATTCAAGGAGATTTGTTATCTATGCTATAGTACTCGGTCGTTTAAGGGTTTAATAAAAAAAAGACTATCTTAACGATCTTACGTAAAAACTAAAAATATTTTAGACATCGAGTATAGTATTTTCCCTCCATCAACTATTTTTTGCCCAGACCATTAAAATTTCTCACAAATATTTATGAAATGCATATTAATGACTTGAAGTAGTAGGATCTATGCTCCGATACAAAACAATGCAATTAATTTACGGTAAACCAAATATTCTGTATAATTTACCGTACTTAGGGCAATAGCAATGTGATTTAATAAGAAGTTTCATACTCCTTCCCATTCTTTGGAAACCTACCATAAATTAAATATATGTGAGGTATATTTTAATCAAATGGTAGGATTCCAGTGAATGGGAGGGAGTACATCTTAAGGAACCCCTTACCCATTGTTCTACTCCCTCCGTCCCACTAAGATTATCCCGTATTCCTTTTTGGGTAGGTTCTAAAAGATTGTCCCATTTCTCCACTTTTCTTTTTAGTCCATTCTTTTTTACAACTACGTCCCTACTAAGACAAAGTATTTAGCATTTTGTCATTCCATTAACCCGCACCACCTCACACATCACCCTATAAAGTAGTCATAATTGTCTATATACCCCATCATTACACAATTTTCTTAATTATTGTGCAAAAGTAAATGGGACAATCATTTTGGGACGGAGGGAGTATTATATAAGGAGTCCTTATATGAACTTGATTTCTAAAACAAAGAACCAATGATAAGTGTAGTTTGTAGTGCCTATTTTCTTGTGTTTAGTCCCGGTTTCTCTTGTGAAATCGCTCTTTGGAGCGGTTTATGAGGCTACTTACGCTTCTTCTAGCTTTTGTTAGGTTCCTAGGACCATTATTGGAGATATGGAGCGATTCCGACTCGTTTCTGACACATTTGGAGCCTTCGAAGAGAAGCGACGATCACTCGGTAGTCTATACTCGATCCCGAGACCTTGGGACCCATTCCCGAGCCCCTTGGATCCGATCCCGAGCACCGAGAATCGATGAGAAGCCTAACAAGAGCAAGGAGGGACCTTTGGGACCATATTAGAGGCCTACAAGACCCATCCCGGTCGGGACAACCCTCATCCCGTCCGGGATGAAGTGCAAACAAAGAAGCTCTTCTGCTGAGTCAACCGGGACGGGATGAAGCCATCCCGGACGGGACCATCCATCCCGACCGGGATGAGCCCAATACAGCACCGCGTGACTTCCTTTCAATTCCTTTGCTCTTGTAACCTAATAAATACCCCCCTCTTGTAATCTATGCTCATGTTAGACATTACCCACTAAACCCTAGACTACTTTAGGTTAGATTAGCTTAGATTAGTGTAGATTAGTCTTTAATTAGTCCTAATCTTAGTTTAATGCTTGTATTAAGGGAATTCTTGAAGATCTCCACCAAGATTGACAACCTTGGTTGATGTATTTGGGTTTTCTTCTATATATGCAAGATTTCTTATTTTCATCTTCCCTTGTTTGGTATAATCTCTCTTTTTCCTTCTCTTAATCTTGTTTTATCATTAAAGTTTCATTCTTTGTTCATTGTTCCTTGTTTTGTTCATTGTTCATCTTTGTTAGTACCCATTATGTGTGTGATTGTTCTTGTGTTTGTTTCTCTTGTTTGTGCTTGTTTTAGTTTAGATATGTGTGAGTAGTTATCCCCTAGGGTTAGTAGGGGGATTGGGTGTGATTAGGGATGATTAGGGTGGAAATTGGTGATGCTAGATGTTGTTATTGTTGTTTCCTATTTGCCTTGCACTCCACATGTTCGATGAAATGCTTGTGAGACTCGAGACGATCCATCCTTTTTTTTCTTGCTTCTTCTCTTGTATGTGTGTGTTTGGTTGTAGGTATGGTAACCTCATTAGTAGCGAGAGCGTGATGAGGGTGACCCTTAGGCCGTTTAAGTAGCAAGAGCCCGATCGGAACCTAGGCTACGAGAGCATGCTAGTGACCCCCGTTTTCTTCTTTTTATCTTCTTGACACCCATGAACCCGACCTAGCCCTAGCTTCTTCTTATTGATTTTTTATCTTCCATTTATCATTAGTTATTTGTTTAGCTTAGTTCTTAGTCGATCTTAGCCATAGTTTAGTTTGTCTCGAACCTAGTCTAGGACCCTAGCACACCTTAGTCCGACACCCCGTCCCTGAGGATCGACCCGACTTGCCCTAGCTACCTAGCTTAGGTTAGTTGGTTATTATTTGGTGGCGGGATCCACGGCAGATCCCTCCCATCAATTTGGCGCCGTTGCCGGGGACGACATAGTTTAGACTTTTGTGTGCTTAGTTTTAGACTTTGTTCTTGATTTTTGTGTTTCCTTCTCCTTGTGTATCTCCATTCTACTTATTGTGTGCTATTCTCTCATCCTAGTGCCTCAAAAGCACTAGGCTACTAACGTTTGCTCAAGTGCTTCTAGTGCATCCAATGTATCAAGGCAACATTACGACAATGTGGCATCCAAGCTACCATCAATCATCATGGGACAATCAAGAGGCTAATTGCCAAGACCCACAACTTTACCAACCATACCAATCTCATCAACAATCTTATGAACCCTCTCCATATGATTACCATGAAAGTTGTCAAGGATCATTCCAACATCCTAACAACTACCAAATACCCTCACATAACCCACAACCAAAAATCCCCAACTTTGAGACTTGTCAAATGTTGATTCAAATGCAAAAGACTCAACAAGAGATGATGATTCAAATGCATAATAATCAACAAGAGATGATGATTCAAATGCAAAGGGATAAAGAGGAGTTAAAGGCCCAATTAGAGGTGCAAGATGCTCGAATCAATGCACTCATGGCTCGTATCACGATGTCGGCCACTCGAGCTCCACAATTTGTTGAGGAAGGTTCATTTAGGCAAGAAGGTCGGGTATCTCCACAAGAAAGTCAACCCAATCATGAAGCCAGGAATGAAGAAGAGAGGGTAAATCAAGAGATCATTGTTGAGTGTTGCTTGGATGGTGAAGATATGGGAAGAATGGAGGAAGTTGAAGCTTCAAGGGTCGACAATGAGGAGGGATTTGAACATGATTATCAAGATAACTCTTGGGTAGCCAATGTATTGGCTATTAAATTGGATTTGTATGACTTTCTTCGTGATGAACCGGATGTTGACAATCCAAACCCAAATGAAGAGATGACCCCTCAAGACCAGGTTGACAAGGTGAGTGAAAAGGAACGTAATACTTGGGAAAAAGAGGTAGATGCCTTAGAACTCGCCTTGAATGGAAAATTTGAGGAGCCAATTGCCTCCAAAGAAGAAAACTTGATGCCTTCTCCTCCTCTATCGCACTCGATTTCAAGTCCCTTGTCTTGTGAGACGGTTGATGAAGAGGATCCTTGCCGAACGGTGGAAAAGAGTGCTACTCTTGACCCCGTAGAAGAAGCAACACCCTTAGGGTGTGATCTCCCAAATTACAACGCCAAGCATGACTTTAGACCACAATACCTACCGGATGGTCATAAGAGTCGTTGCTATGATGGTTCAGAAGACCTGGAAGATCACAAGAAACCCGAGCGTAATGGATTAGATGATTGCTTCTCGACTCTGACTTGGAAACTCTTGTTGACGGCTAGGATCGGCCACATGAGCGTTAATGAAGATGTTGCTAGGGCATTTGACTTACTCCTTCGAGCTCTTGATGGCTATGGAGGGGTAGATGGTGAGAGTATCTTATTGTAAATATCTTTTTCCTTTTCTTTTGAGCTTTTGTTTTTGTATATGTTTGTTCGGATAGTTTAGTTTCTAGGATTTGTTAGTTTTTGTGAAATCTTGTAATTCGGTATTTTGATGAGCGATGTGAGGGAGGGATTTGATGGTGTTTATTGAATTTATTTGATAGGTCATAGTGAGGATGAAGCTTTGAGAGAAGTAGTTGATGATAGAAGCTTGGAGTTTGGTGGAGGAAGTCATTTTTTTGAGCTTTGACAAGCTTTTGGGGACGAGATTTAGATCTCGATGTATTGGTGGCCTTGTGGGTGATGCTATCAAGAAAATGAAGGGCTAGAAGACTCATCCCGACCGGGAAGGATGTCATCCCGATCGGGACGAGTGTGCTGAAAAGTGGGTTCCCTGATGTGCCGTCCCGACCGGGATCAAGTCCATCCCGATCGGGAAGGAACCGTCCCGACCGGGAAGAAGTCCAGCCAGACCGGGATGGTGCCCAGCTCCTCCTTTTGCCTCTTCTTCGACATTTGAGCCCACCCAACCACTTTATACCCCCTCCCAACTTCCCTACCTACCCTTGCTACTATCCTTGACCCATGTACTTCTTATATACATCCCCACCTCATCTTCTCTTCACTACATACCGAGTTTAACTTCAAATCCCAACCTCATTACACCTAAGCAAGCTTGATACTTGAGACTACATTGAGGAAGGGGAGTAATATCGATGACGACAAGCAAATGTGCCTATAATGATCATTGAGACGATGGAGTTGATTGAGTTGCTAACCGTTTGGTAAGGCGACTCTCCTTCTTTTCCGTCTCTTGTTTGCTTAGTATATATTCGTTTGTTCCCCTTCCCTTTATCATTATGGTGTCTTGGAGGCCCTCGGGGCCTTGGTTGTCATTGCTCCCGACTCTCGATGATGTGACTACATCGAGAGTCATTTCAAAAATCCAAATTGTCGAGTAATTTCACTTTTATTTCATTTCGGTAGAATTTAATCGGATTTATGCGGAATCCGGGCTAGGTGACTTGATTATGTTGGAGCAAGTGTCCTCCACAATAGTGCATTGATATATTAAATCTCATGGACGGAATATACTTGGGATAATTAGTACATCGATACTCCACGTCAGTTGATTAACGTAAATCGATAACGCTCAGCTGACTGGAGTTAGACGTTATTGTCGTAAGACGGCGGTGATCAACTGATCCCTTTCGGTCACACCTATAGGATGAGACCCAAATAGAAAAATAATTATTTGTATTTGATACAGTTAATCAGTTCCTTGCGTATATATTTGATATATGCTTTGTAATGAGAGTTATTTATTGGAGATAGAGTTTATAACTCAGTCTGATTAAGTTTATTAGTCTATTATACGATAATTGACTGAATAAATTTTACGTCTTATTTTAATACGATTAAATAAGACCTAATTAATTACTAAATTAGTTGATGTTTTGTATGCTTTTATGGGTAGTGGTTAGCTATTAATATTTACAAGGAGTTGTAAATTTAGCTGAATGATTATTATTATTATTATGGGACCTATTATATATAGATATAATAGTAATGTACTACTTAAAGAGTTAAGAGTTTACTCCCTCCGTCCCACTAAGATTGTCCCGTATTTCTTTTTGGGTAGGTTCTTAAAGATTGTCCCATTTATCTACTTTCCCTTTTTGTCCATCCCTTTTTACAACTCCGTCCCTACCAAGTTAAAGTATTTACCATTTTGCCATCCATTAACCCACACCACCTCACAAGACACTATGACTCACCCTATAAAGGGAGTCATCATTGCCTACATACTCAATCATCACACCAATTTCTTAGTTATTGTGCAAAATTTTATGTGACAATCATTTTGGGACGGAGGGAGTATTATTTATTTGATGTGATCAATTATATAAGATAATTGATGATGTCACACATAAGCATTTGTATGACAAATGACAAAAATAATATGGACCCATTATGCATGCAAATAAAATAATGCAATGGTCTTCCCTAATTTAGGGGTGACCGGTTTTGGGAGTCATTTAAGGGAACATTTTTGTTCTCATTTGACATCCATTCATTCATTAGTTTTTGCTTTTACCTCTTCTCCAAAACACTCTCATACTAATATTCATCTTTATTACTAAAGTAGTAATATTCATAATATTAGTATAGGTTCATCACTACTATTATCTAGTTAATAATAATAGTGATTATTTGGGTTGAATCTTGGTGCAACTAGAAGAAGATCTTCTACTTTGGAGATTCAAGATTTTGGAGGATCATCCATACTAATATAAGCTCAAGAACAATAAGAAAATGAGTTTTCTTATTGTGCCCATTATTTTCTCTTTGTTTATGTAAGGAAATCTCTTCTTGTATCTAGTTTTTGTCATTTGATGTCATGCATGTAACTAGATCTTTATATACTAAATTAACAAGTAATTTAGTAACTAATTAGAGGAGTCTAATTAGAGGGTTATGAACCCATCAAGTGGTATCAGAGCTTTGTTGTTGCATGCATGTCGATTTTTGACAATTTTTCGGGTTATATGATAACTTTGTAAAAACCGAAAATTATGTGTGAAAATTTGTTTCACACGAAATTTTTTGGTACATGCATACCTAATGACCTCAAAATGGTTGTGGTCGAGTTTGGTAATTTTTGGAATTAATTTGCTAATTTATAATCATTTATGCCTTAAAAACCGAGTTTTTATGCCTATTTGATGTTAAAAGTTAACTAAAAATAGTTGCATGTTGTTTTTGGGCATGATATTTTTTTGTACATTTCATCATATGTTTAAGGACATATTTGTAAATTTTTGAAATTTATTTTGTCCTTTTGGGATGTTTATTGTTTTTTATTGGATAAAAATCGATAAACATGCATTTATTTGTTCCAAATTTATTCAAACTTTTTGTGGACAAATTTTTGATTTTTTGAGTTCCTGGAAATGTTCCAGAATGTACAAAATTTTTTATTTTTATTTTTGGGTGTTTTATGATTTAATTTGAATTTATTTCATAAAATTGACCATTTACCGATTAAATTAGCAAATTAAATCAATTCAAACTAATTTTCTATATTTTTCAAATTAGTGGAGACTAATTATTGAAATTCCAAATTGGTTTGGAAAAATTAGTTTGAGCTTAATTGAGAATTAAGTGTTGATTAATGATTTTTAATGGTTAAAAATCGATAAATTCCATACAAACCGAGCAAGGATGAACTTGATAAATTATAGGGCGATTTTGGCATGATTTTTACAGCATTTTATTTATTTTAATGTTGTTGAATGAATGAATGTCATTTATTGATTATTTTGCAAGATTGTACCTAGTATGGCCTAGTCTTTTAATCGGTATTACCCGTAATGTAAGGGAATATCGATTTGGTTGTAATTAATTGCGATCTTGTATCGCCCGTTTGTAATAATTAATAGTTTTATTTATACAAATGTATAATAGGAATGCTATGTATTCATTTGTATCATTTGTAATTAATTATTATGAAGACGGAGATTACCCAAGACGGTGGACAAAAGACGGTGCCTTTTGGAGGTGTTCCTTTGAAGAGGCCAGGGACCAAGGAGTTGGTTTCCGATTTTGTACTAGTCTAGTTAATTAGATTAGCTAGATGACCATACTAGGATTTATTTTGTTTGATGCTTGCTTTATATTCGCTCATGCCAAAATCGCCAATCATGCATTTTATTTATCGATTGTCAATCCACCAATTTACGTAATCACCAACTTAGTTCACTTATAAGTGATTAGTAACTTAATATTGACAAGACCACTCACATGCATAGTAATAATTGAGATATAGCCTTACCAATTAAAGCACCTATGAACCCCTTGTTCATTAGGGCAACCACAACGTGGACCCCTTTTTACCTTGGGTAAGTAGGGTGATAAGATCACATGCCAAGATTGGGTTGGACTCAACGAGATAAGAGTTATTTCGGGGCTAGGAGATGGATTTGGTTGAAATCCGTCAATCGAGAGTTCTAGAGTAGAATTGGTCGAGTAATGACTTACCGTTTTTACATAAGGATTGCATGCGATGTTAGTTCTTATCTAAATGCGGGTCTCGGAATCACTTATATAATTTCGTGAGGGGTCATTATATGAGTGACTTGTTAAAATTGTTTTACAAGTAAATTATATAACAATGGATGTTAATATTTCCTAAATTTTGTTGTAAGTATTTATAATTTGCTATGGCTACCAATGCAACCATTCAACTCGGAAAGGATTCTTGGCTTAGGTCCGTTATGGACAAATGTATCTTGAAAGACGATGGAAGTAATTTCATCGAGTGGGAGTCTACCATAAAAGGTGCGGCGTTGTCAGACAACGTCCTTCGTTACTTGAACGAGCCACCACCCAATGAACCCGGTCCTAGAGCCACCGCGGCACAAAGGACCGCCTATGAGGAGTTTTTGAAGATATCTAACGATATCAAGAATGTCTTGATATGGTCAATGTCTCCAAAACTCAAGCTTCAATACATTACCCTTAATGCATATGAGATATTCTCAAGGGTTACGACGGCTTTTTCTCAATCACCCGACATCCGTCAATATGAAGCTATGATGAAATTCTTCGAGGGTAAGCTAGAAAAGGGTCAAAAAGTTGGCCCCCATGTGCTCAAGATGATTGAGCATATTGACACTCTAGAGCATCTAGGGTGTAGCATTCCCAGGAAGCTTGCGATAGGTCGCATTCTTCACTCACTCCCCTCCAAGTTCTCCCAAATTAGGGTGAACTACAATATGCATGGCATGGACAAGAGTTTCCAAGAGCTTCATGCACTCCTCAACCAAGTGGAGAGGGACATGGAGGCTAGTGGGAGTGAGAAGAGAGACATGCTCTCCATGAAAATGAAGAATCTCAATCTTGGGGTTCAAAAGGGTAAAAACAAGGGTAAGACCAAATTCAAGAGACAAGGAAAAGACAAGAACAAAGGGAAAGCTATTGAGAATAGCAAACCTAAGGCTAAGGTTAACAAACATGCCGATGCCGATTGCTATTATTGTAATGGCAAGGGACATTGGAAGCGCAATTGTCCCAAATATTTGAAAGATTTGAAGAACAAGAAAGACGAGAGTGAGACTCCGTCAGGTATTGTTCTCACTTCTCTCTATATGATAGACATTAACTATACTTGCACTTCCACTTGGGTATTAGATACCGGATGTGGTTCTCACCTTTGTAATCATTTACAGGGGCTGAGGGACGTGCGAGCACTAGCCAAGGGTGATGCGGACCTACGCATGGGAAATGGAGCTAGAGTAGCCGCTATATCCGTAGGCACTTATGTACTCACTCTAGCTAGTGGTTTTGAATTGTATTTGAATAATTGTTATTTCGTACCAACCTTAACCAAGAACATTATCTCCATTTCCGTACTTGATATGGAAGGTTTTTCCTTTATGATTAAGGATAATTGTTGTACTTTTTCATTTAATGACATGGCTTATGGTAAAGCTACGTCTATCGGAGGTATTTATGTTCTAGATAATGTTAATGATATATATCATGTAGAAAACAAGAAGCTCAAAACGGGTGAACCTAATCAATCCTACCTTTGGCATTGTCGTTTAGGACACATAAACGAACGACGCATAAAGAGACTTGTTTCAACGAAACTTCTCAAACCGTTTGATTACGAATCTTATGGCACATGCGAGTCTTGCCTTTTGGGCAAGATGACTCGTGCTCTTTTCTCAAGTAAAGGAACACGAGCAAGTGAGGTATTGGGCCTTATACATAGCGATGTGTGTGGCCCAATAACTATCACTGCTAGGGGTGGTTACAACTACTTCATTACTTTTACCGACGACTTAAGTAGATATGGGTATGTCTACTTAATGAGGCACAAGAGCGATGCTTTTGAAAAGTTCAAAGAGTTTCAAAGTGAAGTAGAGAACCAATTGGATAAAAAGATTAAAGTACTACGATCCGATCGTGGTGGTGAATACCTAAATAATGAATTTGATTCACACCTAAAAGATTGTGGCATAGTATCACAATGGACTCCTCCTGGCACACCACAATTGAATGGTGTGGCCGAAAGGAGAAACCGAACTTTATTAGATATGGTTCGGTCGATGATGAGTCTCACTGAGCTTCCTGATTCATTTTGGGGTTTTGCCATTTTGTCCGCAATATTTTCACTAAATCGAAGCCCGACTAAAGCAGCCAATAAGACACCATATGAGATATGGAAGGGAAGGGTTCCTTATTTGTCGTTTGTGATAATATAGGGTTGTGAGGCATATGTTCAGAACAAGTCTGACAACAAACTCGCACCAAGATCCGACAAATGTCTGTTTGTAGGGTACCCAAAGGAAACACAAGGTTATTACTTCTACAATCGTCACGAAAACAAAGTGTTTGTGTCTCGTGACGCTGTCTTTCTAGAAAATGACTTCATTTCTAGAAGACAGAGTGGGAGAAAATTTGAACTTGATGAAGTCCAAGAGCCACAAACCGAAAATGAAGTGGAGGAAAGTGTTCCCTCCTCCTCGGACACGGTTGATGTTCCCTTTGAACCTAGGAAATCCACGAGGGTTAGTCATCCTCTTGATCGATACCTTGGTATTGTCGAGGAAGATGCGTTGGACATGTTACTTTGTGAAAGTGACGAACCTACAACCTACAAAGCGGCCATATCTAGTCGTGATTCCATGGAATGGCTTGAAGCCATGCGATCCGAAATGGACTCTATGCACGAAAACCAAGTGTGGGATTTGGTTGATTTACCTGAAAAGGTGAGACCTCTTCAGTGTAAGTGGATCTTTAAGATCAAGAATGGCATAGATCGACATAAAGATGTCTACAAAGCCAGATTGGTGGCAAAGGGTTTTACTCAAGTTCATGGTGTTCACTATGACGAAACCTTTGCTCCAGTCGCAATGCTTCGCTCCATAAGGATTATCCTAGCGATTGCCGCATTTCATGATTATGAGATTTGGCAAATGGATGTCAAAACCGCCTTCTTGAATGGGATTCTAGAAGAGGAAGTGTATATGACACAACCAGAAGGTTTTGTAGATACATCTAATCCTAGGAAGGCATGCAAGCTTAAGAGATCCATTTATGGTCTTAAGCAAGCGTCCAAAAGTTGGAATCATCGCTTTGATCATGTTATCAAACAATATGGATTTGTTCGAAGTGTCGAGGAACCTTGTTTGTACATGAAGTTTAGTGGGAGTAAGGTAACCTTTCTTGTCTTGTATGTGGATGACATACTTCTTATCGGGAATGACGTTCCGATGCTTGCTTCCGTAAAGGAGTGGCTAGGAAAACACTTCCAAATGAAATATTTGGGAAATGCACAATGCATTTTGGGTATTCGGATCCATAGAGATAGGTCCAAAAGGACGTTGGTATTAAGTCAAGAAGCTTATATAGATAAGATTCTTGATAGATTCAAAATGAAAGACTCTAAGAGAGGCTTTCTTCCCATGAGTCAAGGTACCATTTTGTGCAAGTCACAGTGTCCTTCCACACCCGAAGAGATTGAACGCATGAAGTTGATCCCATATGCTTCCGCTGTTGGATCAATCATGTATGCCATGACGTGCACTCGTCCCGATGTTTCGTATGCTTTGAGCATGACGAGTCGTTATCAAGCCAATCCAGGTGAAAGTCGCTGGACAGCCGTAAAGAACATTCTTAAGTACTTGCGAAGGACCAAAGATTCGTTCTTAGTGTTTGGAGGGGATACTGAATTACGTGCAAGAAGTTACACGGATGCCAGTTTCCAATCCGATCGGGATGATTTGAAGTCTCAATCCGGCTATGTTTATATGTTGAATGGAGGAGCCATCAGTTGGAAGAGCTCCAAGCAAAGTGTCACCGCGGATTCTACAACAGAAGCTGAGTACATCGCGGCTTCGGAAGCTGCAAAGGAAGCTGTTTGGATTCGTCAGTTTTTGGAAGGACTAGGAGTAGTCCACTCTGTCGAAGATCCTATCACCATATATTGTGATAACAGCGGGGCCATTTTTCAAGCAAAAGAGCCCAAGTCTAGAAATAAGTCTAGACATGTACTTAGGAAATACCACGTGATAAGAGATCTCGAGGAAAGGAAGAAAATCGATATATGCAAGGTTGGGACAGACGAGAACATCGCTGATCCTTTAACCAAGCCTCTTTCAAAGGCTAAACATGATGGTCATGTTGTCGCAATGGGATTGAGAAAAGTCCCAGATTTTCTTTAAGTTATCTAAGATGTAATAATTGGATATTGTAGCAATTTTTACATTTCTGATAATAGCATTCATTGTTCGAGTTTCAATATGAACTCTTTTATTTAGTTTGACTAAAACTTATACCTTGTTCATTCGAATGGATTGTGAGACAATCTTGAACCCTATTCAAGTGAACATTTGAACATGGTATTTTTGCCCCTTGTCACTTAATGAGGTGATGACTCGGAGTGACAAGATTGTAAGTTGATCGATGGTTAGTTCAAGACCATGGGGTCATGGAGATGACTGGTCATTTACATAGGCAGACTGATTGTCACTCTGTCGGGCAGTGACCACAATAGAGTCTCTTATCAAAATAGTTGAGGCCTGGTCGTGGCGGGGATTTCTATTTTATTCCTATGAGTCGATTCTTTAGACTGGCGACCATTTGGTCGGTGCAGTTTCCAATTGGCTTTGGTTGGTGCCCTAGGTCGTACCGTGAAAGGAGGCTGATGGACATCTTTTGGGTCATGGTGATCTGCATTGTACAGTATAAGATGGGTCAACAGGAATTGTCCACCCACGTTGGGTACAAACATCCTTGGGCCACTCGAGGAGAAGTAACTGGAAATGCGTGGCCACGCTCGGAAATAGATCTATGGTAGATTTTCCGGTCAGACAGTTATTCTCCAGATCGAGAAAACCACTCTAATTATAATTAAATCACAAGTGCGACCTGAAAGACACCTTGTGATGAGTGAGGAGGATGTGACATCAAAGAGTCAAGAGAATCGGTAGCACACAACTTGTGTAGACAAGTGGGAGATATTGATGGGGTAGGAGTCCTCCACAATATAGTGGCTACATGCACAACTTGTATCAGACAAGTGGGAGATTGTTGGAGCAAGTGTCCTCCACAATAGTGCATTGATATATTAAATCTCATGGACGGAATATACTTGGGATAATTAGTACATCGATACTCCACGTCAGTTGATTAACGTAAATCGATAACGCTCAGCTGACTAGAGTTAGACGTTATTGTCGTAAGACGGCGGTGATCAACTGATCCCTTTCGGTCACACCTATAGGATGAGACCCAAATAAAAAACTAATTATTTGTATTTGATACAGTTAATCAGTTCCTTGCGTATATATTTGATATATGCTTTGTAATGAGAGTTATTTATTGGAGATAGAGTTTGGAACTCAGTCTGATTAAGTTTATTAGTCTATTATACGATAATTGACTGAATAAATTTTACGTCTTATTTTAATACGATTAAATAAGACCTAATTAATTACTAAATTAGTTGAGGTTTTGTATGCTTTTATGGGTAGTGGTTAGCTATTAATATTTACAAGGAGTTGTAAATTTAGCTGAATGATTATTATTATTATGGGACCTATTATATATAGATATAATAGTAATGTACTACTTAAAGAGTTAAGAGTATATTATTTATTTGATGTGATCAATTATATAAGATAATTGATCATGTCACACATAAGCATTTGTATGACAAATGGCAAAAATAATATGGACCCATTATGCATGCAAATAAAATAATGCAATGGTCTTCCCTAATTTAGGGGTGGCCGGTTTTGGGAGTCATTTAAGGGAACATTTTTGTTCTCATTTGACATCCATTCATTCATTAGTTTTTGCTTTCACCTCTTCTCCAAAACACTCTCATACTAATATTCATCTTTATTACTAAGGGGTATTTAATGGGAATAATACCGACTATAGGGCGTGTTCCAATAATAATACCAATTACAATAAATCTGATAATAACACAACGGATTGAAACACGTTAACAACAATGGTATGTGCACACTTATGACCTACAACAGCAGGTAAGTTAATTAAAATTCAACCGGCTATAGATTTGCCCTTAAATGCTCACCCTCCTCCTTTCCATCACCTCCTCCTTCCTCTTTAATGGCTGATCTCCTCCTTCTTCTCTAATTTTTTCTGGGTTTCATAAACTCCCCCTCTTCAATAAATGTAATAATGAGTTCTCCATCAAATGCAAGCTCTTCAAATTCGTGGGGTTCGAAATTGGCGAATGAAGTTCTGTGCAATCACCAATTACGTGCAGTGGTGAGAACTATTAAGAAGGGGGAAAACATTGGGAAGAAATTTTATGGTTGTCCTCTGTGGCCGGTAAGTTGATTAATTTTGCAGTATTTATGTCTATTTTAATTAGGTTAATGTTGATTATTCCTATCGAATTCTGATTTGAACAAGTTTAATTGATGCCCTTTGAAGAACAATGGGTGTAGTTTCTTCATGATGGTGGAAGATATGAAATCAAGGTTCGAGTGTGAAGACAAGGATTATGAAGTTGATGTATATCAGAGGCACATGTTGGAAAAAAAAATTGTGAAGCTGTTGATGAAGAAACAAAGTTTGAAGAAGGAGGTTGCGGAGCTAAGGGTTGAATTGCTTGCACATGTGAAAGGGGAGAAGAAAGCTATGGTTTGGTTGATTATGTCGTGGATTTTTTTTGCCATTTGTTGGCTGTTTAAGAAGTAATGTAGCAGTAGATTAGTACTTGTAGCAGATTAATGGGAATACAAATGTAGCAGTAGAGTAGTACTTCATCCTTCATGTAGCAGTAGATTAGTACTTGTAGCAGATTAATATCAATGGAATCGATAATGGAGTCGGTTAAACATGGAGTATGTACGGTCCATCTTAATTAATGAAAGGTAATGAAATTGTGGCATTTTTAGTCCAACAATCAGAAATTGAACACACACAATAACAGCAACATTCTTACAACATTGAATGCTGCGTAAATGGGCAGCGTTACAGTAGCATTAGGCCGTAGCAGATGAACCACAGAACTTGAACTTTGCATCCCAAACCATCAACTTCATGCATTAGCAGTTAACAAAAAGTGTGCACCAAACACACGCCAGTCGTTGCAAATTACGAAGTTCGTACATAAACCTAGAACTTAACGATGTTCACACGACAACCATAAACCTAACGAAGTTCATACAACCACAAACTTAACGAAGTTCAAACGAAAACCATAAACTTAACAAAGTTCATAAGACAGTACATCATTGCCGTAATGTAGAATTTCAGAGATTGTTAGAAGCTTGAGTAGATGCTGGAACGGAGTGGATGCTTCTTGGCCCACCAGAACTTCCAGGGACATTGGTGAACGCATTTCCGGACTCATCAAACAGCACCCCCATCCCTTGTGGCGGCCTACTTCTACCTCCAATTGTGACTCTCCCTCCCCTGCCGACTCTACCTCCTCTTGCTCCTCTCCCTCCCCTTATGACTCTTCCTCCTCTGCCTACTCGTGTCGGTTGTGCAGTAGCTTCATGGTGGTTTTCAGCATTAGACGGCACCACTGAATCAGAAGCATCAATTCTAAGATACTTTCTAGGTCTTCCCCTTCCTCTTTTTGGTCCCTCTTGTGACACAATGGCTCGATCCTTCGCAGGACAGGTTCTCTTGTTGTGAGTCTTGGACTTACAAATAGAGCAGGTCAGTTCAACACCATGCCTTGTGAGCTTACCACTTTTTTTTGGATCCTCAAAAGGATCCCTCCTTCTTTTCTTCCTTGGCCTGCCGGGTCCTATTTTGATTGGTGGGGGGCTTAAAGGTACCTCAACCTCGGGCCAGTGTCTTTGACCTGCAACAGGAGAAATAGAGACACTATATCCTCTAATGTAGGTGTCCCTTTTATACCAATCTGAAACATACTCTTCCGGGTGGGCATGCATTTCAAATATAGCAGCAACTCCATGGCAACATGGAATACCAGTCAAGTCCCACTTCCTACAAGTGCAAGTCTTGGCCTCTAAATCGACATTCATAGAGTCTATACCATGTTGTACTTGATAAAGTGTAGGAGTCGATGGAATGGCCTCACAAAAGGCTGCAAGTTCTTTTTCTTCATCTAACTTTTCTTGAACCCTTGGGCATAGTAAAGAGGTTTTCTTCTCCATTTCCCTCTTCTTCTTGATCAGTCGTTGCATCAACGCCACCCTAATGTCCTCCAACATTTAAATGACATGTTTAGATCTTGCGTTAATGATATAGGCATTGAAAGTCTCCGCCATGTTACTGACAATCACATCCGCCTTCGTGTCGGTCTTCAAGAATGCCCTACAAAAGAGCTCTGGTTTACATGCTAAGAACGCCTCAACCGCCTTTGGATCTACCTCCTTCATTGCTTCGATAGCGTCCTTATAGTCAGCTTTGTTGTAGGCTTTGGCACACCTCCAAAATAAAAGCTTCATTTCATCCCCCTTGTAGCTTTTGTGCCAATTAGCGAAGATGTGTCTTGCGCAATGCCTGTGTTCTGCCTTGGGAAATTCTTTAGCAACCATTGCCACAATGCTCTACATGGGAAATAAAGAAAGAAAAATATTAGCCCATTGATAAAGAGGAATCAGTATTCGAATATTCGAACATTTAAAATCATATGTCACAACAGAGTTTTAACAGGTTAATAATTCAACAACAATAACTGACTGTGTAACTAACTCAGAACAAACAAACAAAAAACATATTGAATCTTAAGATGAATCAGTATTGGAATATTTAATTCTTAATAGAGCTCAACACAGGATGAGTGATTGCAAGCCAGTACACAATCGTGTCTTACTAGAACTCTCGAAGTTGAATTCTTACTAGAACTCTCCAAGTTGAATTCTTACTAAAACTCTCCAAGTTATTAATATAACCAAGCAACCAAAACTCTTAAGCAACTAACAAATGAAACAAGCTGATGAGTAAGTCAGTTAAGTAAATTGAATCGTTTCAAGCTGTCCATCCCAATTTTTCAATAAAGAAAGGAACAAATATAATCCAAAACATACACCAAAACTAGCCGATATAGTGCTGCTGCCCTCTAATTATACGCCACTTTCAAACTGCTGAATTTAAAGTAAAACATTCGACAAATGCTCATTCCACAGTATTGCTACTGCCCAAAAATAACTCATTCCACAACAGTTAATAACAGACACGACACTAACACACAAAGCTAATACAAATCTGATGACAGTGGACATCACATATAAAACACATGGAACTATAGGAAACAATCAAAGAATGATATGAAAATGAGTTAGTAAAAACAACTTACAAGATGCTCATCTGATATGATTGTCCAGCCTTCACCATCTCTTTCATCTAAGCTTCTCTTCAACTCCTTGAAAAACCACTCATAACTTTCATTATTTTCACCTTCAACCACCGCCCATGCCAATGGGTACATCTGCTCATTTGCGTCCCTTCCCACCGCACTTATTAACTGACCGCCTAGGAAAGTTTTAAGGAAACAAGCGTCCACACATAAAACCTTCCTGCATCCACTCCTCCAGCCATCTTTTAGTGCGTCAAAACACACAAATAATCTCTGAAAAACAGGTGGATTTGACCTCAGAGTGGGGTTAGTGAATAAAGTAAATACACCTGAAGGGTCTCCTTCTTCAAGGGCTGCTATGTAGGACCCTATCTTGCTGTAATGGTCCTTCATTGAACCGTGTAGCAGTCTGTGAGCATGGTACTTCACTTTGTAAGCGAAACCTCTCCGGATTAGAACCTTGTAAGCCCTTCTCACAGTCTCAATGATTTCTGCGGCTGGCCAATGGGGCCTCGACTTGAATACATCAAGTAACTGTTTTGCTAACCAAGTTGATTTGAGTTGTTTGTTGGACTCCATTGTCCTCTGGCAACTGTGCTCTGGTTGAGTACTCTTCACTACAAAACACCCTCTTCTCTTATCCCAACTTCCGTACAAGGAAAATGGACAACCTTCTACACACCTTACCCCTATTTTCTGACCTACGGCTTTGTTACTCACACTTACTTGTACATTTCTGCCCTGAGCCACTGCGTATCTAGTAACACAGTCCCTAAAAATTTCTCTAGTAGGAAATCTAATCCCAACAGTCCATTTCAATTTTGTGAAATCTGTTCTATCATTCACAGTTGGTATACCTGATTTCTTCCTCTTACCAGGTATACATTCGTCTTCACTTTCACCTGGAGTGTCCTCCCCTTCACCACTTTCATCATAACCACTCTCATACCCAGTAGCTGCGACACTCTTACTACCCTGCCCAGTAGTTACCACTGCAGCTGAACCACCAGTAGGTACCACTGCAGTTGAACCACCAGCCCCTCCTGCAGTTGAACCACCTGCCCCTCCTTCAGATGTTTGCTGACCAGGTAAAGATCTAGCAATTGCTTCTAACTGCAACTGTTTTGCAATCTTCAATGCCTTGGAATTCCACTCCTTCACTTTCTCTCTAGCCTCTAGAAACTCATCATCAAAATCAGAATTATCATCAACTTGTATTTCTTCCTCAGCTATAATTTCAAGAACCTCCTTACTTTCTTCAGTGTCAGACAACTCCTCACTCAACTCAAGATCTCCTTCACAGTTTTCATCATCTGATTCCTCGTCTTCAAAGTCAGGCTCATATTCATTGTCATCATCACTTAATGAATCAGAAGCAGACCTCGCACCCCCTTCATAAAAAAGTATTTCTTTCCGGACAAATGTAGTCCCAAGAACCTCCTTATCTCCTTCAACGTCAGACAACTCTGCACCTGAAAACTCAAGATCTGTTAACCCCTTCTCATCGTCTGACCCATCTTCCTCATACTCAAGCTCGTATTCATAGTCATCCTCACTCAAAGTATCATACTCACACCCCTCAACACCCCCTTTTGAAAACCTTATTGCATCAGACAAACTAATGTCATTGCAATCAAACCCTATTTCAGATTCAAGCTTGTTGGACTCAAGGTTGGTTGTATTGTGACCAAATCTGGGGGAGGACCTCAATATTTGATGTGCAGAAGGGGGCTTCTTTTTTTGGGTTCTCTTGGATGCTTTTAGGGCTACTGTTTTAATACTTTTTCCACATGGCTTTTGTGGATTACATGTGAGAGGGGAATCTTTTGTGACTTCAGTTATTGAGGAAGGTGGACCCCCACTTTTTTTGGCTTTGGTGTTTTTTGGAGGGATGACACTGTCATCTTTGGAGGTAGATGCAGGTGGACCCCTCCTTGGGGTTAATTTTTTCCGAGCACTAACGGAGGGAAGCTGGTGGAGGGTTTCAGTTTTTGGGGAGTCAATATTGTTCTCTTCTCTACTGTTATCCTCATTCAATGCATCAATGAGGTCCAACACCTTACCTACTTCCTTCTCATCCACTAAATAACATTCCACCACTCTATCTCTAAGTCCTATTTCAGTCATAACCCCAGTATCAATATCATCTTTAGCCATCTTCAATCCCACACTATGATCCCTATAAAAAATTGCATCTTTCAACTTACCAAAACCAAATTTTTCAGCTTCTTCAATAAGAGTAAACCAACACATCTCATCTGGGTCAACTGGGACTGTCCTTGTTTGCTTAACTGTGTAACACAAATCCAAATCTTTCCTCACAAATGTACCCCCATGAAAGAACTTCAAGGTCAACGTTTTGCAAGGGTCCATCACCTACACAATTCCTCAGGTAATTGAATACAAAACCCTAATTTTACCAAATCAATATCCCCAAAATTGAAATTACTTGAATACAAAAACCTAAATAAGTTACTATTCAAACAAGTATGCTTTCAGTTCAAAGATTCAATTCACTAACCTCCGTCATTGGCGCGAAACTCAGCAGCTCCAACTAAATCCAATTGAACTCAACCCTAGTAGCACAGTACAATACATTCATTAACTTACCCAGAAATCGACAAAAAAATGGAGCAAATAGATATTTGAAAAGAGACGATTATATGGACAGATTAACTTACCGATTCGCTGAACTGATTAGGTGAAGTACTTGCTAAATTAATTATTGCACGAGTCAAGTTGAAGAAAGGAGGATGGTGGACATTAATGGTGAGTTTGAATGAAGAGGAAGGTGGGTGGGTGAAAATGAAAGCAGTGGAAGGAAGTAAGTAATGGGGTAATACTGTAATAAATGAAAGGATGACAGGAAGGTGGACGGGTTATTCAGGTAACCCGTCACCCATACCATTGTTGTTAACGTGTTTCAATCCGTTGTGTTATTATCAGATTTATTGTAATTGGTATTATTATTGGAACACGCCCTATAGTCGGTATTATTCCCATTAAATACCCCTATTACTAAAGTAGTAATATTCATAATATTAGTATAGGTTCCTCACTACTATTATCTAGTTAATAATAATAGTGATTATTTGGGTTGAATCTTGGTGCAACTAGAAGGAGATCCTCTACTTTGGAGATTCAAGATTTTGGGGGATCATCCATACTAATATAAGCTCAAGAACAATAAGAAAAGAAGTTTTCTTATTGTGCCCATTATTTCCTCTTTGTTTATGTAAGGAAATCTCTTCTTGTATCTAGTTTTTGTCATTTGATGTCATGCATGTAACTAGATCTTTATATACTAAATTAACAAGTAATTTAGTAACTAATTAGAGGAGTCTAATTAGAGGGTTATGAACCCATCAGATTACACCTAGCCCTCCCCTCCCATTTCCTTTTATTTTCTTCTTTTTATTTCTTCCCCCATCCATATCTTCTCTTGTCTCGGCCCTTGGTGATGACTACACCCCGGCCGGACACACTCTATCCTTTCTCCACTTTTCTTTTTGATTTTTAGCTTTATTTTTGTAGTTTCTTTTCTTTTTAGTGTCTCCGCACACACTACCGATCGAGCATGAGGACATTGCTCGATTTAAGTGTGGGGGAGCGATATATTAGTCTAGTTTAGCTTCATTTTCGTAGTTTTTTTTTCGAAAAATCTTTAAAAAATCTCTAAAAATTTGAAAATTTTCATAAAAAACCAAAAAGATTTTCTTTTTGTGTCTTTTTTTTTTCTTTTGTGTCCTTGTGCCATATATTTGTTGTGTTGTGTGTTTTGCTCCCCCGAATTCCTTGTAGGTTGCGCGATCGTCGACAAGTTTCGAAAAGCTCAAGACACCCGGTAATATCCCTTCATTTATTTATTTCTCCTTTTTCCTTTTTGTAGAGTTTGGAGGTTGTTGTGTGATGGTGTGTGCTCGGGTGGAGCTTTCTGGAGTTTGTGGTTGATGTGGTGGCTTGTTTGGATATTTCGGGGTGGTGATTGTTTATTTTGTGTGGTTGTTTGTTTTGTTTTGTTGTGTTGTGTTTGTCTCTTTTCCTTTCGTTTTTGTTGTGTCTTTGTTTTGTCTTGTTTAGTTGTGTCTAGTGTGTAATAAAAGGGTTTCGAAAACCCGATTTTGAGGCTAGTGCGCAAGTGTTTACTTTCCCCTTCTATTGATGTGAATCGAGTCTTGGACTTTAGTCTAGTAGAATGACTTTAAATCAATGATTTCGTTGGTTTCTTACCTTGAGTCCACCTAGTCTACTAGGGATTTACTACGGGATTTGCATTTTGACCATTTTGACCACCCACGGAGTGAAAAGGCTTTGGTTGCCGAGTCCCGTCTCTTAGGTGACCGTGTTCAAAATTGTTTGATTAGTCCAAGTTTTCCACCTTTTTGTGGGTGTGAAGGGAAGACATCGTCCCGACATACCCATTTCCCTACCTTCTACACATTTTTCACAAATAAGTTGCAATTTGTTGAAGTTTCATACTTGGTTGTGATTGAATGCCTACAATACAAGATTTATCCAAAAGGCAAGCCAAGAAAAGAAAGAAAAAGAAAAGAAAGAAAGAAGAAAAAGAAAAGGCACAACAAATGAAAAACAAAATACAAAAGAAGAAAAAGAAGTGGCATAGCAACTCAAAAGCCAAATACAAAAGAAAAAAATGCCAAAGAAAATCATCTCAAAAAAAAATTTCTCACCCCCTCAAAATAAGCCTTTTACCGACTATTACTGTGAAGAGCCTACCAAAGGACCGAGTCCCTAGGAAGGATGATAGCGGTAAATAGTCGGTCTTCCCTGATTTTGCAAACCTTATCCACCTTTTTACTTGGACTAGTAGGGCGATTTTGGACATGGGACGACCCTCTTGGCTCATCGCTAAAGGGGGCGGGGTCTCACTTACCTACAGTGTCGACTAACTCCGTGGTTCATCCTTTTTCCATCTCGCCTATCGTCCCGTAGTACGTTCTTAGAAGGTTAGGAGGAACCTAGGTAAGTTACCAACATTTTTATTGCTTTGTCTTCATACTATTAGGGTTTTGTCCATTTCGATTTATGTCATTAGCTTGGGAACGTTGTCACTTGCCTTGAGTCCCTAACCGGTGCTTCTTTCACCGCTTTGTGAAGGGAAGCGGTATTTGTTTCTTCTTGGATGCAACCGTTTAGTGTTTGTTTGTTTGTGTGTTTGTGTGTTTGTGTGTTTATGTGTTTTCTTCTTCGGTTGTATCCACAGTTTTGTCGCAAGACCCCACTTGCCTTGCGGAGAGCACTTGTCCTCTAAGTGTTCTCGCGTGAGTTGAAAGGGTGTAGGGTGCGCTAATACCCGCTCGGCTAGTAGTCTAGTTTCTTTAGTCTTTAGTTAGTTTGTGCTTACTCGAGGGCGAGTAAGGGTTAAGTGTGGGGGAGTTGATAAGTGTAGTTTGTAATGCCTATTTTCTTGTGTTTAGTCCCGGTTTCTCTTGTGAAATCGCTCTTTGGAGCGGTTTCTGAGGCTACTTACGCTTCTTCTAGCTTTTTTTAGGTTCCCAGGACCATTATTGGAGATATGGAGCGATTCCGACTCGTTTCCGACACATTTGGAGCCTTCGAAGAGAAGCGACGATCACTCGGTAGCCTATACTCGATCCCGAGACCTTGGGACCCATTCCCGAGCCCCTTGGACCCGATCCCGAGCACCAAGAATCGATGAGAAGCCTAAAAAGAGCAAGGAGGGACCTTTGGGACCATATTAGAGGCCTACAAGACCCATCCCGGTCGGTACAACCCTCATCCCGTCCGGGATGAAGTGCAAACAAAGAAGCTCTTCTGCTGAGTCAACCGGGACGGGATGAAGCCATCTCGGACGGGACCATGGAGCCATCCTGGACGGGATCACCATCCCGGACGGGACCATGAAGCCATCCCGGACGGGACCATCCACCCCGACCGGGATGAGCCCAATACAGCACCGCGTGACTTCCTTTCAATTCCTTTGCTCTTGTAACCTTATAAATACGCCCTCTCTTGTAATCTATGCTCATGTTAGACATTACCCACTAAACCCTAGAGTACTTTAGGTTAGATTAGCTTAGATTAGTGTAGATTAGTCTTTAATTAGTCCTTAATCTTAGTTTAATGCTTGTATTAAGGGAATTCTTGAAGATCTCCACCAAGATTGACAACCTTGGTTGATGTATTTGGGTTTTCTTCTATATATGCAATATTTCTTATTATCATCTTCCCTTGTTTGTTATAATCTCTCTTTTCCCTTCTCTTAATCTTGTTTTATCATTAAAGTTTCATTGTTTGTTCATTGTTCCTTGTTTTGTTCATTGTTCATCTTTGTTAGTACCCATTATGTGTGTGATTGTTCTTGTGTTTGTTTCTCTTGTTTGTGCTTGTTTTAGTTTAGATATGTGTGAGTAGTTATCCCCTAGGGTTAGTAGGGGGATTGGGTGTGATTAGGGTTGATTAGGGTGGAAATTCGTGATGCTAGATGTTGTTATTGTTGTTTCCTATTTGCCTTGCACTCCACATGTTCGATGAAATGCTTGTGAGACTCGAGACAATCCTTCTTGTTTTTCTTGATTCTTCTCTTGTATGTGTGTGTTTGGTTGTAGGTGTGGTAAACTCATTAGTAGCGAGAGCGTGATGAGGGTGACCCTTAGGCCGTTTAAGTAGCGAGAGCCCGATCGGAACCTAGGCTACGAGAGCATGCTAGTGACCCCCGTTTCCTTCTTTTTATCTTCTTGACACCCATGAACCTGACCTAGCCCTAGCTTCTTCTTATTGATTTTTAGCTTCCATTTGTCATTAGTTATTTGTTTAGCTTAGTTCTTAGTCGACCTTAGCCATAGTTTAGTTTGTCTCAAACCTAGTCTAGGACCCTAGCACACCTTAGTCCGACACCCCGTCCTTGAGGATCGACCCGACTTGCCCTAGCTACCTAGCTTAGGTTAGTTGGTTATTATTTGGTGGCGGGATCCACGGAAAATCCCTCCCATCAACCAACTTCATACATTGATATTTGTGAGTAATTGAATAAAATAATGAATAAAAGAATAATTAGTCTCACTAAAAAATTGTTACGGAACTTCATCTAAGAAAATAAATGAGTTTCATATGTAACTAGTTTTGGCCCGTGCAAATTGCACGGATAGCATTAAGTACTCCGTAGTCATATAATTAGATTGTCGGAAGTTTATTTGGAGAATAAAAAATTGATGGACTTCGCTTCTTATTCAAGATTCGGTCATTGATCATGATAAACCAAGCTCTTTTGAAAAAGAAATCATGATTCGATGACTCTTAATTGGGTTTCCAATTCTCCCAATGTATATTTTTTTGCAAGAAAGGTTATCAATTTATTTCATACATAGAGGTAGAGAAAAATAGAAATTATTTTAAGAAAGTAAAAATACTAAAACTCTATTATTTCGAACTAAGATAGATGAAGCTAACTGAACTTAATTAGCTGGCACAGAATAAACTTCATGAGGCTCAACTCAACTAAAATGAACGGAAGTAATTGAGACATAATAAACCACATGAGCCTGAGCTAAACCCAACTTGAACCAACTTGAATGAATTAAACTATTACTGAGTTGAAAAGAAATCAAACAATAAAAAAGACCTAAATCACAAAATACCTCAATTTCTACCATTCTAAAAAGTGTAATACTGACTTCAAAATGTTAATCATATGTAAATGTTGTCATCTTTACACAAAAAAACCAATTCCTGCATCGATTCCATCCTATCAACAAACATATTGTCCATCAAATTCCAATCAAGTCTGTAGCACAATAAATGACTTCCTTGAAATCGTATTCACGGAATAAAGGCCGCATTTTCAAAGTTTGAAGCACTGTCCACAATTCCGAGAGTTATAATTTTGGACAAATACTAAAACTGCTAATATTTGACCAAGAAAACACGCAATTTCCTATTTTTTATATGAAAAATAAAGAAGAAAAATAAGGAAGAATATAGATTTATTTCTCATGTTGCCACGATGAAACACTGGTTTTGTGTCAAGGTACTCAGGTCAGATCCTTGAAGTTCCGCAGCTACATTGTCACAATTGGCTGAAATTTCCCTTCAATTGGATATTTCCAAGGCAAAATCAAACGCAAAATCAATAATTAATATGTTGAATGACCGTAAAGTAGTGGAACCCGAGATTAAATAGCATACACGACTGTTTATTCTGATGCTAAGAATGAGTTGATACTCTTCTATGTCCTGAAAAACAAATTGACAGCAAGAAGAAATTATCAACATGTATTATAGATCTGTATTTAGTAGAAATATCCAACGATGATGGGAAACAATAATAAGGGATTGTTTTAAAGAACTTTTTCTCATTCACTTAGAATTCATAGTTAACTTTAGAAAAATGTTCTGTTTAAGTGACCTGAGTTTTTGCTAGTCGAGACTCGAGATCCACTTCATAGCCCCTATGTTTCAATGGTTGTCTCTATACTGGAGGCCCTTTTGTTGAACATACATAAACAACAGCCACCCATCAGTTATTACCAACACTCGGAAGCACTTTCCTGCACTCTTTTTCTCCATTAAAACAAAGAGAAGCTTTCTAAACAGCAACCAATGCAACAAAGCAGCAAGGGGTAGCAATGTAGCACTCACTAACCTAAATTCCGAATAATTAGTGAAAGTTTCGATTTTTGCTGCCCGGAAATCCCAGAATATGACGGCTTAGCAAATACATAAAACCATCAAATTCCCCGAAAATCTTTGAACATGATGACTTTCAAAAGAAATTTTGCTACCCCAAATTTTCATTTCTAACTCCGCCCATGCTCAATGCAACTAAACAATTCAATCAACTTCATAGGGTAAATTCTCAAAAGGGAGTTCAACGAAAGTAGAACAACTTACATTTAGGTTTGAGGCGATCTTTTTCCTGGATTAAAAACGCAATAAGTTAGTCAAATTTCACAAACCCTAACAAAAAATAAACTACAGAGATCATTGAAAATTATGAAGAAATTCATGCGAATAATAACGAATTAAACCTTTTCTTGACGCTCGTGAGCTAAGTACTCCTCTCGATCAAACTTTCATCTGAACGTATTATCAACTCCTGCTGCCTGCAATCACACCATTAAACCACAAAATCAATGCACGACTAACGAATCTCCCCGTCTTAATTAAATACTCCTCACTACTCCGTATGAGCAATGTTTTTTTAGATCTATTATTGCTTTTCAATTAGGAGTCGATCTGGTAAAATTGACCACTTGAATTACCCGGTCTGAATAACCCAACCTGAAACCCTAACTAAAACCCGACGATAACTCGTAACCCAAAATGAACAGGGTTAACCCGAATTCCAAACTTTTCGACTTCAGTATTTTGTAAGTAGGAATAACTAAGCAAATTGCTATATGGGGTGTTTGGTAAATGACGGATCCGCCAAAAATCGGCATATTGAGAGCAAATGGCGGGTTTGACCACAAAATATGCTAATGGTAGTGTTTGGTAAATGGCGGATTGTAATAGCATATTGGGGACGAATATGCCGTTTTGCAATATGCTGCTCCTAGCAGCATATTGAGCTTAGCAGATTACTTTTCTTCTGTATTTACCACTTTACCCTTTTACAATTTAAACCATACTTTCATTATTCCTGTTTTTCATTATTCTAAACTCTTCCATAGAATTCATCATTCTAAGTACGTTTTCCTCCCTTCGATTTTTTTATACTTAGCTTCCCCTATTTTTTTTATCTTCTCATTCTTTTAATATATAGGTGGAGTATTATATTAAAATGAGAAGATAAAAATTAAACGGAAGAAGTACATAAATTTGATAAACAATTATTTGTTACAGTAATTAATTCATGACTCGCAAGCTTCAGCTGAGACTTCATAAACTCAAAAAATATGAACTCTCTGTGTTAATATTTGTTGAACTTTAATCGATATTAGAAGAAATTGACGATATTAATTATTGAAAGTGTTGGTATGATATATATTGACGTATATTTAATTAAAAAATTGTTTATGTTCTTTTTTGTCATTTTACAAAATAGTTAAACAATCCGCTAATCTAAAACAACTAATAAACAAACACTATTAAAAATTTCTGCTAAATAAATCTGCCAGTCAAACCTGTCAATTGATTCTGCTAGTCAAATCTGCTTCTGCTAATATCATTCCGCCGTTTACCAAACAGTGCCATAATCTTTTCTTCTTCTTCTTCTTCTTTTTTTAAATGAAAGATTTAAAATAACTAAGCAAAAAAGACTTACAAAAAATAAGAACAAACTCTGATGGTATTAGCCTATTAGATGGTCCACTAATTTATTTGTTTTTTGAATTCGGACCATCTAATAGGCTAATACTAATAAGTACTCAAATTCAATAAAAAAAAGTAAGATCGAACTTTAATAAAAAAATAAACCCAAAAAATTAAGAGGGGAAGTGTTGAATTGTTCATACATCGAGAGAACAATTCAATCGAGTGATGATTGACATTTGCTTGTACCATTCTTCGGCCGCTTGATCCATGATGTTCCATTCTCCACCAAATTGTCAATCAAACACACCAAAATTAGCCTAACTTAGTGAGCATCCACCATAAAAAATAAAAAAACAATCATTATAATAAGCTAATAGAAAGCAGTTTGTAAGCATATCACCACTTCA
This sequence comes from Agrostemma githago, assembly GCA_958450325.1. Taxonomy (NCBI): domain Eukaryota; kingdom Viridiplantae; phylum Streptophyta; class Magnoliopsida; order Caryophyllales; family Caryophyllaceae; genus Agrostemma; species Agrostemma githago. Next base: position 55,064,481 of record OY288249.1, on the reverse strand, counting down.
CCAGAGTGCTGTTTTTTGTCGTCGGCATTTCAGCCACGTCGTCGGCGCTTTTTAATGTAAAAGACAATCATGCCCTTCTCTAATTACATTAGTTAAGTAAGTTAATATAATTTTAGAAATGAAATTATGTTAATGAAACTCGTTGATGAAACCCGACTTTCCTAAAAATCCGACTTTTCTTTGAAAAACCGACTTTCCCCAAAATGGATCAACAAGCGGTTAGTGCACTTTTAATTTTATTTTCCTCCCTTTTGATTATATTTTCTCCTTTAATATGTTAATGTGTATTAGTTTAGCATACAAAATCGTTTTTTCTTGTTTAATTTGTCGTTTATGTTTACGGTTTGTCGTATTCGATGTTGTGCTCGATTTTCATGCTATATAAAAATAAAGAGGGGACGCGGAGAAGAAGTCGGGCGTCGGTTTCTGGTGCCTAGGGGGTCACTGAACGCCAACTTTTTAAGATTACGGTTTTTGTAGTTTTTTACGGTTTTTGAGACACGTGTCTCAATGTAACCCGGGAATCTTTTTAGGAAATTTCTAATATTTTGTTAACAATTTCGTATCATAATAATTCCAAACATTCAAAATAACAATACCCGAGTCACGATATAAACATTTATCGAAGAACGAAAATAAATTAAACGAATATCGTAACGTATAACGTCGTACGAAAAAAAAAAAAAAACTGGGCTGGGTGTCAGTTTTGGGCGCCTAGGGGACCCCCTGGGTGTCAGTTTTTGGCGCCCAGAGGACCCCCTGGGTGTCAGTTTTTGGCGCCCAGAGGATCCCTGGATGTCAGTTTTTGGCGCCCAGAGGGTCTCCTGGGCGCCCAAAACTGGCGCCCAGGGGGTCCCCTGGAAGCCAAAAACTGGCGCCCGCCCTGGTTTTCAGCGAAAAAAACCCAGAAATCGCCCCCTTCTTCGCGATTTTCAATCAATAAATCACAAAAACCGACACCAACATCGAACATAGCATACCATAACTACTCAAATCGGGTATTACATGGATCGACTTGTGGTTAGTACATGGCAAAGTATACAAACCCAATTCAATGACAATAACAACCCAATTCAATTCAATAATCAAACACTAAAACAATAACATTTACTATTCAATTCATATCAACAAACATAACTCCATAACTAACTAATCAAAGATACAAAAATACCGACCCACAATAACATTTATCGAAAAATAAGGTAAACAAACCAAGACGGATCATAGCGTGTAATGTTTTAAGAACAAATAAAAGGCGAAAATCGGACCGGGCGTCCAAAATTGGCGCCTGAGAGGCCTCGACGGCCAAAATTGGCGCCCAGAGGACCTCCCAGGCGCCATTTTTGGCCGCCGAGGAGGCCTCTCAGGCGCCAATTTTGGACGCCCGGAGGACCTCTCAGGCGCCATTTTTGGACGCCCAAGAGGCCTCTCAGGCGCCATTTTCGGGCGCCCAGGAGGCCTCTCAGGCGCCAAATTTGGACGCCCGCCCTGGTTTTCAGCGAAAAAAACCCAGAAATCGCCCCCTTCTTCGCGATTTTCAATCAATAAATCACAAAAACCGACACCAAAATCGAACATAGCATACCATAACTACTCAAATCGGGTATTACATGGATCGACCTGTGGTTAGTACATGGCAAAGTATACAAACCCAATTCAATGACAATAACAACCCAATTCAATTCAATAATCAAACACTAAAAAAATAACATTTACTATTCAATTCATATCAACAAACATAACTCCATAACTAACTAATCAAAGATACAAAAATACCGACCCACAATAACATTTATCGAAAAATAAGGTAAACAAACCAAGACGGATCATAGCGTGTAATGTTTTAAGAACAAATAAAAGGCGAAAATCGGACCGGGCGTCCAAAATTGGCGCCTGAGAGGCCTCCTCGGCGGCCAAAATTGGCGCCCAGAGGACCTCCCAGGCGCCATTTTTGGCCGCCGTGGAGGCCTCTCAGGCGCCAATTTTGGACGCCCGGAGGACCTCTCAGGCGCCATTTTTGGACGCCCAAGAGGCCTCTCAGGCGCCATTTTCGGGCGCCCAGGAGGCCTCTCAGGCGCCAAATTTGGACGCCCGCCCTGGTTTTCAGCGAAAAAACCCAGAAATCGCCCCCTTCTTCGCGATTTTCAATCAATAAATCGCAAAAACCGACACCAACATCGAACATAGCATACCATAACTACTCAAATCGGGTATTACATGGATTATTTAAGCATATAATAGTTGCGGAGAACCTAAACTACCAACCTAATACGAATTATAATCAAACTAATCAACCTAAAATAATCAAATAAAAACTCAAAAGTAATACAAAAATAACATATTCCCGGGTCACATTGATTCCCGGGTCAAAAACCGTTCAAAATTTCAAAAACCGTCATTCTAAATTTGTCGGGAAAATAATAATTACATTAATCCCGAAATTTAATTAAATTCATTAATCAATATTAAAGAAGGGTAAAAGAGTTACGTTGAGACACGTGCCTCAAAAACCGTTCAAAAGTACAAAAATCGTAATTTTAATTTACTCGGAAATATTAATTAGATTAATTAAGAAACTTAATTAATATCATTAATCATAATTATGGAAGGGTAAAAGAGTAAATTCACGTATAAAGGGTCGACGACGTGGCTGAAACGTCGACGACGAAATGTAGTAGTGCTTCACGAGCCATCAATTTGCACGGAACCCCTTTATTTATCCCCCAACCTCAACACACCACCGCCCTCCTCACCACCGACTTCACATCCTCCATCTCCTCTCCGATCAAACATGTGTCCAACACAAAAAACACCACTCCTCCACCTCCATCACCACCGTCTGCACGATGATTGTAGTGTAATTGATTGAATTTTTTGAGAAAAATTGATTTCATTAAATTCAGTGTTTTTAGATTTAAATGGATGGATCTTTTGGGTTTTCTTTTAGGATTATTGAACTGGGGAAAAAGGTGAGAAGACGAGGTTCAGAGGAAGGAGGAGAGGCATGAGAAAGAGATACAGAGAGGAGAGAGAATGGAAAACAACTTTAAGATGACGCCTCGACGGTTTCTAAACCGCTGCAAAATCGTGGGAAGTTTATTACGGTTGTCTGATCATGGGCAAAATAAAATATCTTTTAGTCAGTTATTGCATAATATTTCACCAATTTGACATTTTGACCATTTTTCTTTATGGGATATTCTACATGGTACCTTCGTGTTTTTTCATATTCTACTTGGTACCCCTTATTTTGTTCAAAATACCTTTGACTTTACGATAACTATTAGCTATGAATTCCAAAAGAGAAGATTTTAATTTTAAACTGAAGATATCTTAAAAACGATTCGTTTGGAAAAAAATCATCACTTTCGGAACTCAGGAAAGAGAGTTATGGTCGGTCAAAGTTTATTCGTTTAAAAGCATTTGACTGAGCATAACTCGTAGTACAAGTTTCGAAATTGCAAAAAAAATCAAATCTCAAATCAAGGATCTTGTAAAGACAATGATTTTAGCGAAAATATCGTCATTTTTGGAACCTGTGTCCATAAGTTATCGCGAGTAAAAGTTATTTTGACTAAAAGGAAAGGTACCGCATAGAAAATAAAAAAAAACACAGGGTATCATGTAGAATATCCCTTTCTTTATTCTTTTCAAGCGCCACATCAGATGCCACATTGGATCCACGTAGGTCGTCCTACTCATCATCCCACGTGACTTAATGTGGAAAGAGTATTTGCTCCTGTTTTATATAATAAGGGAGGTCATAAAAAAATGGTATGAAACTTATACCATTGCCCCTGAAGAAGTAGAGTTAATTAGACTCGGAAGGGCTTTCTTATTTTAATCAAGAGGTTTGGTGGAGACATGGGTTTCAATTCTTATCGAGACCTATACAAAATCGATGATATCCAAACTACCTATTATCAACAATGAAATAATGTAACAAATGTTGTGTTAACAAGGACTAACTAAAAGTACCCAATATGTCCTTTTAGTCTCTCTCAGGAGCATCGCTATCCCTCGCATTAAGGTTAGAGGGATGTAACCATATCCTGTCAAAGTCCTCTGACATAACTTTTCCGTAACTAGCATTCCCCGCCGACTTAATTAGGCCGAGCTGCTTGCTGGGAGTGGAGAATGATCTTCCTGCTGGACTTCCTGTTGCAAACAGGGAGCCGTAAGGCGAGTGATGAATGGAGAAAGGGCTCGGTGACATACGCTTCTGAATTGGCAAACGGCCAAAAACTGGTTTGGACTCTGAAGATGATTGTTTTGTGGCCTCGTCAACAAATAATAAATCGTCAATCCTAGCCATGATGTTAAATGCTAGGCTCTCCATTACTCGCGAGTAGCTTTCAAGAATCGCTTGCCCCACATCCTGCATGCGTCACATGAAAGTTACGTTGTTATTCAGTTAGACATGGAATTATCGAGCAACAAACAGAATGCAATACCGTAAGAAATATCTGTGTTTTACAATCACATTGCCTATTTCATTTCCAGCAGGCCATTCGTGCAAGAAAAATGATCATTTTTTGCTATAAATGATTGAGTTTTCTCTATACAAAATATCATCTTACAGTACAGTTTGAGATCACAATGGTCCATATCCACAAGCTAAGGAATACATATAATACGAGTAGATCAGATTTCGAAGTACCTGGTTACACTGGATTTTGGTCATATCCAATACAGTCTGGGGAAGGACAGGAAAGCGAAGCTTTAGGGTCCTTAAAAGCGTCTCAGCACGGTAAGCGAGAACATGATTCTTGTCGTTGTCAGTAACAAGACCCTTAACTTTGCCACTCCAAGATGATGGCTTACTCCCATGTCTCCTCTCATCTTTGGATATCCATATATAGATAGCTGCCTCGATCCTATTGGCTACTTCAAGTACAAGATGTTCAGAAGACAAATCAACGGAATCAAGAAGACACTCGGCTGAGAATTCTTCTACTGCGGTTATGTAGCTGTACATGACATCTCCCAAACAATCTTTTCCATTCTGCAAAATATCAATTACAAAAAAGAACTTACATGTTTAATGACAATGCTTTAAAATTAGCAACAAAAGAGTCTAGCTACTTAGTTGATACTCGTACGTACTAACCTTGGGCAACGACTCCAGATAAACGCAAGGAACTTCCATCTCCTCAATGACGCTACTATTAATAGCCATAGCAGCTTTAAGAATCTGGTTAGCACAATCTCTACATTGTTGTAGCCTCTTCCTACCCTCTTCAGACAACCCACGGGACTCTGGGACTCTGGGACACGGCAACCACCACTTGTCCTTCTGCCCTACAGACAGCCGATCACTACACACGGCCGTCTTGAAGGGATCGTGCACATTACTCTCTTGATCTACATACCAAAACTCTGTCTCTTTGAACCCTTCAAGCATACTAAGCAGCATTGAATCTAGCTTCTTGAGAGCAGGCAAATTCACATACAAGTCGGACCTCACCCGCGTTTCCATCACCTCTAAGGTACCGCCTCCTGGACATTCATGTGTTGAGGGGACTAAATCGACAATGGAGTCGTTCACACTTAACAACCACCCCATTTCCCTGCACCACATCTTCTTCTTTTGCAGCGGCAATGGCTCCAACCTCCATACCTCCCCAAATACACTTGCTGCCAATTCAACAACTAACAGATCATAATCAGTCCCAAACATAACTTTTGGAACTCTCATTTGAGTTGTATGTGTGACCTTCCATCAATCCATCCATTCATATTATTCTCCTCGTTTGACATTATTTGTAGAGTAATATTCAATAGTTTCGAATGAAGCTTTACTATGATGTACTTACTAGATGCCAAGTAGGATAGGATAGATAGCTTAATTGGTAAAGTTAGAGACGGGACTCATGATATGCATTTCAAGCCCGTTGGCATCAAAACAGATACGGAGTAGATGATAACACAAAATACGGACGGAGTAGTCTAATTTTTTTCATAAATAAAACATAATGAGGTAGCTAGCTAAGTGATTTTGTAAGATTAGGAGGTAGGGGGTTGAATGTTACAGTAAAAGCAATTAATTGTATAGAAATGGAGTAAAGATGATTGTGTTTTGTGATTTCGATTGAGATGAGTGTATTTGTAAATAAAGTATACCAGCAAGATTAGTGATAGCATTTGAGATAGCAAGGGCAGAGCAAAGTCCTCTACCAGCACCGGACATGTCTTCTCCCAGTAATAATTTCGCAAACCTTTCCTTCATCATTTCTATTTCTGTATACAACACAAAACACTTACTCCATCATTATATATATCTACTTTCTTTTCCACTGTACTACTCAAACAAACTAAACTAAAATAAAATGTAGCCACAAAGACTAGACCAGACCAGACCCTACAAACTATATATAGAACCTCAGCTCCGTTTGACACGATATTTCAACAAGCTAACAATGTCTGGTCTCATCTAGTGACCGGTGAAGGGGAAGGAAGGAAGGTAGAAACCAATTTTTTTTAAGAGAAAGGTGGGTATTATATTATTAGACCAATTTCCGCCAAGGCCAAAATGGCCTCCGGAAAAGAAGTCATACAACAATTCGTCTCCACTCTTCGGGCACAACCGAGCTACATGATGTGCTACACTGTTACCATCCCTTTTTACATGCATGTGACAAACGAAAATCAATAAAAGACGATCTAAGAACTTGAATATCCGCAATATAAGACCCATCTGATCTTGAATATCCGCAATCAATAAAAGTATTCATTGGAATACTTAAATGATCAATATATTTTGGAATTATTATTATTATCATTTGTATATGGTATGTTTTGATGTCAACGGGTAATTAAATGGCTGGCTGGTATTCATATAATCATCAATATCATACATGTTCATTTCAATTTGTTTTTTTGTTTTTTTTGTTTTTTTAATGTTTAAAGGGGAACAGTATACTTATATTCCAATGAACGAATTAAGCATTATCAATCATAATCTTGTCTACATACAACCACGAAGGAGTATTATTTAAAATAAGAAATGAAAGGGAGTAATGAAGAAAGTGGGTAACCTGTATCATGACCGGATAACTTGTGGTGATGATGTTTAGTGCGGAGGTGGTCACCCCAGCAAGCATTATTATTGCCGGAGGAGCTAGGAGGAGGAGGAGGAGGAGGTAAAGTAGAGGAAGACGTTGTTTGGGAGGCGGCACTGAGGCAGCAACTTGCGCTCCCTCGGACGTACACCTCCTCCTCCGATGACATGATAATCATCTCCCTTCAAGAATTGAATTGAAATGTACGTACTGTCGTCGTCTGTCAGCAACACATTGTATGCATGTTTGTATCAATTGTAAGGTAGGGTGATGAGGCCAGGGTAGGTAGTGTAGATGATTAGGCAATAATGGAATGGCCACAGGATCAGAACTGATGAATGTGAATGATGTGATTACGTGAATGCTTGATTATTGATTATTGATTATTGAATGGAATGCTTGATGCTCCCTCGCTCCTAAACTCCGGACTACTTCTTACCTTTTCCTCCCAACTAGATAGATAGCTTATATGTTGATTCGGTATAACTTTGAGTCACATGGCTATTAATCATGCTACTAAATAATACGAGTATTATAACTACGGAGTACTACTTACTAACATCACCGCTGTAACCCCACCTGACTTTTATACAGAGTAATCGCATCAAAACAAATACGGAGTAATATTTATACTGAGCAATTGCACCAAAAAAAACGGAGGAACCTAATATTTATACCGAGTATTCGAGTAATGGACAGCTTCATATAAACTTCTTTTCCTGCCAACTCATTTTACACTATTTTCTACCCTATGTATACTCACGAAAGTAGTAAACTATGTATGAACTTTTTGTCGCAATGAAATACTCCATACTAATTTTATTTACATTTTTGCTCATACCATTTTACAAAAGTCTAAGAACTTAATTAGTTTCTTAAATAATTAAGAACACAACATGGAGTAAATTTTATTTTGACAAATTCACTGACATTCACAATAGAAGAATTCTTTTATTTTTTGAGTTTCTTATTCACAAATGATAAATCCAAGACTAAAAAACTCCCTTCCTTTTGCTAATAAACTCCACCTAATCCATTCTAAGTTGACATGACCCGAATCTATAGTTCTTCCAGATAAAGTTGGGGGAACCTAGGTAGTTAGTGACTTAGTGATAAAGGTAACAATGGTTGTCCTATTCAAAAAAGTTTCCACAAAATTAGTACGCTTTCTAAATTACTCGTAACTCAACAATATATATAAAAAATCCAAATTCTTATTGCAGACGTAAGTTAGCATGTTTGTTCTTTCGCGTATGTCGTCGTCAACTTGATTTCAGGATCAGATCTAGATGGGAAAAATAACAATAGGTATACACTTTTTCTCACAAGTTTTAAGGATAATGTTGTACAGAGTATATGGAATACATTTTCTCGCCTAATGACTGAAGTAAACATAATTAAATTAAATTAAAGTGAATTGAAATGTTCTTGATTGCCTTGGGGTTAAGTAGAATAAACTGAAGTGAGTTGAAACAAATAGAACTTAATTTAATCAACTAGAAGTGGAATAAAGGAAAAAAAATAGTACTCCCTTCGTTCCAATGAATTGTTTGCCTATTTCATATTGGGGCGTCTCAATGAATTGTTTGTCTTTCTATTTTAGGAATGTTTTTTATATGTAATATGACCCTTGGCTCCACATGTCACCTCCTAATTGGACCTCTTACCCTTGGTGTCAAAATCAAAGGCAAACAATTCATTGGAACGGAGGGAGTATCGAAGCATTGGTACTCCCTCCACCTCTATCATTTATTGTCCTTTTATATTACTCCGTATTTATGAGAGGTATTTTTAATCCAAGCATAACAAATGATTGAGATGAAAAAGTAATTTATTAAGGCTCGTTTAATTTGGTTACTCGCCTAATTACCCGGAAGTGCATTTTTCCGGGAAGTGCATTTTTCCGGGAAGTGCATTTTCAGATATTTGTTTGTTTGGCCATTTCATTTCATGAGAATTGTCACTTCCCAGGATTTGTCACTTCCTCCACAATGAGAAGTTACTCACGAAGGTCCCTCTGGTGTGTAGAACTTCCCGCATTAAGTCATTTACCACATGACAATCAAATAATATTTTTGTAATTCCCATAAAATACAAATTCACGTGAATTTAAGATACCGATAACTTCATCTTCCCAGAACCAAACGAGCTATCTAGGTTAGCTTAATGAGGTCATCATCTATCATGATTACTAGTGTACTAACCCGTGAAAATTCACGGGGTTGAGGCGCTTTCTTTGACATTAGAACATATCGAAAAAAATTAATAAGCAGTATAACAGAAAGACGTTATTGTGTGCCCGATGTTACAAAATTATTGAGTTTAGAGAAATAATATTTTTACGGTATGATCAGTATGTACGTTTAAGAACTCATGTGGGTCCGTGGACACAAATTTGGCTTGAAAAAACGAAAAAGTATACTTTATGTAGAATCAATAGTTTAGAGACGACTTACCGTGAATTACTTGAAAATGATTTTTTTAAATACTGAACGACATATTTGAAGACCATTAACACGAAGAGTAAGAAAGTTGATATGCTCCATAGTATAATTAAGGTGTCTTCCGTATTTTGTGCGAATCAATATTTGGAGACTCAATTACGCCGCTTACCCTGAACCCCCTCTTAGTCGCCCTGGTTGCATGATAAGGGCGGAATCCTTGTACAACTCCTCACTTAATGTGCCTAATTCTTCAATCGAAAGAAATTTAGAACAATAAAAATAAAATTTTCTTTAGTGATAATAAAATGTGCATTTGAGGTGAAATTCTTATAACTCAAGATTTAAAACACATTTGATCAATCTCTGAACTCGAGACTTAATTTCAATACAACTTCTCAGTTTTTCTTCCACCTAACTGACCCATCTAATTGACATTGAGATTTAACTAACACAATATGATCAAAAGATACTCTGATCAATTAATAAATAATAAATAATAATATTATTATCAATTAATCAATAATAAGTAACTGAAATATTCAATTAAAATACAAAATCTACAGACGATTTAAGCTAAAAAATATTTATTTAAGAGTATAACATTATTTTTATACTCTTGAACTATAATATTCATATTTAAAAAAATATTAAATTCAGTTTTTTTAATTATTTTATTATTAAATGGTAAAAAATACGGAGTACGTATTAAATTAAACATTTGTTTATATTTTAATTTAAAATATTAACTACTTAATATAAATCCAAAGATAACTATACTATATAAATATAAATATTTGATCAATTTTAATTTTTGTTGACCCAACGGGTCGAATTGCGATCCTAAAATACTATCATTACTTAATGTAATGTTTTTATTTCTACACCCACTTTTTTGTACCCTCTGTTAATTTTTTTAAACAGAGTGTAAAAGGTAAATGTATCATGTTCTGATACATATTGTCAGACGATCCTCCATAACCTTTTTTGTTGAGTATATTTTATAGGAGCAGTATTCAACTATTCATGTACAAAATGAATTAAAAATAGAGCAGTGTAATACCCGTGAATATTCACAGGGTTATGTACAACTTTTTGTTGAACGATTTCGTTTAAGACATTTTAGATTTAGTGTCATAATCAAGAATGTGCCAAAGATTTACTTGTAATACACGTAAATGAATTAACGATGTATGACTTATTCAACAAATAACTTGTGAATTTAGATTTTCAATTAATTAGATATAGGGAAGCAGTATAGATCTCAAGTGTGAATTATAGGGAAGCGTGAATTAATAACTTTGGAATTCCCCCGAGCCTAAAACAGTATATGTATTGTTTTTATACAATTTTAACAATGAATATTGGAGTGGTGTAGTGTTTAAGGTGTTGAAATTTGGTTTGAAGGTTTTGGTTTCGAAACTCATTGATGCAATTCTTTGAAGTGATTTTTTATTCAAAAAGATTCATTTCCATATCAACTTAAGTTATTAAGGTATAGATTTATTTTGTAACATCGGACCCTATTCTGTAAAATAAAAATATAATATCCGGTAAATATTAGTTTACTTTGTTGTTATAATTTCAGTATAAAAGAATCCAGAGTGTTTCGAGTAACATTATCAGAAGGTATGTGTCAAATTAATTAGTGTTTTAAAGAATATATAAATAATGTCAGATCAGTATAAAAGAATTTTTTTTTTTAAAAAAAGTCAGATCAGAAAAAATGTTTGCAAATATTAAAGGATACTATAATAGATGCATTAGGGATTCATATTTTGAATCAAGAATTAATTTAGCTGGTATAATGTCCATGTTAATTCAGTGCGGAGATGGTATTGTGAAGAGGGATTGTCCAGCCCAAACTGTGCAGCCCAAGACGTTGAATGCAACATATTATAGCTTAATTAGGACGATAGCTTGATTAGAAAGATTTTGCGTAATTACCTAAAATAACTCTGAATTAATGTGGGTGGAGTATTTCAGAATGGAGACCAATAAGCTGCGCCACCTCAGCTGCCTTGGTCTCTGTTTTAATAAATAAAGGATTATTCCTTCCAATTTTTATTTTTCTTCTTTATTTCCTTATTTGGCTGAAACACCATTTCTTCCTTATTTTTATTTTGGACCATCAACATGTGTCTAAAATTTCCTTACATTTCCTTACATTTCGATCTTATCCTTCATTCTCTTTTGAACCACACATCTCTACACCCTTATTTTTCACCAAAAAGTCAAATGAAAAATTATTAAAAATTGGAGAGAGTATTAGAATACCCTTTAATTAATTTGTATTTTTGACTAATTAATCCAAAATTCGAAATAATCATTCAGTGCAAGCGAATGATTATCAGAATTCTACGTGCTCGTGCATTTAACACTTATTACAACCTTATCATTTTGGTACAGCTACAATTTATAATATAATCCCTATGAGCTAAATTAAAACAATTTAAAGATGTTTGACTAAATTTTAATGACAACCACCACTCCACTCCAGGCACCAACTTGTTACTTATGGGCATATCATGTTGAAGAAAAGGTCCCTGAATGACTGTGGGATTTGGGCGGTTTGAAATTTAAATGATATTTTTACTTTGTTTTTTTGGCAGGGAAGAGCGCATTACGTCGCAAATAAGAATCGTACTCCCAACTTTTGCATCGTCGTATTTCATTTCACGACAATGTTAATTGACTATAATGGTCTTTTTAGGTGAAATGTGATTGTCATTGATTAAGAAAATAAAGTTTGCACCATACAATATGGATCACTCTAACATCAATCTAATACCGATCACGCTCTATAAGCCAATTCATATGTTTTGGTAATATATACCATAATCTATTCCTTCCTATAGTGTAGAGATTGTATTCCTAGTATGTAGCTAGTCAATCCTTTATTGTAGGTAACAATAGTTGACAGAAGAATGTACACCAACCTCGTAGATACTAGGTTACGATTAACCTATGAGCTTCGCCTAACATTGTAATTGTATATATAACGGTGCCAGATATAATACAATTCATCAATTCTTCTAATATCTTCTCATGGTATCAGAGCTATAATCGCTCCACCAATTTTTCTCCCTTCTTAATGTCGACAAATACTCACAAAATGTCAGGCTCATCCCACACCTTCCCCAATCCGGCTGATCCGACCAACCCCTTCATTGGTGTTAACTTTGTCGGCATCACTGCTCTCACGCCATCCACTTACCGTGCCTGATCTCGACACGTCTCCGAACTCCTCTTCGGGCTAGACCTTCTCAAATATGTAGACGGAACCTTTCCGTGTCCTCCTGCTAAGACCGAATCTCCTATCAAAGACAAGGAGACCCCTGCCACCACCATAGACAATCCCGCGCTACGGTGCCTGGCTCCGTCAAGACTCTCTTATCTGTGTCAGATTACAGAGCTCTCTCTCCTCCTCCATTGCAGGCCATTTTTAGGCCACAACTACCTCCGCTGCAGTCTAGCCCGCACTCAAGGCCAAATACGCCAATCCGTCCTGAGGTCACGTCCTTCAGATTAAGGACAGACTTGCCTCAATTGCTAAAAATGATCTCTCCGCCTCCGACTATATGCAAGCGATTAGGTCCTGTGTTGACGAGCTTGCCAGTTTAGGAAAGCCGATGGATGATGAAGATGTCGTCGTGAGACTCCTTAATGATCTTGATACTTCCATTTACCATTCCCTTATTGAGGCTATCAAAAACTATGATGACCAAATATCCTTTGACGCGATTCATGAGCGTCTTCTTCAATATGACCTCTCCCTCAAATATATCACCAATACATCTGCCTCTCTTCCTGCATCTGTTCAGGCAGCTTACCAACACAAAAATACCCACCCCAACCCTCGTCCACCTATCACTGTCGGCCTGCTTCCAACCCCGAACTCGGCTGATTCCACCGACAACTCCTCCACCTTCAAAGGGAGGTGTCAGTGGTGTCACGCTCCGGGTCATTATCTCAAGAACTGCGCAGTTTTCAAATCCCTTTACCCCACTATCATAGTGCCCCCCAGACCTGCCTCAACAATTAATAACCAACGTCGTCCCAACCCTTGTGTCAACACCGTCACTCTTACCGCTCCTCGCTCCCCCGAATGGCTAATCGATAGCGGAGCCTCTCATCACATCACTCACGAACTCCAAAATCTAGCCCTTCATGCCCCATATGACGGGACCGATGACCTAATAGTTGGTGACGACTCATCACTTCACATTGATCATACTGGTTCCTTTTCTATAACTGCTCCCTCATCCTCTTTTATTTTCACTGATGTTCTTCATGCTCCGTCTATCCCAAGAAATATTTTGTCTGTCTCAAAATTTTGTACTGATAACAACGCCATTGCTAACTTTTTCTCTGTTTCGTGTGTTTTGCAGGACCAAACGACGGGTCAGGTCCTTCTTCGTGGTCAACTTAACTCCGGGCTTTACGAGTGGATGCCTCCGAGTGTAGACACCCGCATTTTGCCTGCTAGTGTATATAGTAGTTTTCAACAAAACACCCGATGATGATCGGACATAAACATGACTTAATACGCTCGATTTTGGACTCGGAATCAATAGTATTTGGCGTGAACTTTTAGTGGAGTACAAATTTCACAAAACCAACCTCAAAACCAAGCCTAGTGGGCCGTTTCTAATCAAATAAGACTAATTTGAGTCAAAACCGTCACCGGAAATAAAATCGTCTTTTAACGACCGAGTCAAAACCCGGTCAAAGTCGTTTCCGAGTCAAAAACTGACCATGCAAGCTTCTAGAAACAGCCCAACAACCATGCAAGAAACCAACTCAAAGACAAAAACTCAAAATATCTCACCTGCCTAACCCACTCGATCGAGTGTCAGCCCACTCGATCGAGTAGGCCTTCGAAAAACCCACAGTCGCCTTTAATTGGGCCACTCGATCGAGTCTATCAGGGCCACTCGATCGAGTAACCCTAGGTCGGGGGTCTTCCTTTTTCTATAAATACACCCCCTACCTTCTCACATTTCACAATTTTACAACCCTAGGCAACCCTAATCAACATCCAACCTACAAAACAACACTAGCAAACCCCGAGATCAAAACTCGTCAAAGACCCGAGAGCAACCTCTCCCTAACCAATCACACCATAACTCATCCTACATTCTCGACACTCCCGCGCCTTTGCCGCTACTACGAGTTTGTTTCCGAGATATTTAAGCATGTAGGTTGAGGGTGTAAATTCAATCCCGACTTCTACCTTTCTTCCCTCTCTTCTCTTCATTTTTTTCCTCTTTTTTTTATTTATTTCTTTTCTTTCGTTTCTGACATCGTTAGTATTTTTATTTATCGTGTAATCTCCTAGAAAATATAACACGATACAGTGGCGGAAACACTGTAGAGTCGAGATTAAAACACGCTGTAACTATGTCTTAGTAAAATTAAAATGGTAAAGTCGAACAATAGGCCTTAAATAAAATGACCAAAATTTAAAACAATCCACAAAAGGGGTTTGAACAATCCATAAGACATAATTAATAAAATAATTAAGCAGGATTCACATTGCTCGCTAACCCACACCCGAAACATGTATACCTGCCATGTTAAAACATAACAGCCACAATCAGTGGGGAGCAACGTCAACGTTCTCTCAGTCGTAAGACATGATTTTAAAACTATAATTACTACTATAGAAAAAAATAGTAAAAACGGAAAACAGTAAAACATTATAATGAAAATAAGTTTTCGGTGAAAAACTTCACGTATCGAAAAAACATAATAAAAATGAGTTTTCCGAAGAAAACATAAAAATATTTGCCAACCTGCAAACCAATTTAAATCGATGATAAATAAAATATTCGAAATGGCGTTATGGATAGAATTAATGTAGACGGCTAGACTTTCACTAGGTGAATACTAAAACTAGCTTCGAGAACTTAGTTCAAACAAATCAAATTTCGGTCTCTAACTAGGCTACTCAACCATAATAGAACGACGACTTATAAATGTGTGACCCTAGTTTAAGATGATATGTACACCCCTCCCGAACACCATAAATACTCAGTTCAACCCGACGGCGTCTTACACTGCGAGGCACGAGCTTAAGAAAATATACACACACACTCCCGAACACCATATATGCTCGGTTCAACAACCAGTGTGCCCCATAAAGACACACCAGCCTTATAGTTGATGGCAAAAACGTAAACCCCAGAATATATTACTCTAACCTCACACTTGTCCTTATTCCATAACTCCAAAACAAAGCCATTATCGATATTCAAGAGATATAATCATTATAATAATAAGGGAACAAAAGAAAAAGGATCACTATCCAAAAGAAGAAACTTTCTATTTTAGGAAACTTCTATTTTTAGAAACGTTACTAAAAATAGCATCATATCAAAATAGCGAAAATATTAGTTTATACTAATACAACATTTTAGTAAGCGATATAGATTTATAAAACTAGTACTTTCAGCCTTAACGATATTAATTATCAAAGTGAGTGTTTAGGTTTATTAAATTATTAAAATATCTTACAAGTGTTTATAAAATGATTAAAAATATTTTAAACATTTTAATACTACTAATCAGGGTGTTTTAAAAAGTTACAAAGCTAAAATTCCCTAATTATTATTAGTTTCGACAATACAATTATAAATAGAATTTTACGGCAAATGTAAAAATAAATCTTTTAACGTCTTTTATTTGATTAAATCAATGAATATATTTAGAGTATGTTAAGGGATGATTTAACTCTTAAAGTTTCAGATTTAAATACCTTCAAAATTGCTGGAAAAATAATTCTTTTAAGTAAGACGAATCATTTTAACGATAAGTCGTAATTTGTCCAAAAATAAATACTTATTAATTAAAGACTTTAATAAATAGTACAACAATTACGTAAAATAGCTAAAATATATTTATGGACATTCTGTCCAGAAAAGAAAATTTTTCAGAATCCTTAAACTTGGTTTTTAAAGGGTTTTCTCGTTGATCGTCTAATCTCGACAATAACGATTAATAAAAAAATAGTAATTACAAAACAATTTTTGTATTAATATCCAAAAATTATTATTAAACTTAAAAATCAGGATTTTCCAGAAAATACTATTTTTTCAGATTTCCAAAAATTTCAGATTTAATAAATCCCGTTAAAACCGTCTTTAAAACCCGTTTTCACAATTAATCATTCCATTAATAAAACTTATCGTTCCTAAAATTTTATTAAAGCACTAAAAATCATAAAATTATATTTTATTATGAAATCATCAGAAACATATTTTTTCCAGATTTAAACAAAAGACCAGAAATCGAGAATTTAAACGACAAACACGGGTTTAACGATAAACGATGATTTAAAGTGATTAAGTAATTTACCCACTTAAAAAATCTGAAACATTATGAAACAATTCATAAAATTCTATTTTATCAGAACGTTTACCCACGTAAAATTTCAGATTAAAATAAAATGTTTAAGTACTAGAAATAAAAATCGGCTTTTAATCGTTTTTGTCCGTAAACGGTAATAATTCAATAATCGATAACTAAAATTAATAATCGATAACTAAAATATTACGATTTTACAAATTAATATAACAATTTAATCGTTAATCTCGTAAAAGCGATAAAAATACCGAAACATGCAAATTTTTACAACTTTATAATTTTGCTGATTATATGACATACATATATTGTCAAAAATGAAATATAAAAATTATACATGCAAATACACAATTAAAATCATGAAATACCGAGTAACATCGACGTTACCTCTAGTCCAAATCGGAATCGATAATATACTCGTTGGCCTCGGGATCGTCCACAAATCCTACAATATACGAAAATAATGACAGAAAAATACCATGAGAAAAACTCACAAAATCAAGGTGAATAACGATCGAAAACAATATTGATTATTACCTTAACGAAGAGATCGGAAAGAGGATTAATTTGATGATAAAAGTGAGACGATTGAGACTTGAATTAAGCAAAAATCAGCCTAGGAACAAAAGGGAGTAACTCAGCCAAAAGAGGGAGAAAGGAGGAGTTGTAATCCCCTTTTTATTTATGAAAAATGAATGTAAAAGAAATGGATGGTTTCTTAAGATTAAAAGGAATTAAATAAATTGATGAAATCTATGCTTCCTTCTTCCAAAATGGCCGGCCAACTTAAGGTGGGGGAGAGTAAAAAGTTTGAGTAATAATGCATCAAATAAATGAAAAGAAAAATAATCATATCTTTTCGGTTTACGTAATAAAATGAAACATACTAATAAAACGTAGTAAAATTGTGACAAGAAGCTTTGTCGGTCCAAAAATATGGGGAAAAGGTCTCAAATAGTTTTTAAGTTGATAAAAAGAAGAATCGTAAAGTAGTTAAAGACATTTCAAAGCAATTCGAGTAAACCCCGCGTAAGAAAATGATTATTTACGAAACTTCGTAATAAAATCATTAATGGCTAAATTTTCATAAATAAAAATATTTCTAGGTTGAAAATATTATATAATTATATTTAGACACTTGAAGGAAAAGAAATAACTTAAATCCGAGCTTAAAAACGTTAATTCGTAGAGAAATAGAATTCCTCGCGGAAAAATAAATAGTTTACGAAGAAAATTAAATAAATAGATTTAAAAGAATTAAAATATTTTAAAATAAAAATAAATATCATTAAACTCAAAATTGAAAATAAGCTAGGAAAAATGATGAAACATAAGGTCAAAATGTGACAGAGTTATGACGAAGTCATAATGGTAAGGATAAAATGCTAGGAAAAATAGCGGGTGTTACATATTGTCACTATTAAAACATCGTGCATACATAAAAATACAAAACGATTTTGAGTCGAATACGTTTAAAGGCGAATCCCGTTTAAGATCCTTCTAATCCCTTTACGAGTTGTAACAGTGGTGGCTCCCTCTCGAGGAGCGCCGCCCTAAACACTCAAGGGCGTGATGCGATCGCGGACATTCGTCGTTAAATATATTCGATTCCCCTTTTTTAAAGAGGTTAGTGCGAAACCCGTTGACGCAAAATCGATAGTCACACGATCCGCAAGGATTGATTACAACATCGTGACGCGGAGAGAATTTATTTCGTCCTAATCAAATTCAAAACTATTTCATAACCCTTTTTCTAAATTCCCGATACCGGTCTCATAATAATAAAATACGTATTGCGAGTATAAAAAACTGAGTCGAGTATAAATTATACTATATTTGTACACGGCTTGGTTAGTCATCGATTTTCAAAGCAATAAAATCGGATCCACCACCTTCCCGAAATCGAGCAATAGCTCGAACAGGGGGCACTCGATCGAGTGCTATGGCCCACTCGATCGAGTGCTATGGCCCACTCGATCGAGTGGAACCCCAAAACAGAGGCAGGAAGTTTTTCTGAGAGGCACTCGATCGAGTCCTTCCCATGACTCGATCGAGTGGCCTTTGTCACGCCAAAACCGTGAGCCTTCTACATATTTCAATCCTCGATAAGCTTTTTTTAACGACTTCGGTCATCACGTGTTAAGTCCATCACGTGTTTTACTCCTGTCAAAACCATGCACCGTACAATTCGCTAATCATCTAGTCTATTTATTGTTATTGTTTTATCGTTTACTGTAATTTTTGTTCGTCGTATTGTATTTCCGGATTGTATTCTGCCCGTGTATTTGTAATCTATTTCTTTTGTTTTATTTTCGTTATTTGCACTTATCACATTTAAACGAACCTCGCATGCTAAACAACTTCGACGTTAGTTTAGATGCATTAAACGACATAGATGAACACAATTCACATGTTTAGTTAAAAAGCCTTGTTTGCACAACATTCAACCGTCAAACTAACGCGCGTACACGAAAAATGAATGATATCTAAGTAGAGGCCGTTAAGAGCGGGCGGGATTGGGTGTCCTTTGTGGGCTTCCCAACATGTACCCTCACCCCTTACTCAGAACCATGGTTTCCGGATGTCTGAAACCGTTGGCGCACGAGAGTCATTTTTTGCACGATTCCCGAAAACTCGGCGTCGTTATCGTAATGCAAAAGGATGAACCCCACAAACTCTAGTATCGAAGTGGGCCGGACTTTGTGCACGGTCCACCGAAATATAGAGTGGGTTCGAATGGGCCCGAATTCCCATAAAATTAGGTGGCGACTCCTAATTAGATTTAAATTTCAACCCGGGATCAATCTTACCACGAGATTCATTTGCCTACCCAAACCCGCGCGTGGCCGCGTCGGGGTGGACCTACGTCATTTTCGACACCGAGTGTCGCACCTTCTGTTCATCTTGCCGCCGCCGATTCCTTTATTGTGTGGCATCACAAACTTGACCATCCCTCTCCACCTATTATTATATCTATCTCTAAAATTGCAAAGTTTTCCATTTGTTTCCCATTTCAGCACGGTAATGCATGTGATATGCATAAAGGCCATAAGTTACCATTCGCTAATAATACTCTATCGTCTACTAAACCCCTTCAGCTTATTTATTTGGATGTTTGGATTTCTCCTGTTTATTCTGTTGATGGGTTTAAATATTATGTCATATTTGTTGAACATTTCACCTGATATACCTGGCTATACCCTCTTAAGAAAAACTCTGACACATCTAATGTCTTTTCTCGCTTCCGTGCCCTCATAGATTTTTTTTTAATCTACCCATAGTCCAATTTTTTTCCGACAATGGTGGAGAACACTTAAAACTTACACCCACTATTACCACCGAGGGAATAACACACCTCACTTCACCCCTTCACACCCCCGAACACACTGGTATTGCTGAACGCAAGCATCGTCATAATGTCGAAACAGGTTTAGCTTTACTCACTCATGCCCATGTGCCCACCTAATACTGGTCCTATGCTATCATTACTGAGGTGTACCTCATTAACCGCATGCCGACTCCACTCCTCAAAAACGTCTCCCCCTATATGACCCTTTTCGGGTCTGAACCTAATTATGGAAAACTACGGAGTTTTGGTTGTCTCTGTTACCCTTGGCTCCGTCCATACACGTAACACCCCTGATTTCTTTTCCTCGAGAAATCAATTTATTTCACATTATCGAAGATTTACTATTTATTGGGAAATACTATTTGATCGTTTAATTATTTGTTTTTATAAGTTTCGTTTTCGTCTCGAATAATTTATTTATCCATTTTATTTGACGGTTCAATTATTTATTAATTTTATTGACTCGTTTTAATTCAACTCATGGGTCAGTCAACTTATCGTTACGGAATTCATCTCCTACCCAATTCATTTAAATTATCCTTAACTCTAATCCGCTTTTTTATGTGCTGATTCAGCCCCCTTTGTTTTTGTTTTCTCCCACTCTTTTACGTACACCCCCCTTTATTGACACATTCACTCTTTTTCTTATTCTTCCACCACTTCACCCCCTCTTGTTGACATCCCCATTTATTTTGTTCACCTCCTCTGTCCACCTTTTCGTTCCCCCGCTCCTCATTTCAATCTGCCATCTTCATCTACACCTGCTGCCTTTCTTCTTCTTTTTCGCTTCTTATCGTTGATGTTCGATGTTGTAGCTATCCTTCTCGCCTCACTACTGTTATTGCTATTTCTAGCCGTTGCATCTACTGTTGTCGTCCTCTGAATTTGAAAGGTAACTCCGTACTGAGGACAGTACATGTACATGATCGTTCCGGATGCCGACTCAAGGTAACTTTTGGACGTTACTCAATTTTATATTGTATGATTGTGTAGTAGTATGTAGTAAGTATTTTAACTTCGGTTTTCTAATTTTAGCTATTTATTATTTGCTAATAATTTTATTTTTAAATTGTGTACTTTATAAATATTTTACAAGTTTTCGATATCGTTCTATTAATCGTTAGTAATTTTATCATTTATGACCGTTATAATATTTTGTTGGTTATCGTGACACTAGTAACTAAATAATATTGATTCCATATTTTCGTCATATTTTGTTAATTTATAATTTTAACTAAAAATTGTATTTTATATTATATTCGAGGTTTGTATACTTGTTTAATAAATTCATTTTCATTTTACGATTTAGACTAATAAATGAGAAAATAGTCGATTTTATTTTAAACATATTTTCAGTCGAGACTATTTTCACTAATAATTTCTTATTTGTTTACAATTGACTATTTTTAGTAAAATCCGTATTATTTATTAATAAAAGCTATTTGTTGAAAATAATTTGAAATCTTTGTAAATCCCATTTCATTTATAAAACTCGTTGACTCAATTAATTTAATATCATTTTTCTCAAAACATCTTTTTTCTACAATTTATAGTTTTAACTGAATTTCCTAATTACTTATAAAATACTACCTCCCATTCACTGGAAACCTACCAAAGATTGAATATATGTGAGGTATATTTTAATCAAATGGTAGGATTCCAGTAAATGGGAGGGAGTACTATTTATAGTTTTTTCTCAAAATACTATTTATAGTTTTTTCTCAAAATACTATTTATAGTTTTAACTCGATTTCCTAACTCAATTAATTTAAACTCGTTAACTTATTATATTTTATTTATATTTTAAGTAACGAATTTAGAAATATATTAAAGTTACGATAACGACGATAATAATAAAATGTTAATTTCGTTAGAAATGCTATTTTTATACATTTCACTTATTTTTAATCACTTACGTATTTTCTATAACAACATTTATATTTTAAGTAAGTTTCTAAAATTAGTAAGTTTCTATTTATAGACAGTTTTCCTTTTAATATGTTTACTCCTTTCATTTCCATATTATTTGTAATGATTATATCTTCTATATATCAATAATGGCTTTGTTTTGGAGTTATGGAATAAGGACAAGTGTGGGGTTTAGAGTAATATAGTCTGGGATGTACGTTTTTGCCATCAACCATAAGGGTGGTGTGTCTTTATGGGGCACATTGATTGTTGAACTGAACATGGTTTGTGTTTAGGAGAGGGTGCATTGTACCCTTAAGCTAGATATCGCATCGTGTTAGTCGCCGTCAATTGAACTGGATACATTTGGTGTCCAGGAGGGGTGTATACTACTTAAACCAGGACCTTGCTGCACGCAGTCCTGTTATAGTTGAGTTGCCTAGTTAAAGAATGGATTCTGTTATGAGTTAAGTCTACAGTTCTCGAAGCTAGTTTCCAGTATTATCCTAGTGAAAGTCTAGCCTTGTGCACATTGATCGAGTTTCCATAACGCCAGTTTTGTATATTATTATTATCGATTGGTTTTGATTTACAGGTGTAGACACCCAGATTTGGACTTGGTGGCTGCAGAAGTGCCCAACAAACACCCGATGACGATAGGACTGCAACGCGACGCGGGTTTGCGATGTTTTAGGTAGTTTTTCTATAGAATGGATAAGATAAATTACTCGGAAAAATGAAACTAACATGATGGCAGCCTTAGTCGTGTCGTTACGGTCGCATAGACACTAATTAGAGTCGTTTCTGACACCGGGGCCCCGAGTCGGTCCCGAAACTTAAACCGAGTAAGCACCGCGCCAAGCGAACCTCAGGACGCACACCCGGGGCCCACTAAACTCACGGCGCTAGGTCCAACCTTGGAGAAACCTTAGTCCCCAAGATACGTATTATACACTCATCTCTCGGTTTTGGAAAGTATCAAAATCGTATCCTCAAAACACCGGGCGCCTCACCTTGCGCGCCAGAGTCTTCCCACGCCCGAACCCAGGCGCCTGAGTCTTGGTGCGCCTAAACACAGGCGTCCATATGGGTGACAAGGGCGGAAAACACCTATAAATACCCCCCCCACCTCATTCATTCGACACACAATTCACAACTTCTCTTCTCTCTCTACTTTCTCGCTAAGAGCTCGCACTCCGACACCCGAGGCAAACGATCCACTCGATCGTAGTTCTGAAAAAAGTGACATCGATGCTAATCCTCATCTTCGAGCACTCCACTCGATCCCGAGGTGCCTGTGTTTGACTAGCTACAGTCTAGTAACGAAGTTCTGCCGGATTAGCCGCAGAATCAGCCGATAGTAACGGAGCTCTGCCGGAGTAGCCGCATGAGGGGTCAACGGTAACAAAACTATGTCGAAATCACTAGGCAAGCTAGGAGTATCCGCCTTTGAAGCCGAGTCGTCACTAGATTCTCATCTAAATAAAACTTTACATTTTCGCACTTTCTTTTATTATGCTCTACGACAATACTAGGCATGGGCACTAGGTCCATTACACGTACTAAAACACGTAACGTCCCAACTTCAACCACAAACACTAAAATACACTAAATAGACCCGAGTAATTCCGAGATCCGTTCTCAACTATCTATGCATCGCGTCCCGTTTAGTGTATACTCCTAGGGTGCAACTCCTCACAATGTTATTTACTTAAATTCGCATTTACCGCTTTCGTATGATTTATCGCTTTTATGACCTTATAATCACATGTTAAATCACCTAACACGGAATTCAAAACGTAAAACAACTAAAATTGAACAAAATGATGGTCGGGTTCCGTTTTAGTCCGGGTGCTCGCCTTACTAGGTTTGACGCATCTTTATTAATACCGAACCGACGCATCTTAAGCAGAATACCAGGTAAGGTATATCACGAGAACGACTAATATCCGTATTATCACGTTAAAACTGACTTGCTAATACCTATAATATTAGTACTCTCTGCTCTCCTATGTGCATCTTTTCATGGCCTGCTTGTCACGTGAAATCGCATGCAAACATTGTAAACACAATTACTTTGACGACAATACTTACTTGTCTCTAAACAACCAACGTAGCAAAAGGTATAGGGTGAAAACAATGGATGTTACAGTACTTCCGCTACAACAAAAGAACTAGGTTATTAGCCCACCGATTGAATAGTAGAGGCCGCTATAGTGCGGGCGGGATTGGATGTTGACATTTATCGGATGTTTTCTTCCCAATACGTACCCTCACCCCTACTCAGAATCGACGGTTTCTGAATGTCTGAAACCATTGGCAATGAGAGTCATTCCAGGCATGGAGTGCTTAAGGGTACAAGTCTTTATCTTTAGGTCTCGTGCCCCTCAACTTTGAGCCGGCTAGGGATCAAAGTTGACTTGAACGGTTTCCGAGTCCCCATAATTGACTCGGTGGCGACTCCACAAATCGGCAACGAATTCAGTTCACTAAAAAGGTCGCCTTACCAAATGAATCGGCTTTAAACATTTACAACTACGACTCAATCCATTCCAAACGGAAACACGGGTGCCCGCACCCGTCTAGTACAAGTCCGGATCGTCATCCAAATCGAGGTCCGAAACATTGCCCCGTACGCGAGATCGGAGCGACCTCCGACATGAAGGGGACCGCGTGAGTGGCCGCCGCCACACGTTGAAAAACCGAGTCGATCCCGCGCGGGCGCGCGCGAGGCGCCGAGCGGTGCAGACGGACGTCCACAGTTTGGCGACTCCGCTGGGGATTTGGAAACAAGTCTCCAGTGGTGGTGTAACTTGAACGAGGTTGGTGAAGCTTATTTCCTAGTTCCTAGTTGTGGTCACTACAGGTTTTAGCCCTAAAAAGCCCACCCTAACCAATATCAGGACCAATCGACCTCTTCGCGGTAAGATCCTTTGGGACACGCGGAGAGATCCTCGATTGACACTCCGGCCGCCTAACGCGTACCTCGCGGGAATAATAAGCGAATAGTTCCGAACGGACGTTATGACACTCTCCTCCCTAGATGATTTGTTAGTACCTAAGTAAAGACTATTCGTGGGCGTTAGCCTACCCTAACCTACCCGTGTTTGCATCCTGCATGAGTGTATGCATTCCTAGTTACGTGTAGCGTGTTTGAACAACCCAAATAAAACACTAAAAATCTGGATTCAACCACGCCAACATATTCAACCGCACCCAATTTCGTTTTCTAAAAATACCTCTTTTTTTTCAAAACGACCTTTTGAATGCCGATACTCCGGTCAAACCGTAATTTCCAAAAAGGGAAAACATTTTTGGATGCCGTCATCATGGCAAATTTTACACTCACTATTTTCAAAAATTTTAGTGCCATCACTTTGGCCAAAGTAAAACACGTCAACGTCGAATACCGTTAATACCACCGAGACTCCAATTAATGGGATCAGGGTACCTTAAACTGTTACATTTTATTTCAAAAAAAACGTTTTTACACACGTACCGTTAACACAACCGAAGCTTCAATTAATGAAGTCAAGGAAGCCAAAACGGTTACACTCTCAAAACACTTTTCACAATACATCATCCCCCACCGTTAGATGGTAGTTAATGCAACCAACGAACGTGGGTCACTACCTAAATTCCTTAATAAGGATCTAGTCACACCTTCCGAAGCACCATCACGGACATCACGCTCTACCACCAGCACCACATACACTACGACTATCGAACTGGCTAATTAATAGTAGTTTCGATGAAAGCACCACGCCATCATTTTCAAAACCGGTTCCCCTAAGAACCATGATCCATTAAAAAAAATCCACTTTGCTATCGTCGGATTCCCGACGCACACCTATAGCAATACACTTTCATGTCACAAGCAATGTCTTCACGCCATCGTCACCCCATTTTTAGAAATTGTCCTTTTCAAGAAAATCTTTCCTCCGCAAAGATTGGTCGTTTTCAAAAAAAACATATATCAAAATTCTTTGATCCTGAGCCGGGGTCGCGATCAACCTCTTACGTCGTACAACCGTGTGATTAACTGTCTGTGTTAGATACTAGGGTCGCCTTTTCTCGAGGTCTTACATTTTGGATCGTCTCATCCCGAGAAGTCCTCTTTAAACCTCACCTCCGAGGTTTGTGTTAGATCGTCTCGTTTCAGAGACATAAATTCATTAGGCACTTCGCCAAATACACCGAGAGTCTAAAACACTTGAGTCCCTAAGCCAATGACCGCACACACACGCGAGTCAAGGGCCTAATTTCCTCGTCGCTCAGTCGCGAGAATTCCTCGAGTCCTTAAATCGTCTGGTGGACCCGACCTCATGTTCCTTTTTTACCTAGGAATGGCATCAAGTGGCAACAAAAGTAGCATCGACCAGCTCAATGCCTTGTTGAACGTGGTCCATGGGATACTAGGGATAGTATCGTCGATTTCCTCCTCCATCAACGATGTCAGGCGCCGCCTTGAGGCCGTCGAAGGCCCCGAGAGGAAACCCCAGGGGGGACCAATAAGTCGGGAGCTGGTACTCAGTGGGGACCCATATGTCGAGTATGCCAGGCTCGTGCACCCGGTCGAACCTGCAGGCCTTCGTCGCCCCTTTAGGCAATTCACCGAATTAGGAGAGTCCTACGCCGAAGCCCTCAGGAAATTGCAAGAGGCATGGCTATTATGGCCAATCGGACCTACCCCAGACCCGCCCATAGAAAAAAGGGGAGCGACCTGGAACCCAAACACTTACTGCCTATACCATCAAGGTCGGGGACATGAGACCCAAGTGTGTACTGAGCTCAAACATGAGGTGCAGGACCTGATTGATAAAGGGGACTATGTACCTGTAGGATGTCTTCGAAGGAGGGCTGGTTCCAGGTACCAAGCCCATCAAGAGGGCGACCCCCGTGAGCACTGAGAGTCCAACCAGCGAAGGTTCTTTTGAAGGCGCGTGCGACCGGTCTTAGAAATGGTCTAGTTCACCTTGGGGCCTCGACTAAATAATAATAATAATAATAATAATAATAATAATAATAATAATGTCCTTTTTTTGAGTCCAGGGAGGTGCGAAGGGACATGTCCTCCACCCCCCACCCCCCCAAAAAAAAAACCAAAACTTAATCACGGGCATCTAGCCCGTTTATTACCTATCAATAAAATAACTCTTTTTTTACAAACATGCCTCGACAATCGCTTGACTTCTTTCAATAACTCGACACTATGCCACTTATCGATAACAATTGACTTAAACGCAAGGGCTACAACAAACGACCCACTTAACTTCACCCTAAAAAGAGAACGGGAACAACAACCCTAGGTTCAACCCATCACCGACCCCCCTGACCAAACGACAATGAACCTGCAACAAACGAACCTCCGTCAAACTAGACTTCCCCGTTACCAACAACGAAGCCTGCCTAATAAGTCTAAAAGCAGCCATATCTCTAAGAGTTAAAACCCTTAGAGTACACGGGGATTCATCCTTAATAGTCAACCAAGCCACGGGAACCTGGAAGGTTTATGGCGAAAGCCTAACCTTATACCAAACCAAAGTGGAAACAATATCCCGGGAATTTAACGAAATCGACTTAATACACATACCCCGCGAAGAAAACCAATTCGCTGACGCGTTATCCGAACTAGCCTCACTAATAAACATGCCCGATCACCTTTTCTCAATGCCTATCTGTGTAGAGAGAAGCGAACAACCAGCCCACATCCATAACATCGAAACCGACGATACCCCGAGAAACCCTGGTACAAAGCAATCCTAGACTTTAAAACCCACGGGTCATATTCATCCAACACCACCGCCATATCCTCTCCACACTATAGCCACACCCTAGCTTTTCTCTACTTGGGTAATAGACATCATAGGAAAAGGACACCCATCCGGGACCGGCGGACATTGCTTTATACTAGTGGCCATCGATTACTTCACCAAATGGTTAGAAGCCGCGTCTTACACCGTACTAACGTCAAAAAAAGTAGTCAAATTCTTACAAAATAACATCATCTGCCGCTACGGTATACCTCACGAAATCATCAGTGATCAGGGGGCTCACTTCAGGACCGACACCCAAAAACTCCTCGACAAATACAAAATCTAAAGACACAAATCCTCACCCTATAGACCTCAAACAAACGGGGCCATAGAAGCAGCCAACAAAACCATCACCACGATCCTTAAGAAAATGATAGACAATTATCGGGATTGGTTAAAAAAATCCCTTTCGCCTTATGGGGGTACCGAACATCCTATCGAACAACCACCGGAGCCACACCATATTACCTAACCTACGGTTCCGAAGCCGTACAACCCGTAGAGCTAGAAATACCGTCACTAAGGATATTAGCTAAGAGCGGTATTCCCGAAGAAGAATGGAACCAAAAACGATACGATGAGCTAGTACTCTTAGACGAATGTAGGATACATGCCTTATCCATTGTACAAGCCTACCAGCAACGCATACAACGAGCCTTTAATAAACGAGTGAAATCCCGAAAGATACACGAGGGAGATTTAGTGATCAAATCCATTAGAGCACCCCTTCTCGTCGATCCTAGAGGGAAATTCAAACCAAACTGGGTGGGCCCCTACCTCGTCAAGAAAATACTCTCGGGGGGCGCCGTGATCCTCACCGACTTAGACGGTCAAGAGTTCTCAACCCCAACCAACATGGATCAACTCAAACGATACACTACCCATAAAACACCCCGACAATCCCATCCCGATCTCCGACTTAGGGGGAAACCGCGCAAAACAACAACATAATTCGCATCGATAATTGGCATAAACGAGTCTAAAGTAAAATCAGTCACATTTTTGAAAGAACTACGAACATGGTTTGATTCCGTTTAAAAGCGGATACGTAGGCAACCCTCCTTCGGGTACAACCAAGCAAACAATAAACAAATAAACAAAAAAAAATCGATTACTCGATTCATGTACAAACCGGGACTCTTTCCACGTTCCGGCTGATGAGTGATTTACATGACGAAGCACAAACGACGAGCCGAGGACGGGGTGAAAACCCGAAAGGGCGCCCCGGGCAAAATGAAGAATCTAGTTGCGAGTCGTCAAAAGAAAAAACAAAAAAAAAAACAAAGCAAAAGGGTGAGCCGAGGACGGAGTGAAAACCCAAAAGGGCGCTCCGGGCAAAATGAAGAGTCGAGTTGCGAGCCACCACAAAAAAAAAAGAAAAAAAAGAGAGAGAACAAAAATAATAACAATGTGCTTCTCATTAATAATGAAATTTGGTTAAATCGAGCCTTTGTCGAGGCATTTACATCACGCATCTGAAACCCGGATATGCCGAAAAGCAACAACGCGTCAAAACTCCACAAATGCTAGTACTAATACGCCACATAATATCAACTAATAAGACATAGTACAAAACGGCTGAACTCTACCGGTTCAACCCTTTCTTTCCCTTGCCCTTCGGGTGTACCTGCTTGTGTTCCTCATCATCGATCCTTTGAACACAAGCTTCTACCGCCCTAGCCAAAGGCGAGTCCAGCCAATCCCACTTTCCTTCCTCTCTCACATTTTTAATATGGGTCTCCTTAGTCTTGGCCTGCATAGATGAACTGACGGAACTAGGCCCGGTAACACTGTCTTTGGTCAGGCACTTTGTGACTTTCCTTCGAGTCACCTCCTCGTCCCCTAGGGCGCTGTCCTCTTAACTTTTAAGTTGCTCTGTCTTGACGGGTGTTCACAAACTCCCCGCCGGATGGAAGCGATGTCGGTCGGATGCTCTCAATAACGACGGGACGCGAAAAATTCTGTTCCCAGGATACCCTAAATTCCCTAAACAAATCCTTTGTCCATGAGTCGGAACTAGAAATACCCTTATCAGTCTCCGAAGTGGGAGGTTTGACGCCCATTTGGTTTGACAAAACGCGCGGATAAATATAAATCGGATCCCTCATGGATAGTATTAACAAAGCCTCGGTCGAAGAAGAAAATGGAAACCAGGCGCGCCCACTGATATTCCACCACGGGATGGACCACCTAAGGACCAATTGCCCTTTAGACAAGAAGGAGAACCACTCCCGTTCAGTATGACCTTTACTCCACACCTGCACCGTCTTCCGTCCCCTGAAACCCTTATAGTTATAACCTTTGAAGCCCCGGGGAGGGTCGACCAAACCAAGTTGCTACTGTAACCAAACCTGCATAAACCACGTCAAAACATCACACGTCCAAACCAAAGCAACCACGAAACACAACAAAAAAACAAAAAAAAAGCCAAGCAACAATGAAACACGACACCAAAAACACCTGTAGAATGATCCTAGAACCCCCAAAAGGTGTCTTGTGAAGTCGGGCATGTGCATTGAGACCTAGAATAAGCTCACCCAAAATAAGCAGAGAGGGTGATCGTCCATATTCCATTCTCATCACCACATCTAAAACTCGAGGGTTACCCCAACCTTCACGCGCCCTCGCATCCTCGAGAAGATGATAACAAGCCATCGCGATGTTAAAAGCACGCCTACAAGCTAAGGCCGAAATATTATTGGAACCAGCCTGTGAGAATGTTCTAAAAAGCAACTCTAAGTTAATGTCGTCTCTCCCAAAGAAAACATTAGCATCCTCTAATGAGGAAAGGTCCAAGAAGTGACAAAACCGCTCAACGTAAGCATCATTCCCCGAAGGCACGCAAGGCCGAACCGAACTCCACCTACCTATAACATCTATCTCTTCGGGAAGAGGACAAATTTTACCCCCGAGGAAAGCAAAAACATGGCCCTTTGAGTCCCAAAACTTAGAACAAGCCAATAAGAAGTCATCTTGTACCTTGACCCGACTCAGCGCAACGACCGTTGACAAACCATCATTTGAACAAACCTCGGGGTCGCATTTCTTAAAATAACCCGCCACTCGGTTAAGAGATTTCCGAAACCTGACATGACACCAAGAATGGACGTTCTACACCCTATGAATATTTTAGTATGTCCAAAACGAGCACCCACAACCCGTATATATAGCCCTAATCCCACAACAATTGGGAAACAACAAAAATTTCCATAAACAGGGCTCGAACCGCCCAGGCCCAGGCGCCCAAGTCTCCAGCCACCCGAGCCCAGGCGACCCAGAACCCGAGAGCCTCAGTCCTGGCGCCTATCCCTAGGCAGACAACATCTAGAGCAACCAAAAAATAGAGACACCGATCCCGCATTATCACCATAAGCTGCCACATGATACCTCGGACATCGGGAACGACCTCCCAAAGTCACTAAAACCCGCTCCGGAGACCGAAATACCCATGCAAAACTTACAGGAACGCGAGTTCACCCGTCGAACACACGAGACTTAGGCGCCTTTTCATTTTTTTTAGGGGGATAAGCTACCCCACCTAGGCGTGTTGTAGCCTTTTAACGGTTATTGTCAAGTCGCGTCTGTAGCCTAATAAGGCGATGTTATGAGTATACAAAAAGTGGTCTAACTTTTTTCAAAAGTTGCCCGAAGTTTTAACTTTGGCTTCTTTCTGAATGTCAAAAACAACTACACTCATCTCCTAATACACTCGGTCAGAACACGTTAATGTTTTACATCTCGTCCGTCTCAAGTCAAAACATTTTAATCGACGTACTATCTGATCCGATTCCCGGCTCAAATTAACGCATTTCAAAACATCCGAAAAGAACTGTTTTCGTACTCCCATGCAACTCCAACGCATCCTAAACTATGATCGAATCGCAAATAAATGAACGCAAAGTGATTACTTGTCAATCTAGGTAAACAATTCGCCAAACGAAAATACAAAACTAATCCAAATCAAATACTAAAAATCTCAAGAATATATACAAAACATACAAATCAATACACAAATCGAGGCTAGGGAGGACCCCTAGAAGTCGTGCCAATGGCTATCACGACCTCACAAATGTCGTCATCCAAACCTAGATACTCCAGACTCGCTACCATCCATCCCCGACAGCATGTCTAAGGTAACCGTCTCGGGGGCTCCCTCAACCTACTCGGTAGCACCCGTAGCTCGACCCGTAGCCTCAGCCTAAGCCTCACTCTCGATCTGATGCCTAGCCTCACCCTGCGCGGAGGTCTCACCCTGAGACCGAACCAGCTGCTCCTTTAGCTGGGCAATCTCGTCGGCCCGGGATTGCATGAGCTGTCGCGCCTCAGCCACCTCCGCCTCGAGCTCGGTCACCCGAGTCTCCAGCTGCCCCACCATATCCGGGACATCCTACAAATACACCTAAACATTAGGAAAAGACACAAGCAGCCTAGAAAATCACCCTAGTCACGCAAACTTACCGATCGAGGTCCCGAAGTGTCACGGGAAACCCTCGAGGCATAGACCCGGAAGCGGTTGGCGGCTTGCCACAACCGCTGATGGCAAGCTGATGAAACCTGAAAGGTGAAACCACAGAAGTTAGACAAACCAACCCTAACTCTTAAGACCCAAACCTAAAACGAAAGCCAAAACTCACCCGGTATACCCGATCACGCCATTCTATCCCACCGTCCATCTCCTCGGCCGAACACGGGAGGAGAGGCTCAGTGAAAGCTATCTCGGCCGCGTCCACCCTAAGCAGCATCAGGGGAAAATCTGGGGGCTGAATAGCATCAGCTGGATCTGCCAACTGAAAGAACAACTAATCGGCCGGTCAATGGGCAAGAAAGCACTAAACCATGAAACAAACCTTAGAACCAAAGATTAAAACCTTACCACAAGGCGGTGGCAAGCTAGCCGCTGGCTGACGTGAGATAGATAAGAGGCACCAGGCACCAGGAGTGCATCGCCTCCTTCTCCATCCCTGCCCTCGAGGACGTCTGCGGTAGTCGGTGGTCTGAACATGGTCCGGGGAGGATCAACCGGCACCCTGAAATCGTCATATAAACACTGACGCACCAACCGCTCGCCCAGATACCAAACCGGACAAAACAGCACAGAAAGGAGCATCCTCCTATAACTCCGAGGCCTCAGCTCCGCAGCCACATACCCAGGCACGCCCTCATAATCGGCCCAAGGGCGGGCCATAAACTACACAAACAAAACCAGCATCTCAATAAATCCTAAACCTTGGGGGCTATCAGGTAAAATAGGCTATAAAGAGAAAACTTACATCTTCGAGGCATAGCTGATTAACCAGCACATTCTCGCTGACGGGTAGTGGCTTATTATACTCTTAGGCTGAGCCAACCTCCACTCAATCCCAGCCGGGAATCTCTTCGGATGAACCCGCGCCGTTTTAGGTGCCAAACAAGAAAAGTAGGAATAGAACCAAGCCTGCAAAATCCAAAAACACCTTAGGAAAACTAAGCCAAAATAAGAAGAACCTAAAATACAAAGCGGGAATAGCAACTAACCTCCAGTACAAGGCCCGGACCCAAATGGGCAAAGCTGAGGTCGACCCTATCTCCAGCGGCCTCACCATGACTTGCAGACAGTGAGTCATCTCCGCGAAAGCCGCGGATACCCAATCAAAACGTCCTAGCTGAACCAGGTCAGCTAGGAGAGGCAAAATCCTAATACTAAACCTCTTGCCTTTATCCAAGAAGTGGGTTGACCCTAGGAAGTACCACAACCAAAACCGGGCATCCTGCTCTGGCGTGTTGGGTTCTTGATCCTCTAACACCGCCACCCGCTCGAAGTGATCGGTGATGTACGAGCTCACCAAAGCATGAGGCGCACTATATGCCTCACGCTCCAAACAATCCCCGATAAGGCCCCGCACCTCATTACTATCTAGCCTAGGGCCCTCGGGAGCCCACCTAATCCTATTCGGACCCCAGGGCAAACCGGTAATCATCCCGAAATCCTCTAGGGTCATCCCGACCTCCCCAAAGGCCATATGAAAGGTCGAGATAGTATCATGAAAGCGATCTACCATCGCTCTAATCACCATGAGGTTGCACTTAGTCTTGCAACCCACCAACCGGACCCACTGCTCGACCACGGGGCCTAGAGCAGTCCTCACGATAATCCTCTTTACCGCGGGGGTCAACTTCTGAGAGTAAATCTCGAGACATGTAGTAAAGCCCGAGAAAGTTCTCATCGGACCTGGGGACTGCAAACTGATATGGCTAAAGTCGTATCACCTTAATCAAAATAATCCTAACGAACAACTAACAGGTAGATAGCAGTAAGTAAGGGTCGAATCCACAGAGAGACGGATGAAAATCGCTAATTATCTAAATTGATTCTAAAATATTTAAATTCCGGTTTGTTGAATTGTTATCTAAACTAATGCAATAATATAAACTAAGAGGTTCTAACAATATTAAAAGGATCTAGGATTTTCCGGTTCACTATGCAATTAAATTGGGTAAAGTTAATTAATCATTCAATCAATCAATCAAAGTTATTTAGGGCAAAGACACGGCCTCTCGGATCTTATGTCAACCTTAGGATAGATTCTGACGGGCTCTCGCAACTTACCAGATTATCCTACCCACTTACTTGTAAGTCTACCCTTACCAGACTTTCGATCTTAGGTTCGGGTTCCTAAACATTCAACTAGTTCAACGTCTCAAACTAATCAAAAAATATACAAGACAAATAGTAAGGCAATAACATATGAATGATCAATCAAATAAATAATTAAACTAACATCCCCAATTCAATTAACATAGATCCCCTTCAATCCTAGATAAATAAATTAGCTACTCATAATAAACGATAAAGCAATAAACGAATTAAGCATAATAAAGAACAATATGAAAATAAGAGGAAAAGAAAATATACCAATTACGTAGAACTGAAAGATTAACGATCTAAAAGTGGGATTACAAACTATAAGAATTCTAATACTAATAAATAGTCTAAACTAAACTACTGAATGAAAAAGTGTTATTAAATCTAAACTAATGAATGAGAAAGTGTAAAAGTGAAAGGTGTCCTTAAACCTAACTCTAAGAAGGATATTTATACTTATTACAATGGATCTAATTAGGAAATAGGACATAATTTAATAAAATAATCCCGTAGGATTTTAATTAAGGCAGAATACGGATTCTTCAGAAGATTAGGAAAGTCACTCTAACGCGTCGTGAACCGCTCGGTACATAAACAAACCGCTCGGTACAAAAACGAACCGACCGGTTCACAAACGAACCGATCGGTTCAACATCGAACCGCCCGGTTCGGTTTTCCTGCACTGCGCGACGAATTTGAAATGCTTGCTGTTTCTTCGTTACTTATTGGATTTGGACGTGTAATATACCGTTGGAAATCTAAGAGATAGAGCTTTCCAACGCCACAAAAATAAGCTTAATCGGAGTTGTAAAACTCAAGATATTTACATTTGAAGTTGACCTTTATTTTCGCGATCGTTCTATCTTCTCGATTTGCATTTGTTTGAACTTTTCAACTTATTTATTTGTCGTTTCTCATTGTTTCTTCACTTCACGTCCTTCCTCAAGTATTTACTTAGTTTCCTATAACTTTGATCACTTCTTCCTTGTGGATTTCATGGCTCGACTCTCGTCATTGCCCAAATATAGCTCAATCGCCTTCATTTGTTTCGTTTCCTACAAAACGTAAACAAAATACCCGACATAACAAAGAAGGATGAAAAGCTATAAAAACGTCTCCTAGGACACGTAAAACGAACCAAAATAAAGGAAAAGTTGGGGTTAAATATAAATACGAAATGAGTTCATCACAAACCAAGACAATACGAGTATAAATGAAACAAATCTAATCTAACCCAAGCCAAAACCCAAGACATAACCAATAAACACGAATAGGACACTCACCAGACCATGCACGATGCGGTGAGAAATGTGTAGGCCAAGATGAAACAACAAGGGATGACCATCCCAGTCCCGAGCCCACTCGGGATCCTCGTCGCCAATCTCCTTATTCTGCGGTACGGGAACCGGAACATGGGCCCTCCTAGCAACTGTCTCGGGAAGCCTGCGCTTCCTCACCCTATCAAAATAGGCCTCGTTTATGGCCTCTGGATCACGACGCTGAGATGAGATACTCCCTCATCTCCGGCGAATCACACGGGAGTCTGTGAACTCGTATCGGCGGCTTCGCCGCTAGTGATAACCGTGGAAGCTCTCTCGGGACGCTCGGTATCACCTATGACTATAAAGCCAAACAAAACACGAAAAACCCATGCCTCAGGTCAGGCTAAAGCAGCTTAAACATGTCAAAATAGGGTCAAAATTTTGGATAAGGATTTTAAAATTCTGAAAAGACCACTAACACCCATTTTTGATCCCGATCACGATGGAAGTGGTTTCGGGAAAATCCGGCATCGTTACGACACCTTTTGGTCCGTCGTAAGACACACAAAACCTCATAGAAAGCCCTAGGAGCCACCCTAGCCCATAGAAATCGACAAAGGAATTACCCGTATCATCACAAACACTAATTGAACAAGACTACGCGAAACAAATGCGGGAATATCCGGGAAAACGGTCTCTAACCCTAAGCATCTCGAACCTTTCCCCATAGGGAGACATTGTCGTACCTCGAAACTCCCTATCAAGCTTATAACTACCCTAACAAGCTCTAATCGGCCCTAATTTAACAATGGGATTAAGCACAAGCATCGAAACATAGTAAATTAAAAACGCCCAAATCGATTTTCTAGGGTTTCAACAAAACAAACTCACAATCAACCAAATTAAGCAAAACCGACAATAAACACGTAAAGAACACTTACCCGGAGTCGACATTTTCGAGTATGACGGAAATCGAGACGGAAATCATGTAGAAAATATCGAGAAGGCGATTCAAGGGCGAAGGGGGTGACGCGTTCGGCTTTTGGGTCGAATGAATGAATCGCCCCCAACTTCGTTTACTTAAACGGACCCGGTCCACGAGAACCCGACCGCCTCAGGTGACGCGCCCGGATCCTGAACCGCTGGGGGCTAGGCGCATGAAGAATGGGGCGCGGATGGGCGCGCCTCTGAACAGCCCAGCACAGACTAAAACGAAAACAAACAAGGCTTAACATTCGACATACACGAATAACGCACACTCTTTTTAGACAAGCAAAACGACAACGACGAAACAATTACTAATCGACATCAATAAACCACGCCCGTCACAAGAAAAAAAAACGATAATGAAACAAGCATAAGAGTCGCACTTAACGTGAACGCTGCACCCGAACACATAATAAAGCAAACTGAACCGAACCAATCTCTGAACAAATCTCAAATACATAACAAACCAAAACAAAGCAAAAGCAAACCCAAACAAAATAAGACAAACCCGCAAAACGAAAGCCACTTAACTAAAACAAACAAACAACAACAATTTTTGACCGAGGGGTCTTAGTTATCTCGGAGGCACAGCAACAACAATTTTTGATCGAGGGGTCTTAGTTATCCCGGAGGCACAGCAATAGCAATTTTGCCCGAGGGGTCTCAGTTATCCCGGAGGCACAGCAAACAGCAATTTTGCCCCGGGATCTTAGTTATCTCGGAGGCACAGCAACAACAATTTTGCCCGAGGGGTCTTAGTTATCCCGGAGGCACAACAACTACAACAATTTTTGCCCGAGGGGTCTTAGTTATCTCGGAGGCACAACAACAACAAATTTGCCCGAAGGGTCTTAGTTATCCCGGAGGCACAGCAAACGGCAACTTTTGCTCGAGGGGTCTTAGTTATCCCGGAGGCACAACAACAACAATTTTGCCCGAGGGGTCTTAGTTATCCCGGAGGCATAACAAACAAAAATTTTGCCCGAGGCGTCTTAGTTATTGCGAAGGCACAACAACAACAATTTTGCCCGAGGGGTCTTAGTTATCCCGGAGGCACAGCAAACAGCAACTTTTACCCGAGGGGTCTTAGTTATCCCGGAGGCACAACAACAACAATTTTGCTCGAGGGGTCTTAGTTATCCCGGAGGCACAGCAACAACAACCTTGCCTAAAGGGTCTTAGTTATCCTGAGGGCACAACAACGACAACTTTGGTCCTAGGGGTCATACGTATCCCGAAAGACAACTATTCGAGTGGAGATTGACGCCCTCGAATAGTTTATCCTGGTTTACTTTGTCCTAGGGGTCATAAGCATCCTGAAAGACAGCTATTCGAGTGGAGACTGACGCCCTCGAATAGTTTATCTTGGTTTATTTCGTCCTAGGGGTCATAGGCATCCCGAAAGAACGCTATTCGAGTGGAGACCGACACCCTCGAATAATTTATCTTGGTTTATTTTGTCCTAGGGGTCAGAGGCATCTCAAAGACAAGTGTTCGAGTGGAGACTGACGCCCTCGAACATTTTATTTCGCTTTATTTTATCCTAGGAGTCAGAGGCATCCCAAAGACAAGCATTCGAGAGGAGACTGACGCCCTCGAACATTTTATTTCGCTTTATTTCGTCCACGGGGTCACAGGCATCTTGAAGACGACCGCTTGAGTGGAGACTGACGCCCTCGAACGTTTACTTCGTTGAGTCCAAGGGTTCACAAGCATCCCAAAAACAGTTGTTCAAAAAGAAGCCAACACATATGAACATTCTTTACATCTACGCTTAACGCGTCACTTACACACAAAGACATTTAAAATTGAACAAACTTATAAGCAATCCGAAAAAGGCAAAACACACGAGCATGAAGAACTGAGAACGAGATGACAAGCACCGGCCCGGGTCCAAGCAAACAACCGCAAGCGAAGACGTCAGATACGATTTCTAAGCCTTGGCTGGCGAGCCTCAACACGTAGTCTAATGGACTTAAAACGACCCGATCGGACAGCCACCAGGTCGTAATCCTCAATTGACCTGGCTGGCCATACTTTGACTTTCGCCTTCTCCAAGCCTCAGTCAAAGTTGGGGCTTCTGTGGACACCTAGATTTGGACCTGGTGGCTACTAAAGTGCCCAAAAAACACCCGATGACGATAGGACTGCAACGCGATGCGGGTTCACGATGTTTTAGGTAGTTTTTCTATAGAACGGATTAAATAAATTACTCAAAAAATTAAACTAACATGATGGCAGCCTTAGTCGTATCATTACGATCGTATGGACACTAATTAGAGTCAATTCTGACACCAGGACCCCGAGTCGGTCCCGAAACTTAAACCGAGCCAGCACCGCGCCAAGCGAACCTCGAGACGCACACCCGAGGCCCACTAAAGTCACAGCGCTAGGTCAAACCCCGGGGAAACCTTAGTCCCCAATATACGTATTATACACCCATCTCTCGGTTTTGGAAAGTATTGATCGCCTCGCAATCGGATCGGTCGTTAACGAAGGACGGGGGATCAAACGATATTTGTAAGACTCGAGATTACACAAAAACAAACAAGTATTTGTGGTAAGTCGAGTTCGGTCCACAGGGAATGGAGTGTTTTGACAAGTTTAAAGCGGCGTGTTTGATGTCTAGAGGGGGGTTTCTAAGGGTCGAGTTTATACTAGAGAAATGACTACGAGAATAGCTAGGGCTGGTCAATCTAGGGAAAGGCGTTATGGGGAAGTCGGGATTTGGAACATGGGGTCTAAGAAGGTCGGGATCGAGTTTTTGTTGCGACATTGATAAAGGGAGAATGCCAGCTTTCGGTTTCTTCACCCAACCCACCTAAAAACCCGCGTTCGCGGCGAAGAAAAGTAAGTCTCTAGTTGTGGTAATTTCTACCTCGAATTTCCCCATATTGATAGAAATGAGTCAAGGTCGGTCTAGTTGGCCAGACTAAAACAACAACGACACAACAACCATAAGCAAGATTAACCAACAAGCAAGCAACCCACCAATACCCCTAAATTCAAATAATCCAAGTCCTCATCCTTAAACCCCCCAACAAGAAATCTACTCACTAATCATGATGAAAGACAATAAAACATTAACTAAGGAGAAACTAGCTACAACATGCATAATAACTAGATCTAAGGAAACTAACAACAAAATAATGAGAAAACTATGATCTAACAATTACCCACTAAACTATGGAACTACCAAATTAAACTAGAGAATAATCTAGAACAACATGAATAAAATCTAGAGAAACTAACTACACTAAGATGATCTAAACAAAACAATAATGAGAAAACTAAATTAAATCTAAACTAGAGATTAGAGAGTGGAAAGAAATGTACCAACTATGAAGATCTACAAGAAATAAGAAGATTGCATAAATAAAGGTTGAATCTTTGATGGAGAAGATGAAGAACTTGTCACTAATTCTTCAATAAACCCACAAATCTTCAAATAAAACTTGAAATAATCTTCTACAAACTTGAAATCTAGAGAATTGTTGATGGAAACTAAGTAGATCTATTACTAATTACTATGTAATCTACTAGAATTATAGAGAATTACTAAGAATATTACTAGATTGTTACTAATGGATGTGTAACTACACTAATGGAGGCCTCTACACTAATGATGGGATAATGCATGGTGTCTTGGGCAACAAATTAGGGTAACATATATATAGTAAAGCCTTAATGGGTCTCTTAACCAAAAGCCCAAATCCAACTTTTGCTTCATTAGTGAGACAATCATCCTTTGCATCTTCATAGGGCGAAGTTTCGCCCTGCGGCTCGATGGACTAATCCCACCGGGTGAAAATTTCGCCCGGTGAGATTTTCTTCACTTTTTGCGATTTCCGGCGTTATTCACCATCGGGCGAAATTTCACCCGGTGGGTGAAATTTCGCCCGGTCAACTTTGCCCGATGGGGAAGCTCAGAAAATTCTTCGGGGAGGCACTTTACCGTCGGGTGAAATTTCACCCAGTCATTCTTCTGGCCTCTTTCCTTGTCTCATTCTTTGTCGATTGATCGGATGGCTTTAAACTTTAAGTTGTGTGCTTTGCTCTTTTGACGGTATTCCCTTCTCTTGTGCTCGTGGAAGCTCGATCGTGATTTCGGTGCCAAATCCTATCAAATTTGATAGAAAAACTACCAAAAACACGTAAAACGCACAAGAGGGACGCTAATAAGAGAAGTACACAAAATATAGCGATAATCACACTCTAAACTCGCAAAACGATGGAAAACGGGTCTAAATGAGGGGGAAACGGTCTAAATTTAGCACACAACAAGTATCAAAATCGTATCTTCAAAACACCGGGCACCTCACCTTGCGCGCCAGAGTCTTCCCACGCCCGAACCCAGGCGCCTGAGTCTTCATGCGCCTCAACTCAGGCGTCCATATGGGTGACGAGGGCTGAAAACACCTATAAATACACCCCCCAACCTCATTCATTCGACACACAATTCACAAATTCTCTTCTCCCTCTACTTTCTCGCTAAGGGCTCGCACTCCGACACCCGAGGCAAACGATCCACTCGATCGTAGTTCCGAAAAAAGCGACATTGATGCTACTCCTCATCTTCTAGCACTCCACTCGATCCCGAGGTGCCTGTGTTCGACTAGCTACAGTCTGGTAACGAAGTTCTGCCGGATTAGCCGCAGAATCAGCCGATAGTAACGGAGCTCTGGCGGAGTAGCCGCAGGAGGGTTCAACGGTAACAGAACTCTGTCGAAATCACTAGGCGAGCTAGGAGGATCCACCTTTGAAGCCGAGTCGTCACTAGGTTGTCATATAAACAAAACTTTACATTTTCGCACTTTCTTTTATTATGCACTGCGACAATACTAGGCATGGACACTGTGTCCATTACACGTACTAAAACACGTAACGTCCCAACTTCAACCACAAACACTAAAATACACTAAATAGACCCGAGTAATTCCAAGATCCGTTCTCAACTATCTATGCATCGCGTCCCGTTTAGTGTATACTCCGAGGGTGCAACTCTTCACAATGTGATTTACTTACATTCGCATTTACCGCTTTCGTATGATTTATCGCTTTTATGACCTTATAATCGCATGTTAAATCACCTAACACGGAATTCAAAACATAAAACAACTAAAATTGAACAAAGCGATGGTCGGGTTCCATATTAGTCCGGGTGCTCGCCTTATTAGGTTCAA
This sequence comes from Agrostemma githago, assembly GCA_958450325.1. Classification (NCBI taxonomy): domain Eukaryota; kingdom Viridiplantae; phylum Streptophyta; class Magnoliopsida; order Caryophyllales; family Caryophyllaceae; genus Agrostemma; species Agrostemma githago. Next base: position 55,022,487 of record OY288249.1, on the reverse strand, counting down.
CGCATCTTTATTAATACCGAACCGACGCATCTTAAGCAGAATACCAGGTAAGATATATCACGAGAACGACTAATATCCGTATTATCACGTTAAAAACGACTTGCTAATACCTATAATATTAGTACTCACTACTCTCCTATGTGCATCTTTTCATGGCCTGCTTGTCACTTGAAATCACATGCAAAGAATGTAAACACAAACACTTTGATGACAAAACTTACTTGTCTCTAAACAACAGACGTAGCAAAAGGTATAGGGTGAAAACAATGGATGTTACAGTACTTCCGCCACAACAAAAGAACTAGGTTATCAGCCCACCGATTGATTAGTAGAGGCCGCTATAGTGCGGGCAGGATTGGGTGTTGATATTTATCGGATGTTGGCTTCCCAATACGTACCCTCACCCCTTACTCAGAATCGACAGTTTTCGGATGTCCGAAACCATTGGCAATGAGAGTCATTCCAGGCATGGAGTGCTTAAGGGTACAAGTCTTTATCTTTAGGTCTCGTGCCCCTCAACTTTGAGCCGGCTAGGGATCAAAGTTGACTTGAACGGTTTTCGTGTCCCCATAATTGACTCGGTGGCGACTCCACAAATCGGTAATGAATTCAGTTCACTAAAAAGGTCGCCCTACCAAATGAATCGACCTTTAAACATTTACAACCACGACTCGAACGCTTTCAAACGAAAACACGGGTGCCCGCACTCGTCTAGTACAAGTCCGGATTGTCATCTGAATCGAGGTCCGAAACATCGCCCCGTACGCGAGATCGGAGCGTCCCCCGATAGGGAGGGGGCCACGTGGGTGGCCGTCGCCACACGTTGAAAAACTAGGTCAGTCCCACGCGGGCGCGCGCGGGGCGCCGGGCGGTGCGGACGGACGTCCACAGCAGGTTGGCAAATGTTTAAAGTTTTCTCCGAGAACTTATTTTATTATATCATTTTAATGTTTTCAATTTTAAATATTTTGACATAATAATACTATTATTTTCCATATGATATAATTTGGCTGGGAGAACGTCCGAGTTACTTCCCACTGACGTGGCTGTTATGTTAACATGACAGGTATTTGCTGCTGGGTTTTGAGTGTGAGCTAGCGAGTAGCGTGGATCCTACTCATTCTTCATTTATGTTTATTTATGGATTTTTGTAACCCTGTTTGGAGAATATTTATTTTAACCCTGTTTTCAAAAAAGTGGCCTCTGTATTGACTGACCGTTCTTTTCTTAAAATATAGAACACAGTATATTTTAATCCCAAATCTACAGTGTTTCCGCCACTGTATTGCGTTAGAATGTTTAGGAGATTACAGTTGGTATTAGAGTATTGTTGCTTCCGACGCTTACACCTGATTCTAGGAAAATACTTGTAAACGATTTGAACATTAAAGAATAATTAGTGAGAGATGGGTAGAAACAAAGTAAGGACTTAATTGTTAGGCTTACATGTTTTTGTAACTCAATGACTAACATTGAATATTTATTTTTTTTGTCTGGAAGAAGATGAATGAACAAGATGTTGATCGGGACAAGACCTGCTTAGAACTCTCAATGCCTGCTGACTCGAGTGGACAACTTGGTACTCCAAGAAAGATGCCGATGGTGACCTTTCAGCCCAGATTTAACTTGCTCAAGCTACAGGTTAGATGATCAAGATTAGATTCCTGTTCCATGATGTTGCGGTAGATCTAGATGGAGCGACCCAAGACTTGTGTGCTCGTTCCTCTACAAGAAGCTGAAGTAATCCATTTAGTTCCCTCGTGAACTCTGGAGGCCCGAAGTTTCTCCTCTGGTTTAAGAACTTAGTATTATAAGATCATCGATTCCTTCCTTCCTTCCTCTACTTCTTCTAATTCTTCTCTTATATATTCTCGTCTTCATTCTTGTGATAAATCTTCGATTAATTCTCCTACTTTACCATCTTTCCTCTTGAGATTCTTGGTCTAACCGATTTCCATCTCAGTTAACCCCGTGAAAAGTTATAGATGTTTGAGGTTTATTAAACCCTTATTACTTGGTTTAAGGATTGTGAGTCTACCCTACCTTTTATGCAAGTAAGAAATTCTTGAGGATTGTTTTGAATTGGCAAATTGTTAATTGATGGAATTAGGTTGATACTTTAGACACTAAACCTTGGGTTATAGGTTACTTTATTTGATTGTTTTGGAGTACTTAGAGTTGAATATATTTTGGAGTAGTGAGAGTATGTCATATTTGATGGATACCTAGTACCTAACCTAGAACCAAACTAAGTGTAACTGATAATATTACTTTGGGATTCTTACCAAATGCTTATTTGATGGATGCATCGCGAATATTAGGGATCGTAAGTACTGTTTAAAGTGTTAACCTGAGTGTTGTGGTACCATTGAAAGTTTTCATTAATATCGTTAGAAATTTTGGTTGACATAGATTACCCGTGTTTCTTAAGGATTAGATCGTTGATCGTTGATTAAGGTTGTAACCTATGAACCTTGGAGTTGAGTGGTCTAACTTGGATAAACTGTTGTTACCCTTGAAGAAGAGAACTATCATACACAATCACAGTTTATTGTGTTATTTTGAGGAATACTATAATGTAGATCATCTTATTGGGACTTTCAGTTTAGAACCTTAGACCAACGAGATTGTGGCTTCGTTAAGGTATTAAATATTTTGTGGTTGCACCATTATGATTAGAAATTTGAGGGACTTCTCAGAAACATTAGTCGAATGACGTATTTGAAGACACGAGTGTATACAGTTGCCTACTGGATTGAGCGCGTTTGAGAATTTTGGTACTTTCCCAAGTCCTGTCTACTTTTGATGCTTTAACATGTGGTGAAATTATTTTTTGAGATTCTATATCCAAACATTGTTAAATCGGTGGATCTTGTTTAGTGTTCCTTACTCGAGAAATTTGGAGTATACCTCGAGTTCAAACCTTATGAGCTTTGATATTAGGAGCTTTGTCGATCAAGAGTTTGAGTGTGTTCTAATGACCGTAGAATCTTAACTAATGAGATTAGATTCTAAAGCATTTGGGGATTAGTATTGTGTCGTTTGAACAATTGAATAATCATGCAAGACCTTTTATTGGAGGTTGTAACAGTTGATATTTTTGGATTTTGTAAGACTGAGTTGGACAACCTGATGCCTAATATTGGACTTATTATTATTTGATGGTATTTAGAAACTCGTGTTTGTGGGAGTCGTGCTAGGAATCTTGAGATGGTTAATTTAGTCTATAATCCTTGAGAGCTCTTTTTGACTCTCAATCTTGTCTCCGCTTAGGTCTCTTTAATCTTGCTACCTCTTCTTCGGCCAATCCATTCGACTTCTTTATCGGGTTTGAAAACTTTTGTTTCGATTTGTTGTTGACCTTGACTCTATTTATTCGTTTACCATTTTTTTCCCGAAACTATGTTATGAAAAGTTTGACTAATTTAAAATTTTGGGTTTTCGTGAAATTTTAACATTTTGAGTTATAAATTTCAAAACTTTGTACTTCGTTTTTGTTTTTGGTTGATAACATATATTTAGTGTTGTTTCAAAAGGTCTTAATAACTTACTAGTATAGACCCCGTGCAATGCACGGTATTTATAATATATTTATCTTATAGAATATTTCGTTTAAGATTTAAAATAAAAAATTTATTATTTTATTTTTACTATTTATCGACTGTAAAATTTAGAAATAGAAAAATATTTTTTAAATCGCAAAACTAATCAAAATATTTGAGTAATGTCTTGAAATGTACGGAGTATTAAATAACGTGTAATTAATGAAAATATTGTTTATAGTATTTTTTATATACTCGGTTTATATCATCTCACATCTCGAGATACCCACTTCTCTCTTTAACATACCATAAAATACATAAATATTTATCAAAAATTGTATAATAATGTAGTTTTTTTAATGGTTAGCACGTCGTGATACGTTCTCTTTGTGTAAAAAAGCTATTCAGTTTTTCATTAGAAAATTAAAAAATAAATTAAAAATAGAATGTCTCAGGTGTAAGACTTATATTATGTAATTTGTGAAACTTTTTTAATATGGATTTTAATAGTATATTCCGTATTTTGTAGTCTCCCCTACCAAAATAATCATTCTATATGATAATTATAATCCTCACATTTGAATAAATGAGAAAATCTTAGTGGTTTCGAGTGAGTATATACTCCTTCCGTCCCGATGAATTGTTTGTCTTTACTTTTGGCACAAAGGGGAAAAGGTCCAATGATAAAGTGACATGTGAAGCCAAATTCATGAGGAGGTCAAATTATATATATATATATATATATATATATATATATATATATATATATATATATATATATATATATATATATATATATACATACATATATATATATATATATATATATACATACATATATATATATATACATACATATATATATATATACATATACATATACATATAACATTCCTAAAATAGAAAGGGAAAGAATTCATTGAGACGCTCCAATATGGAATAGACAAAGAATTCATTGGGGCGGGGAGAGTATATCTTTGTAAAAGTTAAAGTAAATAGCTCATTTCAAAAATAAATTTTTTAGATAACTGATTTTTTTCTCAAGGTTAATGACATCATATCTTAAAATTTATCTAATTATTTTCATAAAAAGAAGTTTTTTTTGTCAATTTCTTTAACATTAATGAAAATGAATAGTTTGCGAATTTATTAGTGAAATGTTCTTTTACTTCTCAATTTAAATTAGTGTATTTTTTAGGAAAATGTTAGTAACTGAGAGTAGTATATAGAGAATTTTCGATGAGTTTTTACTATGTATCAGGATTTGTAAGAGCAATCGGAATATATATTCCATTTTTATATAGTTACTAAATTTTATATCGATGTTAAGAATATGATCAGAAAGATATACAATAATAATCATAACTATTTTATATTCTATGTAAAATATTGTACAGGATAGTGCAATCTCCTATTAACAAAAATAATGCAACTATTTGGTTAAAACGGAATACAATATGTTTATACTTTTTTTTTAAAAAAAAATTGATCATACATTCCATATTAAATATTATATATGATATCTTCCATTTAAAACATGTGATTTTCGTAATCAATGTAATCAATCAAATTTCCTTAATTACATACTTTCTGTGGTGTATAGCTTTATATGTGATGTAGTGATATTTAAATCAGTAAGATGTTGGAATGTAGTTGGAGAAGAGAAGGGTGACACACATGAGGTCAAAGGTTCGATTTGCACCTAGATCATTTGGTCTTTTTTGTTAATTTTTGTTGTGGATAGCTTTAGGCGGGAAAATGTATGAGTTGAGTTATTTGGTTAGTGGAAAGGGGGATTTTAAAGTATTTCAAAATTGTTTCAATTTTCAATTTTCAACCATGTTTAAATTTTACGGAAACTTTCACAATTGCTAATATTTTGATTTCTATTAGATTATTAAGTCAAACGGTTTAAAATTTTCGAAAAGCTTCGTATGTCTATGTTTTTATTTTATTGTCGGTAGACTTTAAATCTGTTATTAAAAATGTTTGACGACTGGTTCGATTTTTGTTTACTAACTACAAATTTGATATCTCAAATTTTGTTTGGTCTTAAAACAAAATATTGTCGAATTTTTTAATCAAAACGTTTTACTGTTGCTTTGAAAATGCTTCGATACTCTCCCCCTCGAGTTCGTTTACAAATATTATCTATCGTCATTATTTTATCAAATAATTTTTAACTTGCGATTTTATTAATTTAAAAGATTTTAAACTTTGGGAACTGAGCCCAACTCATCTTGGAATAAAATTTTGTCTTCGACTTCAATTTTATATCACGTTTGAAGCTGTAAAAATTTTTAAAGCGAGATTGTTACGCGAATTAATCATTATTCTTTTGTTCAAGTGATATAACCTTGTTTTCCATTTTATTATTATGTTTTTGTTAGTTTTGAGGACGAAACTTCTTTTGGTGGGGAAGGTTGTAACACCCCTGATTTTATAAATTAAATTAAATTATAATTATGTTCGTATTTTTATTTTTACGATTTAATTCGTAATTCTTAAAATTATTATAAAACGAATTTATCGTTTAATCGTTTCAAACTCCTATAATTCTATTTGTCTCGGAAACTCCTCTTATATTTAAAACATATTTTTATTTTGGTTTCGATTTATTTTATGCATTTAATTTAATTCTTATCGACAGTCTATTTTGACGATTTAAATTCTAAATTCTTTTTTATTTAAGCTCGAATTTTTATTTTTGGCTCGAAGCTCATTTATTTTAAGTTTTATCAAAAACTATTTATTTCTATTCCTCGAGAAATCAATTTATTTCACATTATCGAAGATTTATTATTTATCGGGAAATACTATTTCATCGTTTAATTATTTATTTTTATAAGCTTCGTTTTCGTCTCGAATAATTTATTTATCCATTTTATTTGACGGTCCGATTATTTATTAATTTTATTGACTCGTTTTAATTCAACTCATGGGTCAGTCAACTTATCATTATGGAATTCATCTCCTACCCAATTCATTTAAACTATCCGTATCTCTAATCCGCTTTTTTATATGCTGATTCAGCCCCCTTTGTTTTTGTTTTCTCCCACTCTTTTAAGTACACCCCCCTTTACTGACACATTCAATCCTCATTTTCTTATTCTTCCACCGCTTTACCCCCCTGTTGACATTCCCATTTATTTTGTTCACCTCCTCTGTCCACCTCTTCGTTCCCCCGCTCCTCCTTATTTCAATCTGCCATCTTCATCTGCACCTGCTGCCTTTCTTCTTCTTTTTTGCATCTTATCGTTGTTGTCCGTTGTTGTAGCTGTCCTTCTCGCCTCACTACGGTTATTGCTATTTCTAGCCGTTGCATCTACTGTTGTCGTCCTCTGAATTTGAAAGGTAATTCCATCCCTTCTGTCCTTCGTTTTGAATCCGTTTATCATTGCTGCTATTGCGCGTCCTTGTTGATGTTGTTCGTTGTGATGATGCTCGTATGTTCTCTCCTTCATTTTCTTCTTCTTCTTCTTCTTCTTCTTCTTCTTCTTTCCCCTGTTTTCTTGTCCATTTCGTTATCGTGTTTCCTTCGCTGCTGTGCCTATACGTTTCTCTTCTCAGTTTTCTTCTTCTTCTTCTCTTGTATTATTCTCTCGATTTCTCTGTTATCGCATCCCGTCTCTACTGTTCGTTTTTTTTTGCGGTGCATTACCGCTGCTGTTTGTTCGCGGGTGCTTTTCGCTAATACTTTTTTGTGTTTCGCTTGTTGTGCCGTCCCTCCTACTGATGTATTGATTGTTGCTGCATACGTCTTATTGCTTCTACGTTCCGCTGCTGCGATTCTTCGTTTTGTCGTTTGTTGTTGATTCTTCTTCTCCTGCTTTTGCATTTACTGCTGATGTACATTGCTGTTGTTACTGCCGTGTTAGCTACTGTGTTCGTTCCTTTTGCTGTTCGCTGCTTTGTCTTCTTCTTCGATCTGTCTAATGCTTCCTGCTACCAATGTACGTCACGTTTTTGAGATGCTGTCCGTTTCCTTTGTTTACCCATTTCATGTCATTGTTTAACATCTCTCTTGTCTTCTGTGCAATTTCGTTCCCACTCTCGATTTCTGCCTTATTTCAAATGGGTCTGATCATTTCGTTTTGTTATCGTTATTCCTCGTTGTTGCTGTTGTTGGTGCTCTCTTTGTTCCTTTATTCTTTGTTTTGCCTCGTTACTCTTCATCATCTTATCCTTGTTGTTATTCGTCTCGTGGTTGCTGCAGCTGCTGATGTTTGTTCAAGTTCATTTGTGCGAGAAGTCTCATCAATCTCGATCTGTTCTTGTTTTTGTGCTCTCCTTCATCTATTAATCTTGATTTCGTGAAGACCAACTGAGGACAGTACATGTACATGATCGCTCGGGATGCCGACTCAAAGTAACTTTAGGACGTTACTCTATTTTATATCGTATGATTGAATAGTAGTATGTAGTAAGTATTTTAACTTCGGTTTTCTAATTTTAGCTATTTATTATTTGCTAATAATTTTATTTTTAAATTGTGTAGTTTATAAATATTTTACAAGTGACAAGCTAATCGTACACCTATCAAAGATAACCAACTTAGGTCTAACTAAAAATATAGCTAGGGAAGTCAGGATCGTATCCACAAGGAGACAAATAAAATCTACTAAAGTTTATCTAAGTAACATATCGAGGGTTTTATGTGTTTTTAACTAATCTAAAAGTAGTTAAGGAAAGAGAAATAAAAAGAAGAATAACTAAAATAAATAAGACGAATAAGGATGAATAAATATAGAGAGAAAACTATGATTGTCGGTTCGCTACGAATCTTATATGGTCACGGTCTAGGTCACAGGTCTGCCGCAAATATTGGTCTAAGGGGTAGTGAAAAGGTCCTTCCGGTCCACTATTCACCCTAGCATGCGTCTAAAGGCTTCCGATCTTATTAGGGCATACTAATGTGTTGTAACAGGTCTAACTTTTACCAGGCTTTCGATCTAAGGTTCAAGTTTACCAATTCAATTAATCAATTATGTCGGCTTAATCAATTAATCTCAATTAAATGCTACAATTGACAACTCAGACGCAATATTATTGACAGATCTATAAATTATTCAGCGACCACATTCAATTCGCAGATCCCCGAAATCCTAGCGAAGGAAATTAGCTACTCATAATTAAATCAAGAACAACAATATTAATAAACGATTTTACTAGATTAAACATGATGAATAATAATAAAATTACGACAAGCATAAACAAAGATTAAGAATAATTAAGTATGAAGAACAAGAACAATCAAAGATTCAGAACAGTCAAGAATGAAGAAGAAGGAAGAAAGAAGAAAGATTAAATTAAATTATCAAGAGTAATGAAGGCGATTCGAATGTTGCAATCTTACAATAACCGAGTTTCTAAGTGGAAAATTAAACTAAAAGTAATTCTAAGAGAATAAGGAGAAGAGATCTAAATAAAAGTCTAAGGAGAAGTGGAGAAGTAAAAATAAAAGTGGCTGAAAAGCCCTATTTATACAATTTAGAAAGAGTTAAAACTGATTAGGAAACTGTTTGCGGAAAACGAAATCTGTCCGCGGCCCAGAAAATAGTCGGCCGACTAATATTGACACATTTGATCTTCTGCTGTCACCCAAATAGTCGGCCGACTAAAACAACAGTCGGTCGACTATCGTCATGGTCGGCCGACTATTCTGATAGTCGGTCGACTATTATGCCCTTTTCAGTGATCAGCTCTTTCCAGCTTCGTTTTGGCTCGATTTTGGTTCGTTTTAGCTCCTATGGCTTCTGTTCCTGCAAAAAGACAGAATACACCACAAAGTAGCCAATTCGGGGCAAAATGATAGCTTTCACTACTCGATAAACACAGGAATGCGCGTAATAAGAGCATAAAAAGTGTATATAAAATACGCGTATCAAATCTCCCCAAACCAAACCCTTGCTTGTCCTCAAGCAAGCACAAAACGACGAACTCAAACCTAATGGGATGTATATAACTCATAGCGGAATATGCTCCAAAGTTACCCAAACCAATGCGTAACGATTAAAATTAATGTAAACAACCACATACAACAAGCTTGACCAATGACAACAATACTGAACCTTCAACCTTGCAAGACTCGTCTATGTCGGACTCTCACGGATCTCTCATCACACAAAACGGGTGATATTGTGAGTTTATGTAAAAACGGAAAGACAAAGCACTCACCTAAACTACAACCTACAAGAACATGCATGCAATCTAACATGAAATTAATCTCTACTAACCGTACATACGCATTTTTATCGGGAAAAGACACGTGCCAAGGACTTAAATATGGTATAAAGTGAGGCTAATCGGGTAAGAAGGGGCAAAACGATATGGATATGAGGAGTTAAAAGCTAAGCTAGTATTTCTTACACCTATCAATAATAAACATTCCATTCTCACCAAACTCCAGTCGAAGAAATTAGGCATAGTGTAGACACCTACATTTTGACCGCCAGGTGTCTATAGTAGTTCCCGCCAAACACCCGATGATGATAGGACGTAAACGTGCTTTGATAGACTCGGATATGGGCTTGTAATCATGGACATTTGGTTTAGACTTTTTAAGGAGTACAAATTTCATAAAACCAACCTCAAATCCAGGCCCAGTGGGTCGTTTCGAGTCAAATAACACTAATTTGGGTCGAAACCGACATCAGGGGTAAAATCGTCTTTTAGCGACCGAGTCAAAACCCGGTCAAAGATATTTTTCGAGGCATAAAATCTGCCGTGTCACCCCCACCAATCCGGTTTGAACTCGGATACTACAAAAATCAGCCATACAAAATAATAAACAATTCCGTTTAAGGTAGAATTCGATCTCGAGTAGGAATCCTATCCGAGAACCGATTCAAACACTCGACCGAGTGTAAAACACTCGGCCAAAGCACTCCTCAAGTCAGCCGAGATTTCCCTTTCTTCCTTCACAAGAAAGCGGAATTCTTATTTCCCTCAAATTCCTTCGTTTCCTATCCAAAGCGGTATTCAAACTCTTCTAAACCAAGGTCGGAAACTCCCTATAAATAGGACCTCCCGTCTAACATAATAAACATCGAACAATACATCAAATAAACCGGAAAAACAACCTCCATACACGGTTCATACACGAACTCGATAGTTAGCAAATACCGACACGTTATCCGAAATTCCGAAGCCTTGTCCGTCCCATCACCCGGCCGAACCCACGCCTCGCATACACACAAAAACACTCCAAAATCCGACACCTTAACTCACCCGCATCATCTCGACGCTCCCGTGCCTAAGCCACCGTCCGACGGGCCTTATACCGAGAACACAAAGCATGTAGGTTGAGGGTGTAAATCAAACCCGACTCTTCTCTTTTTCTCTTCTCTTTTTCTCGTTTTTTTATGGGTCTTTCGTCGGTCTTTTTCTATTTTTCTAATATCGATATTACTTAAAAAAAACTATTTTTTATCGAATATTCTTAAAATATGATACCGATTTTATATAATCGAATATCGTATCAAAAAGAATTATATTAAGATTTCGACGATTTCATTTTATTTTTTGTTCGTTCAAAATCCTTTTTTACAACTTTTCGTTCAAAATTCCTTTTTCTTATTTTTCGTTCAAAAACAAACTTTTTCAAAACCTTTTCTAAAGTCATTCCGACTATTCGATATCGATTTCATAATCGAATATCGAATATGACGAATATCGAAAATATAAACCGAGTATAAATTAATTCATGTTTGTACGCGATTAACGATTTTCGAACACAAAAAAATATATAAAAAATCAGACTCGTACGCGAGTCGCGCCCGGTCCAGGCGACTCGCGCACGAGTCTGATCCGGTTCTCTTTTTTTAGTTTTTCGTTCGTTTATTTTTTATTATTTTACGAAACGATTTCTAAATTTACATCTTTTCCAAAACTATTCTAAATGTTTGATAATCAACTATCGAATACAACGAATATCGAGAATATTAAGTCGAGTACGAGTTATGCAATATTCGTACGCGATTTAATCAAAATTTTCCGAAAACCGTTATCGAGATCAGGCCGCCACGCGACCCGCATGAGTCTCGGGCGAGTCGCGCGGCTCTCGGCCTAGACGTGTCTTTTTCGTTTTTTTAATTCTTTCTCGAACATCGTTTTTTATACAAAACAACGTTTTAGTAATATTTTTCAGTTTTCGATTAATTTTTATTTTCTCGATTTCGTATATTATTATTTCAATCGTTACTAACCCGTTTTCTCGTGTTTGTAGCAATTTATTTTTTCTCATATTCTTTTTATCGTTTTATTAGACTAAAACGAACTCACATGCTAAAATAACTTTGACGTTAGTAGTTTAACATGCATTAAACGACTTAGCAACCCATTTTATTTTTTCCTCACATGTCTTAGGAAAATAATCTCTGCATATCATTTCATCGTCGAACTAACGCGTGTACACCAAAATCGAACGATATCTTAGTAAAGGCCGCTAAGTGCGGGCGGGGTTGGGTGTTCTCGCTGAACTTCCCAACACGTACCCTCACCCCTTACTCAGAACCATGGTTTCCGGATGTCCGAATCCATTGGCAACGAGAGTCATTCAATATACGATTAACCGCCCAGTCGGCATCGGTATCGATATGCTAAGGGACGAACCCGATAAACTCTGACATCAGAAATGGGTCAGGCTTTAAGTATGGCCCACTACGACATAGAGTGGGTTCGAATGGTTCCGAATAACCATAAAATTCGGTGGCGACTCCTACTTCGATTTAAAATTCTATTCGATCCATCTCATATGGAAATTCTATCGCCTCCCCAAAACCCGCGCTTCGCCGCGTCGGGGTGGACCTATGTCATGTCCACAATTTGGCGACTCCGCTGGGGATTAACTGATGTGTCACTTACCATCGGCATCCTCAGGGTGAGACTCGAAAAGAAATCGTTCGATTAATAATGTACACGTTTTAGTTCAATGGTTCATGCATAACCCCGTTCTATCCCGGGCCGGTTACTTGTGACCGACGTCCCACTATACCACGGTGCATTCCCACTTGGATGCACTAAAGACTTCGATGGCGGAACTCGTTTAGGTTTCGCGGCATGTCCTAAGACCAACTCGGCTTAGGGAGTCCGTCCTCAGTACGAGAAAGCCATCGTTGTTGGTATAGACCCTATTAGACCGACCGAGACTTAGACTAAGAGCATACATGGTGTCGTTATACTGATTCTATGACTACATGCTACTTGATCCTTTTTGGTCTTTTCAAAAACCGTCATTTTCAAAAAAATTACACCTTTTTCAAAACCCATCCATTTTTCAAAACCCGGAAAGCTGCCGAATTTAAGACTTATGATTTTGACTCAAAATAGCCTATTTTTAGCCGGTATGCTGTCCAAACCTTTTCAAAAAAAAAGCCCGAAATCTCGGCCCGATAACCCCTTTCTCGGTTTTCAAAAAAATCGGGTCTTCAAATCCGACTTTTGCTCGGTTTTTCAAAATCAAATTCACTTTTCAAAACCCTCTTCTTCTTAGGACTTCCCGTATTTAGCAGTGTCGGGTCTTGTCATAGGTTGTAAGAATCTATAGTGTCGAAACTCCGTCGATCTTATATCACGGGTTTCCACCCCATCCCAGTCCGCCTTACTTGTCAAGGCACGGCCCACCTTTGTAGGACTAACTCCTACAAAGGAAAGCCCGTTTACACACTAGAGTCTAAAGTCTGGGGAATTCTCACATAGACCTTCCTTCGAACAGGACTAGACCCACTATGCCGAATCCTAAGGAAGACCTACCATTCACGCGTCATCCATTTAGAAGTCAGTCTCCGGTCTTTGTCTAGTCTAGTTTTTTTTTCCTAGCTTGGGATGTACTTTTGATTCTAAGATCTGGGTCAGTTACTGATTACGCGGTGCCCTTACAGACAGGTCACCCCACACTCGAGCCATGACGCAAAAAGCCATAGATGAATTGACCACCTCGTTGGCCCAAATCCAAGACCAACTGAGAAAAATGCGGGAAGACCAGATTTTCATCATTACTCGGGTTAGTGCCGTAGAACAGGGAACCCCCAACGCTTCGATCGAAGATGACGGGCCTCTAGCCGCGTTGGCCAGCGCAGTCCTCAAACTGCAAGAACAGGTCCATCTGACAACCCAAAGCTCCATCCATACAGAAAATGCTAGGATTTACACCCCAATGACCGACGAACTACCCACCAATCTCAATCTGACGGGTCTACCAATGTTCGAGGGTACTGAAGACCCGGTCTACCATATCCGGGCTTTCAAAGAGTTCATGGCCCTTAAAGGGGTTAAGTCCAACATGTTCAAACACCTGTTTGCTTCATCTCTCGAGAAGCACCCAAGAGCCTGGTACTACCGGCTCGATCCCAAGAAATACAAAACTTGGGATGACGTGGCAACGGAGTTCGCTCGGAACTACGCCGACAACACGGAAATCCAGACCACTATGCGCACCCTGGAAGTAATGGCCCAGGAACCTAAGGAAGGATTCACAAAATACCTTCAACGCTGGAGGGCTGAAAGCGTCAAAATGGTCGATAAGCCCAGTGAAAAAGTGTTGGTTGAAGCCTTTGTCAAGAACCTACTTTCAGCTTACTGGGTCCACCTCCGGTACGCCATCATACCTAGCTTCGCAGTCCTAACCGAAATGGGAACGAGAATCGAGGATGATTTAAGGTTGGAAAGCCTCACTAAGACCTCCACTAAGGGATACCAAGGGGCTAGCTCATCAACAAGCAAGCCCACTTCTACTGCTGCCACTCGTAGCATTTTCGACGAGGTAAATGCACTCGATACCTCATCCCAGAAAACTACCACTCCCCGGGTATTCACCGACATAGGCACTACCTATGAAAATGCCCTTCAGAGGTTATCATCGAAAGGCCTGATCACCCCGATAGGCCCAACACCGGATATCCCGGTCGAACGTCGCTCTAAGGCCTACAACCTCCAGGCCTACTGTCACTATCATCGTGGTAAGGGGCACGATACCGAGAAATGTTGGAAACTAAAGCACCTTATCCAAGACCTTATTGAAAGCGGGAAAATCCCTTTGCCCGGGGGTAAACCCAACAACAAGGACAACCCGTTGGCCACTCACGCCATCTTTTCCGGGGAAATAATGGATTGCTCACACCTCATTTCTCCATTTGTCCCACAAATAAACGGGATCTGGTGCGACGACGAAGACGATGTCTACCTCACCAAAGGGGAAGCCGTCCCCATCACGCCTGAGGAGATTCAGAAGGTTAAGTCCAAGGCCTTAGCCACTAGTCAAGCCCTTATCATTGCCGAACCACTTAAAGTGGAACCTGCCCCGGAAGAGCCGACTGCTGAAAAAGCTCTTGTGAAACAGCTGAGTAAGACTCGAGTTGACCTCTCCATATGGCAACTCCTAGTTAGCTCTCAGGAACATCGAGAGGCACTCACTAAGGCCCTCGATCAAGTCAAAATCGACTCCATGGCTACTCCGGCTGAAATGGTAGCCACAGTCCTACCCCACCTCAAGAGCAGATCCGTAAAGGAAGGCCCACTAATCACCTTCTCCAATGCAGATCTACCACCATTTGGGCCAGCCCACAACATGGCTCTCTACATCACGGTTATCTGTCGTGGGAAGTACCTACCCATGACCCTAATTGACGACGGGTCAGCGGTCAATGTCCTCCCCTTGAGGACCGCCAAAGCCCTCGGCATTACCGAGGCCGACTACATTCCTACAGCTCAAACCATCCAGGCCTTCGACGGAAGCCCAAAATCAGTCGCCGGAGCCACAAAGCTCACTATCATAACAGGCCCGATAGAAAAAGAGCTGGAATTCCAAGTGATCGACGTGACTTCTTCCTTCAATCTTCTTCTAGGAAGACCTTGGATCCATGCAACCAGGGCCGTGTCCTCCACTTTGCATCGGAAAATCAAGCTGCCTTTGCGTGACACCATCGTCACTATAGAAGCCACACCTATGACTGTGGCTAATTGCAACACCTCGGGCCGCACCGATCTATGGGGGTTCGACTTCATAGGAGTCATCGAAGAAGATCATCTCTTCCGCCCTTACTTCACGGTCCCCCTCGACCGGATGCTTCAGAATCTGGGCTTTCTACCAGGGGTTACGTCAAGGCCCGATCTCCCTGCAGGAAAAATTCTCGAAGTTCGGGACAATGGGAGGACTCAAAATTCCCGATCTCCCTGCAGGCTTGGGTTTCACCCTAACCCCGGAAAACATGGGTCAAACTAAAACCGGTAAGGTTACCTTCGTCACTCCAGTGTTCGAGACTGTTCAGACCGGCCTATATCGGCCCACAAACATGCGCCTTGGGACCCACTTGCCCCAGGACTGCAACTACATACCAGACGACATCTTCACTATCATCCAATCTGAAGATGCTAACAATGCTGAGCCCGCGCTAGGGCTACTTTTTGGAGAAGAACTCGCGGTTCCAACACCAAAGGAAGAGCTAGTCAGCCTCATTCTCCGCAGTCGCACCTTTGATCCGTCTAAGCTAATCTCGGAAGTCGGGTCCAGAACCAGAGCTTGGAGGAAAACTATCAAATGGACTGACAGTCAAGGAAGAACTTACAAGCTGATCACAGGGGAAGGAGAGATGCCAGAATCTGAGTCTGAGTCTGAGTCGGAGTCTGAGTCAGAGTCTAAGATTGAGTCTAGTGAGTCTGGTGCTAGGGTCAAATCCGTAACTCCCCCTCTCCCTCTAACCATTCATGGTGCCTTGGGGTATGTCCCGGGCACCCTGCCTATCCCGCCACTGACTAGTGATCAGATGGCCGCTCTTTTCGAGCTCTTTTCCCAATTTATGATCAATAATAACAACCGTTCTGCTTACGACTTGTCTCATTTTCAAAATTTCAAAAATTTTATGTGCAATGACATTGAGAAGCCCGACGAACAGGTATCCTTGCCTCCACACCTGATCGAACAGCTAGAGCAAAGGGAATCCCGCAATCCGGTAATCGAAGAAACCGAATCCATCAACGTGGGAACAACCTTAGAACCTCAGATGCTTAAGATAGGGCTATCCTTAGATCCCGAGGAGAAACAACAATTCATAGTTCTCCTTCAAGAATTCAAAGACGTCTTCGCATGGTCCTACAAGGACATGCCGGGGATTGACCGCGAAATAGCCGAGCACCATATACCGATCAAGGAAGGGTTCAAGCCGGTTAAACAAAAACTCCGACGCATGAGACCCGAATGGTCCCTCAAAGTCAAGGAGGAAGTCGACAAACAATTCAAGGCTGGGTTCATACGAGTCTCCGAGTATCCAGATTGGGTTGCAAACATAGTACCAGTCCCTAAGAAGGATGGTAAGGTTCGTGTCTGTGTAGACTTTCGGGATCTTAACAAAGCGAGCCCGAAAGACGATTTTCCGTTACCACACATCGATATACTGGTGGACAACACAGCAGATCATGCCCTTCTATCATTTATAGACGGGTATGCGGGATATAATCAGATAAAAATGGCAGAAGAAGATATGGATAAGACCACCTTCATCACACCTTGGGGTACTTATTGCTATACAGTTATGCCATTTGGTCTCATTAATGCCGGGGCCACCTACCAACGAACCGCCACGACTTTATTGCATGACATGATGCATAAGGAAGTGAAAGTCTATGTGGACGACATGATCGTCAAATCTAAAGACAGGGACGGTCACATCACCGCCCTGAGAAAGTTCTTCACCCGACTACGCAAATACAACATGAGGCTAAACCCTCAGAAATGCAGTTTCGAGGTAACATCTGGCAAGTTACTGGGTCATATCGTCAGCCAACGAGGTATAGAAGTCGATCCAGCCAAAATCAAGGCCATCACCGAGATGCAGCCCCCTAAAACCGAAAAGGAGATAAGAGGGTTTCTCGGAAAAGTCCAATACATCAGTAGGTTCATCTCAAAACTAACTATGGTGTGCGAACCGATCTTCAAGAAGCTGAAAATAGGAGAACGGTTACTATGGGACGATAAATGTCAAGCAGCCTTCGATAGAATCAAGGAAATTTTGGCCTCACCACCGGTCCTAATGCCACCTCAGCACGGTCTGCCTTTGTCGCTATACCTAACTACGACAGAGACAGCCATGGGGGCTATGCTAGCCCAGACGGTCAACTCCGAAGAACGGGCTATATACTACATCAGCAAAAAGTTTTTAGAGTACGAGTGTAAGTACACCATGCTCGAAAAGACATGTTTAGCTTTGGTCTGGGCCACTAAAAAGCTCCGACATTACATGCTCAGTTACGAGGTACAAGTATTATCCAGAATGGATCCAATCAAATACCTCTTCGAGAAGCCCATCCTCAACGGCAGGATATCAAGATGGACCCTGATGTTGGCAGAATTCGACCTAAAATTCGCACCACTGAAAGCCATCAAAGGACGAGTAGTAGCTGAATTTCTCGCTGACAGTCCCGTAACCGAGGAAGGACACACCGACACTTGGTCCTTAACAGACGAAGACATTTTCCACACTGATACCGAAGCATGGGACTTGTACTTTGACGGGGCATCCAATTTCCGAGGATTTGGAGTCGGGATCCTCCTAATCTCACCAAAAGGGGAACATACCCCCGTATCAATCAAACTAGACTTTGACGTCACTAACAACGCCGCTGAGTATGAAGCATGTATCCACGGGCTACAAGCCGCCGCCGACTTAGGGGTCACAAACCTCTGAGTACACGGTGATTCATCTCTGGTCATTAATCAAGCGCTCCAAAAATGGAAGACTCGAAATGCTAATCTCGTGGCCTACCAGGCACGAGTACGGGATCTCGAGAAACAATTCCACAAGGTAGAATATATATACCTACCCCGGGAAGAAAACCAATTCGCAGATGCACTCTCAAAACTGGCATCTTTACTAAACATTCCCGATCATATGACCAGTATGCCAATCTGTGTCGAAAGACGATCCGAGCCAGCGTATATCCACGACATCGAAGAAATCGAGATACCTGATCCCGAGCCGTGGTATCAAGCTGTGTTGACATACCTAGCAACCGGGGAATATCCGTCCGGAGCTGACAACCGAGCCAAAAAGGCCCTACGAAGACTGGCAACCCAGTTTATCCGCACCGACGACGGGCAAATCTACAAAAAGACAGCACAGGGGGCTCTCCTTCGATGCGTCGACAAAACCAACGCCGAAAAAGTTATGGCTGAGGTACATGATGGCGAATGCGGTCCACACATGAACGCCCAGATGCTGGTCCGGAAGATCATGAGGCTCGATTACTACTGGAATAGCATGGAAACCGACTGTCAACAATATGTTAGACATTGCCATAATTGTCAAATTTTTGCCAATGTACAGCGTATGCCACCATCCCTGCTATACACCATGACATCACCATGGCCATTTTCAACGTGGGGAATCGACATAATTGGGAAGATAAACCCCTCGGGAACTGGAGGACACTGCTTCATTTTGGTAGCAATCGACTATTTCACCAAATGGGTCGAAGCTGAATCCTATCGTATTCTCAACGCTAGCCATGTTGCCAAGTTCATTCAAAATAAGATAATATGCCGGTATGGGATCCCTCATGAATTCATTAGTGACCACGGGACCCATTTTCAAGCCGAAACAGCAGCCTTGCTAACCAAGTACAAAATTCAAAGGCATACATCTTCACCCTACCGACCCCAGACCAATGGAGCGGTAGAAGCGGCTAATAAAACAATTGTCACCATACTCAAAAAGATGGCTGATAATTACCGGGACTGGCCCGACAAAATACCGTTTGCACTTTGGGGATATCGAACCTCGATTCGTACTGCGACCGGGGCAACACCATATTACCTTACATACGGCATGGAAGCAGTCCAACCCGTTGAGTTAGAAGTGCCGTCACTCAGAATCCTACTTGAGAGTCAGGTACCTGAAGCTGATTGGGTTCGAGCACGATATGACTCGCTAGTCCTTTTAGATGAACGACGATCTCGTGCCCTCAATAATATTCAAATCTATCAGAAGAGAATCCAGCGGGCTTTCAACAAAAGGGTGAGGCCTAGGAACATCAAAGAAGGAGATTTGGTTAAGCTTTATTACCAGTAGACCCAAGAGGAAAATTCAAACCTAGCTGGGCTGGGCCATATCTGGTAAAGAAGATTCTATCAGGTGGAGCGGTAATGCTAACGGATCTGGACGGGAACGAGTTTGTCAACCCAACTAACCTGGACCAGTTGAAGCGCTACTACCCTTAACCCACCTTTCTCAATGTCATTTGCAAAAGTTTATTAAAAAAAAACATTTTCTTCAAACTTTTAAAGACAAGTCAAAAGCTAGAATTATTCATTCTACTGTTTCAAACATCTTGAACCAATAGTCTTGATGTATTTCGAAATTGCAAATTAATTCAGCCTGAACTACGTTTGGTTTGATTCCATTTATTGTGGATACGTAGGCAGCCCCTCAAAAGGGCACAACCACTGCAATAAAAAAAAAAAAGGAACGGTTCTTTAATAAACCTTTCTTTATTTATAATAAAATTACAAAAAATCAAAAAACCATCACAAAAAAAATACTAATACTTAAATAATAAAAACTAGGGCATTTTTCCCTTTCCTTTGCCTTTAGCCTCCTTCTCGGTCCATCGGCGTCGAGGTGGAGGTAAACGCTCCCTAATCACCAAGGGAACCTCCTTAGCCCGGGCTCGTTTCTTCAAATTCGACCCCCCGGTCACCTCTTTGTCACGCGGGCCTAGCCTGTCTCGGACCGCCAGCCTCGGTCCGAGTCTTCTCTCCAAATCGCTAGCACCAGTCTCATTAGTCTGAGTCTTAGATTTTGACCTAGAATCCGACCCTGGCTCAGCGAAAGAAGTTGGAGTCTCTTCAAAGAACCGCCTATTATTTTTGGCTGATTCTCGACGGGCCAAATCAAGAGCTTCTTCGATCTTCAAAGCTTTACGGGCCTCCTGGGATTCTTCAGAAGTCCATTTTCGATAGGATTCAGAAACCCAAGTGGTTTGACAAGGGCGAGGTATAGTCCATATGACACGGGTAAACCACCGTTGTAGCCACGTGTCACACATAGCGTCCGTCAACTGGATCGAAACGCTAATAATTGCCTCAGTCTCAGGGATCTCCTGAAACGAACCAAACTGCCTTAAAATACGATCTGGATGGATATGGACAGTCCAGTCCAAAGACAAAATCACCAGATAACGGGCCTTGTCTCTCCTAGCTAATCCTGTCAACCTCGAAAAGAACCACCAAATGACGTTCCACCTAATCAAAGACCCACCGTGGAATGTTAGCTCTTCATCCCAATATTTTTGAGTTATGGGACGACTTGATTTTATTCGGCGAGATCTTCAACCAATCTGACTACTCCGATATTTGGGTATGTTCACCGGGGGCTCTATGATCGACAGACGCTCGAATAACCAGGTCTGCAAAATTTTCGAAAAGTTAAAAACTTTCGAAAAATCAAAAAAAAAAAAAATCAAAATTTTCGAAAAAATTCGAAAATTCGGCAAAATCGGAAATTTCGGAAAAAGCCGGAAAATTGAAGATTTCGGAAAACTCCGGAAAATTCGAGATTACCGTAAAAATCAGGAAAATCGGGCAATTATTCGAGGAAAAAAAGATAAAATACCTGCAAAAGACGAATGCCCCCTGTCAATTGCTGATTTGGTTCGAGCCTCTTAGCGTCAAGACCCATAATAATCTCCCCAGTTATCAGCCAAGCTGGGCTGTGACCTGTCTCCATTTGATCAACTATGCTGATTAGCCTGATCTCACCTAAGCATGAGTCAGCATCCATTCGACCTTCGAAGGCATATCTATGCAGCATACAAAAGGCAAAGGCCCTACGCCTATGGGTAGAAGTAATTCTCTCACCAACTGGGTTCATAAATTTATCAGCCAAGTCAAATAGGGAAACCGAATTTCCCTTCACCATACGGGCTGTCTCAGCATGCGACAACCCTAGAAAATCCCTCAGCCTCCTCCTTGGATCGGAGTAAAATGGGGGAATAGCAGGACGAGCATTAGGGCACCACCCTCCAATAGCTGCTATCTCTTCAGGAAGAGGACATATTTCTCCTCGAGGAAATGCAAAAACATGAAAGGTAGTATCCCAAAAGGCTAAGCAAGCATCAAGAAAATGTGAATCTACCCTAAGTCGCTGAAGTGGGAATAAAGCCACAATTCCCATTTGAGTTAACTGGACTCTGTCTTCGTCTCGAAAATCTTGGGCCCACGCATAAAGCATCGCGGTCAAATGGTCAATACCCATCGCAAGAATAGTTTCTTTTATTTTATCCTAAAAAGTCTAAGGGATTTTGAGATAAAAGAAAGAATTTGGGTGGGAATATGAAAAATAAGGAGCCAAAGCCCTCTATTTATAATAAAGATTGTTCCTCTTCCTACCCATCACAGGAATAGGATTTTTACCACTTCCCCTATTTCATCTAGGCATATAGGCCTAACCTAGAAAATTCAGGAATCCGTGTCAGAATCCAATTAGGAATCAGAGTCATCCCAGTCACTCTTATTTCCAAACTTCCAAAAATTTTCAGCATTTTCCTTGTCAAAATTTTCGAAAAAAAATCATCTTTTTCCCCAGCACGAGTCAGTGTTTCGCCTAAATGTTACATACAAATTATGTCAGCATACAGGTACACTCAAGACTCCCCGAGAATTCTAAGTTCCTTAGTGGGAAAGCTCCTACGCAATTCTAAGACAGGATATATCTGCAAACAGGTATACCCACAGCTTCCTAGGCAAGCTCCCGCGACATTATCAACATCAACTCAGGTATGATTTCTATTCTATGGCTGGCGAGCCCTTCACGCAGGTCTAATGGACCCTAAACGACCCGATCGGAAGGCTGCCAGGTTTTAATCCTTGATTGACCTGGTAGCTACTCTGACTTTTGCCTTGTCCAAGCCTAAATCAGAGTGGGGGCTCTGTAGACACCTACATTTTGACCGCCAGGTGTCTATAGTAGTTCCCGCCAAACACCCGATGATGATAGGACGTAAACGTGCTTTGATAGACTCGGATATGGGCTTGTAATCATGGACATTTGGTTTAGACTTTTTAAGGAGTACAAATTTCATAAAACCAACCTCAAATCCAGGCCCAGTGGGTCGTTTCGAGTCAAATAACACTAATTTGGGTCGAAACCGACATCAGGGGTAAAATCGTCTTTTAGCGACCGAGTCAAAACCCGGTCAAAGATATTTTTCGAGGCATAAAATCTGCCGTGTCACCCCCACCAATCCGGTTTGAACTCGGATACTACAAAAATCAGCCATACAAAATAATAAACAATTCCGTTTAAGGTAGAATTCGATCTCGAGTAGGAATCCTATCCGAGAACCGATTCAAACACTCGACCGAGTGTAAAACACTCGGCCAAAGCACTCCTCAAGTCAGCCGAGATTTCCCTTTCTTCCTTCACAAGAAAGCGGAATTCTTATTTCCCTCAAATTCCTTCGTTTCCTATCCAAAGCGGTATTCAAACTCTTCTAAACCAAGGTCGGAAACTCCCTATAAATAGGACCTCCCGTCTAACATAATAAACATCGAACAATACATCAAATAAACCGGAAAAACAACCTCCATACACGGTTCATACACGAACTCGATAGTTAGCAAATACCGACACGTTATCCGAAATTCCGAAGCCTTGTCCGTCCCATCACCCGGCCGAACCCACGCCTCGCATACACACAAAAACACTCCAAAATCCGACACCTTAACTCACCCGCATCATCTCGACGCTCCCGTGCCTAAGCCACCGTCCGACGGGCCTTATACCGAGAACACAAAGCATGTAGGTTGAGGGTGTAAATCAAACCCGACTCTTCTCTTTTTCTCTTCTCTTTTTCTCGTTTTTTTATGGGTCTTTCGTCGGTCTTTTTCTATTTTTCTAATATCGATATTACTTAAAAAAAACTATTTTTTATCGAATATTCTTAAAATATGATACCGATTTTATATAATCGAATATCGTATCAAAAAGAATTATATTAAGATTTCGACGATTTCATTTTATTTTTTGTTCGTTCAAAATCCTTTTTTACAACTTTTCGTTCAAAATTCCTTTTTCTTATTTTTCGTTCAAAAACAAACTTTTTCAAAACCTTTTCTAAAGTCATTCCGACTATTCGATATCGATTTCATAATCGAATATCGAATATGACGAATATCGAAAATATAAACCGAGTATAAATTAATTCATGTTTGTACGCGATTAACGATTTTCGAACACAAAAAAATATATAAAAAATCAGACTCGTACGCGAGTCGCGCCCGGTCCAGGCGACTCGCGCACGAGTCTGATCCGGTTCTCTTTTTTTAGTTTTTCGTTCGTTTATTTTTTATTATTTTACGAAACGATTTCTAAATTTACATCTTTTCCAAAACTATTCTAAATGTTTGATAATCAACTATCGAATACAACGAATATCGAGAATATTAAGTCGAGTACGAGTTATGCAATATTCGTACGCGATTTAATCAAAATTTTCCGAAAACCGTTATCGAGATCAGGCCGCCACGCGACCCGCATGAGTCTCGGGCGAGTCGCGCGGCTCTCGGCCTAGACGTGTCTTTTTCGTTTTTTTAATTCTTTCTCGAACATCGTTTTTTATACAAAACAACGTTTTAGTAATATTTTTCAGTTTTCGATTAATTTTTATTTTCTCGATTTCGTATATTATTATTTCAATCGTTACTAACCCGTTTTCTCGTGTTTGTAGCAATTTATTTTTTCTCATATTCTTTTTATCGTTTTATTAGACTAAAACGAACTCACATGCTAAAATAACTTTGACGTTAGTAGTTTAACATGCATTAAACGACTTAGCAACCCATTTTATTTTTTCCTCACATGTCTTAGGAAAATAATCTCTGCATATCATTTCATCGTCGAACTAACGCGGGTACACCAAAATCGAACGATATCTTAGTAAAGGCCGCTAAGTGCGGGCGGGGTTGGGTGTTCTCGCTGAACTTCCCAACACGTACCCTCACCCCTTACTCAGAACCATGGTTTCCGGATGTCCGAATCCATTGGCAACGAGAGTCATTCAATATACGATTAACCGCCCAGTCGGCATCGGTATCGATATGCTAAGGGACGAACCCGATAAACTCTGACATCGGAAATGGGCCAGGCTTTAAGTATGGCCCACTACGACATAGAGTGGGTTCGAATGGTTCCGAATAACCATAAAATTCGGTGGCGACTCCTACTTCGATTTAAAATTCTATTCGATCCATCTCATATGGAAATTCTATCGCCTCCCCAAAACCCGCGCTTCGCCGCGTCGGGGTGGACCTATGTCATGTCCACACATAGCAACAAGCGCCTTATCAAAATCGCTTCCCACTAATAACTATGAAATTAGAGAGATCAAATCTTTTCTCATAGCAAAAACACATTCTTCTTCTAGTTTCACTTCATTTTTTTTCTTTTTCTTTTTCTTTCCTTTCTTTTTTTTTTCTTTCAAATAATTTTTTTCTCATATATTCTTCATTCCCTTCTCAATTTTCATGATACCATAATCAACCTGAAAAAAATAATTCTGTCCAACTAATCTACTAGCTTGACTAGGGTAGGCAATATATGGCATGTAGTTGATAAACGGGTCAAACATGTCAATTTGGCAATGTAGAAATGCAAAACGATGGAAGTGTAAAAAGAAAAGGAAAGAACTACTTACAAGATATATAAAAACGGAGACCTCCACAAACCGTCCTAATCAGAGCCCTCGCCACTCTCCTCGCAACTACCACTTCCAGTATCGTCACCGTCATCCTCAGCGTCGTTATCTCCCTCGTCATCCTCATCTCCCTCATCGTCGTCATCTCCCTCGACCATATCCTCGTTACGGTCATTGTTAGCATAACCTCCCGTGGGATAGGTGTAGTAAGTCGGGTGCCAAGCTCCAGGAGGGGTCTGACCGAGTTTCACTGAATTGTCGTAAAGTAGAAAGTCGTAAATGGCATGATTTAGCTGTACCGTGGCTATCCGGTGGCACAACTCATTAAGCATTCCAGGGACCGTCGCTTGGTCGATGATCACAGGTGAAACATATGGTGGAGGAGGCACGAAGTGGTCAGGAAATGCAGGTACATTAGAATAATCAGTATATGGAAATGCATAAGGAGGACGTGGTGGTGGACTTGAAGGCCCAGCCGCAAAAGAGGGTGTATGTGATGCACAGCTGGTCGATCGATTGGCTCCTCCTCAAGATCGTCTAGGTGGTTGAGACGGTCCACCTGTCTCGGGTGTGAAGTGTGTTGCGGTCTGAAAATCCCTCCTAAGTGGTAGCAAATAGGAGGGGTACGGTGGAGGGTCAATGTCAGGACTAAAGGGGAGCTGAAGGAAAGGGGTGAGAGGTGGTAGATTATACGAGAGAATAACCGAGTCATCTTTCGCTATGTGCCAATGGAAGTCTGGACCTATCCAGTGAAGACCCTTAAGGACATAAAAGTTAAGAAGGTGACTATCGAGTCACGTGGCAGGTGGTATGTTGTGTCTTATAGGTTCTTTCCCGCATTGGAAGTCCTGAAATAGTTGACGACCGATGTGGGAAACGAGACCCCCACAATGAATGACAGCTAGAAGCCCAGTCCTGATATGTTGGAAATGGTAAGCAACGAGGGCGGCCACGTTCATGACATATGGCCGTCCGCTATCGATGTTAAGATAGCCTGCTAGTCTCTCTAACTCATCGACATTAATGTTGTTTGGCTCTGTACGTCCGTAAATGGTTCACCCTAAAAGACGAAGCCAGTATCGGATGACCGGGTTGGTGGACTTCGTTTCCCCGCTTACGACCCATATTACGGTCTGAAATACAAGACCAGATTTCGTTGGCTAGACGGCGAGGGGGATGAATTGAGTCCCCTTCGCTAGCGACACCTAGAAGCTGACCGAACTCGCGAACGGTCCTAGAAAAACTCTTATTAAAGAGTCTAAAAAATATGCAAGGTGTGTCCCAATTTCATGTCACTAAAGAAGTTAAAACTACTAAAAAACTCTAGAGTCAGACCCTCATATCTAAATTCAAGCATGTAAATTAGCCCGCTCATACCAGTACCATTCAGTAAGTCAACAACAGTCGGATAAATGTCCAACATGTTCAAGACCTCACGGTCTAGAAAACGTGTCGAGACTACCTTAGTAGTTGCCAACCGTACGAAGCGCTCCCTCTAATTTTCCGAGGTAAACCAAATGTTGGGGTATTCTGGTACGCTCTAATCAGAATATGGAACGAGATCCTGAGTCGGTGCTGACTCCCGGCTATGATCGACCCGACGCCTCGTGCTTCCATGACGTTGTCTTTTCCTTGCATCCATTTCGACCTGAAATAGCAAAAATCAGACTAGTGTGCTACTCAAACAAAAACCCCCAAATAGATTGAAATCAAAACCCTAATTCCATAACTGAAATCACTACAAAAAACAAATGAAATTGCGGCAGATGCAATGCGTCGGATTTATAATCCGACGCAAGTATGTTAATTGTGTCGCATTGCGTCGGTTAATCTGATGCAATTAACTTGCAACGGATTAACCGATGCTATCCGCCTCCATGAAACAGGCGCCAATAATTTTGGGTTGGCGCCACTATGTGAAAGGGTTGTGTGGGATTAGCCGACGCAAAGTCGACCCAATAGGAAGGGGTTGCGTCGGCTAATCCCACGCAATGTTGTCGAGTCAACGCGTTAGCCTACGCGACCAGTCAACAGAAAGATGCGTACCGCGTCGGATAAGCCGACGCAAAACGGAATTCTGCGTCTGTTTTGCGTCGGCTAATCCCACGCAAAAGTGTCCATTCAACGCAACCAGTCAACATAAAGACCAGTACTGCGTCGGATTTTGCGTCTGAGTTGCATCGGCCAATCCGACGCAATGTTTTTTAATATAAAAAAACACGACAAACAAACAAACCCCAAAACTCGACTCCCCCAAACACCCTCTCTCTCTAAGCGAAATCCACGACGACACGCGCACGGGCCCAACCCCACCCACCTCCGGCGAAACTCCGACCTCCGGCGATTCACCTTCCTCCGGCGACCACCACCCTACCCAGATCCGGCGACGCAACCCTTAATCGACCTCCAAAAACAAAACCCTAGGTCTCCCTCCCGTCCCCTTTTCCGGCGACCTCCTCCTCTTCCGGCGAATCCATAAACCCCGGCGAGCCCTATCCTTTCTGGCGCACCAAACCCGGCCCCACCTCCGGCGAACCCGAATCCTGGCGAACCCCCCGGCGAAGGTCAACCCCGAAAAACCATAACCCGACCCCCAAATCTCAGGTATGATAATTAGAGTTTAATTGTTTTGATTAGGTTAATTGTTAGTTAATTAGATTAATTGTTAGGTAATTAGATTAATTAAGTTCATTATGTTCATTATTAGCATGTTAATCGTTTAAAGGTTTTTGAGATTGTATGGTGATTATGTTAGTATGTGAATTAGGTTAATTAGGTTAATTAGTTTAATAATTATGTTAATTACATTAATTAGTATGTTAATTAGGTTAATTAGTATATTAATTAGGTTGATTAGTATGTTAATTAGGTTAGATTTTGTTTTATTGTTAGACGGTAATTGTTAATTACGTTAATGGTTAATTATATTAACTATTAACTATGTTAGTATTTGTTAATTATGTTAGTGTTTTACTAGTAGTAGTGGTATTGTATCAGTGATTATTGTATTAGGTTAGAAATTGTGTTATTAGATTAGTAGTAGTAGTAGTAGTATGTAGTAGTATAATGAATTAGTAGATTGTAATATTAGTGTTAGTAGTAGTACATTAGTAGTAATAGTAGTAGTAGTAGTAGTATTAGTAGTAGTAGTAGTAGTAGTATTAGTAGTAGTAATGAAGTACTTTGAAGTACTAAAATACTTCATTACTACTACTAATATTACTAATCTACTACTAATACTAGGAATACTAATACTAATAACCTATTACTAATACTACTAATTAATCTACTACTAATACTACTACTAATCTACAACAACAAATCTACTAACACTACTACTACTAATCTAATACTATACTAATTTACTACTAATCTACTATCTACTATTACTACTAATCTTCTTCTTCTACTACACAACTACTAATCTACTACAACTAAAAAGGTCACCTTACCAAACATATCGGCCTTTAAACATTTGCAACCACGACTCGATCGATTCCAACGGAAACACGAGTGCCCGCACCCGTCTAGTACAAGTCCGAATCGTCATCCGAATCGAGGTCCGAAACATCACCCCGAATGCAAGATCGGACCGACCCTCGACCGGGAGGGGGCCGCATGGGTTGTCACCGCGATGAAACCGGGTCGGTCCCGCGCGGGCGCGCACAGGGCGTCAGGCGGTGCAGACGGACGTCCACAACAGCACACTGGCGAGCACGTATTCATTCCTAGAATCAAACTTCGCCCAGCCCCATCCACAAAATACCCGTTCCAGTTCCAAAGGACACAGTTCCCTATCAAGCTTAGCTTCGCAATGACCGTTAACAAGTTGCAGGGCCAGATGCTAAGCCAGGTTGCTATCTACCTACCTATACCTGTCTTCTCACTAGGACAACTGTATGTTGCACTCTCTAGAGCACGGAAGTCTGACAAGGTCACTGTGGTATCCACTTTGCCGCCTGTTCAGGCACCTCCAAACTCAGTTAAAAATGTTGCTTTTTTACAGTGTTTTGCATTTGGTGGGGATTGTGTAAAAAATTAGATGTAGGCCTTCAAAAAATCTCAAAACATCTGGCACGGATCCTAGGGTTGTTCGTGTCGAGCCTTCTAGCTAACATGTGACACATTGAACGTCCCCCATTTTGCTTAAATACCCGCCCTACAGTATACGCTTTTGTACAGTCTTTAAAGAACTGGTTTACTCTGCTTCCATACATGTATGCCCCTAAAATCATTGCATCAATTGGCCAATGTTTTATAGTTACCATAGATGCTAGACAAAAGTGCAGCTGGCAGCATGCTGTGCACTTTGCCTTTCCCTTGATTCTGCAGAGTCGTTCACCAAACACAACGGACCTAAACGACTGTGCTAGTCTTTGACTACGACCAGCAGTTTGACAATCCTCTAATCAGGGAATGGCTTGAGGGCATGGGGATAGTCGTAGCCTACTCAGCCGTCTGTCACCCGCAAACAAACGGCCAAACCGAAGCAGCAAACAAGTAGATACTTAATGGTCTATGAAAGATGGTAGAAGACCTTAAGGGGAGGCGGGCCGACGAACTTCACAATGTTTTATGGTCCCTCAGGACCACCTGGAAGGTTTCCACCGGCCATTCGCCTTTCAACCTGGTCTACGGGGCCGAGGCCCTACCGCCTATCGAGACTCGCATCCCATCCGCCAGAAGTGCATACTTCCAAGGCGGCCAGAATAAGATTGTCATTGCTGAAGCTCTAGATCTTCTGGAGGAAACAAGAGATGAAGCTCACGTCAACAAGTAGGGGGCAATAAGGGGGGGAGTCCCTATTTGACTTAGCACAAAGAATGGACATCCCAACAAATTGGCTGACGATCCCCCAATGCCAAAGCATGGGGACATAAGCTCTCCACAAGCTCATATGAAGGTCTTTACCACATACAACAAAGGCTAACAATCCCCTATGCCAAAGCATGGGGGCATATTCCCTCCATAAGCCCGTCTGTAGGTCTTCACCACAGACGGAAAAGGCCAACAACCTCCCATGCCAAAGCATAGGGGAATATGCCCTCCACAAGCCCGTTTGTAGGTCTTCACCACAGACGGCAAAGGCCAACAACCCCCCATGCCAAAGCATGGGGGCATAGGCCCTCCACAAGCCCGTCTGTAGGTCTTCATCACAGATGAAAAATGCCAACAACCCCCCACGCCAAAGCATGGGGGCATAGGCCCTCCACAAGCCCATCTGTAGATCTTCACCACAGATGACAAAGGCCAACAACCCGCCATGCCAAAGCATGGGGGCATAGGCCCTCCACAAGCCCGTCTGTAGGTCTCCACCACAGACGCCAAAGACCAACAACCCCCATGCCAAAGCATGGGGACATAGGCCCTCAACAAAAACCGTCTGTAGGTCTCCACCACAGGTGGCATAGGCCGGCGAACCCCCACGTCAAAGCATAGGGGCATAGGCCCCTCACCAACCCATCTGAAGGCCTTCACCATACAATGAATAACAGTTGCCCCAATGCCAAGGCATGGGGGCACAAGACCCCTCCTTTGAAGGTTAACACCAGAAGAATGGAAGAAAGATGATAAGACTGAACAAAACCAAAATGCATAAGGATAGTGCCTTAAACGCCAAAACTTAACATAACAAAGCTAGATAAAACCAAAGTGCATAAGGTTAAAGGGCGCCCCAGACGCCAAATTATTTGATACAGCTCAAAATCCAACAAGCTAAGAAAGGGCTACGATTATTAGAAATCGGCAGCCGTCCCCAAAGGATCAAGTGCCACCTACGACAAAAAGAAACTAAAAAGCAATAAAGCATAAAGGGAAGACCCATGTCGCTGATTGCCTAAAGGGTAGGTGATGAAGATCCACAAAAAGCCTCAGCGAGGGGCAGACAAATTTGCCGTGTCAGCTTGCTTAGCTGCTACTCCCTTATCTTTCTCCCTGAAGGTGCATGAGGCATAGGAGGACAACGACCCACTTTCTATTTCGGTGGGGAAGACGACCCTACAGGGGCTCCCTCAACGACAAAAATGTCAGGGTCCTCCTCAAAGCCCTTGGCCTCAGCCTCGATCCTCTTGTCGTCAGCCTCTAAAATAGCTCTCTTGTCATTCGAGTAATTATTTGATCTGTTCTATAGAAAAACCGTCTGAAACATTATAAAATCGTGTCCTGTTGCAGTTTGATCATCATCGGGTGTTCGACTTGGGTTTGAAGAGTTGTTGTAGTTGGTGAGTGTTTTTTATCTTCAGAATAAACTCGATGTTTGAGTCTTTCCCTGGCCTTTGTAGTTGTATTCTTTGGAATAGATACTGCTTATTCCTGGACTTTGCATAATGTATTCTTGGGAATAGACTTCTTATGTATTCTTGGACTTTGCACATTGTATTCTTTGGAACAGATCTCTGTCTGTTCTCGGACTTTGCATATTGTATTCTTTGGAATAGATTCATGTTTGTTCCTGGACTTTGCATATTGTATTCATTGGAACAGATTCTTGTCTGTTCCTGGACTTTGCAAATTTTATTCTTTGGAACAGATTTCTGTCTGTTCCTGGACTTTGCATATTGTATTATTTGGAACAGATCTCTGTCCGTTCCTAGATTTTGCATATTGTATTCTTTGGAACAGATCTCTGTCTGTTCTTGGACTTTGCATATTGATGAGTAACTGTATAGGCTTTGATAGTTGCATTTGTATGTTGATCCTTCATGAGATCATTATATAAACTCTTTGCGAGTGCATAATTGTGTTTGTATTGCCTCTTGCTTCATGCTCTTTTGTATTTTGGATTGGGGTTCGTGATTTTCCGTTGAGGATGTAGGTTGGTTGCTTTGAATTGAAGATTTGCTGGGGTAGTTGATTTGTATATGCAATTTTTTTGAAGGGTTTGCTATTTGAACTTTGTATTGTGAGAACTTTGTATTGAAGTAGTCCAACGGACTTAAAATGATCCGAGCGGACAACCACCAGATCGTAATTCTCGATTGACCTGGGTGGCTATACTTTAACTTTCGCCTTGTCTAAGCCTCAGGCAAAGTAGGGGTTTCTGTAGACACCCAGAGTTGGACCTGGTGGCTGCAGGAGTGCCCGATAAACACCCGATGATGATCGAACTACAACACGACACGATTTTACGATGTTTCAGACGATTTTTCTATAGAACGGATCAAATAATTACTCAAAAAAATTAATTCAACATCAAGACGGTCTTAGTCGTGTCATTACGGTCGCGTTAACACCAATTAGAGTCAATTCCGACTTCGGGGCTCCGAATCGGTACCGGGACATGCAAAGTCAAAACCGAGTCAACGCGTCAGGTCGAGTCAAACCTTGGGAAGCGCTCCAAAAGCCCATTGGCGCGCACGCTAGGTCAAGCGCCTAAAACCTTAACATGCAAGCAATTATAAGAACACGTATAAACTCCACTTTGGAAACGTTTCAAATCGGATCTTCAAAATCTCGGGCGCCCGGTGGGACGCGCTGAGAATTGCATCGCCTAAAGAAGGCGCCTCACTGTTGTGTCGCATGTCGTGCTGCGCCTGAAATCTCGGATTGAACTACGATAAAAACTATAAATACCCCCTCCCCCTCCCCCGCTCATAATCTACACACCATCACAACTTTCTCCTCTCTACAAGCTTCACACAACTTGCAGCTCTTCTTTAGCGTCGCAATTCACAACATTAGGAACGATCCACTTGATCGTTATCTCCTCGATTCGCATTCCATGAATCAACGCTGCTCTTCGTAGTTCCTCGGGTTCCTGACTCGAAAGGACAAAAAAGGGCACTTGTGTTGATCCGTCGACTTGTCTTCCACCGTAGCGAAGCCCTGCCAAAATCATCGCAGGACTCTATGAGGATCATCCCGTCAAAGTCGATTTCGTCACTAGGTTGTCATCTAAACCAAACTTTACATATCGCACTTTAATTATGCATTTTGACGTCGTCGAGTCCGACCTATTTGGATACTAATTCCACGATGCGTCCACCACTTGCACTTCAAGTGGTGTACAAGCCTTACTCTTGTTTGACTCAGTCAAGACCAACTCGTCTAAAATACGTAACGTCCACAACCTCAAGTACTAAAATACCTAAATCGAATCCTAGTAGTCGCTATAAGATCCATTCTTGATCGTCTACACATCGTACTTCGTTTAGTGTACATTCTGAGGGTGCAACTCCTCATACAATGTGATTTACTTACATCTCGCATTTTACCGCTTTCGTATGATTTACTGCCTTTATGACCACAATCGCATGCTAAATCACCTAACACGAAACCCAAAACGTAAACAAACTAATCTTAACCAAAACGAGCAGTGGTCCAGTCTCGTATTAATCTTGATGCTCATACCTCACATGTGGCTCGAAGCATCATTATTAATACTGAACCGACGCACTTTAAGAAGAATACAAGGTAAGGTATACCACGAGAATGACTAATATCTGTATTATCATATTAAAACTGATTTGCTAATACGAATACTATCTAGTACTCTCTACTCTCCTACTTGCATGTTTTCATGGCCTGCTTGTCACGTGAAATGGCATGCAAAGAATGTAAAAGCATTTACTTAGATGACAAACTTACTTGTCCCAAAAACAACCGACATGGCAATGGCATAGGGTTAAAACAACGAATGTTATCGCATTTGCGCATGCGCCACAATTGTAACGAAGTTATCAGCACACCGATTGATTAGTAGAGGCCGCTACGTGCGGACGGGATTGAGTGTTGACGTCTATCGGATGTTGGCTTCCCAATACGTACCCTCCCCCTTTACTCAAAATCTACGGTTTCCGATGTCCGAAACTGTTGGCAATGTGAGTCATTCTAGACATGGAATGCTTAAGGGTACAAGTCTCTATCTTTAGGTCTCCATGTCACTCAGCTTTGAGCCGATTAAGGATTAAATTTGACTTGAACGATTTTCGAGTATCCCAAAATTACTCGGTGGCGACTCCACAAATCGACAACAAATTCGGTTCACTAAAGCGGTCGCTAGACCAAATGAATCGACCTTTAAACATTTACAACCACATCTCGATTGATTCAACGGAAACATAGATGCGCTCATACATCTATCTAGTACAATTCAAATCATCAACCAAATCGAGATCCGACACGGCGCCCCGAATGCAAGATCGAGCCCGCCTCTGACAGACGGCAGACGGGCCACGTGGGGTGCCGCCGCGACAACCGCACGACGAGCGGGTGGCAGCGTCCACACACCTGTTCTTCATTTGCTCTTTCTCAAATGAAGTCCGTAGGACCATCCTACACTGGATGTCTTTGGCCTATATTGGTGATCAGCTAACAAGGTTGATAAAATGGTTGATGCAAACTGTAATCCCCTAGAAATTCTAACGCAATACAGTGGCGGAAACACTGTAGAAGTGAGATTATAACACACTGTAGCTATGTTTTGATTAAATAAAAATGGTAAGTCAATACCTAAGCCATAAAATAAAAAAGGCTACAAAATAAATAAATAAATAAATAAAATCCATAAAAAGGGTTTTAACAATCCATAATACAGTGATCTGATTAAAACAAGCAGGATCCATAACTGATCGCTAGCCCACCCGAAGGAAAACACATATACCTGCCATGTTTAAAACATAACAGCCACAATCAGTGGGGAGCAACGTGAACGTTCTCCCAGCCGTATAACAGGATTTTAAAACTGTAATTACTATTATAGAAAAATAGTAAAAAGGAAAACAGTAAAACATCGTATTAAAATAAGCTTTAGCGTAAAACAAAATAATCAAAAGGGTTTCCGAAGAAACATAAAAATATTTGCCAACCCGCAAACCAATTTATATCGATAATAAATAAAATAATCAAAATGGCGTTATGGATATTCGGTTAGTGTGCACAAGGCTAGACTTTCACTAGGAATAATACTGGAAACTAGCTTCGAGAACTGTAAACTTAACTCATAACAGAATCCAGTCTCTAACTAGGCAACTCAACTATAACAGGACTGCGTGCAGCGAGGTCCTAGTTTAAGTAGTATACACCCCTCCTGGATACCAAATGTATCCAGTTCAACTGACGGCGACTAACACGATGCGATATCTAGCTTAAGGGCACAATGCACACTCTCCTGGGCGAAACTACGCCTAGTTCAACGACCAAATGTGCCCCAAATGGGCACACCGGCTTTATAGTTGATGGCAAAAACGTACTTCCCAGACTGTATTACTCTAACCCCACACTTATCCTTATTCCATAACTCCAAAACAAAGTCATTATCGATTTTCAAAAGATATAATCATTATAAATAGTAAGAGAACAAAAGAAAAGGATCACTATCCAAAAGAGGAAACTTTCTATTTTAGGAAACTTCTATTTTTAGAAACCTTACTAAAAATAGCATTATATCAAAATAGTGAAAATATTAGTTCATACGAATACCACATTTTTAGTAAACGATATATATTTATAAAACTAATACTTTCGGCCTTAACGATATTAATTATTAAAGTAAGAACATTTGAGTTTATGAAGTTATTGAAATATCGTACAAGTGTATAAAATGATAACAAAATGTCTTAAAATTTTTAATAATACTAATCAGGGTGTTTTCAAAATTTACAAAGCTAAAATTCCCTAATTATTATTAGTTACGACAATACAATTACAAATAGGATTTTACGGCAATGTCAAATTAAATCTTTTAACGTCCTTTATTTAATTAAACCATTGAATATATTTAGAATATGTTAAGGGACAATTTAAATCTTAATGTTTCAGATTTAAATATTTTCAAAATAGCTGGAAAAAATAATTCTTTTAGGTAAGACGAAGCATTTTAACGATAAATCATAATTTGTCCAAAAATCAATACTTATTAATTAAACACTTTAATAAATAATAAAAAAATTACGTAAAATAGCTAAAAGATATTTATGGACATTCTGTCCAGAAAAGAAAATTTTCCAGAATCCTAAAACTCGGTTTTTAAAGCGTTTTCTCGTTAATCGTCTAATCTCGACAATAACGATTAATAAAAATAGTAATTACAAAACGATTTAAGTATTAATATCCAAAAATTATTATTAAGATTAAAAATCATGATTTTCAAGAAAATACTATTTTTCCAGATTTCTAAAAATTCCAGCTTTAATAAATCCCATCAAAACCGTCTTTAAAACCCGTTTTCACAATTAACGATTCCATTAATAAAACTTATCGTTCCTAACATTTTATTAAAGCACTAAAAATCATAAAAATACATTTTATTAAGAAACCATCAGAATCATAATTTTTCCAGATTTAAACCAAAGACCAGAAATCGAGAATTTAAAGGGCAAACACGGTTTTAACGATATACGATGATTTAAAGTGATTAATTAATTCATCCACTTAACAATTCCGAAAAATTATAAAAACATTCAGAAAATTCTATTTCATCATAAAGTTTCATCACGTCAAAAATCAGATTAAAATAAAATGTCTAGGTACTAGAACTAAAAATCGGCTTTTAATCGTTTTTGTCCGATAACGGTAATAATTCAATAATCGATATCAAAAATATCAGAAAAATACTAAATTATTAAAAAACATCAAAAACAACATTTTTCCAGAATATAAACATATATTACATGTTTAGGCCGATTATTACGATTTTACAAATTAATATAACAATTTAATCGTTAATCTCGTAAAAGCGATAAAAATATCGAAACATGCAAATTTTCAACTTTTAAAAATTTTACAGATTATAAGACATACATATATTGTCAAAAATAAAATATAAAAAAATATACATGCAATTACACAAATAAAATCATGAAATACCGAGTAACCTCGACGTTACCTCTAACCCAAATTCGAGTCGATTATAAATTCGTCGGCTTCGGGATCATTCAAAAATCCTTCAACACAAGAAAAACATGGTGCAAAAATACCATAAGAAAAACTAAAAGAATTAAGGTAAATAACGATCGAAAATAACATCGATTATTACCTTAACGAAGGGATCGGAATAACGATTAATTTGATGATGAAAACGAGATGATTATGACTCGATTTGAGACAATAATTAGCCTTGAGAGGCTGCTGCATGCCATGGCTAAGAGAGAAGAATGAAGGAATTTTTTTGTTGTTTAATTAGCAAAATGAATGAATGGGAAATGGATGGTTTTAAGCATGAATGTTAATAAAATTTTTGATGAAAACTATGCTACACTCCCTTCATAAAGTTGGCCAAAAGAGAGGAAGAGGAGTATGAAAAGTTTGTTCAATAACTTGTCAAATAAATGGGTAAGAAAAGCATTATCTTTACGTTTTAACATAATAAAACGAAACGTATAAAGAAAAACGTAGTAAGGGTGTGAGAAGAAGGCGTGTCGGTCCAACACAAGAGGAAAAGGTCCCAAATAATTTGTAAGTTGATAAAAAAAAAAAGAATCGTAAAATCGTTAAAGGTATTTTAAAGCAATTCGAGTAAACCTCGCGTTAGAAAACAATTATTTACGAAACTTCGTAATAAAATCTTTAATGGATAAATTTCCGTAAATAAAAATAATTATTAGTTGAAAATATTATATAAATATATTTATACATTTGTAGGAAAAGAAATAACTTAAATCCGAGCTTTGAAACGTTAATTCGTAGAGAAGTAGAATTCCTCGCGGAAAAATAATTAGTTTACGAAGAAAATCAATTAAATAGATTTAAAAGAATTAAAATCTTCAAAAATAAAAATAAGTATCATTAGACTCAAAAATGAAAATAAAGCTTGGGAAAAAAATGATGAAACATAGGGTCGAAAAGTGCCAGAGTTATGACGAAGTCATAACGGTAAGGATAAAAATGCTAGGAAAAATAGCAGGTGTTACACAAACACAGAAGAGTAAGTCGTGGAAATATACTTGACTTACTATAAGCCTTAGAGCTACCATAATACCATCTGGCAGGAGAGGAATACAAGGACATTCACTGACATAAAATCCACTATAGATACTGTTGTTAAGAAGATACAATTCCTAGTCTCTACTAGGTTTGCTGCTTGATAAGTGTGTTTTGTAGTGTTTATTTCTCGTGTTTGGTCTCGTTTTCTCTTGTGGAATCGCTCTTTAGAGCGGTTTCGAGGCTCCTTACGCTTCTTCTAGCTTGTTTTAGGTCTTCCCGACCAGGATCATTGTCTTCCCGGGATCATTGTCTTCCCGACCGGGATGAGGTCTTCCCGACCGTGATGGGGCCGTCACGACCAGGAAGGACCCCAGCCAGCCTCTTTCGCCTTCTTTTCTTCATTTAAGCCCCACCCCACCACTTTATACCCCCACCCAACCTCCCTCTTCACCTTTGCCTCTATCATTTCATCCTTACACTTCATTTATACACCTTCATCTCATATTCTCATCACTATACATCGAGTTTCCTTTAAATCCCAACCTCATTACACCATTACAAGCCCGATACTTCAACCATGCCACTACATTTTGGAAGAGAAGGAATATCGATGGGAAAGACAAGCAAGGTACCAAGAAAGATCATTAAGACGATGGAGTTGGTTGAGTTGCTAACCGTTTGGTAAGGTGACTCTCCTTTCTTTTCCGTCTTTTGTTGCCTACTCTTTGTATGTTCCCCTTCCTTTTATGTATTTGGTGTCATGGCGACCCTCGGGGCGTTTGTGGTTATTTCTCCCGATTCTCGGTGACGTGATTACATCGAGAATCATTTGAAAAATCCAAATTGACAAGTTCTTTTCACATTTTCCTTATTTTTATTCTTTTTGGTCGTATTTAGTCGGAATCGGGCGGAATCGGAGCTAGGTGACTTGATTACACCTAGCCCTCCCCTCCCATTTCCTTTTATTTTCTTCTTTTTATTTCTTCCCCCATCCATATCTTTTCTCGTCTCGGCCCTAGGTGACTTGATTACACCCCGGCCTGACACATTCGACCCTTTCTTCACTTTGACTTTTGACTTTTACTTTTATTTTCCCTTTTTCTCCTTTTTTTGGTGTCTTCCACACAGTACCAATTGAGCATGAGGACATTGCTCGGTTTAAGTGTGGGGGAGCGATATCTTAGTCTAGTTTAGTTTTATTTTCGTAGTTTTTTAAAAAAAATCTTAAAAATTCCTAAAAATTTGAAAATTTTCATAAAAAAACCAAAAAGATTTTCTTTTGTGTCTTTTTCTTTTGAGTCTTTGTGTCGTATATTTGTTGTGTTGTGTGTTTTGCTCCCCCGATTTCCTTGTAGGTTGCGTGATCGTCGATAAGTTTCGGAAAGCTCTTGACATCCGGTATTATCCTTCTATATCTTTCTCCTTTTTCCTTTTTGTGGAGTTTGGAGGATATTTTGTGATGGTGTATGCTCGGGTGGAGCTTTTTGGAGTTTGTGGTTGATGTGGTTGCTTGTTTGGAAGTATCGGGGTGGTGTATAGTTTGTGAGTCTTGTGTAGAAAAGGTTTTCGAAAACCCGGTTTTGAGGCTAGTGCGCAAGTGTTTACTTTCCCTTCCTAGTGATATGAATCGATTCTTGGACTTTAGTCTAATAGAATGACTTTAAATCAATAGTTTCGTTGGTTCTTTACCTTGAGTCCACCTAGTCTACTAGAGATGTACTGCGGGATTTGCATTTTGACCACTTTGACCACCCACGGAGTGAAAATGCCTTGGTTTCCGAGTCCCGTCTCTTAGGTGACCATGTTCGAAATTGTTTGATTAGTCAAAGTTTCCCCTTTTTGTGGGTTTGAAGGGAAGTGCGCGCCCGACATACCCATTTCCCTACCTTCTACACATTTCCACAAATAAGTTGCAATTTGTTGAAGTTTCTTACTTGGTTGTGATGAATGCCTACAAAACAAAATTTGGCCAAAAAGGGCAAACCAAGAAAAAAAAAGAAAAAAAAAAGAGAAAGAAAAGAAAGAAAGAAGAAAAAGAAAAGGCACAACAATTCAAAAACAAAATAGAAAAGAAGAAAAAAAAAAGGCACAACAATTCAAAAACAAAATAGAAAAGAAGAAAAAGAAATGGCATAACAAATCAAAAGCAAAATACAAAAGAAAAATGCCAAGAACATCATTTCACAAAAAAATCTTACCCCCTCAAAAATAAGCCTTTTACCGATTGTTATCGTGAAGAGCCTACCAAAGGACCGAGTCCCTAGGAAGGATGATAGCGGTAATGGTCGGTCTTCCCTCATTTTGCAACCATTATCCACCTTTTTACTTGAACTAGTTAGGCTATTTTTTAGCATGGGACGACCCTCTTGGCTTATCGCTAAAGGGGGCGGGGTTTCACTTTAACTACAGTGTCGACTAACTCCGTGGTTCATCCTTTTTCCATCCCGCCTATCGTCTCGTAGTACGTTCTTAGAAGGTTAGGAGGACCTAGGTAAGTTACCAACGTTTTTATTGGTTTGTTGTCATACTATTAGGATTTTGTCCATTTCGGTTTGTATTACTAGCTTGGGAACGTTGTCACTTGCCTTGAGTCCTTAACCGGTGTTTCTTTCACCGCTTTGTTGAGGGAAGCGGTATTTGTTTCTTCTTGAATGCAACCGTTTGTTTGTTTGTTTGTGTGTTTATGTGTTTTCGTGTTCGGTTGTATCCACAGTTTTGTCGCAAGACCTCACACTTGCCTTGCGGGGAGCACTTTTCCTCTAAGTGTTATCGCGTGAGTTGAAAGGGCGTAGGGTGCGCTAATACCCGCTCGGCTAGTATTTTAGTTTTTGTTAGTTTAGTAAGCTTAGTAGTTAGTTCGTGTTTACTCGAGGGCGAGTAAGGGTTAAGTGTGGGGGAGTTGATAAGTGTGTTTTTAGTGTTTATTTCTCGTGTTTGGTCTCATTTTCTCTTGTGGAATCGCTCTTTAGAGCGGTTTCGAGGCTACTTACGCTTCTTCTAACTTGTTTTAGGTTCCTAAGGCCTATCTTGGAGAAATGAAACGATTCCAACTCGTTTCCGACACATATGGAGCCAATGAAAAGAAGCGACGATGATTTGGTGACTTAGACTCGATCCCGAGTCACATGGAGCCCACTTGATGATATCCCGAGCACCGAGCATCGATAAGAAGTCTATGAAGAGCAAATAAGGACCCATCACGGCCGGGAAGGACCCATCTCGACCGGGACGAGAAGACAAGAAGAGACGGCTTCCTGTGAAGCCATCCCGGCCGGGAGCACCACCATCCTGACCGAGACCACCCCTTCCCGACCGGGATCACCTCCTTCCCGGCTGGGAAGGACCCAGATCACACCCGTCTTCATTCTTTCGCCTCCCTTACTTATGGAACCCTATATATACCCCCCTTGTTGTACTGTTTTAGGACATTCACGAAACCCTAGACATACTTTAGGTTAGATT
Organism: Agrostemma githago; assembly: GCA_958450325.1. Classification (NCBI taxonomy): domain Eukaryota; kingdom Viridiplantae; phylum Streptophyta; class Magnoliopsida; order Caryophyllales; family Caryophyllaceae; genus Agrostemma; species Agrostemma githago. Next base: position 54,980,938 of record OY288249.1, on the reverse strand, counting down.
AGCTTAAATTAGTGTTGGTAAGCTTAATCCTTCCTTAATCTCTCCTTAATCTTAGTTTAATTCTTGTATTATTGGAATTCTTGAAGATTTCTATCAAGATTGACAACCTTGGTGGATGTATTTGGGTTTTCACTATATATGCAAGTTTTCATCTTTTCATCTTCTTTCAAGTTTGGTATAATCATTCTCCTCTCTTTTCTCTTAATCTTTCATTGTTAGTTAAGTTTTAAGCTTTATCTTTTGTTTATTGTTCATCCTTGATTGTTATTCATTATGAATGTTCTTGTTCTTTTGATGGTTTCTCTAGTTAATGTTAGTTTGAATATGTGTGAGTAGATTCTTGTGGAGTTAGTAGGGAGATTAGGTGTTGATTATGGGTGATTAGGGTTGATTGTGGGTAAAGGTTGAATCTTTGTTGCTAGTCACTTGTTATGCATGTCATGTGTTTGATGAAATGCTTGTTAGGGTGGTAGTTGCAAATACTACTCTTGCTAGTTTCCTCCTTCTAGTTGTATGTTTGATTGGTGGTTGAATTCTCTTGTTTGGGTTAGCATCTTGCTTGAGATTTGGGGTTTGTTTTTGACGCGAGAGCGCGGACTTACTTTAGTGACTAGGTGAAACCTATCCCCTCGATTACCCAACTAGCCTAATGCACCTATGAACCCGGCCTAACCCTACTCTTCCCCTTATTGATTTCTTCATCTTCTTAGCTATTGTTCCTCTAGTTTGTTGTTTGAATTTAGCTCTAGTTCAATCGTTTAGTTTATGTCATACCTAGTTTCTTCATAGTTATAGTTTTCTCCTCTCTCATTGCCTTAGTTTGTTTTGTTCCTTAGCCTAGTTGTTTCCTTGTGACTTAGTCTAGTCCTTAGGTGAACCTTTGTCTAAACCCTTTTTCCGTCTCCGTTGATCGACCCGACTTACCCTAGCTACCTAGTTAGGATTAGTTGGTTTTATTTGGTGTCGGGATCCACGACAAATCCTTGCCATCACTGCTCATCAAACTAATCCTAAATTTCGTAGGATATTAGATAGTATGTCAACTCTTATGTAAAGAAGTCTAGTGTGATATACTTTTGCATCAAAATGTAATTTCTTTTTTTTTTCGCCATCAACTGTAATTTCCTTAAATCAATGAAATGGTAACTTTTTCTGCAACAAAAAATAATCTTCATTGGCAAAGCTTCTAGTCTAAAAATTTTAGTCTCTCAAATTAAGTTCTTTGTTTCTGTACGGTTTTGTAAGGACTCTAATCCAAGATACAATAGGATAAAGGCTCACTTAGGCTTTATGCGTGCGTTAGCACTCTAAGTGTGATAGCTTCCTTTGCATCAAAGCTTGTAATTTCACTCTTTATGAATGAAATGATACCTTTTCTTGCAAAATAAATAAACTAGTCTCGCTTATTTACCCAAAAATGGATGAACAAAGGAGTCATAATAATAATAATAATAATAATAATAATAATAATAATAATAATAATAATAATAAACCCGGTACCTAAGCCTTGTTCCCTTTGTTCCCGGTACCTAAGCTTTGTTCTGCCTGCTCCCGGGTTTGTGTCGGGGACATTTTTGGGGACCATGCGGTGTCGTGTGCTGGTACCGTTGGTATTAAGCATAGACATAACCTGGTTCGCGACACCCTTTTGGATATCTGCTTCCGATCTGGTATTTCGGCCGGTAAAGAGGTGGATGTCGGTTTGATTGATGGGCACGACAAGCCCCTTCGCCCGGCGGATTTACTTCTGTATTCCTGGGATAGGGGGCGCGATGTGTGTGTCGATCTGACAGGATCGTCCCCATTGACTCAGTCTGCGATGGCGGATTTCCTGCCTGGTCGTGCGGTCGTTGACGCTGCTCAGCGTAAGTGCGCCAAGTACGAAGATTTGTGCACCAAGACTGGTTATGGGTTCCTGCCTTTCTCCTTCTCTTCACTTGGGGAGCTTGATGCAGAGGCTGTTGCGTTGCTCAAGCGGATTCAAAAATTCTCTATCGCTCAGGATGCGGGGGCTCGTGCTGCTGCTTTTATTTTTACTAGACTTAGCTTCGCTATTGCTAAGGGAGTGGGTGCCCAGATAGTATCTCGGCTACCCACTAACTTCTTGTAATTTGTTTCGTTATTAATGCAAGCTCCGGTGTTTTAAAAAAAAAAAAAAAATAATAATAATAATAATAATAATAGCAACAACAATAATAGCAACAACAACAACAATAACAATAACAATAACAATAACAATAACAATAACAATAATAATAATAAAATAAATAAAAGTTGAAATTAAAAATATCATTTTGACTTAAGAAGCGGTAAAAAATTAGTTTTCGAAACTATTTCTAACCCGTGACCCGTATTTGAGTTGAGCCGTATTCTGACCGACCCGTATTTAAACTTTTTTTGTATATTAGTTTGTATGCTGACAATAAATATTTAGATAGAGTCGGAGTCAAGTGGATTACAATCAAAGATTAAGTTTTGTCTTCTGTCAACGTTTCGTGTCGTGCAGAACTCAGAACTGTGCACCGGCAAACTATTGGAGCAAAATCGGAATTGATGAAAATCCAGAATTCGTCATTACTCACCCACCTTGAAGTTTCGGTCAAAAAATTCCAGCCTTTGAACCGGACTGATTAAATCGGATTAAGTAAGCAAACAATTTTTTTAAAAATACACTCTAAGAAAAAATCAATTAAAAATAATTCCAATTTTTTTAGACTAAACCTATACGGACGGGAAAAATCGAGTCGAATACCAAAATTCTTAAAAATTATACTAAAAGTTTTTTAAATCAATTTGTCACATTGGTACCACTTTTTTTACCTATTGGGCCAAAACCATTACCCCTTCTTGTATAGGAGGCTGATGCAATGTGGCTGTTTTTTTTTCTCCTCGGATTTTGTCAGCTGATATTGTTGAAGTTCGTTATTCGTTCTATTGGTAGGGCTTGTTATTAGCTGTGTGGCATTTGGCCTGGATAAACTACTTGTACAAAAATTGCAAACCCAGACAATTCACCAACGAAATATAAATTGCCGTTGAATTACTAAAATGAAAAACTAAACCAAATCATGAGCATCACATTCACACGTCAAGTAAAGAGCTAGTATGAATTATTGATGCAAAACAATACTAAAGACCCAATGACTATGATGGTATTCAGATCTTTTTTTTTATATTTTTTTTATACTTCTTACAATGTGTCCCTGAGATGTTAAAGAAGACAGAATTTCCTGATACTCCACGGCACAACCTTTAGTAAAAATATATCAACACTAACATATAGAGTGATACTTCTCCATGAGAAACTATGTAGCAAAAAGCCACCCAAAACATTCTATTCTCTGCCAGCCAAAACTTGTCGCTGTTAACTCGGCTTCTTCTGTAGGAAATTGCTCGAGTTTTTTCCCCTTCTATACTAATCTCTGAAAGAATTTTAAAAAAAAAAACTCATCTAATCATCTTCTTCAGTTACAAGTGCGAAGGAGAAAGGCCTGAATTTGTAGCCTTCACCATGGTAAAACTTGTTCTGAAATTCCACCCAGTGTAGCCTCAAAGCATGCAAAAACGCGCTAAGACTCTCCATTGAAAGTAGTATAAATGCGGTGGCAAAGATAAAGAACGAGAGACCAACCAATCGGATAAGAAGATTGTCATACCTGTACACAACATTTGTAAACATCACTGTGTAGCCATATGCCAAAGAAACATGGTAAAAAATATCGGGATGGCCTTACTGTCTAGAGCCCACAAATTGGTGATTTGGGATTGGGTACAAGTTGTATTGTGTACAAATTGGTTGAATAACTCGAACTGGGTCAGTATTGGATTTTGGGTCAATTATGGATTATTATTGCTGCAATCAGGTCAATTTTGCCAAACTCTATTTCGCATCACTACTTGGTTCATAAAACTTACCCCCATGATAAAATCAGGAGCTTCTCATAGAAAACAGTTGAAAGTTCTGAGTGAGCCAAGCTGTCATAATAGGAGACCAAGAGTAAATACTCCGGAGTACAATTTAGAGATATTAAGTTATTAACAGCAACGGATGTGATCAGTGAAAATATCGTGTACCTCAAAGCCCAAAGCCGTAAATATGAGGCAGTGTTTGAAACCGCACCCAAAACAAACTCAATGGAGTGAATTAACTGATGCACAAATATCTCACTGAAATTAAAATCCTCGTGATGTTGACGTGCAGAACCGGGTTCTGAATCAAGATCCATCTCAGAGTTACGAAGCATTCCATATGTACGGCCTTGGAATCTCTGGTCCATTCACAGATGATGCAGAGATATCAACATCAAACATGACAAGGCAAAAGTTTGACACAACAGAAGGCACGGCCAAACAAATTCACCACACGGAAAGAGATTTGATGTATGAAATTTCAAAAAAGACCCAAGGAAGTGCTCCCCAAGGGAGAAAATTGAATTATTGGTAGCAAGGTCGTTAATTTTAGAATTACCTTTGTTCCTAAGCAACAAAAAAAAAGTGACTTCTTAAAGCAAGACTAGCCAGTGTAAATTTAATCGTAGAAGCATCAAAGGAAAGACTATTTGGCATTCACAAAAACCTATGATCTAAATCAGAACTGAGTAACTGGCATATACACCTTTGGAGACAATTATTGGGAATAATGAGGATTCAAATTAAAATGACATGGATGATGGTCAACGAAAGGCAAAATCAAATAGCATAGAGTACAGGGTACGAAAATGACAACTTCAAACAAAGCTTGTTTCTCTCTTGGCCAATAGGAAAAGTAAAAAATCCAACATACACACATGCTTAAGAGTAGAAGTTCAATTTGGCTAGTTATTGTGTAGTGAATATGAAGACCCATCAATCATCGTTTGTTGTTTTGCTTTTGGGTGATGCCATTGGAGCACTAATCTTATCTCTATTCGACTTCTATTATCAGAAGGCTAAGGGCGTTCTTTTCACTTGGAAGAGAAGGATAAAAAAGGGTTGGCTACTTGGTTTGCCGCAGTATGGAAGATGGTTCCGTGGTATATCTGATGGTGTGCTTCTAGAACAAAAGGAATCGGCATATTTTAATAGCATTGCTTCAACATATCAACATCTTCATTCCATTTTTTGAGCTTTAAACTTTTTACTACAGTTGTAGACAACTGTTTTACTCTCACCCGCACTTGTATTTTCCTTTTTTTTAGACAAGATGACTCATGATAGTTTGAAAGATTAATCCTCTGGCTCTTGTTTTACACATGGCAACACCCCGTGGTATATTTTTGTACGTGGGTATCACCACCATGATGTCCTAATCAGTATACTCTTTATTGAAGGTACACAAATGACTCCATCAGATAAAGATCTATTTACTGTACCTCTGAATGAAGCTTCTTCAGAATAAATGGCTTCGGGAAGAGCATCCAAGGAACTGCAATGATGGCTAATGCTAAAAGCAATATCTGAAGGACATATAGTATTAATATAATAGAATGGAAGTACATACGATGTAACAAATCTAGACAGGTCAGTCAAGAGAATTGCCTGCAGTGGTCTCTGGCCCCAGAACAGCTGGTTTTCCCCAAGCTCATCAAAGGGACTCAAAAACATATAAATCATAACATGATACAAATCTGCTTGCGATCCGGAGCACCACTTGATGATAATAAGGAGAGAGAGATAGCCAAAAAGGCTGTTAAGGAAAATTATCTGAGGTACAAATTGATACCTAATTGCAAGAACCAAAAATAATTTTCTTAGTTCCCAGTTTCTAAATCAATCATGCATAAAACCAAAGAGCAAAGAATAACAGAGCAGAAAATGCCACCTTATATCCAGTGAGTTATTAAAGAACCTCCCATTGAAGTAACTTAATAAGATTCCCAAGTTCATATGTGCCACACCTAACACTATTGACATCTTCATCTTCAGAGAGTTGAGAAATGGCAGCTCTGTACGACTTCCACGCCAACTGGGATCCACGCCGAATGGATAGGGATCCCGAAACTTCACTAGACCAGCTGTCTGAGAGTTACTGACAAAATATATGTATGTTAAGAATATAAGGGTGAACTACTGACATTCTATGGCAAAATGTTCAATCTTAAATATAAACTTATTGTAGATGTTGTATTATATTCAACTATGTGTTTTCTTGCAAGCGACATATACTCAAATAAAAATTGAGAATGGATTACGTCATAAATCTTCCAAGACTGAAAAGCACGCTGTACATGGGTTTCTAAGTTCCAAGTATCTATGTGGAGATAGCTCACACGGTCTAACATTAACGTACAGATTACACACCTGCAAGTTGCATCACTACATTTGTATGCTGATGGGCCAAATATATGGAACGGGACAGAAAAGAACTCATTGTAGAGAAGGCCACAGTAAATTGAGAAAAGTGACATCAGAAGAACCACATAACGCCCACCAAATAGCATTTCCATGAAACTTCCCAGTTTCTGTAATGGAAGTAGCTCATTAGGAATTAATAGTCTGAAGTATGACACCACGACAAAAAAAAAATGGAAGAGGGAAAAAGAAAAGGTAAAGGGGGTGCACATTCAAAGCCGCTCAGTTCTGCACAAACAATCACAATGCCTTTGGAAATATGGTACATAAAATGCCTTGTGAATATATAATAATGATATACTCGTACTGACTTCCTAAGACTAAAGTACTAAACCATAGTTACTCAAAATAAACCATAGGATACACTCTGAACTGGAGTCTGGAGCTTGGACATTAAATGATTGAATCCTTCCTCAAAACTGTCATCAAGCCCACAATTCAGCAAATCTAATAAAATGGGGGTTTGTGGTAGTCTTGTCCGGTTACTTAACTCTAGCCTACTTAATTCAAAGAAGACTTAACAATCAATGTCGTGTTTCATTTCTCCGGATTAAACTGGAGGACTAAACAGAGAGCTAGGGCATGTGAGGTCAAAACAGTGAAAAATGCTTGAAGACTGATGGAAGGAATAACAGAGACAAAATAAGCCAAACAAATGTCAAGGGACTTCCGCTAATACCTGAGAACTATACTTGCTTTCTCGAGCAATGAGGAATAATGCTAAAAATAGTAGGCATATTCCATGGCCCCAATCCCCGAACATGACCGCAAACAAGAATGGAAAAGTGACCACAGTATAAACCGCAGGATTAGCTTCTTGATAGCTTGCCACACTGTGAAACAAAATGATTTGGGCATTAACTAAAGAAAATAAGAGAGGCCAATTATCTGCAGTCGCAGCTAGCACATACTGTATTATTTATCTATTTTTGATTAGCAACCACCAGAAAAGTCCACACTGTTTATATGTAGGCAAAATTAAATTATATCAAAAGGACAATGAGTTCTATTTGTTAAAACATTAAACGAAAATACAATTTTTTTGAAGCAAGGATAACGTCGCCTCCTTGAAAGTTCCTTCTACTTTTCCCCTAGCAAAGCTTAGGGTAGTACTACCAGGCCCAAGTAAAGTTAAAAGAAGATGTATTTTAGAGAGATATAAGAATTCCACAAAAAACATAAGGCACCACAACACTGCCAATCCAACATTGTCGAAATTATTTATACGAAGTGTCAAATAACGCCTTCACAAATTTAAATTTTAAGATTCAACCTACATAGCTTCTTATCAGCTCACCTTACTTAAGAGAATCACAGGAGAATACTCGGGATACATAACCCTATACACCTATTCCTTATACCTCCCTATCAAGTCCCTTTTCCAAGGTGAGGGTTCTGACATGAGAAGTGCAAAGATTTAACACTAAACTCCTGTAACTGTACTAATTCTGCTTGCTTTTGTTACTTTTTAGATACAGGACCGATATGTACTCACCCATATGCATCAACAATTTCCTGGAATGCATTTGTGAAACGGTTGGTTTTGAAGTACGTAGGAGGCGACTCCACAGCATCCATTGCATGGAATATTATACCAACTTGTGAATTACTGTGAAATGTAGCACGCTGTAGAGCTTCCTGAATCTGTAAAATTCAACCTAATAATTTTTAAATAGAAGATCAAAGCTGCTTAGACCAAGATGACGAGCATGTCCAGACTGTATTGGAAGTTAAAGACATGGAGAATGCCATCACCTGAGTTTTTGCGGATAATGGACACCAACCTTCCCCAACAAGGCATTTCTTTGTTACGTCGAAGTTAAGCATGTTCAAGGTATCATATACAGCCTTTTCCCTTCTTACCTATGTAAGTTTGACACCAACTTTAGAGCTCACATAGTTAAAAATCATCAGCAGTCTCAAAACATAATACGGAGTAAATGTTTTCAGTGCCAGCAAATTTTTAAAGTTCTTCAATGTCAAATATAATTCTAATTGCGGCAAGAAAATTACACGAAACAAATAAAGCTACAACCGATCTGAATATTAATCAGAGGCGCTTTTCAACCATTGAGACTAATAACTTCGAAGTTATAACACATCAGGTTGTTTAATAAGTGTCTACATGCATTACCAAAGTCATCCACCTCGTTAGGTGGAAACCCATATCAGAGAGAGCTTTGTTGCGGTGACGGATACCAGCATCCAAAGTGGCTTCCAAATCGGCTAAACGTGATGAAACCTGCAGCCATAAAAGCCCTCATTATAACTTTGAGCTTTTCTTTCCATAAGTAAAAATATGCCAGTCAAACATGTCCCGACCAGCAGGCTACAAGTAAGGGTTGGGTTATGTAACAACATTGAAAAAGAACTTTCTTGAAGAGAGGGTAATGGTGATAAATAATTTCCACCTTCACAGCACAATACAGCTTAAAATTTTCCAGTAAGATAAATTTTGCGCAAGGAGAATGAAGGAAGATTTATATGAGATGAGGATGTATGTCATGAAAGAACAGGAGCATCAATCAAAGAACCTCACTTCCATAAAATATGAAAATTCAAAAGCAACTATATTTCACCGCTGACAGCATTTGTATATTGGAAATAAAGATACTGTATAATATTATTGTTATCCTTCCCTTGAATATAGTGATTGTAATCAGTTGTATTCTTAGTATTTTTAGATCCTAGGTTACGGCCCTAGTAGTGTTAGCCTTCACTTGTAACTCTGTATTTATACTCAGTCTCATGATATACAAATTATCATTCCTTCATATAACTTCTACATGGTATCAAAGCAATAACGCTCCACCCCGAACCCTAAAAATATTCCTTCCTGCTATTCAATCTCGCTTTCCGCTGCCACAATGACAGGGTCAGCCACCACCTTCCCAAATCCCCATGACACTGCCACTCCTTTCGTCGCTTTTGATCTTGCCGGAATCACAAAACTTACCCCGCTGACATACCGCGGCTGGTCAGGAACTCTCTCCGACCTGCTGTTCGGTTTCGACCTCATCAAATATGTTGATGGTACGTTTCCCTGCCCCCCGAAGACACTTACTACTGAAAAAGATGGCAAGACCGTAGCTACCTCCAATCCGGCATACATGACCTGGATGCGCCAGGATTCCCTACTTCGAGCAGCCCTTCGTGGATCCGTCTCTGATACTATCGCCCCACTTCTCAACCCATGCACTACATCTGCCGAGATTTGGGCATATCTCAGTATTACCTATGCAAACCCATCCCGAGGTCATATCATGCAGATAAAGGACCGTCTCAACTCTATAGTCAAGGATGAACTCACGGCTACTGAATACATACAATCAATTCAGTCTTGTGTCGATGAGTTGGCACAACTTGGAAAACCCATGGATGATGAGGACGTCATTGCTAGGGTCCTCAATGGACTTCATCCTGTTAAATATCGCTCGTTAATTGACGCAATTAAGCACCGGGACACTACAATTTCCTTTGCCGCTCTTCACGAACGCTTAATCCAATTCGACCTTTCACTCAAACACACCAACTCCACCACCTCGATCCACGAACCAGCATCTGCTCATGCCGTCTACCATAAACAGCCTCGCACCAACCCTCGCGCCTCTGCTGCCCCTAGCATACTGCCCACCCCTCTCGACCCGAATACCCCTCCTTTCAAAGGACGTTGCCGGTATGTCATACCACTGGCCATTTCCTGCGAAACTGCCCTTCATTTAAGACACTCTACCCGACTATTACTGTCCCTCCCAAACCAACATCTGCATCTCCCAATCCCAACTTTCGTGGTCAACCCCAAGCCCACCTAGTTGCTGCTACGCCTCCTGTGACACCCTCCCCATGGATAATAGACAGTGGCGCCACCCATCATATAACCTCTGACCTTCAAAATCTCACTATCCATGCCCCATATGACGGGACAGACGATCTTTTAGTTGGTGACGGCTCTCCTCTCCACATTGCTAACATTGGTTCCTTCACTCTTCCTTTATCTTCATCTCATACTTCACTTAAGTTTCAAAAAGTTCTTCACGCACCTTTTATATCAAAAAATATAATCTCCGTCTCTCAATTCTGTCTTGATATGCAATTGCTTATTTCTCTCGTGATTATTGTGTCTTACAGGACCGGCTGACGGGACGGGAGCTGCTGCGAGGACAACTTAAACTGGGCTTGTATGAGTGGCTGAACCCGAGCATCTCACCTGCGGTCTGTCGTTTCTGGCGCCTCGGGATATCTCTGGCATCACAAGCTTGGTCACCCCTCTCCCGCTATTATTAGTACTATTTTTAAAAACACTCGTTTTAATTTTTCCAATAAGTTGTTGCACTGTAATGCTCGTATGACTCATAAGAGTCATAAACTGCCTTTTGCTGTCAACACGTTAAACTCATCTAAACCGTTAGAATTACTTCTCACCAATTAATTCTATTGACGGTTTCAAATACTACGTAGTCTTCGTTGACCATTTCACTAGGTACACCTGGATTTATCCACTAAAACAGAAATCTGACACTAAAATTATTTTTAACCGCTTCCGCGCCCTCGTTGAAAAAAATTTTAATCTACTCATAATTCAAATTTTTTCGGACAATGGGGGAGAATATATCACTCTCACCCCTACTATCACCTCCGATGGCATCACACACCTCACCTCCCCACCACACACCCCCGAGCACAATGGTCTCGCTGAAAGACGTCATCGTCACATTGTCGAAACCGGTCTCGCTCTTCTTTACTCATGCTCACATGCCCTCCACCTATTGGTCTCATGCCTTCACCACTGCAGTTTATCTTATAAACCGCATGCCCACCTCTAACCTAGGCCAAATCTCACCTTTCACTAAACTTTTCGGACATAGTCCTAACTACACCAAGCTACGGAGCTTCGGGTGCCTATGCTACCCTTGGCTCCGTCCCTACACTAAACACAAGCTTGAACCAAAATCCAAGCCGTGTATCTTCATTGGGTACTCTCCGACTCAGTGCCTACCACTGTCTCGACCTACCCACTAAACGCATTTACACTTCCCGACATGTTCGATTTGTGGAAGACACCTTCCCGTTTGAGTCAGCTGCTGACTCAGGTAATCCTACACTCACATCCACAGAATGGTGTTCCATTCCTCTCACATTTCTTTCCTCTCCACCCCTTGCCATTAATAGTCCTCCACCACCCCCCCTCCAAGTTTACAGTCGCAGACCAAGACCCACGGTCCCAGACCCCACCGAACCCACTCCCGATGCTGCACTCTCCACCAATCCCACCACCACTTTAGTTCCTGACTCTACTCCTCTCAACACCGTCGACCCCGACCCACAACCCACTCGATCTACGACTCGTCTTATGAACAACATTCGTGTTCCTAATCCTAAATACGCGGCCTTAGCTCACGTTTCTAATGACTCTTCTGCCCCTGTCACCCTCAAAGGCGCTCTCTCCAGTCCACAATGGCGTTCCGCCATGGATGCTGAGCACTCCGCTCTCCTCTCTAACAATACCTGGTCTTTAGTTCCGGCTGACCCCTCTTACAATATTGTTGGCTGTTGCTGGGTTTTCCGAATTAAATACAGATAATACTATTAATAAATATAAGGCCTGTCTTGTAGCCAAAGGTTTCCATCAACGCCCAGGCGTAGATTACTCTGAGACGTTCAGTCCGATAGTCAAACCAGTTACAGTTCGTCTGATGCTGGCTCTAGCTCTCGCTCGTGGTTGGTCCCTGAGACAACTTGACATCAACAACGCCTTTCTTCAAGATACGTTAACTGAATCTGTCTTTATGACACAACCTCCGGGTTTTATTAATCCTGATCTCCCAATCATGTTTGTCGCCTAAATAAAGCTATCTATGGACTCAAACAAGCCCCAAGTGGTACACCGAACTCAAAAATTATCTTATTTCAAATCGCTTCTCTCAATCTCATTCCGACCCCTCACTTTTTCTTATGCATCACAAAATGAATCCTATATATCTCCTTGTGTACGTTGATGATATTATCGTCACAGGTCCCCCGTCCTCTAATCTCACGTCCTTTTTAGCTGCTTTCTCCCGTCGCTTCTCACTAAAAGATCTCGGCTTCCCGTCATATTTCTTAGGAATTGAAGTCACGCCCTCTGCCTCCGGTCTTCAACTCGCTCAAACCAAATATATTCATGATATCTTCACCCGATCATCCATGTTGGACTGTAAACCCGCTATTACCCTTATGGCCGCGTACCCACCTCTCCTCCAGACCTCTGGTTCGCCCATATCTCAACCTTCTGAGTCTGCAATATTTATCCCTAACCCGACCCGATATTGCTTTTTGTGTCAATAGACTTGCGCAATGTATGCAGGATCCACATGAATCCCATTGGGCAGCCCTAAAGCGACTCCTTCGTTATCTCAAGGGCACTCTCCAGGTTGATATCAATTTATTCTGTGCTTCTCCACTTTCACTTCATGCGTTTTGTGATGCTGACTGGGCAGGTGACAAAAACTCATGTCTCCACGACTGGTTTTATTGTGTATCTTGGACGCAACCCCATCTCTTGGTCTTCCAGAAAACAGCAAGCCGTTGCCCTGTCTACCACTGAAGCTGAATTCCGTGCTGTTGCGACTATTACAACAGAAATACTCTGGCTCCGTTCCCTGCTTTCTGAACTCCACTTTGATATCACATCTCCTCCCGCCGTCTACTTTGACAACTTAGGGGCTACTCATTATGCCGCTAATCCTGTTTTTCACTCCAAGATGAAGCATGTAGACTTATCTTTCTATTTTGTGAGGGAGCACGTTCAAAATGGACGACTCCGTGTTCAGCATATATCTGCCGACGATCAGCTCGCAGATGCTCTTACTAAACCCCTTCCACGTCCTCAACTGGTTCCCCTTCTCTCCAAGATCGGTCTATCCTCTGGATCGTTCTCCTTGAGGGAGCATATTGGAAATAAAGATACTGTATAATATTATTGTTATCCTTCCCTTGAATATAGTGATTGTAATCAGTTGTATACTTAGTATGTTTAGATCCTAGGTTACGGCCCTAGTAGTGTTAGCCTTCACTTGTAACTCTGTATTTATACTCAGTCTCATAATATACAAATTATTCATTCCTTCATATAACTTATACATTGTAGAGGTAAAATATTGAGTGGCATTACCCCTGTAACACTACACCAAAAGTTTGTCCCTGGAAGCCTTGCGCCTCGTAAAAGCCTTAAACATCTCTTTGAGGAGATGTATAGAACTGCCAGTGTGAATCACAATGAAATGTATAATACGAATGACGCCCTTAATAATCCTTCAGAATACCACAATTCTCAGCTAAGATTAGAGTGAAAAATAATTTTGAACCATGAGTTCATACAAGCAGAGACACCCAAACCCTAGTTTTTTGTTATTGGTTGGATAATGCCACACTAGAGAGCTGCTCTGCCGTGATTGTAGGCAAAAATACTACAATCGGGCTTATGTTCAGAACAGATGAATATTAAGGAAGACAATAAGATGAATATTAAGGAAGACAATAAGATACCCTTAAAAGACAAAGAGGTGAAAGGGAAATACTACAACATCAAACCGTATTAATAAAAACCTTTCTTGAAAGGTTTTTCATCAATCATTGACTCCAGTTTGCTAATGCCCTAGGAGAAGTTTGTGTAGCATTAGTAATAAGGCATTATTTTTCCCATGTTGGATCAACCAATTTCAGCTTCATCTTGTCTAAAGGGCTTGAGCATAATCAGTAATCACCGTGCTCCATTCAATCAGAATCCATCTTTCTCCATGCACATGCAGACCCATATATCCACATCCCACATTGGAAGTTTCTTATTTTTGGGCCTATCAAGGAATCACTTACAAATCCCCACATCATCTCAAATCAATCACACCAGAAAGGAATTACAAAAGCGTAGACATACAATATTTATATTACATCTACTATTCTTGTTACTGTAGCATTATAAATGTACACTACGGAGTATTATGATCTAGTAGTTTATTATGAAAACCTACATGATTCCTAAAAAATATAATTATGCATTTTCTTTTTTGCTAGCAAGAAACCCAAGGAGCTGCTCCCTTTTAAGATGACTGTATTACAGATGGTGGAATCCTACAAGCATCTTCAGAACCATACTGTTAAAATGTTTCGAAGTACTCAGACAAAAGGAAAAACACAAGCTTGATTGAACTAACTTTCTTTGTATCACTTGCCTAAGTCACAAACTTATGAATATGATTAATAAATTTCTAACAGAGTGGACCAAAGTAGGGGATGAGTCAAAAGTTAGAAAGAGCATCTGAAAGCTCTTTCATTGGTTTTGAAAATAGAAGAGAAAACAGTTTATGGGTTTTCCCCTACCACTGAGGTCCTAACTAACAGGCAATGATTTATCAGTTCCGCAGTCAGCCACTTCACCACACTATTTAATCCGGGGGATTATAATTCTCATTAGGGCCTCCCACTGCCAAGAACTCTCATTTTTTTATTAAATAGTATAGTCTCTCTTAACTACCACAGCACAACTTATCAACAATGTGTAAGTAATGTTTCATTTTACCCTAGAAGGACTGACATGTTACAGGCAAAAAATTAAAACCAGAAATGTTGTGCACAAAACACACAAGGTATATATAAGATGAAATGCAAAAAAGAGGCGGATATGAAAAAAAAAAATCACAACAGGCTCACTTCTTTCGTAATTTGCCTTTGTTTGGTCATCTCCTCAGGGACTGGATAGCAGTTAGCACCAAATGCTTCACAAATTTTCAAAATTTTCATCCTTGCTTGCTCTCCTGAGAAAAAGACAACAAAAACTGTCTTCTCAACCTGCAGGAGAAAATCAACCATATGTGCAAATTGATTAGTACTCCATCAATTTAAACTCAAACCATTCAAATGACAACTTTTAAGAAAAGGACAAATGGCAAGTATATGTTAGTAAAGAGAATGAAGACGGTTAGTAACCAAATGAATGAATAGTGGAACCCAAAGACTTTTGAGGGGGTGTTTTTGTCCTTTTATTGCCAGAACTTACGATTAAGATGTGAATTGGTTTGGATGGCCAAAACAATGTAATGACTTGTGAATCCAAGTGAACGAGCAAATGGGAAGTACCGATCGCCTATGGATAAACTTACTGATGTGTTAATAATGCCACTTTTTAAAGATAGGAGGCCAGGGTCAGGGTTTCGATCTGAATTCTGTTTTTAAAGACTAATAATCTGCAATTTAAGCTACAGTTCTTGAGGTCATGAGTGGATTTCAGTAAAGGAGGCAATTTGTGGGCTGAGTGAGTTGAGCTAGCAGACAATTGTTGTCAAATGATCCAGTGTTCACAAATTATAGCATAAAAAATAACAGCACCAAGAAAATTAACCAAGCATTGAGATGCTAAAACCAACACCAGGAGAGAGACAATCAAAGGGAACTAAGGAGTTAAGGAGCAAAAACTATTAACTGACCATTTCTGATGATGTAGGATCTTCAATATATACATCAGCTGGTGACTGATTGAAAAGCAAGTTCCCTCTAGTGGCTCGAAACAGCATTCTTTCAAACCTTAGAACTTTATATTTACATATAATACCACATATACATCGGACACCAGATTGTACGGGTGTTCCACGCATTTCCTGCAAAATGGATACCATTCAGACTTAGATGGCATCCGTATAGCTTCATGTTTTCATAAACACAATTTTAAGGTTGCTTAGACAATACTAAAGAGATCTAAGCCTAGGGGTTAAGATAAAGAAGGTACTGTTCACGATTGGTCATAGAATCCTCCTTCTCTTTATCTTGTTCTTTCTATGTATCTTCTTTGACGCTATAAAACAAAAGGAAAGAAAGAAAATGTTGCTTGGAAGATTCAAAATACCTGTTCCAATAGAGATGATGTATCAACATATTCGTCACTGGAATGAATATTCTCATCCAGTTCGGTTTCTTCTGTAGCCGCAGAACTCTTGCCAGGTATAAGGAAATCACCAGCCTGTTTAGTCAATGTTACATGGAATTGTTAGAACAGGAGCACTTGCAAGCATACTTAGCACATAAAGGACACATATTACATAGAATAAAAATTATGTTACCCCAAAGTTCTGACAACACAAGAATAAAATGTCCAACATGACCAATAAAAAAAACTAGAGCCAATGATGCTCTAGCTATCATGTTGGTAGTTGTGCATTATAGGAATAATAATGGAAATGGTGCACTAACTCCACCAAAAAAACAGCTTCAAACAGCAATGTTTAAAATCTTCATGCGTAGAATGAAAGAAAGTATATCATAAAGTTTCAAAACAAGTAAAATTCTCTTTCTAAAAACAACGATATGATGTCACATGATACCTTCTGCAAAACCATCTTAAACTCCAAAAGTTCATTATATGTCTGCAGTAATCTCTCACTGTTCGAGTTCATTTCCATCAGCTCATGTTCATGCTCAGCAAGTCGTACCTAGGACAATGGAGGCAAAAATAAAACAACTGAAAGTCTACAAGCACTTAGATGAAACATTTTTCATTTCACTCTTCTTCTAAGAGCTTCGTGTCAATTACTCGTTGTGAGGACTGGTAAGCCAGATCTAAGGAGATCAATGGAAACAGAGTTGCATATCACTAACAAATGGAGAAAAATAACCTCTAACTCTTCCAGCTCTATATCTGGTTGCATCCCAGGATTAGGAGGAATCACCACCCCAGCTTTACTTATTTGATCTTTGAGAAACCTCAGTTTTCTAGACATCTCCGCACATCGTTTCACCTGCAAAAAGCGAAGCAGTGCAACCGTCACCTACAGTTTACGTCTATGTGAAGACATTTAACAAAGATAAAAACTTGTGTGAAAAGGGCATACATGCATGCACGTTTCACTCCATTGGCCAGGAAAAACAAGCTCCCACTCATGACAAATTAAATTATACCCAAAAGGATAAACTATAATTAACATTCCAAGACCAACTAAATCTTACCACAAAAGGCAAGTTTACTTAGAAGTATTAGAACCATATCTCACTCTCCATGTGTCTTCTTAGACTTGCTTTTTAATCAACACTTTTTTTAACTGTCTGAGGGTAGTTAGAGAATATTCAGTCACTCAATACATGTGCTTTTTTAGAAGTCACTACTGTGCATTGAAGTCTTGTGAAACTTAAGTCGTGAACACCATTATTCTTATTTTCATGCGCTACACTTCCTGAGTCAGGTTTGTCGGTTAATGGGTTGGAGGCTTCCATTGCTACTATTCAGAAGCTGCAAAATGTTTCTTATATAACTCTGGGAATGGGAAGCAGCTGAAGTCAATTTATAGCTGGGTAATGGCTAAGCCTTCTTCATCTGAGTCACAAATCAGGGGGTTCACACTGGATAGAAAGTAAAGTGAAAATAGCGTACCTGATTCACAAATGTTCTCTGAAAGGGACTCTTGTCACCATTTAACTGCACCAGGAAAATAAACCATCAACCCAGAAAATAGACGAATATTAGGATCTATTTTATCAAAGTCAAGAATATAAAAATACTGATGCTAGTGACACAACTGGAAATCACATAATTAAACAAACCAACTACAAACACGTACAAATTTATCCTATATTTTGAAAGTAACATAAATAAAGTTTTCTATGCTCCAAAGGAGCATTGCTTTTTTCCCCAATAGGTGAAGGGACTTTAAGCGTGTTGAATGGATGTGTGAGCTCCAAGGCACCAATAATTGAGATACGTTTGAAATTTGAATAATACATCTTTCTGTGCAAACCTTCTTTACCGGTCTATACAGCCATTAATTTTTCACTAGCCTGGACCTGTCTAACCTATTTGCGCATTTCTCTGCGTTCCTGCATTCTACCTATATTGGTCTCTTTAAAATATAACTACAATTGTTTTGAATATTCTGTGTGATGGCCACTACCATGAATCTAATGTTCTAATGAATAACAAAGTTGGCTGTTAAGTAAAGGATTCCCAATGCCGATATTTGCCTATATGCAAATGCAAAGTGCAGTAAAAAAAGCGACCAGTATACCAAGTACAATCCTAATACAAATGATATTAGTGAAATACAATGATAGAGCTAGCGTGAACAATACAAAAGAAAAAAGAAAAAGATCATGCCATTGTCCGCTACCATGATTCATGACCCTTACTTCAATAACAACAGATACAACTTAATATCATGGGTTCCACACATATTCTGGGATCAACCTTTCTCAAAATTCCCTAGGTGCAAAAGGACTGGGTAAAACAAAATTACCAAGCTCTAACGATCATCGTAGAATTTATTTGTAAAATAAGAATCATCACTCCAACATTTATCAAGTAAAGGCGGAAAATTAGTTTGTTTTGTAGTTTTGTACTCACTGCAAGCCTGCATCGTAGTGTCTTGGCTGCATCTTTTACATAACATTAAAATGTTAAGCCTAAAAACAAACCATAAAGGAAGCTTCCCTCACAAAAAACAGTAAGTTTCTTTCCTTCCATGGGTGCTGCCATATTCCAACCGAACAACCTCTCGTTCAAAAACGTCCTCCCTATATTAGGGCGATAGTGTGATCACAATGTAAATGTTATTTGGCTGGCAGATTTTTATACCAAACAATCACTCACTGTCTTCCGAACTTTGTTGTTCATCTCCCCTTTACTTCTCACTAAAGGAAGCATAATATATTATTTATTGTAATTTGTAACACCCCAAACCATCTCTTGTTGTTCTATGTGCTCGTCAAGCTGTGAATTGACCCCACTCAAAACAGATGTTCCTCCAAAGGTTGGCTATCCTCAAATTGCTAACCCAAAAATCACTAACAGTGGAGTTCTCAACACATGAGATTTTGAAAAGTATAGTCCATTTGGTCAGCATTACTAGTGTCAATTGCCTTACAAGTGCTAAAGCGAGCTTCTAAAATCTTAACCAGTCCCTTTAATAGTACATGTTGTAAGTCTCGCTACATTTATCCTATCTGACATTCTCCTCCATTTACACTATGCTCTATGTATAGACTCGTTGGAGAACTAACCTAAGATGAATACTGAAGTTGTGTGCTTTTACATTGTGCACTATGACGGCTATGAGGCAATAAAGTAAAATACATTAAAACACACCCTTAACACTACTCTCCATGAAAGTTGGTATTGTGTTACGAGATTACCCGACAGATATTGTTTCCACAATCTAACAACCATCCAATGGCCATACTCTAGACCTTCTACATCCCTTGTTTAGATATCAACATGGATTGTGACTTCCCAAATCTACTTCATACCAAATACTATTAATATCGTAATTACTAATTCATAAACAACACTAATGCAAATACTATTAATATCGTAATTACTAATTCACTGACATAAAATAATACGAGTAATTCACAACCATCAATAACTCCAAGGAAGACTAGATCCCAAGAAATATTTCTTTTCTCTTACACGGAAGTCAAAAAAATTCAGCCAATGAAACACCGAAGTTTAATTAATTGTTCTAGAAATATCATATACCTAGTAAGTGACTAAAAAATCCATACCTCTCTGAATTGGAGGAGGCCAAGTTCACCGAGATAAGAGATGGCCCGATGAGCAGACTCCACTGGGATGATTAATTGAACTAATGTCATTTTCTCTGACCTCATTAGATCCATGGATCAGTGTTACCAGATTCGCAGTTCGCCGGCACGATTTCCGAACTCGTTCGCCCGATTTACGAATTAGTTCGTTCGCGAACTAATTCACCATCACCAACGAACTGAATTTTGAAATAGAAATTGCTCAATCAATCAAGCATGAAAACAACAAAATTCAATCCGAAACAAATACTATTCCCTGATGAGCCCAAGAAATGAACCAGAAATAGGAGAAAAATCTTCAGAGTTTCGACTTTCCACTTTCGAACACCACGAAACTTTTCAATTTTTTCGAGGAAGATGAGGAGGAGGAGGATGATGATGATAAGCGAGGAGGAAATAAAGATGGTATATTAGGAGGAATAGGTTGATTTCAATTTTTTTAAGGTTGATTAGGTGGAGGAAGATGAAAGATGTAGCACTGCAGGTCTTAATGTCTTATGGAGTACAGGTAGACCAGGCAATCCGGGCCGGGCGTCGCCGTCGGTTCAGTTCGGCACGGTTTTTGGGCACGACCGGCCTGACCCGAGTGAAAAATTGTGCCTGGCACGGGCACGACCTGTCCTGTCTCGGGTCGGATCTCGGTGGCGAATTGGGTGAGAAGCCCGTGTCTGGCACGGGTACGGCTCGGTCCGGCACGCTGACAAGCACGGGTCGGGCACGACCCGGGCACGGCGGGCCCAAACCCGAGAAAAATGGTCGTTTTTGGCTGTTGGAGTGCAATGTCTCTTTCTTTTTTTATTTATTTATTTTTCCAATTTTTTTTCCCTATAAATATTCATTTCATTCAACTTTATTTCACACAAATCTTTCTAATATATTTCTAATCTTCTAATCATTTTTATTAATCCTCTCAAATCTTAATACTTTACATTTATACTATTCTAAATTTCTAATATTCTAATCTTATAATATAAGTTATAAAAAATAATTCCTAATCTTATAAAAACTATATATATGTAGACACCCGCATTTGGCTGCTAGTGTCTATAGCAGTTTCCAACAAAATACCTGATGATGATCGGACGCGAACGTGCTTTAACGCGCTCGAATATGGGCTCAAAA
Source organism: Agrostemma githago (assembly GCA_958450325.1). Lineage (NCBI taxonomy): Eukaryota > Viridiplantae > Streptophyta > Magnoliopsida > Caryophyllales > Caryophyllaceae > Agrostemma > Agrostemma githago. The sequence goes on along the minus strand of OY288249.1, from coordinate 54,959,929 downwards.
TCGTTAGTATTTGGCTTGGGCTTTTTACGGAGTATAAATCTCACAAAAACAACCTCAAATTCAGGCCCAGTGGGTCGTTTCCATTCAAATAAGACTAATTTGGGACAAAACCGACACCGAAAATAAAATCGTCTTTTAGCGACCGGGTCAAAACCCGGTCAAAGGCGAATCCGATACAAAAAATTAGCCACATGCGTTTTTAGAAGAGAACCCAACAACCAAAACCTCTTCAATTTAGGATAGGATTTTCTTCCTAAAATCTCTCCTTCGGTTTAAGTGTTTAACCCACTCGATCGAGTGGTTGAGGTCCACTCGATCGAGTAAGTTCACGAACCGGTCGAACCGACCTCAGAACGGGCACTCGATCGAGTGGCCCCAGGCCGGGGTATTTTTTCAATAATACCCCGTCATCCCAACTCATTTTACAACTTTTTTACAACCTTCTCCTACCTCAAACCCTCCATACTTTTAGCCATAATTCCCCCTTAGGCATTCATCATCTTGGCATACACACCATAACTCTCCTATATATACCTCGACGCTCCCGTGCCAAAGCCACATACTAGACGAGCCGATTTGCGAGACAAAGCATGTAAGTTGAGGGTGTAAAATTCAATCCCGACTTCTCCCTTTCTTCCTTCTCTTCTCTTCATTTTTTTTGTTTTTTTTCTTCTTTTTTATTTCTTTTCTTTCGTTACTAGTATCATCATCGAATCACCATAAAATATTCGCCTATACGTATCGAATACGAGGGATGATGGGATAAGGAAACACGAATACGAGAGTATCGCACTTGATGTTGCCGGTCGCTTATCCTATTACCCCGAGAATTTGGTTGTTGAAGCGAATCAACCTAAAAAGAACGTTTTTATTTCGTTTTTAGCGTCGCGTTATTAATCTAGTCTAGCATTTTTATTATCGTTATTATTAAATAATACCGCGTATACATAAATATATAAATTGTTTTCGGATCGAACGTGTTTAACTACGATTCCCGCTACAAGTCCGTTTAATCCCTTTACAAGTCGTAACAGTGGTGGCACCCTTTCGAGGAGCGCCGCCCTAAACACTTAAGGGCGTAACGCGATCGTGGTAATACGTAGTTGAACACGTCCGACACCATTTTTTAGATTGGTACGAAACCCATTGACGCCGAATTAATTGTCACACGATCCGAGAGGATCGACTACAACATTATGACACGGAGGGAATTAAATCCGTCCTAATCCGATTCAAAACAATTTTACAACGTCATTTTCAAATTTTCCGATTTCGGGCTCGTAATCATAAAATACGCGTTACAAGCACCGAAAACCGAGTTGGATATAAATTATGCCATATTTTTATTTGGCTCGGTTGGTTATCAATTTCAAAATCAATAAATTCGGAATTACCACTTCACGAATTTCGAGCAGCAGCTGGAACAGGGGGCACTCGATCGAGTGACACCTCAAAAACGAGGCAGAGGGTCTGTAACAGGGTCACTCGATCGAGTCCCTCCTATGACTCGATCGAGTAGTCCCCTTTGTACTACAACGTGAGCTTTTAACATCGAGTTAGCATTATCAAACATTTTTACGACTTTGGTCATCACGTGTAAAGGCAATCACGTGTCCTTTCTTTTCAAAATCATGCATCATCATTTCATCTTCGAGTCGCTTGATCCGTTTATATTACCGTTACTACATCGTTATTTCGACTTTGCTCGTTATTTTGTTTTGTCCGGGTTGTATTTTCGCCTGCGTAACTTGTAACTTAATCCCGTTTTATTTTGCTTTTATTTGTTTGCGATTTACCGTTTTACAAATAAATCTCGCATGCTAAACCACTTGACGTGAATTGAATGCATTAAAATGACGTAGCAACTTATTCAATTTTCACATATCGTAAAATGTTGCTTGCATAATGTAATCCTCTAGAAAATCTAACGCAATACAATGGCGGAAACACTGTAGAGTTGGGATTAAAACACACTGACAAACTATATCTTATTAAAAGAAATGGTAAGTCAATACAAAGACCATTTTTTACAAAAGGGCTAAATAGAATATTCTCCAAACGGGTTATACAAATCCATAAATTACATGAATAGAGAAAAAGTAGGATCCACGCTACTCGCTAGCTCACACCCAAAACTCAGCAGCAAATATATGTCATGTTATAAACATAACAGCCACGTCAGTGGGGAGTAACTCGGACGTTCTCCCGGCCATATTATATCATATGAAAAAATAATAGTATTATTATATCAAAATATTTAAAAAGAGAAAACATTAAAACGATATAATAAAAATAAGTTTTTGGAGAAAACTTAAAATATTTGTCAACCTGCAAATCAAAACAAATCGATAATAATAAAAATATTCAAAAATGGCGTCATGGATAAGATTAGTGTAGAATCTAGACTTTCACTAGGATAATACTATAAACTAGCTTCGAGAACTGTAGACTTAACTCATAACAGAATCCAGTCTCTACCTAGGCAACTCAACTATAACAAGACTGCGTGGAGCGAGGTCCTGGTTTAAGTAGTGCATACCCCTCCTAGACAACAAATATGTCTAGTTCAGCTGACGGCGACTAACACGATGCGATATTTACCTTTAAGGTCAAAACATACACCCTCCTGGGCGAAACTACGCACAATTCAACGACCAAATGTGCCCCAAATAGACACACCGGCTTTATAGCTGATGGCAAAAACGTACATCTCAGACTATATTACTCTAAACCCACACTTGTCCTTATTCCATAACTCCAAAACAACCATTATCGATATAAACAAAAGATATAATCATTATAAATAATATTAAGAAAAAAGAAATAAACATTTTATATTAAAAGGATAACTTTCTATAAATAGAAACTTACTATTTATAGAAACTTACTCAAAATAGAAATATTGTTATAGAAAATTCGTAAGTTATTAAAAATAAGTGAAATATATTAAAATAGCATTTCTAACGAAATCAACATTTTATTATTATCGTCGTTATCGTAACCTTACTATATGTCTAAATTCGTTACTCAAAATATAAATAAAATATAATAAGTCAATATATAGTATTTTATAAATAATCATAAAATTGAGTTAAAATTATAAATTTTAGAAAATAGATGTTTTAAGAAAAACGATATCAAAATTAATTGAGTCAACGAGTTTTATAAATGAAATGAGATTTACAAAATTTCGAATTATTTTTAACAATTAGCCTTTATTAATAAATAATACAGATTTTACTAAAAATAGTCAGTTGGAAACAAATAAGAAATTATTAGTGAAATTAGTCTCGACTAAAACAGTATTTCAAACAAACAACTATCTTCTAATTTATTAATATAAATCGTAAAACGAAAATTAATTTATTAAATGAATATATAAATCTCGATTATTATATTAAAATACAATTTTAAGTTAAAAATTAGAAATTGACGAAATATGACAAAAATATGAAATCGATATTATTTAGTTACTAGTGTCACGATAACCAACAAAATATTATAACGATCGTAAACAATTAAATTACTAACGATTTATAAAACGATATTGAAAGTTGTAAAAATATAGATAAGACATACGATTCAAAATTAATAATATTAGCAATAATAAATAGCTAAAATTAGAAAAACGAAGTTAAAATATTTACTACATACTACTAAAGTTACCTTCAGTCGATAATCGATCAAACATGTACTCGTTCTTCATAATAGTCCAAGCTTGCCCTTTGAATTTGAAAGTCATGCTCCTACACTTGCTCTTCAATAAAACTTCGAGGCCTTGACAAAGCGGAAACGAACGAGATAGGGACGATGAGAAAAGGGAACCAAGAGTCGGAATCGAGTTGAAAAAGAAGAGACAAATACAACGACGACGACGGAAATAAAAACTGCAGCAACGCATTAACATAAATGGGAAGAGAGGGAGTCAGAAGAGCAAAAGCAAGCGGCAGCACAAATCGACATCAGCAGCAGCAGAGAGAAAAAAATACGGACAACAGCCACATCGACGCGACACAGAAGCAATAACAACATAGAAACATAACGAGAATGAGAAGGAGAAGAAGAAGGAGGAGGAGATCGAAAAGTAGTAGCACGAACAGCACACGACAGCAATAATAACGATCAACAGGACAGTGACTCACGCACTAGCAGCAAAACGCAGCAAAACAACACGTGACAACAGAAATTGGACCCGAACCAAGAACCGAGGACAGAAACATTGATTTAACGGACAAAGGAAGACAAATCAACAAACAAAGCAGTAAACGCAGCAGCAGCAGTTTGAAGAGGAAGCATACAAACAACATACGAACATCAGCCACGAGAAACAACAATGATGACAGAACGAAAAGAAGGAAGCACGGAATAGTTCGTTACCTTTCGTCAAAACAGGAGCAAAATCGGAAAAGGGAGAAGAAGAAGAACAAACGGTCAACAGAAAACACAGACGTCAGTAGCATCAACACGAAACAGCGACACTTGCAGCAGCGAGCAAACAACACGGCAGCAGAAGCATAGCAGCAGTAACATCAACAAAACAACGACAGCATAGAAGCAAAGAGCAGCACCAGCAACACCGAAATAAGAACAGAAACGGCAAAAACAGCGGACGAAAAGAAGAAGAATAAGAAGAATAAAAGAGAAGAAGAAGAAATACTAACGGCAATAGCAGCAGCGTAACAGCAACAGTACGCAGCAGCAACAGTGAACGGAACACGGCAGGGACAGAGGAGGCATGAATCAGCGGAAAAAAAATGAAGAAGGTAAGGACGATGGATGATAGGGTGCTGATTGAGTACTGAAAAACAAACAAAATAAAGGAACGAAAAAGAGGATGTGTGATCAGGGAAACCAAGAGGTGGATGGAGGCTTTTCTTAAAGGGGAATGAACGGGGGAGTGAAGCGGTGGAGTAAAGAAAAGGCAAAGGGAGGAGTATGTAATAAGGGGTTGAATTATCACATAAGTAGGATTAATCAAACATGATTAAATGAATCGGGTTAAAAATACGGATTAAACGAATTTCGTAACGATAAGTTGACACGAATCAAATTAAAACGAGCTAATAAAATTAATAAATAATCGGACCGTCAAATAAAATGAGTAATTAAATTATTCGAGACGAAAAAGAAGCTTATAGAAATAAATAATTAGACGAGGAAATAGTATTTCCCGATAAATAATAAATCTTCGATAAAGTGAATTAAATTGATTTCTCGAGGAAAGGAAATAAATGTTTTTGACGAAACTTAAAATAAATGAGCTTCGAGCCCAAAATAGAAATTCGAGCTTTGTTGTGTGCTAAATTTAGACCGTTTTCCCTCCCATTTAGACCCGTTTTTCCCTCGTTTTGCGAGTTTAGAGGGCGATTATCGCCATATTTTGAGTACTTCTCGCATTAGCGTCCCTCTTGTGCGTTTTACGTGTTTTTGGTAGTTTTTCTATCAATTTTAATAGGATTTGGCACCGAAATCACGATCGAGCTTCCACGAGCACAAGATAAGGGAACACCGTCCAAAGAGCAAAGCACACAACTTAAAGTTCAAAGCCATCCAATCATACGACGAAGAATGAGACAAGAAAAGAGGCCAGAAATATGACCGGGTGAAATTTCACCCGATGAAACACCACCGGGCGAAGTTTCGCCCGACGGTAAATTTGCCTCCCCGAAGATTTTCCGAGCTTCTCCACCGGGCGAAATGACCGGACGAAATTTCGCCCACCGGGTGAAATTTCGCCCGATGGTGAAAGTGTCCAAAAAATGCAAAACTGGAAAAAGTTCACCGGGTGAAACCACCGAGTGAAATTTCACCCGACGGTATTGGTCCGTGCACGAGAGGGCAAAGTTCCACCTCATGAAGATTAAAGGGTGATTGTCTCACTAATGGAGCAAAAAGTTGGATTTGGGCTCTAGGTTAACAACCCATTAAGTCATTACTATATATACATCTACCCTAGTTAGTTGCCTATTACCTCTTCATTAAGCTTAGGAGGGATGAAGTAAAAGGCATCCATTAGTAAACAATTCTAGTAATACTCTAGTAGTAATCCTCCATAATTCTAGTAGTTTACATAGTAATTTAGTAGTAGATCTTCCTAGTTTTCATCAACAATTCTCTAGATCTCAAGTTTGTAGAAGATTGTTCCAAGTTTTGTTTGAAGATTTGTGGGGATTGTTGAAGGATTAGTGACAAGTTCTTCATTCTCTTCATCAAAGATTCAATCTTTATTTATGCAATCTTCCTATTTATTGTAGATCTTCATAGATGGTACACTTCATCAAAGATAGTTTCCTTATTTTCTCTAGATCTAGTTATTATCCATGCTTTAGTTAACTTCTCCTTTATTAATGTTTTGTTGTCTTCCATCATGATTAGTGAGTAGATTTCTTGTTGGGGGGTTTAGGGATGAGGACTTGGATTATTTGAATTAAGGGATGTTGGTGGGTTGCTTGCTTGTTGGTTTATCTTGTTTATGGTTGTTGTGTCATTGTTGTTTCAGTCCGACAAACTAGACCGACCTTGACTCATTTCTATCAATATAGGGAAACTCGGGGTAGAAATTACCTTAACTTGAGACTGACACTTCTTCACCGCGAAAGTGGGTTTTTAGGTGGGTTGGGTGAAGAAACCGAAAGGTGGCATTCTCTCTTTATCAATGTTGCGACAAAAACCCGATTCCAACCTTCTTAGACTCCAATTTCCGAATCCCGACTTCCCCCTAACACCTTTTCCTAGATTGATTACCTCTAGCTACCTCCATCTTTATTTCTCTAGTGTAGACTCGACCCTTAGAAACCACCCCCCTTTAGATTCCAAACACGCCGCTTTTAACTCGATACTACGCTTCGTTCCCTGTGGACCGACCTCGACTTAGGCATTCTCTCTTTATCAATGTTGCGACAAAAACCCGATTCCGACCTTCTTAGACTCCAATTTCCGAATCCCGACTTCCCCCTAACACCTTTTCCTAGATTGATTACCTCTAGCTACCTCCATCTTTATTTCTCTAGTGTAGACTCGACCCTTAGAAACCACCCCCCTCTAGATTCCAAACACGCCGCTTTTAACTCGATACTTGATGCGTTCGATTTATATATGATTATTATGTCTTTTACGCACGCATTTCCATGCATATCGAGTAGCATTATCTACTATTTTCCCCCGAATTTGATACTTTGTGGTATTGTTGCATCTTTTGTAGGGAATGGACCCGTTGGTGCATAAACAAGGCAAAAATCGTGCTTAAAGATGAAATCTTTTGCGAAATAAGAAAAGAGAATGATCGTTTCCAAATGGGTCTACTTAAAACGTGAATATCTTGAGTTTTACAACTCCAATTGAGCTGATTCAAGTTGCGTTGGAAAGCTCTTTCTCTTAGCTTTTTAACGGTATCTTACACGCCCGATTTGAAGAAGTAACGAAGAAATGGCAAGCGTTTGAAGTTGAGCGCGCAGTGCTGAGAACGGAAACAAGTCAATAGTAGTCGACCGACTATCATAATAGTCGACCGACTATCATAATAGTCGACCGACTATCCAAATAGTCGACCGACTATCCAAAATAGTCGACCGACTATTCTCGAGAATGGACGAAGACCGAGACTTTCCTAATTTGATGTTTAGGGTTAATAAGACTTTTAGGCTTTTGTTTTAGATTAGTATTTAAGAAACTATTAGACTAGAATTCTACAACTTCTCCATACTTTTTACTTTAACTTCTCCCTTATTCTCTTTTGCTTCTCCTTAGACTCTTATTTAGATTTCTTCTCCTTATTCTCTTAGAATTATTCTAGTTTAATTTCTTCCTTTAAAACTCAAGATTGCAACATTCTAATCACCTTCATTCCTTTTGGTAATTTTGTCTAATCTTTCTTCCTTCTTCCTTCTTCCTCGTTCTTGATTGTACTTCTTCATATTTACTTATTCTTAATCTTTGTTTTATGTTTGTTGTAATTTTATTATTATTCGTCATGTTTAATCTAGTAAAATCTTTTATTAATATTGTTGTTCTTGATTTAATTATGAGTAGCTAATTTCCCTTGCTAGGATTTAGGGGATCCATGAATTGAATATGATTGCTAATTAGTTTATAGATCTGTCTACGATATTGCGTCTGAGTTGTTAATTGTAGCATTTAATTGAGATTAATTGATTAAGTCGACGTAATTGATTAATTGAATTGGTGAACTCGAACCTAAGATCGGAAGCCTGGTAAGAGTTAGACCTGCTACAACACATTAGTTTGCCCTAATAAGATCGGAAGCCGTTAGAAGCATTCTAGGGTGAATAGCGGACCGGAAGGACCTTTTCACTACCCCTTAGACCAATATCTGCGACAGACCTGTGACCTAGACCGTGACCGTAGGAAATTCATGGTGAACCGACGATCCTAGTTTTCTCTCTATATTTATTCATCTTATTTATTTTAGTTATTTCTTCTCCTTTAATTCTCTTTCTTTCACTACTTTAGTTTAGTTAACCCAATTACAAACCCCTGATTTGGTTACTTAGATAGACTTAAGTTGCAAGTAGAATTTATTTGTCTCCTTGTGGATACGATCCTGACTTCCCTAGCTATATTTTTAGTTAGACCTAAGTTGGTTATCTTTGATAGGTATACGACTAGCTTATCAAATTTTGGCGCCGTTGCCGGGGAGACGGTTAATTTTACTTGTCGTTTTAGTTTATCTTCTGTCTCAGGGAACTACAGTTTCTTGAGACGATTATTATTTTTATTTTATTTATTTATTTATTATTATTATTATTATTTAGTTTTATTTATTTATTTATTATTATTATTATTTAGTTTTATTTTTCTTATTTATTTATTATTTATATTTATATTTTTATTCTCAATTTTTTTCCACCATTATGACTATCTTCTACTTCCCTCAGTTTGAACATGAGCCACTGCATATTTATTTTGATAGACTTGACTCTTTTATTACTCAAAATGGTTATCATGTGAGTGTGTGGGAGGTGAGTCATATGATTTATGATGGTGTCGATGACGCGACACGGGCTTATATTGAGGAAAACTGTGAAGGCATGTTTAAATACATGTCTTATGTGAAACGATGGGCGCTACTCCAATATTTAATCCGAAACAGTTTGGAGTATGAGATAAAGAGGAAAGCTGAGATATCGGAGCTTAAGGCGATGATGCAACAACTTATAGATATGGTAACTTTAAAGGAAAACGAGCATGATACTCCATGTAAGTTAGATACTAAAGTTAATTTCTCACATTCCACTGACTATGTTATGACTGAATCTGTTGCATCTATTAGACAGGACATATGCCCATTGGAGGAAGATGTTGATGATGTGTATAGTGTTCAGTCCCAAATCGTTCCCCAAACCCCTATGATTTCTAACTTGATGCAGGATGATGACTTGCATTCCTTGGATACTTGTGAACCATCTTATTCTTCTTCGCAACTTTCACACCCTTTAGTCAAATATTCTTCTCATTTTGTGAATGTTGTTGTGGCAAACAATGATTGTGAGATGGAAAGTGTTATATTTGAGGAAAACGCGTGTTTGGATGCTTTGACTGATGTTTTTTCTGAGGATAACATTGAGGATTTTGGTTCATGTGAATTTGAGAGTGTGTCATTTGATGTCAATTTTGAGGTTTTGGAAAGAGAGATGAACAAAGGAGAAGCCCGTGAGCGTGAGAGAAAAGATCAAATGGACGAGAGTCGGGAAGAGAGTGTACCTTTGAATGATACTTTGAGTGAAGAGAGTTTCAGCATCGAGGATACTTGGGATTGCGAATCTGATTTCTGTGAAAAACCTGTTTTAGAGAAATTTGACTTTTCCCATTGTTTTGAAGAGGAATCTCCTTCACCCGTTGATTATCTTGATCTCGATTCCCTTACACCTTCGCTTGAGCCTATGATTATGGATGAGGATTGTGGGACTCTTTTAGAAGAGATTGTTTTGGCTCTTGGTTGCTCGTTTGATGGTTGTTTGCTTAAGAACATTGAAGATGGCGATCATAACAACTTTTTCGAAGAAGGTGAAAAATATAAGTTTGATGTTTTGAGTAGTTTTGAGTTATTTGACTCTCCTCTTGTGCAATTTGTGTCAAATGATAAGACTTGGGCTAATTTTGAGATATTTGGTTTGTATGTCTTTTCTCATAAACTGCTCACTACTCTTCTTACTTATCATACTTATTATTGGTCATGCTTGTTGATGTTGATTTCCTATGACCACTTTGCTGCTGATTGGTCTAGCTTGTTTGACAAGCTAATGCGGTCGTTGACTAGTTTTTTAGGTGATTCATTAGGTTGCTGAGATATGTTCTATATATATATATATATATATATATTTTTTTTTTTGCTTCTCTTGTGTGTTTTTTTTGTTTTGTTGTTTTTTGTGTGTAGGTACCGTTTTTTGCGACGGAGACATCGACAATTCCGATTATGAAGAGGATGCTTCGATGCGGTTTGAGGATGTCTCCTTTATATGTATCTTGTAAGTAGTCTCATTTTTTTTCTTTTGCACTTTCATCGTCTTTCATATCTTTCCCCATATTTTTTTATGCCTCTTATTATTTGCTGTACAATGAGGGCATTGTGTGATTTGGTTTGGGGAGAGTATGCATCTGTTGTTTTCATCCATCTGCATATTTATTGCATTTTCGCATGCATAAATAAAATCACAAAAATATGTTTTTTTTTTCATATAGTCGAGTCGGAATGGTTATATAATGATGATGATATTGCTTTTATGTCTTCATTAGCTTGCTTATGCCTTGCATCGTTAGCGTTTTTGTATACAGTTACATGCATCATTCTCTTGTCATTGATTGACTTTACTGAACGAATAAACTTGACTCATTGTTGGCAAACTACTCAGATTTGTAAGGAATTAGAGCCTTAAACTGATGACATTCATGATCAGTTTCATTTAGGTAGTTGAGAGTAGTACTCCTTATAAGACATGTAACATCAAATTGCATAAGCATGACATTCGTCTCTTAGGTACCTGTATGCATTTGACTCGTGGTTTTGACATGTGCGAAAAAGGCAAATCATTTCTTTTAATTAATTCCCATGAGCCTCACATAGCCAAATTAACCTGTTTGACCCGTTTATCAACTACATGCCAAATATAGCCTACCCTAGTCAAGCTAGTAGATTAGTTGGACGAAATTATTATTTTTCGGGTTAATTTTGGAACCAAGATATTGGAAAAGAAAAAAAGGGAATTGGAAAAAAAATGAATTGAGAAAAAAAAAATGAAAAAAAAGAGAAAAAATTCAATGAAAAAAAAAATTGAATGGAAAAAAAGAAGAAAAGGAAATAAAGGAAAGAAAAATGAATGAAGTGAAACTAGAAGAAGAATGTGTTTTTGCTATGAGAAAAGAATTGATCTCTCTAATTTCATAGTTATTAGTGGGAAGCGGTTTTGATAAGGCGTTTTTTTTGCTATGTCTGATTTCTTCGACTGGAATTTGGTGAGAACGGGATGTTATTTATTGATGGGTGTAAGGAATACTAGCTTGGCTTTTAACTCCACATATCCATATCGTTTTGCCCCTTCTTACCCGATTAGCCTAACTTTATACTATATGTAAGTCCTTGGCACGTGTCTGTTCCCGATAGAATGCGTATGTACGGTTATTAGAGATTGATTTCATGTTAGATTGCATGCATGTTCTTGTAGGTCGCAGTTTAGGTGAGTGCTTTGTCTTTCCGTTTTTACATAAACTCACAATATCACCCCATTTGTGTGATGAGCGATCCGTGAGAGTCCGACATAGACGAGTCTTGCAAGGTTGAAGGTTCAGTATTGTTGTCATTGGTTAAGCTTGTTGTATGTGGTTGTTTACATTGACTTTAATCGTTGCGCATTGGTTTGAGTAACTTTGAAGCATACTCCGCTATGAGTTATATACATTCCATTAGGATTGAGTTCATCGTTTTGTGCTTGCTTGAGGACAAGCAAGGGTTCGGTTTGGGGAGGTTTGATGCGTTCGATTTATATATGATTATTATGTCTTTTACGCACGCATTTCCATGCATATCGAGTAGCATTATCTACTATTTTCCCCCGAATTTGATACTTTGTGGTCTTGTTGCATATTTTGTAGGGAATGGACCCGTTGGTGCATAAACAAGGCAAAAATCGTGCTTAAAGATGAAATCTTTTGCGAAATAAGAAAAGAGAATGATCGTTTCCAAATGGGTCTACTTAAAACGTGAATATCTTGAGTTTTACAACTCCAATTGAGCTGATTCAAGTTGCGTTGGAAAGCTCTTTCTCTTAGCTTTTTAACGGTATCTTAAACGCCCGATTTGAAGAAGTAACGAAGAAATGGCAAGCGTTTGAAGTTGAGCGCGCAGTGCTGAGAACGGAAACAAGTCAATAATAGTCGACCGACTATCATAATAGTCGACCGACTATCCAAATAGTCGACCGACTATCCAAAATAGTCGACCGACTATTCTCGAGAATGGACGAAGACCGAGACTTTCCTAATTTGATGTTTAGGGTTAATAAGACTTTTAGGCTTTTGTTTTAGATTAGTATTTAAGAAACTATTAGACTAGAATTCTACAACTTCTCCATACTTTTTACTTTAACTTCTCCCTTATTCTCTTTTGCTTCTCCTTAGACTCTTATTTAGATTTCTTCTCCTTATTCTCTTAGAATTATTCTAGTTTAATTTCTTCCTTTAAAACTCAAGATTGCAACATTCTAATCACCTTCATTCCTTTTGGTAATTTTGTCTAATCTTTCTTCCTTCTTCCTTCTTCCTCGTTCTTGATTGTACTTCTTCATATTTACTTATTCTTAATCTTTGTTTTATGTTTGTTGTAATTTTATTATTATTCGTCATGTTTAATCTAGTAAAATCTTTTATTAATATTGTTGTTCTTGATTTAATTATGAGTAGCTAATTTCCCTTGCTAGGATTTAGGGGATCCATGAATTGAATATGATTGCTAATTAGTTTATAGATCTGTCTACGATATTGCGTCTGAGTTGTTAATTGTAGCATTTAATTGAGATTAATTGATTAAGTCGACGTAATTGATTAATTGAATTGGTGAACTCGAACCTAAGATCGGAAGCCTGGTAAGAGTTAGACCTGCTACAACACATTAGTTTGCCCTAATAAGATCGGAAGCCGTTAGAAGCATTCTAGGGTGAATAGCGGACCGGAAGGACCTTTTCACTACCCCTTAGACCAATATCTGCGACAGACCTGTGACCTAGACCGTGACCGTAGGAAATTCATGGTGAACCGACGATCCTAGTTTTCTCTCTATATTTATTCATCTTATTTATTTTAGTTATTTCTTCTCCTTTAATTCTCTTTCTTTCACTACTTTAGTTTAGTTAACCCAATTACAAACCCCTGATTTGGTTACTTAGATAGACTTAAGTTGCAAGTAGAATTTATTTGTCTCCTTGTGGATACGATCCTGACTTCCCTAGCTATATTTTTAGTTAGACCTAAGTTGGTTATCTTTGATAGGTATACGACTAGCTTATCAAATTTTGGCGCCGTTGCCGGGGAGACGGTTAATTTTACTTGTCGTTTTAGTTTATCTTCTGTCTCAGGGAACTACAGTTTCTTGAGACGATTATTATTTTTATTTTATTTATTTATTTATTATTATTATTATTATTTAGTTTTATTTATTTATTTATTATTATTATTATTTAGTTTTATTTTTCTTATTTATTTATTATTTATATTTATATTTTTATTCTCAATTTTTTTCCACCATTATGACTATCTTCTACTTCCCTCAGTTTGAACATGAGCCACTGCATATTTATTTTGATAGACTTGACTCTTTTATTACTCAAAATGGTTATCATGTGAGTGTGTGGGAGGTGAGTCATATGATTTATGATGGTGTCGATGACGCGACACGGGCTTATATTGAGGAAAACTGTGAAGGCATGTTTAAATACATGTCTTATGTGAAACGATGGGCGCTACTCCAATATTTAATCCGAAACAGTTTGGAGTATGAGATAAAGAGGAAAGCTGAGATATCGGAGCTTAAGGCGATGATGCAACAACTTATAGATATGGTAACTTTAAAGGAAAACGAGCATGATACTCCATGTAAGTTAGATACTAAAGTTAATTTCTCACATTCCACTGACTATGTTATGACTGAATCTGTTGCATCTATTAGACAGGACATATGCCCATTGGAGGAAGATGTTGATGATGTGTATAGTGTTCAGTCCCAAATCGTTCCCCAAACCCCTATGATTTCTAACTTGATGCAGGATGATGACTTGCATTCCTTGGATACTTGTGAACCATCTTATTCTTCTTCGCAACTTTCACACCCTTTAGTCAAATATTCTTCTCATTTTGTGAATGTTGTTGTGGCAAACAATGATTGTGAGATGGAAAGTGTTATATTTGAGGAAAACGTGTGTTTGGATGCTTTGACTGATGTTTTTTCTGAGGATAACATTGAGGATTTTGGTTCATGTGAATTTGAGAGTGTGTCATTTGATGTCAATTTTGAGGTTTTGGAAAGAGAGATGAACAAAGGAGAAGCCCGTGAGCGTGAGAGAAAAGATCAAATGGACGAGAGTCGGGAAGAGAGTGTACCTTTGAATGATACTTTGAGTGAAGAGAGTTTCAGCATCGAGGATACTTGGGATTGCGAATCTGATTTCTGTGAAAAAACCTGTTTTAGAGAAATTTGACTTTTCCCATTGTTTTGAAGAGGAATCTCCTTCACCCGTTGATTATCTTGATCTCGATTCCCATACACCTTCGCTTGAGCCTATGATTATGGATGAGGATTGTGGGACTCTTTTAGAAGAGATTGTTTTGGCTCTTGGTTGCTCGTTTGATGGTTGTTTGCTTAAGAACATTGAAGATGGCGATCATAACAACTTTTTCGAAGAAGGTGAAAAATATAAGTTTGATGTTTTGAGTAGTTTTGAGTTATTTGACTCTCCTCTTGTGCAATTTGTGTCAAATGATAAGACTTGGGCTAATTTTGAGATATTTGGTTTGTATGTCTTTTCTCATAAACTGCTCACTACTCTTCTTACTTATCATACTTATTATTGGTCATGCTTGTTGATGTTGATTTCCTATGACCACTTTGCTGCTGATTGGTCTAGCTTGTTTGACAAGCTAATGCGGTCGTTGACTAGTTTTTTAGGTGATTCATTAGGTTGCTGAGATATGTTCTATATATATATATATATATATATATATATTTTTTTTTTTTTTTTTGCTTCTCTTGTGTGTTTTTTTTGTTTTGTTGTTTTTTGTGTGTAGGTACCGTTTTTTGCGACGGAGACATCGACAATTCCGATTATGAAGAGGATGCTTCGATGCGGTTTGAGGATGTCTCCTTTATATGTATCTTGTAAGTAGTCTCATTTTTTTTCTTTTGCACTTTCATCGTCTTTCATATCTTTCCCCATATTTTTTTATGCCTCTTATTATTTGCTGTACAATGAGGGCATTGTGTGATTTGGTTTGGGGAGAGTATGCATCTGTTGTTTTCATCCATCTGCATATTTATTGCATTTTCGCATGCATAAATAAAATCACAAAAATATGTTTTTTTTTTTCATATAGTCGAGTCGGAATGGTTATATAATGATGATGATATTGCTTTTATGTCTTCATTAGCTTGCTTATGCCTTGCATCGTTAGCGTTTTTGTATACAGTTACATGCATCATTCTCTTGTCATTGATTGACTTTACTGAACGAATAAACTTGACTCATTGTTGGCAAACTACTCAGATTTGTAAGGAATTAGAGCCTTAAACTGATGACATTCATGATCAGTTTCATTTAGGTAGTTGAGAGTAGTACTCCTTATAAGACATGTAACATCAAATTGCATAAGCATGACATTCGTCTCTTAGGTACCTGTATGCATTTGACTCGTGGTTTTGACATGTGCGAAAAAGGCAAATCCTTTCTTTTAATTAATTCCCATGAGCCTCACATAGCCAAATTAACCTGTTTGACCCGTTTATCAACTACATGCCAAATATAGCCTACCCTAGTCAAGCTAGTAGATTAGTTGGACGAAATTATTATTTTTCGGGTTAATTTTGGAACCAAGATATTGGAAAAGAAAAAAAGGGAATTGGAAAAAAAATGAATTGAGAAAAAAAAAATGAAAAAAAAGAGAAAAAATTCAATGAAAAAAAAAATTGAATGGAAAAAAAGAAGAAAAGGAAATAAAGGAAAGAA
This sequence comes from Agrostemma githago, assembly GCA_958450325.1. Classification (NCBI taxonomy): domain Eukaryota; kingdom Viridiplantae; phylum Streptophyta; class Magnoliopsida; order Caryophyllales; family Caryophyllaceae; genus Agrostemma; species Agrostemma githago. The sequence goes on along the minus strand of OY288249.1, from coordinate 54,943,706 downwards.
AAATGAATGAAGTGAAACTAGAAGAAGAATGTGTTTTTGCTATGAGAAAAGAATTGATCTCTCTAATTTCATAGTTATTAGTGGGAAGCGGTTTTGATAAGGCGTTTTTTTTGCTATGTCTGATTTCTTCGACTGGAATTTGGTGAGAACGGGATGTTATTTATTGATGGGTGTAAGGAATACTAGCTTGGCTTTTAACTCCACATATCCATATCGTTTTGCCCCTTCTTACCCGATTAGCCTCACTTTATACTATATGTAAGTCCTTGGCACGTGTCTGTTCCCGATAGAATGCGTATGTACGGTTATTAGAGATTGATTTCATGTTAGATTGCATGCATGTTCTTGTAGGTCGCAGTTTAGGTGAGTGCTTTGTCTTTCCGTTTTTACATAAACTCACAATATCACCCCATTTGTGTGATGAGCGATCCGTGAGAGTCCGACATAGACGAGTCTTGCAAGGTTGAAGGTTCAGTATTGTTGTCATTGGTTAAGCTTGTTGTATGTGGTTGTTTACATTGACTTTAATCGTTGCGCATTGGTTTGAGTAACTTTGAAGCATACTCCGCTATGAGTTATATACATTCCATTAGGATTGAGTTCATCGTTTTGTGCTTGCTTGAGGACAAGCAAGGGTTCGGTTTGGGGAGGTTTGATGCGTTCGATTTATATATGATTATTATGTCTTTTACGCACGCATTTCCATGCATATCGAGTAGCATTATCTACTATTTTCCCCCGAATTTGATACTTTGTGGTCTTGTTGCATATTTTGTAGGGAATGGACCCGTTGGTGCATAAACAAGGCAAAAATCGTGCTTAAAGATGAAATCTTTTGCGAAATAAGAAAAGAGAATGATCGTTTCCAAATGGGTCTACTTAAAACGTGAATATCTTGAGTTTTACAACTCCAATTGAGCTGATTCAAGTTGCGTTGGAAAGCTCTTTCTCTTAGCTTTTTAACGGTATCTTACACGCCCGATTTGAAGAAGTAACGAAGAAATGGCAAGCGTTTGAAGTTGAGCGCGCAGTGTTGAGAACGGAAACAAGTCAATAATAGTCGACCGACTATCATAATAGTCGACCGACTATCCAAATAGTCGACCGACTATCCAAAATAGTCGACCGACTATTCTCGAGAATGGACGAAGACCGAGACTTTCCTAATTTGATGTTTAGGGTTAATAAGACTTTTAGGCTTTTGTTTTAGATTAGTATTTAAGAAACTATTAGACTAGAATTCTACAACTTCTCCATACTTTTTACTTTAACTTCTCCCTTATTCTCTTTTGCTTCTCCTTAGACTCTTATTTAGATTTCTTCTCCTTATTCTCTTAGAATTATTCTAGTTTAATTTCTTCCTTTAAAACTCAAGATTGCAACATTCTAATCACCTTCATTCCTTTTGGTAATTTTGTCTAATCTTTCTTCCTTCTTCCTTCTTCCTCGTTCTTGATTGTACTTCTTCATATTTACTTATTCTTAATCTTTGTTTTATGTTTGTTGTAATTTTATTATTATTCGTCATGTTTAATCTAGTAAAATCTTTTATTAATATTGTTGTTCTTGATTTAATTATGAGTAGCTAATTTCCCTTGCTAGGATTTAGGGGATCCATGAATTGAATATGATTGCTAATTAGTTTATAGATCTGTCTACGATATTGCGTCTGAGTTGTTAATTGTAGCATTTAATTGAGATTAATTGATTAAGTCGACGTAATTGATTAATTGAATTGGTGAACTCGAACCTAAGATCGGAAGCCTGGTAAGAGTTAGACCTGCTACAACACATTAGTTTGCCCTAATAAGATCGGAAGCCGTTAGAAGCATTCTAGGGTGAATAGCGGACCGGAAGGACCTTTTCACTACCCCTTAGACCAATATCTGCGACAGACCTGTGACCTAGACCGTGACCGTAGGAAATTCATGGTGAACCGACGATCCTAGTTTTCTCTCTATATTTATTCATCTTATTTATTTTAGTTATTTCTTCTCCTTTAATTCTCTTTCTTTCACTACTTTAGTTTAGTTAACCCAATTACAAACCCCTGATTTGGTTACTTAGATAGACTTAAGTTGCAAGTAGAATTTATTTGTCTCCTTGTGGATACGATCCTGACTTCCCTAGCTATATTTTTAGTTAGACCTAAGTTGGTTATCTTTGATAGGTATACGACTAGCTTATCAAATTTTGGCGCCGTTGCCGGGGAGACGGTTAATTTTACTTGTCGTTTTAGTTTATCTTCTGTCTCAGGGAACTACAGTTTCTTGAGACGATTATTATTTTTATTTTATTTATTTATTATTATTATTATTATTATTATTTAGTTTTATTTATTTATTTATTATTATTATTATTTAGTTTTATTTTTCTTATTTATTTATTATTTATATTTATATTTTTATTCTCAATTTTTTTTCCACCATTATGACTATCTTCTACTTCCCTCAGTTTGAACATGAGCCACTGCATATTTATTTTGATAGACTTGACTCTTTTATTACTCAAAATGGTTATCATGTGAGTGTGTGGGAGGTGAGTCATATGATTTATGATGGTGTCGATGACGCGACACGGGCTTATATTGAGGAAAACTGTGAAGGCATGTTTAAATACATGTCTTATGTGAAACGATGGGCGCTACTCCAATATTTAATCCGAAACAGTTTGGAGTATGAGATAAAGAGGAAAGCTGAGATATCGGAGCTTAAGGCGATGATGCAACAACTTATAGATATGGTAACTTTAAAGGAAAACGAGCATGATACTCCATGTAAGTTAGATACTAAAGTTAATTTCTCACATTCCACTGACTATGTTATGACTGAATCTGTTGCATCTATTAGACAGGACATATGCCCATTGGAGGAAGATGTTGATGATGTGTATAGTGTTCAGTCCCAAATCGTTCCCCAAACCCCTATGATTTCTAACTTGATGCAGGATGATGACTTGCATTCCTTGGATACTTGTGAACCATCTTATTCTTCTTCGCAACTTTCACACCCTTTAGTCAAATATTCTTCTCATTTTGTGAATGTTGTTGTGGCAAACAATGATTGTGAGATGGAAAGTGTTATATTTGAGGAAAACGCGTGTTTGGATGCTTTGACTGATGTTTTTTCTGAGGATAACATTGAGGATTTTGGTTCATGTGAATTTGAGAGTGTGTCATTTGATGTCAATTTTGAGGTTTTGGAAAGAGAGATGAACAAAGGAGAAGCCCGTGAGCGTGAGAGAAAAGATCAAATGGACGAGAGTCGGGAAGAGAGTGTACCTTTGAATGATACTTTGAGTGAAGAGAGTTTCAGCATCGAGGATACTTGGGATTGCGAATCTGATTTCTGTGAAAAACCTGTTTTAGAGAAATTTGACTTTTCCCATTGTTTTGAAGAGGAATCTCCTTCACCCGTTGATTATCTTGATCTCGATTCCCTTACACCTTCGCTTGAGCCTATGATTATGGATGAGGATTGTGGGACTCTTTTAGAAGAGATTGTTTTGGCTCTTGGTTGCTCGTTTGATGGTTGTTTGCTTAAGAACATTGAAGATGGCGATCATAACAACTTTTTCGAAGAAGGTGAAAAATATAAGTTTGATGTTTTGAGTAGTTTTGAGTTATTTGACTCTCCTCTTGTGCAATTTGTGTCAAATGATAAGACTTGGGCTAATTTTGAGATATTTGGTTTGTATGTCTTTTCTCATAAACTGCTCACTACTCTTCTTACTTATCATACTTATTATTGGTCATGCTTGTTGATGTTGATTTCCTATGACCACTTTGCTGCTGATTGGTCTAGCTTGTTTGACAAGCTAATGCGGTCGTTGACTAGTTTTTTAGGTGATTCATTAGGTTGCTGAGATATGTTCTATATATATATATATTTTTTTTTTTTTGCTTCTCTTGTGTGTTTTTTTTGTTTTGTTGTTTTTTGTGTGTAGGTACCGTTTTTTGCGACGGAGACATCGACAATTCCGATTATGAAGAGGATGCTTCGATGCGGTTTGAGGATGTCTCCTTTATATGTATCTTGTAAGTAGTCTCATTTTTTTTCTTTTGCACTTTCATCGTCTTTCATATCTTTCCCCATATTTTTTTATGCCTCTTATTATTTGCTGTACAATGAGGGCATTGTGTGATTTGGTTTGGGGAGAGTATGCATCTGTTGTTTTCATCCATCTGCATATTTATTGCATTTTCGCATGCATAAATAAAATCACAAAAATATGTTTTTTTTTTCATATAGTCGAGTCGGAATGGTTATATAATGATGATGATATTGCTTTTATGTCTTCATTAGCTTGCTTATGCCTTGCATCGTTAGCGTTTTTGTATACAGTTACATGCATCATTCTCTTGTCATTGATTGACTTTACTGAACGAATAAACTTGACTCATTGTTGGCAAACTACTCAGATTTGTAAGGAATTAGAGCCTTAAACTGATGACATTCATGATCAGTTTCATTTAGGTAGTTGAGAGTAGTACTCCTTATAAGACATGTAACATCAAATTGCATAAGCATGACATTCGTCTCTTAGGTACCTGTATGCATTTGACTCGTGGTTTTGACATGTGCGAAAAAGGCAAATCATTTCTTTTAATTAATTCCCATGAGCCTCACATAGCCAAATTAACCTGTTTGACCCGTTTATCAACTACATGCCAAATATAGCCTACCCTAGTCAAGCTAGTAGATTAGTTGGACGAAATTATTATTTTTCGGGTTAATTTTGGAACCAAGATATTGGAAAAGAAAAAAAGGGAATTGGAAAAAAAATGAATTGAGAAAAAAAAAATGAAAAAAAAGAGAAAAAATTCAATGAAAAAAAAAATTGAATGGAAAAAAAGAAGAAAAGGAAATAAAGGAAAGAAAAATGAATGAAGTGAAACTAGAAGAAGAATGTGTTTTTGCTATGAGAAAAGAATTGATCTCTCTAATTTCATAGTTATTAGTGGGAAGCGGTTTTGATAAGGCGTTTTTTTTGCTATGTCTGATTTCTTCGACTGGAATTTGGTGAGAACGGGATGTTATTTATTGATGGGTGTAAGGAATACTAGCTTGGCTTTTAACTCCACATATCCATATCGTTTTGCCCCTTCTTACCCGATTAGCCTCACTTTATACTATATGTAAGTCCTTGGCACGTGTCTGTTCCCGATAGAATGCGTATGTACGGTTATTAGAGATTGATTTCATGTTAGATTGCATGCATGTTCTTGTAGGTCGCAGTTTAGGTGAGTGCTTTGTCTTTCCGTTTTTACATAAACTCACAATATCACCCCATTTGTGTGATGAGCGATCCGTGAGAGTCCGACATAGACGAGTCTTGCAAGGTTGAAGGTTCAGTATTGTTGTCATTGGTTAAGCTTGTTGTATGTGGTTGTTTACATTGACTTTAATCGTTGCGCATTGGTTTGAGTAACTTTGAAGCATACTCCGCTATGAGTTATATACATTCCATTAGGATTGAGTTCATCGTTTTGTGCTTGCTTGAGGACAAGCAAGGGTTCGGTTTGGGGAGGTTTGATGCGTTCGATTTATATATGATTATTATGTCTTTTACGCACGCATTTCCATGCATATCGAGTAGCATTATCTACTATTTTCCCCCGAATTTGATACTTTGTGGTCTTGTTGCATATTTTGTAGGGAATGGACCCGTTGGTGCATAAACAAGGCAAAAATCGTGCTTAAAGATGAAATCTTTTGCGAAATAAGAAAAGAGAATGATCGTTTCCAAATGGGTCTACTTAAAACGTGAATATCTTGAGTTTTACAACTCCAATTGAGCTGATTCAAGTTGCGTTGGAAAGCTCTTTCTCTTAGCTTTTTAACGGTATCTTACACGCCCGATTTGAAGAAGTAACGAAGAAATGGCAAGCGTTTGAAGTTGAGCGCGCAGTGTTGAGAACGGAAACAAGTCAATAATAGTCGACCGACTATCATAATAGTCGACCGACTATCCAAATAGTCGACCGACTATTCTCGAGAATGGACGAAGACCGAGACTTTCCTAATTTGATGTTTAGGGTTAATAAGACTTTTAGGCTTTTGTTTTAGATTAGTATTTAAGAAACTATTAGACTAGAATTCTACAACTTCTCCATACTTTTTACTTTAACTTCTCCCTTATTCTCTTTTGCTTCTCCTTAGATTCTTATTTAGATTTCTTCTCCTTATTCTCTTAGAATTATTCTAGTTTAATTTCTTCCTTTAAAACTCAAGATTGCAACATTCTAATCACCTTCATTCCTTTTGGTAATTTTGTCTAATCTTTCTTCCTTCTTCCTTCTTCCTCGTTCTTGATTGTACTTCTTCATATTTACTTATTCTTAATCTTTGTTTTATGTTTGTTGTAATTTTATTATTATTCGTCATGTTTAATCTAGTAAAATCTTTTATTAATATTGTTGTTCTTGATTTAATTATGAGTAGCTAATTTCCCTTGCTAGGATTTAGGGGATCCATGAATTGAATATGATTGCTAATTAGTTTATAGATCTGTCTACGATATTGCGTCTGAGTTGTTAATTGTAGCATTTAATTGAGATTGATTGATTAAGTCGACGTAATTGATTAATTGAATTGGTGAACTCGAACCTAAGATCGGAAGCCTGGTAAGAGTTAGACCTGCTACAACACATTAGTTTGCCCTAATAAGATCGGAAGCCGTTAGAAGCATTCTAGGGTGAATAACGGACCGGAAGGACCTTTTCACTACCCCTTAGACCAATATCTGCGACAGACCTGTGACCTAGACCGTGACCGTAGGAAATTCATGGTGAACCGACGATCCTAGTTTTCTCTCTATATTTATTCATCTTATTTATTTTAGTTATTTCTTCTCCTTTAATTCTCTTTCTTTCACTACTTTAGTTTAGTTAACCCAATTACAAACCCCTGATTTGGTTACTTAGATAGACTTAAGTTGCAAGTAGAATTTATTTGTCTCCTTGTGGATACGATCCTGACTTCCCTAGCTATATTTTTAGTTAGACCTAAGTTGGTTATCTTTGATAGGTATACGACTAGCTTATCAAATTTTGGCGCCGTTGCCGGGGAGACGGTTAATTTTACTTGTCGTTTTAGTTTATCTTCTGTCTCAGGGAACTACAGTTTCTTGAGACGATTATTATTTTTATTTTATTTATTTATTTATTATTATTATTATTATTATTATTATTTAGTTTTATTTATTTATTTATTATTATTATTATTTAGTTTTATTTTTCTTATTTATTTATTATTTATATTTATATTTTTATTCTCAATTTTTTTCCACCATTATGACTATCTTCTACTTCCCTCAGTTTGAACATGAGCCACTGCATATTTATTTTGATAGACTTGACTCTTTTATTACTCAAAATGGTTATCATGTGAGTGTGTGGGAGGTGAGTCATATGATTTATGATGGTGTCGATGACGCGACACGGGCTTATATTGAGGAAAACTGTGAAGGCATGTTTAAATACATGTCTTATGTGAAACGATGGGCGCTACTCCAATATTTAATCCGAAACAGTTTGGAGTATGAGATAAAGAGGAAAGCTGAGATATCGGAGCTTAAGGCGATGATGCAACAACTTATAGATATGGTAACTTTAAAGGAAAACGAGCATGATACTCCATGTAAGTTAGATACTAAAGTTAATTTCTCACATTCCACTGACTATGTTATGACTGAATCTGTTGCATCTATTAGACAGGACATATGCCCATTGGAGGAAGATGTTGATGATGTGTATAGTGTTCAGTCCCAAATCGTTCCCCAAACCCCTATGATTTCTAACTTGATGCAGGATGATGACTTGCATTCCTTGGATACTTGTGAACCATCTTATTCTTCTTCGCAACTTTCACACCCTTTAGTCAAATATTCTTCTCATTTTGTGAATGTTGTTGTGGCAAACAATGATTGTGAGATGGAAAGTGTTATATTTGAGGAAAACGTGTGTTTGGATGCTTTGACTGATGTTTTTTCTGAGGATAACATTGAGGATTTTGGTTCATGTGAATTTGAGAGTGTGTCATTTGATGTCAATTTTGAGGTTTTGGAAAGAGAGATGAACAAAGGAGAAGCCCGTGAGCGTGAGAGAAAAGATCAAATGGACGAGAGTCGGGAAGAGAGTGTACCTTTGAATGATACTTTGAGTGAAGAGAGTTTCAGCATCGAGGATACTTGGGATTGCGAATCTGATTACTGTGAAAAACCTGTTTTAGAGAAATTTGACTTTTCCCATTGTTTTGAAGAGGAATCTCCTTCACCCGTTGATTATCTTGATCTCGATTCCCTTACACCTTCGCTTGAGCCTATGATTATGGATGAGGATTGTGGGACTCTTTTAGAAGAGATTGTTTTGGCTCTTGGTTGCTCGTTTGATGGTTGTTTGCTTAAGAACATTGAAGATGGCGATCATAACAACTTTTTCGAAGAAGGTGAAAAATATAAGTTTGATGTTTTGAGTAGTTTTGAGTTATTTGACTCTCCTCTTGTGCAATTTGTGTCAAATGATAAGACTTGGGCTAATTTTGAGATATTTGGTTTGTATGTCTTTTCTCATAAACTGCTCACTACTCTTCTTACTTATCATACTTATTATTGGTCATGCTTGTTGATGTTGATTTCCTATGACCACTTTGCTGCTGATTGGTCTAGCTTGTTTGACAAGCTAATGCGGTCGTTGACTAGTTTTTTAGGTGATTCATTAGGTTGCTGAGATATGTTCTATATATATATATATATTTTTTTTTTTGCTTCTCTTGTGTGTTTTTTTTGTTTTGTTGTTTTTTGTGTGTAGGTACCGTTTTTTGCGACGGAGACATCGACAATTCCGATTATGAAGAGGATGCTTCGATGCGGTTTGAGGATGTCTCCTTTATATGTATCTTGTAAGTAGTCTCATTTTTTTTCTTTTGCACTTTCATCGTCTTTCATATCTTTCCCCATATTTTTTTATGCCTCTTATTATTTGCTGTACAATGAGGGCATTGTGTGATTTGGTTTGGGGAGAGTATGCATCTGTTGTTTTCATCCATCTGCATATTTATTGCATTTTCGCATGCATAAATAAAATCACAAAAATATGTTTTTTTTTTCATATAGTCGAGTCGGAATGGTTATATAATGATGATGATATTGCTTTTATGTCTTCATTAGCTTGCTTATGCCTTGCATCGTTAGCGTTTTTGTATACAGTTACATGCATCATTCTCTTGTCATTGATTGACTTTACTGAACGAATAAACTTGACTCATTGTTGGCAAACTACTCAGATTTGTAAGGAATTAGAGCCTTAAACTGATGACATTCATGATCAGTTTCATTTAGGTAGTTGAGAGTAGTACTCCTTATAAGACATGTAACATCAAATTGCATAAGCATGACATTCGTCTCTTAGGTACCTGTATGCATTTGACTCGTGGTTTTGACATGTGCGAAAAAGGCAAATCATTTCTTTTAATTAATTCCCATGAGCCTCACATAGCCAAATTAACCTGTTTGACCCGTTTATCAACTACATGCCAAATATAGCCTACCCTAGTCAAGCTAGTAGATTAGTTGGACGAAATTATTATTTTTCGGGTTAATTTTGGAACCAAGATATTGGAAAAGAAAAAAAGGGAATTGGAAAAAAAATGAATTGAGAAAAAAAAAATGAAAAAAAAGAGAAAAAATTCAATGAAAAAAAAAATTGAATGGAAAAAAAGAAGAAAAGGAAATAAAGGAAAGAAAAATGAATGAAGTGAAACTAGAAGAAGAATGTGTTTTTGCTATGAGAAAAGAATTGATCTCTCTAATTTCATAGTTATTAGTGGGAAGCGGTTTTGATAAGGCGTTTTTTTTGCTATGTCTGATTTCTTCGACTGGAATTTGGTGAGAACGGGATGTTATTTATTGATGGGTGTAAGGAATACTAGCTTGGCTTTTAACTCCACATATCCATATCGTTTTGCCCCTTCTTACCCGATTAGCCTCACTTTATACTATATGTAAGTCCTTGGCACGTGTCTGTTCCCGATAGAATGCGTATGTACGGTTATTAGAGATTGATTTCATGTTAGATTGCATGCATGTTCTTGTAGGTCGCAGTTTAGGTGAGTGCTTTGTCTTTCCGTTTTTACATAAACTCACAATATCACCCCATTTGTGTGATGAGCGATCCGTGAGAGTCCGACATAGACGAGTCTTGCAAGGTTGAAGGTTCAGTATTGTTGTCATTGGTTAAGCTTGTTGTATGTGGTTGTTTACATTGACTTTAATCGTTGCGCATTGGTTTGAGTAACTTTGAAGCATACTCCGCTATGAGTTATATACATTCCATTAGGATTGAGTTCATCGTTTTGTGCTTGCTTGAGGACAAGCAAGGGTTCGGTTTGGGGAGGTTTGATGCGTTCGATTTATATATGATTATTATGTCTTTTACGCACGCATTTCCATGCATATCGAGTAGCATTATCTACTATTTTCCCCCGAATTTGATACTTTGTGGTCTTGTTGCATATTTTGTAGGGAATGGACCCGTTGGTGCATAAACAAGGCAAAAATCGTGCTTAAAGATGAAATCTTTTGCGAAATAAGAAAAGAGAATGATCGTTTCCAAATGGGTCTACTTAAAACGTGAATATCTTGAGTTTTACAACTCCAATTGAGCTGATTCAAGTTGCGTTGGAAAGCTCTTTCTCTTAGCTTTTTAACGGTATCTTACACGCCCGATTTGAAGAAGTAACGAAGAAATGGCAAGCGTTTGAAGTTGAGCGCGCAGTGTTGAGAACGGAAACAAGTCAATAATAGTCGACCGACTATCATAATAGTCGACCGACTATCCAAATAGTCGACCGACTATCCAAAATAGTCGACCGACTATTCTCGAGAATGGACGAAGACCGAGACTTTCCTAATTTGATGTTTAGGGTTAATAAGACTTTTAGGCTTTTGTTTTAGATTAGTATTTAAGAAACTATTAGACTAGAATTCTACAACTTCTCCATACTTTTTACTTTAACTTCTCCCTTATTCTCTTTTGCTTCTCCTTAGACTCTTATTTAGATTTCTTCTCCTTATTCTCTTAGAATTATTCTAGTTTAATTTCTTCCTTTAAAACTCAAGATTGCAACATTCTAATCACCTTCATTCCTTTTGGTAATTTTGTCTAATCTTTCTTCCTTCTTCCTTCTTCCTCGTTCTTGATTGTACTTCTTCATATTTACTTATTCTTAATCTTTGTTTTATGTTTGTTGTAATTTTATTATTATTCGTCATGTTTAATCTAGTAAAATCTTTTATTAATATTGTTGTTCTTGATTTAATTATGAGTAGCTAATTTCCCTTGCTAGGATTTAGGGGATCCATGAATTGAATATGATTGCTAATTAGTTTATAGATCTGTCTACGATATTGCGTCTGAGTTGTTAATTGTAGCATTTAATTGAGATTAATTGATTAAGTCGACGTAATTGATTAATTGAATTGGTGAACTCGAACCTAAGATCGGAAGCCTGGTAAGAGTTAGACCTGCTACAACACATTAGTTTGCCCTAATAAGATCGGAAGCCGTTAGAAGCATTCTAGGGTGAATAGCGGACCGGAAGGACCTTTTCACTACCCCTTAGACCAATATCTGCGACAGACCTGTGACCTAGACCGTGACCGTAGGAAATTCATGGTGAACCGACGATCCTAGTTTTCTCTCTATATTTATTCATCTTATTTATTTTAGTTATTTCTTCTCCTTTAATTCTCTTTCTTTCACTAGTTTAGTTTAGTTAACCCAATTACAAACCCATGATTTGGTTACTTAGATAGACTTAAGTTGCAAGTAGAATTTATTTGTCTCCTTGTGGATACGATCCTGACTTCCCTAGCTATATTTTTAGTTAGACCTAAGTTGGTTATCTTTGATAGGTATACGACTAGCTTATCAAATTTTGGCGCCGTTGCCGGGGAGACGGTTAATTTTACTTGTCGTTTTAGTTTATCTTCTGTCTCAGGGAACTACAGTTTCTTGAGACGATTATTATTTTTATTTTATTTATTTATTTATTTATTATTATTATTATTATTATTTAGTTTTATTTATTTATTTATTATTATTATTATTTAGTTTTATTTTTCTTATTTATTTATTATTTATATTTATATTTTTATTCTCAATTTTTTTTCCACCATTATGACTATCTTCTACTTCCCTCAGTTTGAACATGAGCCACTGCATATTTATTTTGATAGACTTGACTCTTTTATTACTCAAAATGGTTATCATGTGAGTGTGTGGGAGGTGAGTCATATGATTTATGATGGTGTCGATGACGCGACACGGGCTTATATTGAGGAAAACTGTGAAGGCATGTTTAAATACATGTCTTATGTGAAACGATGGGCGCTACTCCAATATTTAATCCGAAACAGTTTGGAGTATGAGATAAAGAGGAAAGCTGAGATATCGGAGCTTAAGGCGATGATGCAACAACTTATAGATATGGTAACTTTAAAGGAAAACGAGCATGATACTCCATGTAAGTTAGATACTAAAGTTAATTTCTCACATTCCACTGACTATGTTATGACTGAATCTGTTGCATCTATTAGACAGGACATATGCCCATTGGAGGAAGATGTTGATGATGTGTATAGTGTTCAGTCCCAAATCGTTCCCCAAACCCCTATGATTTCTAACTTGATGCAGGATGATGACTTGCATTCCTTGGATACTTGTGAACCATCTTATTCTTCTTCGCAACTTTCACACCCTTTAGTCAAATATTCTTCTCATTTTGTGAATGTTGTTGTGGCAAACAATGATTGTGAGATGGAAAGTGTTATATTTGAGGAAAACGCGTGTTTGGATGCTTTGACTGATGTTTTTTCTGAGGATAACATTGAGGATTTTGGTTCATGTGAATTTGAGAGTGTGTCATTTGATGTCAATTTTGAGGTTTTGGAAAGAGAGATGAACAAAGGAGAAGCCCGTGAGCGTGAGAGAAAAGATCAAATGGACGAGAGTCGGGAAGAGAGTGTACCTTTGAATGATACTTTGAGTGAAGAGAGTTTCAGCATCGAGGATACTTGGGATTGCGAATCTGATTTCTGTGAAAAACCTGTTTTAGAGAAATTTGACTTTTCCCATTGTTTTGAAGAGGAATCTCCTTCACCCGTTGATTATCTTGATCTCGATTCCCTTACACCTTCGCTTGAGCCTATGATTATGGATGAGGATTGTGGGACTCTTTTAGAAGAGATTGTTTTGGCTCTTGGTTGCTCGTTTGATGGTTGTTTGCTTAAGAACATTGAAGATGGCGATCATAACAACTTTTTCGAAGAAGGTGAAAAATATAAGTTTGATGTTTTGAGTAGTTTTGAGTTATTTGACTCTCCTCTTGTGCAATTTGTGTCAAATGATAAGACTTGGGCTAATTTTGAGATATTTGGTTTGTATGTCTTTTCTCATAAACTGCTCACTACTCTTCTTACTTATCATACTTATTATTGGTCATGCTTGTTGATGTTGATTTCCTATGACCACTTTGCTGCTGATTGGTCTAGCTTGTTTGACAAGCTAATGCGGTCGTTGACTAGTTTTTTAGGTGATTCATTAGGTTGCTGAGATATGTTCTATATATATATATATTTTTTTTTTGCTTCTCTTGTGTGTTTTTTTTGTTTTGTTGTTTTTTGTGTGTAGGTACCGTTTTTTGCGACGGAGACATCGACAATTCCGATTATGAAGAGGATGCTTCGATGCGGTTTGAGGATGTCTCCTTTATATGTATCTTGTAAGTAGTCTCATTTTTTTTCTTTTGCACTTTCATCGTCTTTCATATCTTTCCCCATATTTTTTTATGCCTCTTATTATTTGCTGTACAATGAGGGCATTGTGTGATTTGGTTTGGGGAGAGTATGCATCTGTTGTTTTCATCCATCTGCATATTTATTGCATTTTCGCATGCATAAATAAAATCACAAAAATATGTTTTTTTTTCATATAGTCGAGTCGGAATGGTTATATAATGATGATGATATTGCTTTTATGTCTTCATTAGCTTGCTTATGCCTTGCATCGTTAGCGTTTTTGTATACAGTTACATGCATCATTCTCTTGTCATTGATTGACTTTACTGAACAAATAAACTTGACTCATTGTTGGCAAACTACTCAGATTTGTAAGGAATTAGAGCCTTAAACTGATGACATTCAAGATCAGTTTCATTTAGGTAGTTGAGAGTAGTACTCCTTATAAGACATGTAACATCAAATTGCATAAGCATGACATTCGTCTCTTAGGTACCTGTATGCATTTGACTCGTGGTTTTGACATGTGCGAAAAAGGCAAATCCTTTCTTTTAATTAATTCCCATGAGCCTCACATAGCCAAATTAACCTGTTTGACCCGTTTATCAACTACATGCCAAATATAGCCTACCCTAGTCAAGCTAGTAGATTAGTTGGACGAAATTATTATTTTTCGGGTTAATTTTGGAACCAAGATATTGGAAAAGAAAAAAAGGGAATTGGAAAAAAAATGAATTGAGAAAAAAAAAATGAAAAAAAAGAGAAAAAATTCAATGAAAAAAAAAATTGAATGGAAAAAAAGAAGAAAAGGAAATAAAGGAAAGAAAAATGAATGAAGTGAAACTAGAAGAAGAATGTGTTTTTGCTATGAGAAAAGAATTGATCTCTCTAATTTCATAGTTATTAGTGGGAAGCGGTTTTGATAAGGCGTTTTTTTTGCTATGTCTGATTTCTTCGACTGGAATTTGGTGAGAACGGGATGTTATTTATTGATGGGTGTAAGGAATACTAGCTTGGCTTTTAACTCCACATATCCATATCGTTTTGCCCCTTCTTACCCGATTAGCCTCACTTTATACTATATGTAAGTCCTTGGCACGTGTCTGTTCCCGATAGAATGCGTATGTACGGTTATTAGAGATTGATTTCATGTTAGATTGCATGCATGTTCTTGTAGGTCGCAGTTTAGGTGAGTGCTTTGTCTTTTCGTTTTTACAAAAACTCACAATATCACCCCATTTGTGTGATGAGCGATCCGTGAGAGTCCGACATAGACGAGTCTTGCAAGGTTGAAGGTTCAGTATTGTTGTCATTGGTTAAGCTTGTTATATGTGGTTGTTTACATTGACTTTAATCGTTGCGCATTGATTTGAGTAACTTTGAAGCATACTCCGCTATGAGTTATATACATTCCATTAGGATTAAGTTCATCATTTTGTGCTTGCTTGAGGACAAGCAAGGGTTCGGTTTGGGGAGGTTTGATGCGTTCGATTTATATATGATTATTATGTCTTTTACGCACGCATTTCCATGCATATCGAGTAGCATTATCTACTATTTTCCCCCGAATTTGATACTTTGTGGTCTTGTTGCATATTTTGTAGGGAATGGACCCGTTGGTGCATAAACAAGGCAAAAATCGTGCTAAAAGATGAAATCTTTTGCGAAATAAGAAAAGAGAATGATCGTTTCCAAATGGGTCTACTTAAAACGTGAATATCTTGAGTTTTACAACTCCAATTGAGCTGATTCAAGTTGCGTTGGAAAGCTCTTTCTCTTAGCTTTTTAACGGTATCTTACACGCCCGATTTAAGAAAGTAACGAAGAAATGGCAAGCGTTTGAAGTTGAGCGCGCAGTGCTGAGAACGGAAACAAGTCAATAATAGTCGACCGACTATCATAATAGTCGACCGACTATCCAAATAGTCGACCGACTATCCAAAATAGTCGACCGACTATTCTCGAGAATGGACGAAGACCGAGACTTTCCTAATTTGATGTTTAGGGTTAATAAGACTTTTAGGCTTTTGTTTTAGATTAGTATTTAAGAAACTATTAGACTAGAATTCTACAACTTCTCCATACTTTTTACTTTAACTTCTCCCTTATTCTCTTTTGCTTCTCCTTAGACTCTTATTTAGATTTCTTCTCCTTATTCTCTTAGAATTATTCTAGTTTAATTTCTTCCTTTAAAACTCAAGATTGCAACATTCTAATCACCTTCATTCCTTTTGGTAATTTTGTCTAATCTTTCTTCCTTCTTCCTTCTTCCTCGTTCTTGATTGTACTTCTTCATATTTACTTATTCTTAATCTTTGTTTTATGTTTGTCGTAATTTTATTATTATTCGTCATGTTTAATCTAGTAAAATCTTTTATTAATATTGTTGTTCTTGATTTAATTATGAGTAGCTAATTTCCCTTGCTAGGATTTAGGGGATTCATGAATTGAATATGATTGCTAATTAGTTTATAGATCTGTCTACGATATTGCGTCTGAGTTGTTAATTGTAGCATTTAATTGAGATTAATTGATTAAGTCGACGTAATTGATTAATTGAATTGGTGAACTCGAACCTAAGATCGGAAGCCTGGTAAGAGTTAGACCTGCTACAACACATTAGTTTGCCCTAATAAGATCGGAAGCCGTTAGAAGCATTCTAGGGTGAATAGCGGACCGGAAGGACCTTTTCACTACCCCTTAGACCAATATCTGCGACAGACCTGTGACCTAGACCGTGACCGTAGGAAATTCATGGTGAACCGACGATCCTAGTTTTCTCTCTATATTTATTCATCTTATTTATTTTAGTTATTTCTTCTCCTTTAATTCTCTTTCTTTCACTACTTTAGTTTAGTTAACCCAATTACAAACCCCTGATTTGGTTACTTAGATAGACTTAAGTTGCAAGTAGAATTTATTTGTCTCCTTGTGGATACGATCCTGACTTCCCTAGCTATATTTTTAGTTAGACCTAAGTTGGTTATCTTTGATAGGTATACGACTAGCTTATCAATACTACGCTTCGTTCCCTGTGGACCGACCTCGACTTACCACGATTACTCTAGTAGTTTTTGTGTTATTCCGAGTCTACAAATATTGTTTGACCCCCCCATCCTTCTCTAAACGACCAATCCGATTTGGGGAGCCGTTAAAATGGCGCCGTTGCCGGGGAGCGGCTAGTAGTTATTGTGTTTTTAGTTGTTGTGTTTGGTTCTTTTCTCTTCTCACTCTTCCCTAGTACCGTTAGATGCTAGGAGTCTCACCGTTTATTTGAGTTTTTATGCCCAGGAACACGTCATCGCCCTTGTGGTTCGATCCGGAGCCGGAAAGGAGTTTTAGAGCATTGCGTTTTTGGGGAAATAACTCAACCACCATCATTCCACATCCTTCACTATCACCTCCTAACCTTAATCCCATCCTACCACATACACCTTCTACATCGCATAATCTCATTTCAAATAATCCTTCCATACCTTCCACTTCACAAAATTCACCACCATCACCAAAAACTCCACCACCAAATCAAAATCCATCCCCTCCAAATCATCCAAATTCAAATCCACCATTACCACCAATCCAACCAATGGCGACCTTAGCCTCTCATTCCCAACTCACACCTGAAGAAACACCTTCTTCCGTCGATTTCGGAGAGATTCCCGAGAATTATGAATTGAAAGCCTCTTTGACAAATGCGGTTCAACAAGATACTTTTCATGGTTTCTCCCAAGAAGATGCTCAAGAGCATATCGCTTCATTTAAAGAAAAATTAGTAGGAACCCGTCTCAATGGATTAACTTCATGTCAATTGCATCGTTTATTATTTCCAAAGACCTTGAGAGATGGAGCTCGTAGATGGCTTCACGGCCATCCCGCTAATACATTCACATCATGGGCTCAATTATCCAATGCCTTCTTGGAGAAATATTTTCCACCGTCAAAGACTAATCAATATCGCATGGAGATACAAACCTTCAGGCAAGATGAATTTGAAAGCCTAAGTGAGGCTTGAGAAAGATTTAGAGATGTATTGCGCAAATGTCCACACCATGGAATACCCGATTGGCTAACTACCCAAACATTTTATAACTCCCTTTCATCGAGAACCAAGGAAAATCTCAATTCGGCCGCCAGAGGAGACTTATCTTCCCTTACCGATGAGGCATCTAAGAATCTTATTGAGAAGATGGCAAGGAGTGATTCTAGAATGGGTCAATCGAGGGATTCGAGAAAGAAAGTTGAAGTGAACTCATCTAAGAGTTCTAGTGAATTGAAACTTCAAGCGGAAGTTGAAGAATTGAAAAAGAGAATGGATGCCATGAGTTCTAAGCCTACTCCTAGAGGTATGTACCAAATTCAAGGGAGTGTTCCACCAAGGCAACCATCACCTCCAAAACAAATAACATGGAAAGTTCAATGTGATCATTGTGACAATTATGGCCATGATTCTAACTCTTGCATTCCTAATGAAGAAACTTATGTTGAAGAGCCAAATGAAGTCCAAGTTATACAAGTGTATGAGCAAAGACCTCAATTTGATCCCTTTTCTAATACTTACAATGCCGGCACAAGGTTTCATCCCAATTTCTCTTATGGAAAACAAAATGTTCAAAATCCTATGCCGCGTGCCCAAGAGAGTCAATCGAGGCCATTTAATCAAAGTCAACAAAGACCCTTTAATCAAGGTCCTCCAAAGATGCCCCCATATATGCCTCCTCATCAAAGGAGCAACTTCAATCAACAAGGTAGCAACTTCCATGTTCCCAACAATTACAACAATTACCAAAATCAACATGGTAATCATGGATACAATCAAGGGTTCCAAGCCAATTTTCAAGGAAATCAAGGTTACAACCAACAACAATCTAATCAACCCTCTCAATCTTATGGCCAATCAAGCAATTTTCAATTTGGTCAAGGAGGAGTTCCATGGGATAACATTAATGATTTGCAAAGAGCCGTTGGGAAACTATGGAGTGAGCATCAAGATAAAAAATCAAGGCTAAAGGTTTGGGAATCACGAGAAGCAACAAAAGCCTTAGCCACCCCAATCCATCCACCCCATGGTGTGCCCGGGCAACCCGAAAACCCAAGAGACCCTTCACACCAAACAAATACCGTCATTTTGAGAGGTGGCAAAGAACTTGAGGACCCGTACAAGAACTTGAACTTGAACACCAAAAGCACCCCATCCAAAGTCAATCAACCAAGTGCACCACAAGCATCATCTCCCACTTCCCCCAAACAAAACCGGGGAATACAAGTAGAGTTTGATATCCCCCAAAATGCGGAGATTGAACAAAGAGAACAAAGAAAGAAGAAAGAACAAATGGAAGCGGAAGAAGCAAGAAGAAAAGAGGCGGAGCGATTAGCTGAAGAAGAAGAAGAATCCAATGTTCCACCGCCTCCTGCCTTTGTCCCACCATTGCCTTTTCCCGAACGAGCTAAGCCGCATAAAGAGAATGCTCAATTTAGCCGTTTTGTGGATATGTTGAAGAAAGTAGAGGTAGCTTTACCCTTCACCGAGGTAATTTCTCAAATGCCCCTCTATTCTAAGTTTTTGAAAGAAGTCTTGTCTAAAAAGAGAACCATAGAGGACAAAGAATGTGTCCCTCTCACGGCACAATGTAGTGTCATTCTCATGAATCAAATGCCAAAGAAACTAGAGGATCCCGGTGGTTTTTCCATCCCTTGTCGGGTTGGAAATGTTGTTGTTAATCAAGCTTTGTGTGACCTAGGGGCTAGTGTTAGTTTGTTACCTTATTCCATCTCTAAGAGACTTAGTGTGGGGGAGATGAGACCCACTAGCATGTTGATTCAACTTGCGGATAGGTCCGTCAAATACCCACTTGGGATACTTGAGGATGTACCCGTTCAAGTTGGTAAGTTCTTCATCCCCTCCGACTTTGTTGTCATGGATATGCCCGAAGACACTATTACCCCCATTATTTTAGGTCGACTTTTTATGGCTACCGGAGGTACTATAGTTGATGTTAAGAATGGTAAGTTGTCTTTTAACGTAGGGAACGACTCGGTAGAGTTTTCCCTTTCTCAAGCTCTTAAACAACCAATGATTGAACAAATGCATTCCATTGAAGTTATTGATAGTTTGGTTGAGTATAGCTTGATAGATGATGATAAGCAAGAAGATGAACCACTTGACTCTCCACCCTTTGAAGATGAATGTTTGCATGAAGAAAAGTTAGAACCACTACCGGTGGGTAAGAGTATGGTATCTTCTCCTCATAATCTTGAACTCAAACCACTTTCCTCTTCCCTCACATATGCTTTTCTTGAAGGAACTAATTATCCCGTTATCTTCAATGCCACACTTGATGGTCCTCAATTGGAAAAACTTTTGATTGTTTTGAGAAAGCACAAAAATGCCATCGGGTATAGCATTGCCGACCTCCAAGGCATAAGCCCAAATGTTTGTATGCATAGGATCATCCTTGATGATGACCACCGTCCTTTGGTTGAGAGTCAACGTAGGTTGAACCCCACTATGAAAGAGGTTGTCATGAAGGAAGTCCTCAAGTTGTATGAGGTTAACATTATATACCCAATAACCGGAAGTAAATGGGTTAGCCCCATACAAGTTGTGCCGAAAAAAGGAGGAATGACGGTTGTTAAAGGAGAAAAGGGTGAGTCAATTTCTACTAGGACCATTACCGGTTGGCGCATGTGTATAGACTATCAAAAATTGAACACGGCCACCATAAAAGACCATTTCCCCCTTCCCTTCATTGATCAAATGCTTGAAAGATTGGCGCATCATTCTTATTTTTGTTTCCTTGATGGTCATTCCGAATTTCTTCAAATTCCCATTCATCCCGATGACCAAGAGAAAACTACTTTCACATGTCCCTATGGCACCTATGCTTATAGAAGGATGCCATTTGGATTGTGTAATGCGCCGGGACGTTTTAAAGATGTATGATGGCTATTTTCTCCGATTTATTGAAAAATCCATGGAAGTTTTTATGGATAATTTTAGTGTCCATGGTACATCTTTTGATTCTTGTCTTGAAAATCTTGATCAAGTGTTAGCTAGATGTGAAGAGTATAGACTTGTTTTAAATTGGGAAAAATGTCATTTCATGGTTGAACAAGGTGTTGTCTTAGGTCATATTGTTTCTAATAGAGGAGTTGAAATTGATAAGGCTAAAGTTTTCGTGATTGAGAACTTGCCACCACCTACATGTCAAAGGGGTGAGGAGTTTTCTAGGTCACGCCGACTTTTATAGGCGTTTCATTAAAGATTTTTCTAAAATTGCCAAGCCTTTAACTTCTTTGCTTATGAAAGATGCACCTTTTGTTTTTGATGACTCGTGTCTTGAGGCCTTTTGCAGAATAAAGTACGCTCTCACTACCACTCCAATTATCAAAGCTCCTGATTGGAATCTTCCATTTGAGATCATGTGCGATGCTTCCGATTTTTCCGTTGGTGCCGTTTTAGGACAACAGGTTGATAAGAAGCTACATGTGATTTATTATGCAAGCAAAACACTAGATGAAGCCCAATCGAGGTACACAACAACCGAAAAAGAGATGCTTGCCGTTGTCTATGCCATGGAGAAATTCCGAAATTATGTTACCGGTTCCAAAGTCATTATTCATACCGATCATGTGTCCATTCGATACATTATGTCCAAAAAGGAGACCAAGTCCCGTCTCTTTCGGTGGGTCCTCCTTTTACAAGAATTTGATATTGAGATTAAAGACAAAGCCAGATCGGAGAACTTAGTAGCGAATCATCTTAGTAGACTAACAGTTAGTAAAGGAAGCAATGAAGAAGATGGTATACCCATCAATGAAGCTATGAGAGATGAGGCCTTGATGGCCATTGAAACTATTACACCTTGGTATGCCGATGTTGTCAATTTCTTAGTATCTCATTATATTCCGGACGATTATTCCAAGCAAGAGAGGAAGAAACTACGTTATGAAGCCCGACGCTATTATTGGGACGAGCCTTATTTATTCCGTCATTGTGTAGATGGAATTTACTGACGATGTGTTATGGTCGATGAAGGATATAATATTGTGAAGCACCTTCACTCGACATCTTATGGTGGACACTTGGCCAACCAAAAGACAATTGCCAAGGTTCTCCAAAGCGGGTTTTGGTGGCCTTCCATGTTCAAGGACATTCGAGATTTCATTCTCACATGCGATGCTTGTCAAAGAAATGACAATATTACAAGAAAAAATGAGATGCCCCTTAAACCCATCTTAGAAATTGAATTGTTCGATGTTTTGGGCATTGATTTCATGGGTCCGTTCACATCCTCTTTTGGCAACAAATACATTCTAGTAGCGGTTGATTATGTCTCAAAATGGATCGAGACCGTAACTTCCCCCACCAATGACTCCAAGGTTGTAATCAAGCTTTTCAAGAATGTCATTTTCCCGAGATTCGGTATGCCTAGAGCCATAATTAGTGATGGAGGCTCTCATTTTAGGAAAGATACCTTTGAACACTTTCTTAGGAAATATGGTATCACTCACAAGATGTCCCTAGCCTACCACCCTCAATCAAATGGGCAAGCCGAGATCTCCAACCGTCAAATCAAAGGAATTTTAGAGAAAGTTGTAAATACACATCGAAATGATTGGTCATTGAAATTAAATGACGCCCTTTGGGCATTAAGAACGACTTACAAAGCGCCGATTGGAACCACTCCTTATCGTCTCGTGTATGGTAAGGCTTGTCATTTACCGGTGGAATTGGAACACAAAGCCAAATGGGCAATCAAAGAGCTAAACTTCAATGAGAGTGTTGTAGGAGATAATCGCCTTCTCCAACTACAAGAATTGGAAGAATTAAGACTTGTAGCCTACGAGAATTCGAAGATCTACAAAGAACGAACTCGCCAATGGCACGATTCTCAAATACTTCGTAAGGACTTCTCCGTTGGTGGTAAAGTATTACTCTTCAACTCTCGCTTTAAGCTCTTCCCCAGTAAGTTGAAATCAAAATGGTCGGGTCCATTCGAAGTGACCAAGGTACAACCATATGGATCAATAGAGATATCAAGCCCGGAAACTGGGAAATTTATGGTCAATGGACAACGTTTGAAGATTTATCATCCCGGTCACATTCGTGAGACCTTTGCTACTGTGAAGTTTGGTGAGCTCCCATTGGGGAGCATTGTTTAACCCCCTCTCAAAATGGAAGTAGGTTTAGTGGTATCCTCAACAACCATCTTGTATATATGTATCATATTTCTTTGTGTTTGTTAGCTTTGTTAGCTTGAGAAGAATGGTTGAACTTGGATTTTGCCATGGAGCATTTATTTGGATGAAGATCAAGCATTTGGAGAAGTTATGAAGCTTATTTGAAGATCACAAGCATGTTTGTGGGAGATATTGATTATGTAATGTGAGTCGAGTCATTATTTGAACCTCTAGGTGATTATGGAAGAGCCATGGGATGGCAAGGCAGAAAAACGAAGCAAACAAGACCGCCGGGCTAAATTTTGCCCGGTGAGACCTAACCAGGCGAAATTTCGCCCTACGAAAAAATTCCCAGAATTGCCAGGATTGACGAAAATACCGTCGGGCGAAATTTCGCCCGATGAGATTTTCACCGGGTGAAATTTCACCCGGTGGAAAAAGTGGGCAAAAATCGATCTTCACGACGATCGGGTGAAATTTCACCCGACGACCTTGGCTGATCACCTATATCCTTACACTATCAATTCCCTCTTTCACATTTACCCCACATAACTTTCCCTCCAAAACATTTACACCAAAATTTTACCACCCACTTTAAAACTTTCATTTTCCCTCCTCAACTATCCTTATTTATATCACCTTTACCTCACAATTCACTCCACATTTTCACCCTTCATAAAAACATCAAACCACCACCTTCCATACATACCCCAACCACATTAAACCTCCATTTATAATTCCATCTCCATCCTTGGTGATTTATTTTTGGGTTTTGAAGAAGGTAAAGCTAAAGTTTTGGGATCATTCTTGCAAATTATTATTATGGAGACAAGAGCTAAGCGAGCCTCTCGAAAGCAAGGTATGACTTCAACCTCTACACTTTCTAAATGTTCTAAGCCTAAACTTCTACCTTGTCCTAGTACTCTTTTGGCTCAAGCCTTCTCTGAAATGACCTTTCAGAGTACTAAGTGGCCTTGTCCCTTCACAATGAAAAATTTAGGAATTGAGGACGATATTAAAGAGTTATCGTCTAGGACCGGAACTAGCGGACTTCTTAGTTTCGCGGCTTCTACATACAAAGACTTGACTTGTGAGTTCCTAGGAACCTTTACTATTGATAATCCGAACACACCAAGAATGTTTAAATTTAAATTATTCGGTAAACCCCATTGTTTGACTATTTCCGAGTTTGGGTTAGGTTTAGGCTTACCCTCATCGGGTACCAGAATTAGTGAACCTCCGAGCGATTTACAAGCTAGTGCGTCTAGAAGAGACCTTTAGAAGTGCTTATCACGTGGTCAACGGGATTATGAGCCTACTTCAAACTTTACCTCTGAAATCCGTAACCCCGCAATTCGTTACTTCTCTGAAATACTCTCCCATTGCTTGTTACCCTCGACCGATAATATTATTAATCTTGATGTGTATGTCTTGCAATTGATTTGTGACTCCTTACTTGGTAACCCTAACCCCTTAGACTTACCACTTGTCGTAGCGTTGCATTTTCACCGTGTTATTGTTGCCCAACGCCCCTTTGTAGACTGTGGAGGTCTTGTGACCTTAGTTGCGAAAAACTTGGGTTATGCGACCAACCACCTTATCCCACTAGACAATTCCGTCTGGCTTGACGAGGCCTATCTTCCCACTTGGATCTTTCATGTACAAGATCATCGCCTCGTCTCCATTAGCCATGACCGTGCTTTAATAGTCCCCAACGCACGCCGAACCAATATCTATAATTGCCACAATTGGGACCCACTTTTAGGTCCCGGTGAATTCCGACTGAACGAGACTGAGTCGGGAGCAAGGGAAGGTTGGGAGTATGCACACTACACGTTACCCGACGGTCGTATAATCTACGACCTTTGTGAGTTAGAACCCACCGGGGGCATACAACCCTATCCCGGGTCTCCGACGGCTTCTTGCGCGCCGAACGATTACCCAATTTAGACCCTCTCCCGGAGTTGGTAGGTAGTGTGGTGTGTGTGTGTGTTGTGTACGTGTGTGAGTTGTGTTGGTGAGTCTTTAATCTATAATTGCATGTCTTTGGATTAATCTCGTTCCTTGTTTCTTGTCCCTTCATTATTATAATCATTGGGATTGTTCTAACTCTAACCAAATTTGCAAGCTGTCCCACTAATCTGATTGTTGTGGCCGAAGTGGCCTTGGTTTTGCTCCCGGTCTTTTGGCGATGTGATTACGCCATTGATCCTTTTGAAAAATCCAAAATTTACTCATTTTCTCAAATTTTTCTTAATCCGGGCTAGGTGACGTGACTACACCTACGCCCAATTTTTCACCCTTTAGTTTTAATTTTCTTCTCTTTCCGTTATTTCATTTTCATTTTCTTAGCCACTTGGCTAGGGTCTAGGTGATGTGATTGCACCTAAGCCCGCCACTATTTTATCGCTTTCTTTATTTTCTTTTCCTTTTTCTGTTCTCAAAAATTTCGAAAAATCCAAAAACATTTGAAAAAGCATAAAAATCCAAAAAGATTATTCTTTTCCGCCTTTTTCGATCTTCCCCTACTTGTCCATTGAGGACAATGTACAGTTTTAGTATGGGGGAGGGATCTACTATCTTTTATTTTACAAAAATCTTTTCAAAATCCATAAAAATTTGAAAATTTCGAAAAATCAAAAATATTTTCCTTCTTTTTCTTATCTTTTCTCGCATTTGTTATGTTTTCGTGCCCCGTGTATGGTTTTGTTCTCTACTCTTACAGGTAACCACCACCTCAATAGCACATTTTGAAGAGATTATGAAAGCACTCCGCTTGGTAACTTTCTTCCTTCTTTCTTATTTACTATTGGACGGTTTTGTAGAGGAGTTAGGTTGTTGCCATTGAAGGCTCTCGAAGTTGAGCATTTGGGTGTTGTGGTTGATTTTGTGTTTTAATGACGATGGAGTATGGAGTACATGACCTT
Organism: Agrostemma githago; assembly: GCA_958450325.1. Classification (NCBI taxonomy): domain Eukaryota; kingdom Viridiplantae; phylum Streptophyta; class Magnoliopsida; order Caryophyllales; family Caryophyllaceae; genus Agrostemma; species Agrostemma githago. Next base: position 54,917,802 of record OY288249.1, on the reverse strand, counting down.
GTGTTTTCTTTTATTTGCCTTTTCTTTTTCGTGTGTTCCTTTTGTTTTTGTATAGTGTGTCTAAGACTAAACTTTTTGAAAACCCGATTACAAACCTTTCACAAGAGTACATTCCATTGTAGATAACCCATTGTGGATTTCGGACCTTAATCTAGTAGAATGACTCTTAATCAATGAATTTGTTGATCCTTTAGCTTGAGTCCACCTTTTCTACTAGAGGTTTACTTCGGGGTTTGCATTTGACCACCTTGACCACCCATGGAGGAGTTAGGCCTTGGTTCCCGTACCCCGTTTTCTAGGTGACCTTGCTCGAGTGACCATTGCACCTTTAGTCCAAATTTCTTCCGCCTCTTTGTGGGTTATCCGGGAATGGCGCGCGTTCTCGATTACCTATTTTCCTCCACCTATACATCTTCACAATAAGTTTACACAAAAATAACCTCCAAGCTTGGTTTCAAACCACGTCAAAAAGCCAAGAAAGGGCAAACCAAAGCAAGATAAAATGGCACAAAAATATCAAAAACAAAGAGAGAAAAGGAGCTTCAAATGAAAATCATATAAAACGTCTCCTTAAAAAAAAGCCCTTTGATTGATTCGTCGCCCTGAAGTGCCTACTAGAGGACCGAGTCCCGAGGTAGGATGATAGCGGTGATTAGTCAATCCACCCCAATAATTGTAAACACTCCACCTCTTTATTTGGGCTAACTTAGGAAACTCGAGTTTGGAAAGACCCTCTTGGCTTAGCCAAAGAGAGCGGGACTGCACCTACCTACAATGTCGAACGAATCCATGGTTCACTTTTTCCACTTCGTTTTACGCCCCTTCGTACCCCTTTAGAAGATTAGGAGGACCTGACTAAGTTATCAACATCTTTATTGCTTAGTTGTCATAGTATTAGGCTTAGGTCCTTGTTTACGTGGGTGATTTATCTTGGAAGTTTATCGTTGTTTTAGGAAAGTAATCGGTGTCTTCCCCGCCGTCTCGATGAGGGATTCAATGTTTTATTTTTGCTTTGGATGCGTCTATTCTTTCGTGTTATGTGTTTTTGTGTGTTTAATCGCATCCACCATTTTGAGCAAGCCACAACTTGCCTTGCATGGGAATACCCTACCTCATGGGTATTTCGATGTGAGTTGAAGGGACGGAGCGGGCCCGTTAATTGCCCCGTATCGGCTTAACATAGTCTAGCTAGTAGTAGTAGTTGTAATTTCTTTTTGGGTCTTTGCTCGAGGACGAGCAACGGTTTAGTGCGGGGGCATTGTTGTGTGCTAAATTTAGACCGTTTTTCCTCCCATTTAGACCCGTTTTCCCTCGTTTTGCGAGTTTAGAGTGCGATTATCACCATATTTTGAGTACTTCTCGCATTAGCGTCCCTCTTGTGCATTTTACGTGTTTTTGGTAGTTTTTCTATCAATTTTGAAGGGATTTGGCACCGAAATCACGATCGAGTTTCCACGAGCACAAGAGAAGGGAACACCGTCCAAAGAGCAAAGCACACAACTTAAAGTTCAAAGCCATCCAATCATACGACGAAGAATGAGACAAGAAAAGAGGTCAAAAATATGACCGGGTGAAATTTCACCCGATGAAACACCACCGGGCGAAGTTTCGCCCGACGGTAAATTTGCCTCCCCGAAGATTTTCCGAGCTTCTCCACCAGGCGAAATGACCGGACGAAATTTCGCCCACCGGGTGAAATTTCGCCAGATGGTGAAAGTGTCCAAAAAATGCAAAACTGGAAAAAGTTCACCGGGTGAAATTTCACCCGACGGTATTGGTCCGTGCACGTTAGGGCGAAGTTCCACCTCATGAGGATTAAAGGGTGATTGTCTCACTAATGGAGCAAAAAGTTGGATTTGGGCTTTAGGTTAACAACCCATTAAGGCATTACTATATATACATCTACCCTAGTTAGTTGCCTATTACCTCTCCATTAAGCTTAGGAGGGATGGAGTGAAAGGCATCCATTAGTAAACAATTCTAGTAATACTCTAGTAGTAATCCTCCATAATTCTAGTAGTTTACATAGTAAGTTAGTAGTAGATCTTCCTAGTTTTCATCAACAATTCTCTAGATCTCAAGTTTGTAGAAGATTGTTCCAAGTTTTATTTGGAGATTTTGTGGGGATTATTGAAGGATTAGTGACAAGTTCTTCATTCTCTTCATCAAAGATTCAATCTTCCTATTTATTGTAGATCTTCATAGTTGGTACACTTCTCTTCCTCTCCCTAATTTCTAGATTTTATTTATGTTGTTCTAAATTATTCTCTAGTTTATTTTGTTAGATCATAGTTTCCTTATTTTCTCTAGATCTAGTTATTATGCATGCTTTAGTTAACTTCTCCTTTATTAATGTTTTGTTGTCTTCCATCATGATTAGTGAGTATATTTCTTGTTGGGGGGTTTAGGGATGAGGACTTGGATTATTTGAATTAAGGGATGTTGGTGGGTTGCTTGCTTGTTGGTTTATCTTGTTTATGGTTGTTGTGTCATTGTTGTTTCAGTCCGGCCAACTAGACCGACCTTGACTCATTTCTATCAATATGGGGAAACTCGGGGTAGAAATTACCTTAACTTGAGACTTACCCTTTTTCGCCGCGAAAGTGGGTTTTTAGGTGGGTTGGGTGAAGAAACCGAAAGGTGGCATTCTCCCTTTATCAATGTTGCGACAAAAACCCGATTCCGACCTTCTTAGACTCCAATTTCCGAATCTCGACTTCCCCCTAACACCTTTTCCTAGATTGATTACCTCTAGCTACCTCCATCGTTATTTCTCTAGTGTAGACTCGACCCTTAGAAACCACCCCCTATAGATTCCAAACACGCCGCTTTTAACTCGATACTACGTTTTGTTCCCTGTGGACCGACCTCGACTTACCACGATTACTCTAATAGTTTTTGTGTTATTCCGAGTCTACAAATATTGTTTGACCCCCCATCATTCGCTAAACGACCAATCCGATTTGGGGAGCCGTCAAGCTTAAATATAAATAAATGAAAAGAATTTAGAATTTAAATCGTCGAAATAGACTTTCGATAAGAGTTAAATTAAATGTATAAAATAAATCGAAACAGAAATAAGAATGTTTAGATATAAGGGTTTCCGAGACAAATAGAATTTTAGGAGTTTGAAACGATTAAACGATAAATTCGTTTTATAATAATTTTATGAATTACGAGTTAAATCGTAAAAATAAAAATACGAACAAAATTTTAATTTAATTTAAATTTATAAAAATCAGGGGTTTTACAATCTTCCCCACTAAAAAGAAGTTTCGTCCTCGAAACTTATAAAAACATAATCGAAATCGAAGACAAATTTATTTTTCAAGATAAGTTGGGCTCAGAAATCCAAAGTTTAAAATCATTCAAACTAACAAAATCGTAAGTTAAAAATTATTCAATAAAATAATGACGACAAATAATATTTGTAAACGAACTCGAGGGGGAAGAGTACCCAAATATTTTAAAAATAACAGTAAAACGTTTTAATTAAGAAAATTCGACATTAAAATAAAAACTTAAGACATACGATGTTTTTCGAAAATGTTAAACTGTTTTCTATAATAATCTTATAGAAATCAAAATATTATAAATTATGAGAGTTTTTGTAAAATTTAAACACGCTTGAAAATTGAAAATTGAAACAATTTTGAAATACTTTGAAATAAATTATTAAGGCATTTTGAAACAGGACTAAATATATGTTATCAACCAAAAACGAAAACGAAAACGAAGTTTTGAAATTTATACCTCAAATGTTAAAATATCACGATAGCCAACATTTTAAAATAGTCACTTTTCATATCAGGTTCGGGAAAATGGTAAACGGATAAATAGAGTCAGAGTCAACGACAAATCGAAAAAGAAATTTTCAAACCCGATAAGGAAGTCAAAGGGATTGGCCGAAGAAGAAGCAGCATGATTAAAGAAAGCTAAGGGAAGGACGAAATTGGGAGTCAAAAAGAGCTCTCAAGGGTTAAAGAATAAATTAACCGTCTCGAGATTCCCGATACGACTCCCTCAACACGGGTTCCTAATTTCCATCAAATAACGTTAAGTCCAATATTAGGCACTAGGTGGTACTACTGGTCACAATCCCAAAAATGTCTTATGTGACTATCCAATCATTCAAACGACATGATACCAATCCACAATTGTTTTACAATCGAATCTCATCAATTAAAATCTCAACGGCTATCACAACACACCCAACTCGTAATCGATAAGACTCCTAAATCCAAAGTTCATAAGGTTTGAACTCGAGGTGTACTCCAAATTTCTCGAGTTAGAAACTCTAAACAAGGTCCACCAATTTAGGAATGCTCAGGTACGAAATCCTCGAAATAATCACTAACATATTCTTAACACCATAGACAGGCAGGGATTAGGAAGTACACCAACCTAAGGTACACTTAACCTCAATATATAATAACAGATACTCACATCTTCAAAACATGGTGTTCAACTAAGGTTTCTGAGAAGTCCACCAAAAGCCTGATTACAACAAGGCAACCACAACATATTTAATAACTCAACGAAGCCACAATATCGTTGGTCTAAGGTTCTAAACTGAAAGTCCCAAAAGGATGATATGTATTATAGTACCTCAAAACAACACAATAAGCCCAAATTATGGTTGTGCAAGATATTTCTCTTCTTCAAGATTAAGATTAATTCATCCAAGTTTAGATAACTCAACTCCAAGGTTCATAGGTTACAACCTTAAACAATGATCAACGATCTAATCCTCAAGAAACAAGGGTAATCTATGTCAGCCAAATTTTTTAACGACATTAATGAAAATCTTCAATGATACCACAACACTCAGGCTAACACTTTAAACAATACTCTATGATCCCAAATAATCATGATGCATCCATCAAATAAGCATCAGGTAAAAATCCCAAAGTAATATTATCAGTTACACTTAGTTCGGTTCTAGATTAGGTATTAGGTATCCATCAAATATGATATACTCTTACTACTCCAAAATAATCAAAGTAACCTATAACCCAAGGTTCAGTATCTAAAGTATCATCATAATTCCATCAATCAACAATTTGACAATCAAATCAATCCTCAAGAATTTCTTACTTGCTTAGGAGGTAGGGTAGTCTCACAATCCTCAAACCAGGTAACAAGGGTTAACTAAACCTCAAACATCTAGCACGGGGTTCACTAAGACAGAATCCGGTCTAACCAAAGAATCTCAAGAAAAAGATGGTAGAATAGAAGAATAGAACAAGGATTCATCAAGCAAATGAAGATGATAAAATAAAAGAAAAGAATTATTAGAAGAAGTAGAGGAAGAAAGAAAAGAAACGATGATCCTATAATACTAAGTTCTTGAACCAGAGGAGAATCTTCGAGCCTCCAGAGTTCACGAGGGAACTAAATAGACTACTTCATCTTCTTGTAGAGGGACGAGCAGACAAGTCTTGGGTCGCTCCATCTGGATCTACAGCAACATCAAGGAACATGAATCTACTCTTGATCATCTGGCCTGTAGCTTAAGCAAACTAAACCGGAGCTGAAAAGTCACCATCGGCATCTTTCTTGGAACACCAAGCTGTCCACTCGAGTCAGCAGGCGTTGAGAGTTCTAAGCAGGTCTTGTTTCGATCTAGAGCAACATCATATCAACATCTTGTTCATTCGTCTTTTTCTCCACACAAAAGTAACAAATATTCAATGCTAGTCATTGAGTTACAAGAACATGTAAACCTAACAGTTAAGTCCTTATTTTGTTTCTACCCATCTCTCACTAATATTTCTTTAATGTCTAAATCATTTAATGGTATTTCTCCTAAAATCAGGTGTAAGCGTCGGGAGCAACAATGCTCTGATACCAATTGTAATCCCCTAGAAAATCTAACGCAATATAGTGGCAGAAACACTGTAGAGTTGGGATTAAAACACACTGACACTAGTAGAATTAATGTCATTGGAACCTGTTGAAAGGAACCGGTTGTAAAAATAAGAGGTGCCTTAGATGACCAAAAAAAATCCTATACCAATGAAACCGGTTGTTCACTAACAAGAGGTGCCAAAAGTAATGGATAAAATATTTTGGGCTTATTAAGATTGTTTTGCGCCTGTTTTATGTTAAACCGGTTCCAAAGACCCCATCAATGAAACCTGTTTCTACTAGAGGAGGTTCCAAAGATTGAGAAATTCCAGAAATAGAACTCAGCCACGACTTGAAGAGGAGAAAACCCAGTCACGAAAAACACGAAGACGCCATGAAGAAAACAAAGACGAAAAATGCACAGTAGTTGATTCTCGCACACCCCGCTCTTCTATCCACGTTGTTGACGGACGCTTAAGGAACACAATATCTCTTCGCCCTTTTGTCGATTCTTTAAGGTTTGCTTTTAATTTTATCTCATTGTTTTTTAATTACTCCTGCAGTGTGTATAGGGGTGTTCACCGGTCCAAACCCGGACCAGACCGGACCGGACCGACTTGACCCGCGGACCGGAAACCCATAAAATCTAAACCCGCGGACCGGACCGGTTAACAAAAAACCCGGACCGGACCGACAAAATACACTAAATTTGATTAATTTTTTGATGTGTGGACCGGACCAGGGACTGACATCCAAGTTTTTGGAGAACCGGGGACCAGACCGGTATGTAGTCGGTCCGGACCGGACCGGACCGTACGGTCCGGTTCGGTCGGGTTTGCCGGTCCGGGTCACTTTTTGAACACCCATAAGTGTGTATATTGATGTTTTTTTTTCTCGATTTCTGATTAATTTTTGGTGGCAGATCTTGTCTGCGATTGATGCATCAATTCATGCAACATGTACTCATCCTTCATAATAGTCCAAGCTTGCCCTTTGAATTTGAAAGTCATGCTCCTACACTTGCTCTTCAATAAAACTTCGAGGCCTTGACAAAGCGTAAACGAACGAGATTGGGACGATGAGAAAAGGGAACCAAGAGTCGGAATCGAGTTGAAAAAGAAGAGACAAATACAACGACGATGACAGAAATAAAAACTGCAGCAACGCATTAACATAAATGGGAAGAGAGGGAGTCAGAAGAGCAAAAGCAAGCAGCATCACAAATCAACATAGCAGCAGCAGAGAGAAAAAAATACGGACAGCAGCCACATCGACGCGACACAGAAGCAATAACAGCATAGAAACTAACGAGAATGAGAAGGAGAAGAAGGAGGAGGAGATCGAAAAGTAGCAGCACGAACATCACACGACAGCAATAATAACGATCAACAGGACAGTGACTCACGCACCAGCAGCAAAACGCAGCAAAACAACACGTGACAGCAGAAATTGGACCCGAACCAAGAACCGAGGACAGAAACATTGATTCAACGGACAAAGGAAGACAAATCAACAAACAAAGCAGTAAAAGCAGTAGCATCAGTTTGAAGAGGAAGCATACAAACAACATACGAACATCAGCCACGAGAAACAACAATGATGACGGAACGAAAAGAAGGAAGCACGGAATAGTTCGTTACCTTTCGTCAAAACAGGAGCATAATCGGAAAAGGGAGAAGAAGAAAAATGAACGGCCTACAGAAAACACGGGCATCAGCAGCATCAACACGAAATAGCAACACTTGCAGCAGCGAGCAAACAACATGGCAGCAGAAGCACGACAGCAGTAACATCAACAAAACAACGACAACATAGAAGCAAAGAGCAGCAACACCGAAATAAGAACAGCAGCGGCAAAAACAGCGGACGAAGAGAAGAAGAATAAGAAGAATAAAAGAGAAGAAGAAGAAATACTAACGGCAGTAGCAGCACCGTAACAGCAACAGTACGCAGCAGCAACAATGAATGGAACACGGTAGGGACAGAGGAGGCATGAATCAGCGGAAAAAAATGAAGAAGGTAAGGACGATGGATGATAGGGTGCTGATTGAGTACTGAAAAACAAACAAAATAAAGGAACTGAAAAGGGGATGTATGATCAGGGAAACCAAGAGGTGGATGGAGACTTGTCTTAAAGGGGAATGAATGGGGGAGTGAAGAGTAAAGAAGAGGCAAAAGAAGGAGTATGTAATAAGGGGTTGAATTATCACATAAGTAGGATTAATCAAACATGATTAAATGAATCGGGTTAGAAATACAGATTAAACGAATTTCGTAACGATAAGTTGACACGAATCGAATTAAAATGAGTTAATAAAATTAATAAATAATCGGACCGTCAAATAAAATGTGTAATTAAATTATTCGAGATGAAAATGAAGCTTATTATAGAAATAAATAATTAGACGAGGAAATAGTATTTCTTGATAAATAATAAATCTTCGATAAAGTGAATTAAATTGATTTCTCGAGGAAAGGAAATAAATGTTTTTGATGAAACTTAAAATAAATGAGCTTCGAGCCGAAAATAGAAATTCGAGCTTAAATATAAATAAATGAAAAGAATTTAGAATTAAATGTATAAAATAGACTTTCAATAAGAGTTAAATTAAATGTATAAAATAAATCGAAACAGAAATAAAAATGTTTAAATATAAAGGTTTCCGAGACAAATAGAATTTTAGGAGTTTGAAACGATTAAACGTTAAATTCGTTTTAATATAATTTTATGAATTACGAGTTAAATCGTAAAAATAAAAATACGAACAAAATTTTAATTTAATTTAAATTTATAAAAATCAGGGGTGTTACACATAACATTCCACCAAATCACTAACGCGCGTATTAAAAGAACTCGAACGATATCTTAGTAGAGGCCGCTAAGTGCGGGCGAGGTTGAGTGTCCTTTGTGGGCTTCCCAACACGTACCCTCACTCCTTACTCAGAACCTCGGTTTCCGGATGTCCGAAATCGTTGGCGCACGAGAGTCATTCGATATACGATACCCGAAAACTCGACATCGGTATCGTAATACAAAGGGACGAACCCCACAAGCTCTAGTATCGAAGTGAGTCGTGCTTTGTGCACGGTCAACCGAAATATAGAGTGGGTTCGAATGGGCCCGAACTCCCACAAAGTTCGTTGGCGACTCCAACTTTGATTTAAATTTCAACCCGAGAAACATCTCAAATGGGAAACATTTCGCCCTCCAAACCCGCGCCTGGCCGCGTCGGGGTGGACCTATGTCATGTCCACAATATATATAAAATATTAGTTATAAAAATTATTATTAATCTTATAAAAAATATATACAAAATATAGTAATTTTAATATAATAAGTATTAATCTTGAAGTTTGATGAATTGAAGGTTTTGGATGCGTTTTTGGTGCTAATTTGTTATATTGAAGTATTGATCGTATCGGGCTTATGTTTTTTTTATTATAATCTATCGAATCTTGCTATTCGACCGCTTTTCCGGATTTCTACAAGCTTTGTTTTCATTTTCTAACTTAATCCCCTTTACTTTAATTTTGTTAATTATTGTTTTTTATTACTTAATTATAGTCTTCACTCTTCACTTATTCACTTATTATAATTAAGTTAACTCTTAAATAATTTGTTACGTATTAATTTTTCAATTTAACTACGGGGTTTCTAACGTATGCCCACTGGGCACACGATAATATGTTAATTAAGGAATGAATCATCATTATGTTGTCTAAGTATGGTAATAAAGAGTTGGTATTTTATATTATCGTGATAATATCATTGAGTTTTCTTCCTTAATTAACATGTTAACGTTAGAAAAACTGATTTAACTAAATTGACGTTTGTTATTAAATTTGTTATTTGAATTGTTAATTAATTTGGTAATTAATTTGATGACTAATTTGATAATTAAATTGTTAAGCCGTTAAAATATTAAAATCATGTTGGAATCACACAACGCCGAGTCAGCGTAAAAAAGGAGTCGATCACAACAACGTCAAGGTAGCGTAGAACCCTCCAGTTCACAAACATCACAATCGGAAGCACATGGTCAATTTACGACCCCACAATTTAACCAATGGTCCGGTATCACGCCTTCATTCATGAACTTTGGCACTCCGAGCGGGTCGACCCCGTACGGTTATGATTTAACCTAGGCGCAAATGGGACAAGGGTCCCAACAACTTTTAACATGATGCCCAACCAATTTATTTTTTATATGTCCACAATGTCGGGGAGACCACCTTTACCACCGTATCCTTTTACACAAACAGGTTAATTCGGTCATACGGGTCAATTCGGTCAAATGGGTCAAACACCGTTTACACAATTTGGACCACAATCGTCTACAGAGTTTGCACACGACACATCGGCATAAAGCGTGTCACAATTCACAAATGTTACCCCACAAACCGAAACAGTTTAACCACTCGGTAATGAGATAATTTGACAGACGGAAGCAAAAATGGTTGAATTAAAGCACAAGTAAAGCATGACAAAGTTTCACTAAGAGTGTAGATAAAAAATTTGCTAGGTGTAATAATATTTATCACCAACTAAACAAAAACTATCAATCATCAACATCATTCTTATCCTTTAATCACATATCACAATCAAAATAAAAAACATCCCATAATTGAAAAGAAAAACTGTTAGAGGTGGAAGTGGGAAAATGAGAGGACAAAATTAGTGAAGGGTAAATACTAAAGAGATTCATTTAGTCCTTCACTCTCCAATCTTTATAAATTACCGATTACTTTTTTATCCTTTCTCAAATCCTAATTAAATCCAAAATGTTTAGAGGTAAAACCCGTAATTCTTTTCATCTGATTTTTGGGTAGTTTTTCAATATTACATCAATTGTAATATGTAAACATTTTAAATATACAATATTTAGATTTATCAAACATATATTTAAAGATGTCTGCAAAAAAAAAAAATACTTACTCCCAACCATGAATCAGGATCCCAAATTGGAAACTAAACCCATCCATGAAAAATGAAATAATCCTATTTATCGTCCATCATGCTTCAATTTTGTTGGCGATTAGTTGATTTGAGTGATTCTGTTGTTGGTGGTGATGCCGCTGCTATTTGTCATGCGTGGCTACTGTTATCGAGCACCGGTTCTCGTTCCTTTACTTATTTCAATGAAGAATCTCGATCTATTTCTCCCCTGTTAGTAATACAAAAGAAATCAATATTTAGTATAAGAACCATCAAAATTTAGCAAAAAGAATAACAAGAAGTAAGAAATATGATGATTGATGTAAAAAAATCGGATATGATAAAATGAGGAGGACAAAAAATTGTAGAAGAATAGATGTGAAGTGATGAATAACAGTCAAGTGAAATTTAAAGAATGAAAGGAGTAAATGGACTGGAAACATGGAAAATGGAGATGAAGATATCGAAGAGGTAGAATTTAAGCATATGCGTTTTCCAGTGCAGCACTTATTTCGACTCATACATTATCCAATGCACCGATGTTATTCTCAAAATGTAGCCTTAAATGATGGTGGAAATTACTTTTTCCCTAAACAATCTTTTTTGGGCTGAGTTTGATCTTTTACCTACTTTATATTTTAGGCCATAAATGTGTGATTCACGTTTATCCACCCATTTCTCTATCTTTTTCTCCTCCTTTCTGAACTACTCATTTTTCCTTCCTTATTTTTCACCTTAAAAGCAAATGGGTCAATAATAGGAACTCAAAGGGAGTATAATTTTTCGATGTGAGATAATTCTACGTAAATTTATAGTCTTATGAACTCTGGTTGATATCTAAATATGAATGATTACTTTTATTGGTATAGTGAAATTTCATCACCTTATTAATATTATACGTAGCACACATGTACATTGGTACACCCGGGTGCAAAGTATTTTCGAGTAATTCGAAAAATTCTATTATATAGAATTATATCACCTCATTATAACTTTTCGATGTGGGAGAATTTTTAAATAATAAGGTTATAGCAGTCTTAAAAGCACTTTTACGATAATTACCACACCTCATCATGGCCTTTTGATGTGGGAATTTTTTACTTAAGTTTATAGTGTTATCACCTCATCATAATTTTTTTTGTTAAACTTAAAAGATTAAACTGATGGTTGATATCTATCGATGATTATTGTTTTATTTATAATATAGAATTTCATCACCTTATTATAATTTTTCGATGGGGAGAAATTATAATTTTATGTCAAAAATTTTACATTTCGTTCAACAAAAAAATTATCGTAATTATTTACATTTATTGTCTTTTTTTGAGGAATGCATTTCAACCATATTGTATAATAAATATACTGATGATGTACGTTTGTTATTCCCATAAATATTTTTGGTTATATCTAACGACGAATGATTATTCTTATTTATATGAGAGAATTTCATCACCTCATCATAATTTTTTGATGTAGATGATTTTACTTATATAGTAGAATTTTATCACTTTATTATAATTTCTCGAAGTAGGATAATTTTATTTAAATTTCTAGCTTCAAGAGCCTCTATAAGACATTTATTTTTGGTCAATATCCAAACGAATGATGTCTCTTATTTGTGATATAGAATTTGATCATCTCATCATAATTTTTCGATGTGCGATAATTCTACTTAGGTTTATAGTCTTAAAAAATCTTTAAAGAACTCGAAATTTTTTGGTTAATATCTAAACACGAATGATTTCTCTTTTCTATCAGCTTACCGTCCTAAGAGCATTTTTAAGACTCAATTTTTTTTAGCTGATATCCAAGGACAAATGATTATTATTTATAATATAAAATTTTATCACCTCATCATAATTTTTCAATTTTCAATTTTTCGATCACCTTATTATAATTTTTGGACGAATGATTACTCTTATTTATAAAATAAAATATTTTCACCTTATTATAATTTTTCGATGTGATAATCTTACCTAAGTTTATAGTCTAAAGTACTTTTTTAAGACTCCCTTTTTTTATATCTAAGAACGAATGATTAATCTGTTATAATATAAAATTTCATCACCTCATAATTTTTCAATATAGAATAACTTTGACTTAAGTTTAGATATAGTCTTAAAAACTCTTGTAATAATTTTACTCGAGTTTATAGTTTAAGAGATTTTTTAAGACTCAATTGAGTTTTGGAAGATATCTAACAACGGTTGATTAGTCATATTTAAGAACGAAAGATTACTCTTATTTATAATATAGAATTTTATTATCTCATAATTCGAGGAATGATTACTTTTATTTGTATAATAGAATTTCATCATCTTATTGTAGAATTAATTACTCTTATTTCTTATTTATAATATAGAATTCATCAGTTTGACTATCCATGTTCCTTCATTTTCTTAACGTCTTCAATAATGGTGAATAATGTGTACTCCTATAATTTTCTTCAATTTATTCCTCCCCAATTTGTTCGGTTGATGATATTTTTATTTAAAGTGTTCTCGAGATACATTGATGCACAAGGATTTCTATGTAGTATAATTCTTGGTCACGATTCTTATACTAAATTCATAATTTGATTTGATCTTAATATGCAATTTAATCAGCAACGTTCTATAAAAATTTTAGCAACTCTCTATAATATTAATTTAATTAAAGCAATATTTATACATATTTCAGTTTTTTATGTGATTGCGTTCGAGATAGCTGAAGTACTATCTTGAGTTAAATTCAGCAAAACCTATGTTCTATAGTAGGAGACAAGGAGCACACAATGCTAGAATAAATTAGGTTGTCGTTCCGACTTTAGTTGTATAATTGCGAGTTATGTCAAGTATAAGTTAACTGTATTAGAGGAAATCATGATGGAAGAAACTCCTTGCTCAACATAAAGCAATTCTCGGAAGAAATAAAAATCCAAAGTAACATGACAATTGTAGGCTAAGTATAGAGTACATCTTTATCCAACGCATTTTATGGTTTAGGTCCTTGAAAATGCTTTACTACTTTTGTTTGTTTTAACAATGTTACAGGAACATTATTACCATGATACTGTTACGGTAAAAACATTACTCGTACACTAACTTGTGTTCAATAAGGTTGGATATTACATGAAACTTTAGAACAATTTTTTTATAATTACACAGTAATAACCAAACTGTAATAGTATAATAGATTAACAATAATATTGTTGTACCAATGTTATGGTGACAATATTACAGAGACATTGTTACTGTAATAATGTTTCACAACAACATTATTGGGACATTGTTACTGTAAAAACATTACAGTGACACCATTATTGTAATTAACAAGGTTACAAAAATTACAGTTTGGGTGTTTTTGAACTATGACTGCAACTAAATAGTTATTGTATTTAATATTCAAACAGATTGGGTATGTTATGTATGTAGTATCAATTTCTATTTGAGTAAAAATGAGTTAAGCGTGGATTGTAGTAGTAATGCCATCAATGTTAAATCTTTGACACTAGCAAGATGGAAACTGGAAGTCACGAGCTAAGTACTCCCTCCGATTCATTTGATTCTTTACGTTTGCTTTATCACACTTGCCAATGCACGTTTTGTTTCATTTTTATCTTTAGTTACACATTATTAAAAATCGTAAAAATTTGATATTCTTAATGTATCCATTAAGACAATTTTAAAAAGATCCCACATGACTATGTTTTACTTTATAGATTGAAAATTATATTAGATATTCTACCCACTCATGAATAGTGTCAAAAAGCAAACGTAAAGAAACAAATGAATTGGAGAGAGTAGTAAACTATAAGAAATTAATTAGCAGTCTATCTTATATAGTAATCAATTAGAGTGCTCTCCTCCATTCTCCAACTTATGAGTTGAATCAATAGCGAAGCGAGTGTAGTTTAGTAGTTGTGTGGAACCGTCCCTCATGCAGTAGACAACAAAGACATAAATACGGTAGAAACAAGAAACTAGAGTACTCCACAGACCACAACATCAAATCATTTGTGAATCATAAATAAGATTTCTAGGGTTTTTAATTTGAAAAATATGTTCAAGGGAAGAGATGAGGGATAGATGGGTAAGTGGAAAGAGAAATAAAAAGGAGGGGAGCAGAAGAGAGATTTCAAGTGAGATGTACTCTTATTGATTAGTCAGAGGCGACGTGACATCATCTGGTGCGTCTAATGCAAGAAGATCTGATGGTGTATAATTGCAGGACAGACTCATTTAAATGAAGGGACTCACAGGATCCACTCTCTCTCCTTCCCCCCCCCCTCTCTCTTTATGTATATATATACACACACAGAAGAGGGATAAGGTGAGTCCACTGCTCAAAATTGAGTCTGTAAGTCCTCACCGCATCCCTTAGATTAGAGTTTGATGGATGACTGTGATTTGATGGTGTAAATAAGGCAAATAAATGAATTGATTGTGTGAATATCTTGCTCACCCTCTCTCTCCTTAATTTACACAACATTATTTTCTCTCAAATCTTATTAATTTTTTCTCTCCTATCTCACTGATTCCTTCTCAAATAAATTTACTCACCTTCAATTTCACCCGCCTAACACGAACATTTTATTCTTCACTTTCATCTTCATTATCAAAGAACACAATTTTTTTACCGCTCGATTTTAGTGTTTTGTGATGATTTTATCGATTTTTTTACATTAATTAAGTGCTTGTTTATTTTTATTTAAAGAACTTCTCTCTATATTGTCATCTTAACATTATTGAGATTAATTTGTGTAACTCTAACGTATTTTGTGCAATCATGCTGAGATATTGATGCAACTCTAATGAACACTACGCACGTGTTACTCTTATTTTTATAGTAATGTTACTCTAGTCGCGTTTTGTGTAGCTCTAACGAATATCATGCAATAATGATGGATATTAACGTAACTCTAACAAATACAATGTGTTACTCTAATTATAAAACACTGTTACTTTAGTCGTGTTTGGTGTAACTATAACGAATAACATGCAATTATGCTGAGATATTGATGTAACTTTAACAAATCAATGTTTTACTCTTATTATATAGTACTGTTACTCTAGTTAGTGTTTGATGTAACTGTAAGAAAGTCATGCAATTAATTATTGAGAATTTTTTAGTCAGTTGAACATTAATTAAGGTATTAATAACAAAATTATAACATCGATATCTCAAATATCTTCCTAAACTATTCCATATTTTCAACTCAAAATATTTCTTCCCCTAATTAATCTCCCATAATCAATCTCAATCCTTAATTCTCACACTCTCCTGATTAATCCTCTAATTAATCTCATATTCTTTCTTCTCATTCTATGTTACTTTTTTACTTAATACTCCTTTAGTCACAACTGGAAGAAGACCTGATTGAGTAACCATAGAGATCTATTTGTGTTACTCTTATTATATAGTATGGTTACTTTAGTCGCGTTTGGTGCTACTTTAACGAATATCATGCAATTATGCTGAGATATTGATGTAACTCTAACACATACTATATGTTACTCTTATGATATAGTACTGTTACTCTAATCGCGTTTGGTGTAACTGTAACGAACACCATGCAATCTTGCTGAGATATTGATGTAACTCTAGCGAATACAATGTGTTACTCCAATAGATGTTACATGTTACTCCAAGTAATTTTACAAGAGATTATCTACCCAATGGCCTAGATTTTACAGAAATCCACCGCGTCATCGATTTTTTTGAATTCCCGCTGTATATATGGCGTGAAACTCTCGTCAACATCTTTACATCATTCTTCTGCTTCGGCGTCATCTATTATACCATCTTCGTCGGATCCTGACAAACATCAAAATAACGCTTAAAACAATATAATCAAAACCACACGTACTTAATTAATCATCATCGTTAATACAAAGAAATACTCTGTAGTTGATTAATAAAAACACTTACGGTGCTTCAATATGAAATCATTGTGACTCTATGAACAATAAATAACACGACTCACCGTTGACGTAGTTGACAATTTGAAGATCTACCAGGAACGTGATGAAGATTAATGACGATGCCGAACAAAATAGTAGGCAATTGAAGACGATGTAGCGTAGGGTTGTATTTTGTTGTGGTTGAGAGAATTATAGAGAATTTGGGTTTGAATGAGATATAAAATTGGACAGTAAAAGAAAGAATGAATGAACCAACATTAATATTTCCAATGGATGGTATGAGGATTTAGAGACTCAAAAGAGCCTTACCCCCCTCTATGCATGTATGTATATTTTTGTGTGTTGATCATAGTTAGGTGGTTTGTCCACATTAAAAGAATAATGTCATTGTGTGAAATTTATTATGTATAAATTAAGAATACTTCTACCTTCCATAAGTAGGAAAATCTTAGTTGGTTTTATCATTTGCAACAATAAAACCAATTAAATTGATACTTAAATCTTCTAACAAAGATACGTAAGTAGTTATTAGTGACAGTTTGATAAGATTGCTTAAAAATGATGAATATTTTTTTCCTAATGGGTCCATGGGTCTGGCTCCAAAAGTTAGACCCAGACCCGGACCCGTGTATTTTTTTAAGGACCTAAACCCGACCCATATCCGTTGGGTCCAAAAATATGAGATCCAGATCCGTCCCAGAGGGTCCGACCCGGCGGGTCTGGACCGGGTCTTGGACCCACTGCCATCCCTAGGGATGATTATATGATTATAAATTGAAATAATTATTGATTATAAAATTATCCATTCACCCTTATTTTTATATTCCTCATATGAGATCTATTATTTCAATGTAGACAAATGATTAGACATAATTAAAATATAAATTTTACTCTATATAAATTTTGTTTTTCAATGTAATTAAGCCAACTAACCCGTGCAATGCACGGGCTTTTAACTTAGTATAAGTAAAACAATATACATAATAAATATGGTACGACAATCAAACAACATGGTATATTACTCTACAAAGAGACAACTATATCGATACTAATAAAACCATTGAAAATAGGTACAACATAATAAAATGAATGTACATATAGTACAAAGGACATTACAAATTAATAGTTCAAAAACAAATATCAAACTAAGTGGTACTGTGGACATGACATAGGTCCACCCCGACGCGGCCACGCGCGGGTTTTGGGGAGGCGAATGAATCTCCATGAGATGGTCAAATGGAAATTTAAATCGAAGTCGGAGTCGCCACCGAATTTTATGGTTATTCGGAACCGTTCGAGCCCACTCTATGTCGTAGTGGGCCGTGTACAAAATACGGCCCAGTTCCGATGTCAGAGTTTATTGGGCTCGTCCCTTTTGCATATCGATATAGATGCCGACTTGAGCGGTTAATCGTATATTGAATGACTCTCGTTGCCAATGGTTTCGGACATCCGGAAACCACGGTTCTGAGTAAGGGGTGAGGGTATGTGTTGGGAAGCTCACTAAGAACACCCAACCCCGCCCGCACATTGGCGGCCTCTACTAGGATATCGAATGACGTTTTAATGCGCGCGTTAGTAATACGATGAATGATTATGCAAACATTGTTTTCTAAGCATGTGAAAAATTGAATGGGTTGCTAAGTCAATTAAATGCATGGAACTTGATTAACGTCAAAGTTGTATTTAGCATATGAGATTCGTTTTAGTATAATAAAACAAACGAAATGAAAGGATGAACTTGCTACAAAACAAACAAAAGAGTTAGTATCGATTTGTAAATAATAATAGCAAGTAATAAATATGTAAAATCGAGAAAATAAATATTAATCGAAATCTGAAAAATATTGTTGAAAAGATGTTGTTTTGTATAAAAAAACGATGCTCGAAAAATAATAAAAGACGGAAAGGGTGCGTCGGGACAGCCGACCGCGCGGCTCGCCCGGGACGCCGGCGAGTCGCGTGTCGGGCTGGTTTTGGACGCGGTTTTCTGAAAATTCGATTTATTAAATCGCGTACGAATATTGCATGATTCGTACTCGAATTAATATTTTCGATATTCGCTATATTCGATAATTGACTACGAAATCAATATCAAATATTAGGAATAGTTTTGGAAAAAGATGTAAATTTTAGAAATTGTTTCGTAGAATAAATAATAAAACGACCGAAAAGTTGAAAAAACGGTCCGGGTTTCAGGCTCGTGCGCGAGTCGCTCGGGCGTGGCGCGACTCGCGTACGGGTCTGTCCGGTTTTTATTTTTTGTTCGAAATTGTTGTTTTGATAAATCGCGTACAAAGTATGAATTAATTTGTATTCGATTCATGTTTTCGATATTCGTCGTATCCGATGTTCGATTATGAGATCGATATCGAATATTCAGAATAAAAAAAAGGGTTTTGAAAAATAGTTTGTTTTGAACGAAAAGTAAAAGAAAAGAATTTTGAACGAAAAAGATGTAACGATTTTGATATCGTCGAGATCTTAATATAATTCCTTTCGATACAATATTCGATTATAGAGAATCGATATCGTATTTTTCAGAATGTTTGTTATGAAAAATAGTTTTTCGTTAATAACGATATTAGAAAAAAACAAAAAAAAACGACTCTTGACCCATAAGAAAAACGGACGAAGAGAAGGGAAGAGAAGAAAGGAGAAATCGGGTTTAGTACACCCTCAACCTACATGCTTTTGTTGACTCGGATCGGGGCTCGTCGGAATGTGGCTAGGCACGGGAGCGTCGAGGTGATGTCGGTTGGGCTAAGGGTGGCTCGGTTTAGAGATGACGGGTGAAGGGTGTCGGGTATCGGGACCGGTTTCCTTCGGGTTTTGGACGTACTTTCGGTTTCTCGATGCTAAGGAATTATGTGTGTATTGCTTATTATTTGTCTCTTTTTTTGTATGAAAAATTGTGTTTATTATGTTGGATGCAAGGGGTTATTTATAGGGAGTTCCCGACCTTGGCTTAAGAGAGTTTGACTACCGCTTAGGATAGGAAACGTAGAAGTTTGAGGAGCATGAGAATTCCGTTTTTTTGTGAAGGAAGAAAGGGAAACACGGCTGGTTTGCTGCTGTTTGGCCGAGTATTTGCACTCGGTCGGGTGTTTGAATCGGTTTTCGGATAGGATTCCTGCTTGAGATCGAATTCCATCCTTAAACAGATTTGTTTATTATTTTATGTGGCTGATTTTTGTGGAGTTGGAGTCCGAATTGGACACGTGAGACATCACGGTCGGTCTACAAGTCTCGGAAAATATCTTTGACCGGGTTTTGACTCGGTCGCTAAAAGACGGTTTTACCTCTGGTGTCGGATTCGACCCAAATTAGTGTTATTTGACTCGAAACGACCCACTGGGCCTGCATTTGAGGTTGGTTTTGTGAAATTTGTACTCCGTAAAATGCCTAGGCCAAATGCCATTGATTTCGAGCCCATTTCCGAGTACGTTAAAGCACGTTAGCGTCCGATCATCATCGGGTGTTTGTCGGAAACTACTATAGACACCTGGCGGTCAAAATGTGGGTGTCTACAGAGCCCCCACTCTGACTGAGGCTTGGACAGGGCGAAAGTCAGAGTAGCTACCAGGACAATCAAGGATTAAAACCCGGTAGCTTCCGGTCGGGTCATTTAAGGTCCATTAGACCTGCGTGGAGGGCCCGCCGGCCATGGGCTAGAAATGTACCTGAGCTGATGATAACTCCATGGGAAATTGAATTCGTCGCATAAGACTTAAAATGGGCCTGTATGTGGGCTCATCTTGTTAAATGCCGCTGGGGAGTTATGTGAATTGCGCTGTCGTGATTTGTACCTGTATAAGTTACATAAAATCTTGCACGCAACACGTAGGCGAAACAAATATGACTCGCGCTGGGGAATAAAAAAGATTTTTGCTGCATTTTGAAATCGAAGTCCTGAAAGCAACTCACGTGCTAGGAAATAGGTTTTCAAAATTGAAAGGGTTGAAAAGAAATTTGCAGTTTAAATAGATTGAAATTTGACCTTGTCGAAAAGTTTTTTTTTTCAAATGGCAAAGTTTTTTGCAAATTTTAAAATGAGAATTTGAAAAGAGAGGCCTACCGGCAGACTCGACTCTGGACGCGACAGGACGAGTTGACAGACACGACTTAGACTCTCTAAGGGTTGGACCGTGACTTGGTAAGGAGGTGGGCTACCTAAGATGATAAGACTCTTAAGTTGCGCTATTCCTTAGCCTAGGCGTGTGACAACACGGTCGAATCCTCGGAATAGGAATGCTGTGCTATGGGGGGATTGCAATAGTCTGTAATGAGACTGTTTTGGCATGACAGGACTTTTAGCAGTAGCAATGCCGTAGTCTAGTGCTCTTCTAGATCTTTTTTATTTTATTTTAGGGTACATTTCCAAAGTGGGTATTGCCTCGAGTCCTGATAGATTCTTGTCCTCGAGTGAGCCGAGTGCTAGGACACACTGTAGAAAGGTGGCTAGATTTTTGAAATTATTTGGATTATGTGAGTGGATGGAGGACTTCTGCCTAGAAGAAGCCCCCAGAATGACAAAGCTACTGTCGAGAACATGACAGTGTCGTGACCGGAATGATGGTGCTTTTTGAATGTGTGTCAATGTGGGTGGTTGTGCCTCTGTTGAAAGGCTGCCTACGTATTCACATGTGGTGAAATCAAACCAAGCCGTAGTTCAGTGGATTATAGTGCCTAGTTTATTAGGGCTTTGTGTGTAACTAGCCATAGCAATGGTGTAGGCTAGGTGCATTCCCAGTGATGTCTTGATCAAAGGGCTAGAATGGTTAGGATATTGATCCTGGGACTGTGAGCGTTCTCCGGGATAGCCCCCAGAGGTGGTGTGCACTATTTGGGCATGTTCTATGCCGACCGCAAGTTGAGTTCCCGTGTTTGGGGTTGGTAACTGGTTTGAATGAGAAGAATTGGGATGGGATTTTAACGAGTTCTGCTCTCGGGGATTTTAACGAGTTCTGTTCTCGGGGATTTTAACGAGTTTTGCTCTCGGGGATTTTAACGAGTTCTGCTCTCGGGGATTTTAACGAGTTCTGCTCTCGGGGATTTTAACGAGTTTTGCTCTCGGGGGATTTGACGAGTTTTGCTCTCGGGGAGATTTGACGAGTTTTGCTCTCGGGGGAATTTGACGAGTTTTGCTCTCGGGGGATTTGACGAGTTTTGCTCTCGGGGGATTTGACGAGTTTTGCTCTCGAGTCTTTGTATGGTGATTGTGAATTTTGTTGTGTAAAGGGGAAGTCGAGTAGAATGGCTCGAACTTTGATCGGGATAAGTTTTGATAATGTGAGATCTGATTTCCATGTCTGGCCCTAATGGTTAGGGGTATCCTATGGAGCTTGAATCCTCAAAATTCCGGGCTGTCTCTGGCCTGGGTCTCGGGAAGGTCTTGAGGGTTGTAATGTGGGAAGGCTAAATGTGGTGTTAGCTGACCAGCTTGATTGTTTCTTCCCTATTTGATGGTATGAGTTTTGATAATTTTGAATTGATCGTTTTCACTACGGTCATGGTTTGTTTGAATATTTTTTGGTTGACCTCTTAGCCCCGATCTCGGGATTCTTCATTTGGATTGACCGCTTAACCTCGGTCATGGGTGCCTCTTTTTTTTGATAATGGCCTGCTTTTTTGTTTTGGCCTTTTGCTTTTTCTTGTATTGGACTTTTGATTTTTTTTTGTCCAGTTTTTTCCTTTTTTTTGTTGGTCAGACTAACACCTAAGGTAGGGATCGGTTAGTCTTATTGGATGGGTGTTTTATTGTGGGAAATGGGCTTGCCTCCCGTCTTTAACCCAAACTAGGAGATTACCTAGATTTGTCATAAGATTCGATACCGCTCCTGCTAAGGGTAATTATGTGGCTTTCTATACCAGGCATGAAATAGGTAAAAGGAAAACACGGGCTCGGTTTCCTGCAGTCATTATGGATGTGCCTATAATAGTCACGTGCGTGTGCTCACAGTGTATGATGGTGTTCATCATGTTCTCGGAAACACATAAGGAAATTATATATGAGAGATTGAAAAGCTGACTTTATTGAATTTTGAAAAAAGAGGAGAGAATACAATTGACTCTGACTCCGACTTTGAAGTTGAAATAAATAGTATATCCTAGACTCGGACTCAGACTTGGACTTAAATCAAATCCGGACTCTTGGATGCATGAGAGGTAGATTGGATGCTTTGGTCATCGGGCCCTGTATAGTCCATGAGGGGCCTTGCAAGTGACAATGTTTCCAAAACGGGAGTCTTCCCGGCATCGAGGAAGTCTTGAATGAGGTGTTTCAGTTTCCAGCACTGTTCTGTATCGTGTCCCCTCCCTCTGTGGAATTTGCAGTAATGCTCGTCGTTCCATGCTTTGAAGCGTTTTTCCAAAGGTGGGTCGACTGTTGGGCCTATAGGTAGTATTAGGCCCTTCGGAACCAACCTCTGGAAAGCGACGGTGTAGGACATATCCAAGTGGGTAAATGTCCTTTCCTTTGACTGGTTCTTGATTTTTGGAGAGGTGACTTGAGGGTTACCTCTCTCGGTCTTGCCATCTTGAGGGTATCGGACAGTTTCGTAAGAGTGTTCACCTTTCAAATGGCTTAGTTGGGTGATAGGCTGTCTTACCCGCTCTAGTTGTGTTAGACGGGCTCTGGTTCTTATAAGGTCTTCTTCGATGATGGTTACCCTAGAACTTAGGTTATCTAGGGCAGTATTGATTTTCGAAAAGATATTGTTAATGGAGCAAGATAGCATAAGCATACTCCCTTGGATATCCCCTTTCTCGACGGCGCGGGATTTGTTATGGTTTGGTAGTGTCTCGTTCATAGGGTCCCCGATCGGAAGAGACGACAGGTGTTAGAACTCGCCTAAACTCGGTTTTGCGCAAATGCAAGAGAGAGAGTCAAACTAGGTACGACCCGGGGGCGGGAATGACTAAGATTCTATGACCGGGCTACTTAAATGTTAATCCAGACAAAGTAACGACTGTGACCTAGACTCGACCACGAGACTCGAGCTGTAGAAGGATAAGTCCGAAAATGGGGCGACCGTATTTGACAGTGCCGCGTGCTTGGACCAACCGTGGTGACCTAACCCTAGGTGACCCGAGTATTCGTAGCGTGGGTACGACTTGAAGAAGGCATCATAAGGACGCCGGTGTAGGATGAATGTAGGGTACTCTCTAGGGTAACCGTGGTTGACTGCTCTGGTGGAGGGCAACCCCCTGAGTAAGGCTAGAGACTCAGATGGTGTGACATCTAAGTGACTCGAAAGTGGGATACGTGAGACAACATGTGTAAGACATGTCCCTTAGAGCAACCGTGATTGATCGCTCTGCTGAAGGGTAGCCCCCAAGTGGGGAAAGGCCTGAAAAGGAAATGACTCGGAAAGGACACCTAGACGGGTGACTCGTGAAAGGCGGGCCTCCTTTAGGATCCAGCTGTGTGGGCTGGGCCCTATTTGAAAGGAGGTTTACGTGGGACATTCCCCAGACTTTGGACTCGATAGTTGTGTAGGCGGGCCAACCTTCGTAGGAGTATGTCCTACGTAGGTGGGCTTTGCCTTAGTCAAATAAGGCGGACTGGGATAGGGAGGAAACTCGTGATATAAGATCGACGGAGTTTCGACGCTAAAGACTTTGACGACTTATGACACGACCCGACACTGCTAAATACGGGAGGTCCTAAGAAGAGGAAGGTTTTGAAAAAGGGATTTTTTTTGGAAAATCCGAGAAGTCTCGGTGGATGGCCCAATTTTTCGAAAAAACGGAAAAGTGCATCGGGCCATAATTTTGAAAGTTCGAAAAAAAAATCGAGTTTTGAAATGGGCAGAATACCGGCTGGAAAATAGGCTACTTTGAGTCAAATCGTAAATCCTAATTTCGGTAGCATTCTGGGGTTTTGAAAAGTTGAATATTTGGAATTTTGAAACTTGAGTATCGAAAAAAGGAATTTCCGACAATTTGAAAATTGAAGATGAGATCCCGAAGATTTGAAAATCGAAAAACGGCACCTCGAAGATTTGAAAATTAAAAATGGCATCTCGAAGATTTTAAAAATCGAAACTAGTATCTCGAAAATTTTGAAAATCGAAACTGGCATCTCGAACATTTTAAAATCGAAATTGAATTTTGAAAATTCGAAAATCGAATGGTGGATCGGAAATTCGAAT
Organism: Agrostemma githago; assembly: GCA_958450325.1. Taxonomy (NCBI): domain Eukaryota; kingdom Viridiplantae; phylum Streptophyta; class Magnoliopsida; order Caryophyllales; family Caryophyllaceae; genus Agrostemma; species Agrostemma githago. The sequence goes on along the minus strand of OY288249.1, from coordinate 54,892,957 downwards.
TTTGAAATGGGCGGCATGCCGGCTAGAAAATAAGCTTGTTTTGAGTCAAATCTTAAGTCTAAATTTCGGCAGCTTTCCGATTTTTTAAAATTTGAATATTTTCGAAAAGATGCAGTTTTGGAATTTCGGAATTTTGAATATCGAAGATGAATTTCCGAAAATTTGAAAATAGAAAACAGGATCCCGACTTTTAAAATCGGCGAAAATGTCATCGGGCTTGAATTTTTTTGAAAAGCCAGAAATTTTGAATTTTTGAAATGGATTTTTGAAAGCCCGAAGAGAAATTCGGGGGATGGCCCGGATTTTTTTTCGAAAGAAAGAAAAAAAACGGAAATCGAACCGGGCGACGGTTTTGCAAGTTCGAAAATAGTTTCGAGTTTTAAATTGGGCATAGTACCAACTAGAAAAAGGGCTATTTTGAATAAAATCGTAAGTCCTAAATTCGGTATATGCCCGGGGTTTTGAAATTGGATATTTTGAAAAGGATGCAAATTTTGAAAAATGACGATTTTTGAAAAAGACGATGTGGATCAAGTATCACGTACTCATGGAAACAGTATAATGACGCCATGTATGCTCTTAAGCTAAGTCTCGGTCAGTCTATAAGGGTCTATACCAGTGTACATAGCCTATCGAGAATCGGGGCGGACTCCCTAACTCGAGTTGAGATTAGGACTTGCCGTAAAACCCATACGAATCGGCTAATGGACTATATCAACGGTATAGTGGGACGTCGGTCACGAGTACCGGCCCGGGAAATGGGGTTATGCATGAACCATAAAACTAAAACGCGCATTGTACTAGTCAAACGATTTCTATTCGAGTCTCACCCTGAGGATACCGAAGGTTATTAACTCATCAGTAAATCCCCAGCGGAGTCGCCAAATTGTGGACATGACATAGGTCCACCCCGACGCGGCCACGCGCGGGTTTTGGGGAGGCGAATGAATCTCCATGAGATGGTCAAATGGAAATTTAAATCGAAGTCGGAGTCGCCACCGAATTTTATGGTTATTCGGAACCGTTCGAGCCCACTCTATGTCGTAGTGGGCCGTGTACAAAATACGGCCCAGTTCCGATGTCAGAGTTTATTGGGCTCGTCTCTTTTGCATATCGATATAGATGCCGACTTGAGCGGTTAATCGTATATTGAATGACTCTCGTTGCCAATGGTTTCGGACATCCGGAAACCACGGTTCTGAGTAAGGGGTGAGGGTACGTGTTGGGAAGCTCACTAAGAACACCCAACCCCGCCCGCACATTGGCGGCCTCTACTAGGATATCGAATGACGTTTTAATGCGCGCGTTAGTAATACGATGGATGATTATGCAAACATTGTTTTCTAAGCATGTGAAAAATTGAATGGGTTGCTAAGTCAATTTAATGCATGGAAATTGATTAACGTCAAAGTTGTATTTAGCATATGAGATTCGTTTTAGTATAATAAAACAAACGAAATGAAAGGATGAACTTGCTACAAAACAAACAAAAGAGTTAGTATCGATTTGTAAATAATAATAGCAAGTAATAAATATGTAAAATCGAGAAAATAAATATTAATAGAAATCTGAAAAATATTGTTGAAAAGATGTTGTTTTGTATAAAAAACGATGCTCGAAAAATAATAAAAGACGGAAAGGGTGCGTCGGGACAGCCGACCGCGCGGCTCGCCCGGGACGCCGGCGAGTCGCGTGTCGGGCTGGTTTTGGACGCGGTTTTCTGAAAATTCGATTTATTAAATCGCGTACGAATATTGCATGATTCGTACTCGAATTAATATTTTCGATATTCGCTATATTCGATAATTGACTACGAAATCAATATCAAATATTAGGAATAGTTTTGGAAAAAGATGTAAATTTTAGAAATTGTTTCGTAGAATAAATAATAAAACGACCAAAAAGTTGAAAAAACGGTCCGGGTTTCAGGCTCGTGCGCGAGTCGCTCGGGCGTGGCGCGACTCGCGTACGGGTCTGTCCGGTTTTTATTTTTTGTTCGAAATTGTTGTTTTGATAAATCGCGTACAAAGTATGAATTAATTTGTATTCGATTCATGTTTTCGATATTCGTCGTATCCGATGTTCGATTATGAGATCGATATCGAATATTCAGAATAAAAAAAAAGGGTTTTGAAAAATAATTTGTTTTGAACGAAAAGTAAAAGAAAAGAATTTTGAACGAAAAAGATGTAACGATTTTGATATCGTCGAGATCTTAATATAATTCCTTTCGATACAATATTCGATTATAGAGAATCGATATCGTATTTTTCAGAATGTTTGTTATGAAAAATAGTTTTTCGTTAATAACGATATTAGAAAAAATAAAAAAAAACGACTCTTGACCCATAAGAAAAACGGACGAAGAGAAGGGAGGAGAAGAAAGGAGAAATCGGGTTTAGTACACCCTCAACCTACATGCTTTTGTTGACTCGGATCGGGGCTCGTCGGAATGTGGCTAGGCACGGGAGCGTCGAGGTGATGTCGGTTGGGCTAAGGGTGGCTCGGTTTAGAGGTGACGGGTGAAGGGTGTCAGATATCGGGACCGGTTTCCTTCGGGTTTTGGACGTACTATCGGTTTCTCGATGCTAAGGAATTATGTGTGTATTGCTTATTATTTGTCTCTTTTTTTGTATGAAAAATTGTGTTTATTATGTTGGATGCAAGGGGCTATTTATAGGGAGTTCCCGACCTTGGCTTAGGAGAGTTTGACTACCGCTTAGGATAGGAAACGTAGGAGTTTGAGGAGCATGAGAATTCCGTTTTCTTGTGAAGGAAGAAAGGGAAACACGGCTGGTTTGCTGCTGTTTGGCCGAGTATTTGCACTCGGTCGGGTGTTCGAATCGGTTTTCGGATAGGATTCCTGCTTGAGATCGAATTCCATCCTTAAACAGATTTGTTTATTATTTTATGTGGCTGATTTTTGTGGAGTTGGAGTCCGAATTGGACACGTGAGACATCACGGTCGGTCCACAAGTCTCGGAAAATATCTTTGACCGGGTTTTGACTCGGTCGCTAAAAGATGGTTTTACCCCTGGTGTCGGATTCGACCCAAATTAGTGTTATTTGACTTGAAACGACCCACTGGGCCTGCATTTGAGGTTGGTTTTGTGAAATTTGTACTCCGTAAAATGCCTAGGCCAAATGCCATTGATTTCGAGCCCATTTCCGAGTACGTTAAAGCACGTTAGCGTCCGATCATCATCGGGTGTTTGTCGGAAACTACTATAGACACCTGGCGGTCAAAATGTGGGTGTCTACAGGTACATTAAAAGTAAAACAATATATATAATACATATGATACGACAATCAAACGAAATGGGACATAAGTATACAAAGAGACACAATACTAACAAAACTGTTCAAAATAGGTACAAAATAGTACAATAAAGGTACATAAGGACATAAGGTATAGCGGACATTACAAGTTAATAGTTCTAAAACAAATATAGTAACAAACTAAGAGGTACAATACAAGTCCAACAATATACATAATACACATGGTAAGACAATCAACCCAGATGGGACATTACACTACAAATAAACAACTATATCAATACTGACTTGGTGCTAAATCATCGCGAATCTAACACAGTCAAACAATATTTTTAAACCTCAATAAACACAATACAAATAAATGTAATAGTGGTAAGTCGAGATCGATCCACGATGAGGATGGATTTTATGAAGCTAATCGAGTTAAGAATTACTAGTGAATGAGTTCTTTTTTTGGGGGGGGGGGGGGGTGATTGGAAGCTAAGCTAAAGACGAAACTAAAATGACAATGATTAATCAATAGGAGAAAGACGTTAGGGGGAGTTTGGGAATCAAAACATGGATACAAGAATCCAAGAATCTAGAAAATAACGCTCAATTAATAAGGAACGAGTCACCTTTCGGTTTCTCAATTCAACTTCACTGTAGCTCACTTTCGTGACGAGAGAGCTAAGACTCTAACCGGAATTACCTAAACCCCGAGTATCCCCACACTGATTTGGGTGAGCAAGAGTTAACTAGGTCGGCCTAACATATTCAACAAAAACACAACAATTCCAAGCTAGACAAACCAATTCAATGACAATGATATTCACGAAACCTCAATTCGAGCATCCAAGTTCATCCTCACCTCACCCCCTAACAAGGAGACTACTCACTAGCCATGGTAGAATTGAAAAAAAAAATAACTATGGAGACTAGGCTAAAATAATGCATAATTACAAAAAGGTGATTAATTTCTAACACACAAAATGAAGATAATAAAACCAAGAATTGAATATACCAAACAAGACAAGAACAAAGCAAGAAAAATCAAAGAAAATGATAAACTAGGGAGGAAACTGTAAAGAATATGTTAAAGATGAATATTATTGAATGATGAACAAGAGTATAAATACATGATGAGACCTTGAGAAGCAAGGAATCAATCTAGGGTAAATCTAAGTTACAAGGAGAGTATCTTAAGGGTAAAACAAGATTAAGGAAATACAAAGACTACCTTGAGATAACAAAAGATTACAAAGATAAGAATAGGCTACGAGGGAATATTACAAGGAATAAACAGGATATGCTAAATATCTTTGATACGCTCCCTTAAGATGGACGTTCCAACGGAAAGGGCAATCCTGGACAAAATTGGATACAAGTGAGACCGTGACAACGGTTTGGTGAGTGCATCTGCTAATTGATCATTGGTCGAGATATGTTAAACACGTAGGAGGCCCTTGGTTACCTGTTCTCGAACAAAATGAAAAGAGCTAGCAACATGCTTCATTCTGAAATGAAACACAGGATTAGCAGCATAGTGGGTAGCACCGAGATTGTCAAAGTAAACAACAAGAGGACCTGAGATAGGGACATGAAGTTTAGAAAGTAGGGACCAAAGCCAAATTAATTCAGCCGTGGTATCAGCCACAACGCGGAATTCCACTTCTGTTGAAGAACTAGACAGGGCACGTTGTTTTCTGGAGACCTAGTAAATGGGGTTACGACCCAGATAAACAAGGTAACCATTCGTAGAGACGTAGTCAGCTTTGTCACCTACATGATCTGCATCACTAAAGGCGTGTAGAGTAAGAGGGGAATCACGGGTTAATATCTAAAGTATCTGACAGATATCAAAGAAGTCGCTTAAGCGCAGTCCAATGATACTCCTAAGGTAGCTGCACGAATTGAGCTAGTTTGTTGAAACCAAAGGCTATGTCGGGACGAGTGAAGGAGAGATATTGGAGAGAGCCAATAATGGCTCGAAAATCCGTGGAAGTAGCCACTGGATTAGCATGAATCATGTCATGCTTGGTTAATAAGTAATAAAGTATTTAGTTTGAGTTAACTTGAGACCTATTTTAGTTGGAGTAAGTTCAACTCCGAGAAAGTACGATGGAAACCCGAGATCTTTTAACGAGAACCGATTAGCTTAGCGAAGGCGAAAAGAAAGTCGGCGAGAGAGGGAGAGGAGGGGCCTGTAATAATAATGTCATCACATAGACGAGTAGGTACATATTGGTTTGTTTTGTTTTGTAGATAAATAAGGACGGATCTGACAAAGAGTGACGAAATCCATATGAAACAAGATAGTTTTTTAGTTTCGTATACCAAGCACGAGGGGCTTGCTTTAGGCCGTAAATAGATTTAGAGAGTTCACAAACATGAGTAGGGCAAGAAGGATCAATAAAACCAAGTAGTTGAGACATATAACCTGTCTCAGAGAGCGTACCTTGGAGAAAAGAATTGTTAATGTCGAGGTGCTTGAGGGACCAACCACGGGCAATAGTAAAAGTAAGTATCAAGCAAACGTTAGCTGGTTTGATGACAAGGCTGAAGGTCTCAGAGTAATCAATACTAGGTCGTTGGTGAAAACCTTTCGCGACAAGGCGGGCTTTGAATTTATCTATTGTGTTGTTGGGATTATATTTAACTCGGTAGACCCACTTAAAACCTATGACATTTTGTGAAGAGTGAGGTGGACGAGGGACCATGTGTGATTAGAGAGGAGGGCACGATGTTCGGCGTTGTAGACACCCAAATTTGGACCTGGTTGCTACTGGAGCGTCCGACAAACACCCGATGATGATCGGATTGCAACACTACACGATTTTATGATGTTTTAGATGATTTTTCAATAGAACGGATTAAATAATTACTCGGAGAAATTAATTCAACATCAAGACGGTCTTAGTCGTGTCATTACGGTCGTGTCAACACTAACTAGAGTCAATTTCGACTCCGTGGCTCCGAAGCGGTACTGAAACGCAAAGTCAAACCTGAGTCAACGCATCGGACCGAGTCGAATCTCAGGAGCACACCCAAGGCCCATCGGCGAGCACTAGGGTGGGGATCTAGGATCTTTGGTAAGCAAGTTATTTGCAAGATCACGTATGACTTCGTTTTGGAAACTTTTCCAAATCGTGTCTTCAAAATCTCAGGCGCACGGTGGGTTGCGCCTGAGAATCAGGCTACTTGTAGCCAGGCGCCTCAATTATGGGTCGCACGACGTCCTGCGTCCGAAATCTCGGATTGACTACGAGAAAAACCATATATACCCCCTCCTTCGCTCATAATCGACACAATTCTCTCCTCTCTAGAGCTTCACATAACTTGCAGGTCTTTCTCTAGCGTCACACTCCACGACATTAGGAACACTCCACTAGATCGTTATCACTCCGATTTGCATTCCACAAATCAACACTACTCTTCGGAGTTCCTACGAGTTCCTACTTGAAAGGACGAATCTGTGTTGATCCGTCGACTTGCCCTCCACAGTAGCAAAAAGCTCTACCGAAATCGCCGCAGGATCTTAAGGAGTTCATTCGTCCAAGTCGATATAGTCACTAGGTTGTCATCTTAACCAAAATTTACATACCGCATTTTTTAATTATGCATTTTGATATCGTCAAGTCCGACCTATGTGGATACTAATTCCACGACGCGTCCACCATTTGCACTCCAATTGGCGTACAAGCCTTACTCCTGTTTGGCCCAATCAAGACCAATTCGTCTAAAATACGTAACGTTCACAACTTCAACCCCTAATTACTAAAACCCCAATATCAAATCCGAGTAGTCGTTATAAGATCCGTTCTTTGTCGTCTACACATTGTACTTCGTTTAGGGTACATTCTAAGGGTACAACTCCTCATACAACGTGGTTTCCTTATGTTTTACACTTTACCGCTTTCCTATAATTTACCGCTTCTACGAGTATAATCGTATGCTAAATTACCTAACCAAAAGTTAAAACATAAACAACTATACTAATCAAAACGAATCGTGGTCCGGTCCCTTATTAATCCAGATGCTCACGTGTGCCACGACGCATCTTTATTAATGCGGAACCGACGCACTTTTAGCAGAATACCAGGTAAGGTATATCACGAGAATGACTAATATCCGTATTAGCACGTTAAAACTGATTTGCTAATACGAATACTATCTAGTACTCTCTATTCTTCTACATGCATCTTTACATGGCCTGCTTGTCACGTGAAATCACATGTAAAGAATGTAAAACACTCACCTCGACAACAATTTACTTGTTCCTAAACCAACCGACTAGCTAAGACAGTAGGCTTAATTTACAATGGTTGTTACCGCATTTACACCACATTGGAACAAAGTTTTCAACCCACCGATTGATTAGTAGAGGCCGCTATGTGCAAGCGGAGTTGAGTGTTGGCATTTATCCCTTGTTGGCTTCCCAATACGTACCCTCACCTCTTACTTAGAATCTACGGTTTCCGGATGTCCGAAACCATTGACAATAAGAGTCATTCTATACATGGAATGCTTAAGGGTACAAGCCTCTATCTTTATGTCCCCATGTCATTCAGCTTTGAGCCGATTAAGGATTAAAGTTTACTTTAACGGTTTTCGAGCATTCCCATAATTGCTCGGTGACATCTCTACAAATCGGCAACAAATTCGGTTCACAAACGGTCGGCAGACCAAATGATCCGGCCTTTAAACATTTACAACCACATCTCGATCGATTCAACGGAAACATAGATGCTCCCATACATCTATCTAGTACAATTGAAATCGTCAACCAAATTGAGGTCCAACACATCGCCCCGAACGCGGGATCGGACCAGCCCAGACCGAAAGATGGGCCGTGTTGGTGGCTACCGTGAGAGTCCGCGCAGGTGCGTGCGGCAAGCGGGTGGCAGTGTCCACAGTTTGGCGACTCCGCTGGGGAGACGGAAACAAATTTCCAGCGGTGGTGTAACTCGAAAAAGGTCAGTGATGCGCATTTCCACGTTCTTTTATGGTCACTATAGGTTTTCGGCCCTAAAAAGCCCACCCTAAACAATTTAGGACCAATCAACCTTCTTACGGTGAGGTTCTCGGATCGGACCCATGAGGAGACCCCCGATTGACGTTCCGGCCGTCCAAGGTAGTCACGCACTTCGTGAATATGCCAAGTGATAAGCTCTGTGTGGAACAAAGACAATGCACATCCTCACTCAGGATGACACGTCCCGGCCGAAGCGAGGACTTTTCATGGCCGGTAGCCTACCCTAGCCTACCCGCGTCTGCATCCTGCATGTGTGTATGATTGATTAGTTATGTGTAGCGTGTTGTGACAACGCGAATAAAATATTAAATCCTGGACTAAACAACGACAACATATTCAACTACACCAAACTCCATTTTCGAAAAAGTCATTTTCAAAAATGTTTTAGAGCGTCACTCCGTCCATGTCATTTAGAAATCATCAATCTTCAAACCCATTTTAGCACCATTACCTGGATCAAATTTACACTTGCGATTTTCAAAATTCACTTTTAGCGCTGTTACTCTGGCCAAATTCACACCCGCCATTTTCTAAATCCATTTTTGCGCCGTTATGCTAGCCAAATCAAAACTCCTTATTTCAAAACATTCTAATACCGTTACTATCACAAAAATTCCAATCATGGAATCGAGGTATTTCACACGGTTACATTTTAATTTTCAAGACATAATGCCGTTAGTATCGTCAAAATTCCAATCAATGGGATCAAGGTATAAGAATACGGTTATGATTTCCATTTTCAAAACATTTTACGTAATATTGTTACTATCGCCAAAAATCCGATTAATGGAATCAAAGAACTTAACACGGTTACACTCTCCCTTTTTCAAAACCCTTTTCAAACACCTCTACTATCACCTAGATTCCAAGAGTCTAGCTACACAACGCGGTTGAACTTTCATTTTAAGCACTGTTATGATGGCCACCATGCTTTCCTAAAAATACCTTTTACATTGTGAGCATCGAACTTCTAACTAATAGAAATCTCGATAATGACGCAACCCAACGATTTTCACATCTTTTCACAAACTGGTTTTTCTACACCACTACTTTACAAAATTGCAATTTTTCAACTCATGAACTCTTGACACCCACATGGCAAAACTTACTGACATGTCAAAATGGTATTACTTAACCGTCGTAATATTGATTTTAAAACTCTCACCTTCAAAAACTCGCTTTTCAAATCCATCTATTTTCGAAAACGTCAAAATCCTTTGATTCCGAGCCAGGATCGAGATCAACTTCTTACGTTGCAAAATCGTGTGCTTAGCTGTCTTTGCTAATTGCTAATGTCACCTCCATTCGAGGTTTTACATTTTCCCAAGAGTCCTCTCTAAATCTCACCCCGAGATTTTTGTCAAATCATCTTGCTTTAAGATCCGAATTCGTTAGACATCTCACCAAATAGACCAAGTGTCTAAAAGCACATGAGTCCAAAACTCGATGGCCGCAAACATGTGTCAATCAAGGGTCTCATTTTCATGTCGCTCACCTACGAGCATTCCTCGAGTTACTTTCGAGTCTCTTTAAGCGTCATCCGGTGGGTCCTTTTCTCATTTTTCGTCGTGTCTTACAGAGTCACTCTCCAACATGTCCACAAATTCAAACGTCATCGAGAGCATCCGCAACGGTGTCAACACCCTAACCGAATTGGTTCACAATGTCCATGCTTCGGTAGCCCGTCTGAGTTCTTCCGTCCACAACATTAACAACCGCCTCGATTTCCTACAAAGTAGAGACACGGAAAGCAAAACCAACACCAATTCAGTCGATTACAACATTTGGGGGCTTACTCTAAGTGGGTCGTCCGAATGTTCCGCACGATCTAACCTTCCTAAGACCAATATAGAAAAAACCTCAAGGCCTTGTAAAGCCATATTCAACAAGGTAGAGGCGTCACGAAGAAAGTTTACCACAATTGACTCGTCTTACACCGAGAATCTCAAACACTTGGTCGATCAAGGACTACTCTTGCCCATGGATCCAACTAGTCGACAAACGAAGCAAAAAATGGAGTCCTAATGCCTATTGCCTATTTCATCAAGGTAATGGACACGATACCGAAGCATGCTTTACACTAAAGCACGTGATCCAGGACATGATTGAGGAAGGAACATTTTCTTCCTCGAAATGACAAAAAGTAGACTTCACCTTCAGAAACACCAAGGGAGAAATAGTAACATTAGTGGTTGTCACGAGTTATTTCAAACCCTTCGACAGTCCCCCAACAGAAACATGTTCAGAGCACCATCCAAGGGTCTCATCCCTAGAAGGTTACAAAAGGATCTAAAACCAAGAAGACGGTCACGGTCCCAAGCCAGGTCAACGCCATAGTAGGGTCAAGTCATAGAATTGTTATTCTCTTCTAGCGTCATTATTATGTTTTGAGTCTGAGGTACAGGGGGCTTGTCCCGACCTTATAAGTCCTATTAATACATCGTGTCTAGCTATCAATGAAAGCGCCTCTCTTTCTATCTTATCTTCTTACGGCCTCGACATTCTTGTTTTAAATAACAAATTATGCTTACGACTCGTCAGGTTTAAATAACATACCGTGCAATTAACGACTCCTCAAAAGAACGAGGAATCACAAGAACCAAGATCTTGTGTTCTCTTTTACCTATTTCATCTGGTATAGAAAGCCACCTAGCTATCCCCTAAAACGAGCATTGCTGAATCCCATGACGAATCTAGATAGTCTCTTAACTTATGATCAAAGACGGAAGGCAAACCCTTTTCCTACAATGAACATCCCTAACACAAAGACCAACCAATCCACCGTAGGTGCTAGTCGAACCGAAAATTTGAAATGGCCAAAAGGAGCCAAAAGAAAAACCAAGGTCAAACCAAACCGGCCCTATTCAATGATGCAAAGCAATTGAGACCAAGTTCAGTGGTCAAAATCAAATTTCAATCACCCAATACAAGTTCGAACAGAAAGGGAATAAACAAATAGGCCAGTCAGCTAGCACCAAATTTTAGCCTTCCTACTTTACAACCCTTAAGACCTTCTCGAGACACTTGTAAGGAGACAGTCCAGAATTTTGAGGATTCAAGCCCGATAGGATAATCCCAACCATTAGCGCCGGACATGGAAATCAGATCTCACAAAATTTACTTCCCGCCCGATTGAAGTCTGAGTCATTTTTACTCAGCTTCCCCTTTCCTACCACATTATGAAACCGTAACCTCATAGCCTTAAGTTCACAATATCTAGCTCCATGTAGACACCCGCATTTTGACGGCTTGTGTCTATAGCAGTTTCCAACAAAACACCCGATGATGATCGGACGTAAACATGCTTTAATGTGCTCGAATACAGACTCGGAATCAATAGTATCCGACATGGGCACTAAGCGTAATACTAATCTCTCAAAACCGACCTCAAATTCAGACTCAACGGGTCGTTTCTAATAAAATAAAGCTAATTTGAGCTAAACCCGTCACCAGAAATAAAACCGTCTTTTGTCGACCTAGTCAAAACCCGGTCAAAGTCGAAACCCGAGACGAAACCGACCTCACGCTATGTCTAAGTGCAAAGTCAAAACAAATAAAACAAACAAAGTCAATGCAAATCAAATTCAAAAATCAAATCTTGACATTTCCTAAATACACTCACCCGTCTGAGGGCACTCGCTTGAGTGCCATAGGGCCACTCGATCGAGTGACCCCCCAAAAACCGACGAGGCACCTTTTTTTGAGCCAGTTGATCGAGTGCACTTAGGGCCACTCGATTGAGTGACCCCTAGCTGGGGGTAAAATCTATAAATACCCATCTTGGCTCTTCATTTCACCCATCATTTACATCACATTTTCAACCCTTTTCAACCTACACATTCACATCCTCTCTTCACTTCCAAGAGCACTACCCCATCCCGAGACCAAACCTCCTGATAACCGAGAAAACCGTCTCTTCAATCATAGACACCCTAACTCACCCTACATTCTCAATGCTCTCGCGCCTACGCCGCCACTAGACGAGCCCGTGTTCCGAGACTAAAAGCATAGGGTGTATACAAACCCCGTCTTCTCTAATCTTTAATTCTCATTTCCATTTTTCGTGTACTAATCACTAACCATTAACATTTAATTTCTGTTTACAAACCTCTAACATTTTATTTTTATCCATCTAACTTTTTAATTATCATTCCTAACATTACTAATGATCTAACAATTTTTTTATCGCTTTTTTATTTATTCCGTCATATATATAATACCACGTATATTAATATAATAAAACAATTTTCAAAACGATTCGAGCAACATCCAATGACGCTAAATCGATAGTCGTAGGCATTAAAAGCCAAATCACGACATCAAAACGCAAAGGATCCACGTTTGTGACGACAGAATTTTCAAGTCGAATATGTTCGATAACGAATTCCGTCCAAAGTCCGTTATAATCCTCCAAAAAGTCGTACAGGAGGTGGCGCCCTTCGAGGCGCGCCGCCCTAGACACTTAAGGGTATAATGTGATCGCGGTAATTTGTTGTCAAACGTGTCCGACGCCATTTTCAAAATGTTACTCTAAAACGGTGCGATGTTGACTATGTAGTCAAACGTCTTGCCTAAAAGAGTCGTTGGCAATTGAGTTAGCACATGAAACCTGTTGACTCAGAATCAAACATCACGTGATCCGTAAGGATTAATAACGATGTCGTGACGCGGAGGGAATTGATATTCGTTCTAATTCGATTAATGACGATTTCATAAACTCCACTCTGAAATGCTCGATACCGGTTTCATAACCGAATATCATGCATAACGAGTTATCGATAAAACAAGTTAGTGTAAATTATTTAATATTTACATTTATCTTAACTATTCATCGATTCGAATTTTCAATTTACGAAATGAGTTAGTTTGAAAGAAAATCTCCCGCCTATTACAGAAGGCACTCGATCGATTGCCTAAGGGCCACTCGATCGATTGCCTAAGGGCCACTCGATCGAGTGACCCCCTCAAATATGGGCAGGGGGTCTCCACGAAGGGCACTCGATCGAGTCCCCTCAATGGTTCGATCGAGTGACCCCTGTAGGTCACCAACGTGAACCTAAACGTGATACAAGTCTCGCTAAGCAATGTTTATGACTTTAAGTCGGCATGTGTTAATTCAATCACGTGTTTTCCTTTTTAAAACCCATACATTACATTCTACTCTATTTTATTACTATTACGACTTTGTGCAATGTCTTGTACGACTAGTCCTACGTACATCGACAACTCCTTAGTCGTATTCGATGTGCGACTAGTCTAGACACCAATATTTCGTCATAATAAGTCGGGAAAAGACTCTAAGGCCCGGGATCAAGCTAACATTACGCTCCGGTCCCAACGCGAACGCGTATTACAGCCTTCATCCTCCGATCAATATACAATGCAATGTGTACTTTATCGAAGTTCGTCCGTTTATTCGATTTACGGTTACGATTACCTTTTCTATCTACGGGTCTGTGTATAGTCAATGTTCACCGTGTCTAATCCGATTAATATATATTTCTTGTTGTATTGTGAATTCCGGGTTGTATTTCCGCCCATGTAATTTGTAATTTATTTACGAGCTTTATTTTCTATGTTTGCCATTTATCGCTTTTAAATGAACATCGCATGCTAAACCACTTCGACGTATATCAATATGCATTAAATGACGCAGCAACACGTATTATATTTAAGTATCGTAAAATAATGTTTGCATAACATTTCACCGAATTACTAGCGAGCGCATTAAAACACCAATCGATATCTTAGTAGAGGCCGCTATGTGCGGGCGGGGTTGTGTGTCCTTTGTGAGCTTCCCAACACGTAATCTCATCCCTTACACAGAACCTCGGTTTCCGGATGCCCGAAACCGTTAGCGTACGAGAGTCATTCGATACATGATACCCGATAACTCGGCATCGGTATCGTTATCCAAAGGGACGAACCCAATAAGCTCTAGTATTAAAGCGGGCCGTGCTTCGTGCATGATACGCCCAAGTATAGAGTGGGTTCGAACGGGTACGAACTCCCACAAGGTTCGGTGATGACTCCTACTTCGATTTAAATTTCGACCTAAGAATCATTTCATCACGAGAACATACCACCGCCAAAACCCACGTGTGGCTGCGTCGAGGTGGACATATGTCATATCCACAATTTGGCGACTCCGCTGGGGATGATGATGTACAACTTGTCATCGAGATTCTCAGGGTGAGACTCGAGGAGAAATTGATTGGTTAGTACAATACGCGCGTTGGTTTTACGGTTCATGCATAACCTCAATTTTACCCGGGCCTGTACTGGCGATCGATGTCCCACTATACCGAGATATATTCCAAATTGGTTATGTCAAGGTGTTCATGGCTAATTCGTATGGGTTTCGCGACACATTCTTATACAAATTGGTAAGGGAGTCCGTCCCGATTATCAGAAAGACCATGCGCACTGTATAGGCCTTATATAGACCGACCGAGACTTAGTGTAAAGCATACATGCTGTCGTCATAATGCTTGCATGACTATGTGCTACTTGATTTCCATGACATTTTCAAAAACCGTCATTTTCCCAAAAAATGCATCTTTTCAAATATCCAATTTTCAGAAACTCGGAATGCTGCCGAAGTTTATACTTATGATTTGACTCAAAAGTAGCCTATTTTTAACCGGCATGCTGTCCATTTCAAAATTCAAATTTTTTTTACCGTTTCGAAGAAAAAAAATGGTCATGCCGGCATGTTACCGATTTCAAAAGTCAGGACCGTCCTCGATTTTACAAATTCAACCTTTCCAAAAGCCTTTCATATTCTAGGACCTACCGTTATCTGTGTGTCGGGTCTTTCAATAGGTCGTCGAAGGTCTATAGTGTCGAAACACCATCGATCCTACATCACGGGTTTCCCCCATATCCCAGTCCGCCTTATTTGTCGAAGGCACGACCAACCTACGTAGGACATACCCCTACGAAGGAAGGCCGTTTGAACACTCGAGTCCAAGTTTGGGGAAGTCTCACATGGTCCTTCCTTCGAACAGGACATGTCCCACATAGATAGATCCAAAGGAAGTTACACCACCCACGAGTCACCCGTCTAGTCGTCTTTCTCGAGTCCTTTTCTCTTGTTCAGTCTTTCTTTGTTCGGGATCTTTTTATTCCAAGGCCTGGATTTGAGGTTTCTGATTACATGGTATTCTTACAGACAGGCCACCGTTAACCAGACTCAGAATGAAGCAAGCTGAACAATCTGAAAACCATGGTGGAAACCATGATCGGGAACCAGACCGAGATCGAGGCCCAACAGACGGCAATGAGGGCTGATCAAGCGTCCGTCAATACTGTTGTGGAGCAAGGGACTCAAAACACTGGTACCAAAAACACCGGGCCCATGGCTGAACCGATTAGCGCGGTGCGCCGGTTAGAGGAGCAGGTCCACCTGTTCGGGGGTAACAACATCCACACGGAGAACTCCCATATCTATTCTCCTGTGAACGACAAGTTGCCCGCCAATCTGAACCTCATGGGCCTACCGATATTCGAAGAGACCGAAGACCCGTTACTCCACATTCGGGCTTTCAAGAAGTTTATGGCTATTAAGGGGGTAGATTCAAGTATGTTCAAGAATCTTTTTGCTACGTCCCTTGAGAAGCACCCACGGGCCTGGTACTAGAGGCTAGACCCGAAAAAATACCCAACTTGGGATGACGTGGCTACAGAATTTGCTCGGAACTATGCTGATAACATCGAGATTCAAACCACTGTGCGCTCCATGGAAGTTATGGCTGAGGAGCCCAAGCAACACTGGAGGGCCGAAAGTGTCAAGCTGGTCGATAAGCCCAGCGAGAAAACCTTGGTGGAGGCCTTTGTCAAGAACCTCCTCCCCTCCTACCGGGTCCATCTCCGTTACGCTGTCATACCCAATTTCACCACCCCTACTGAAATGGGTATGATGATTGAAGACGGTCTGAGGCTAGAGGGCCTAACTAAAGCCTCTGGCAAGGGTTATCAAGGGGCCTCTTCCACTGTTAAGGCCCCAGCTGCAACCCACAGCATTTTCGGCAAGGTCAATCTACTAGATGTCTCGTCCAAGAAGAATACCCCAACTTGGGTATTCACCGACATAGGTACTACCTATACATATGCCTTACAAAGGCTCTCTTCAAAAGGCCTAATCCAACCGATAGGTCCAACTCCTGAAGTTCCAGTCGACCGACGCTCCAAGAGCTACAATGCACAAGCCTATTGCCAATATCATCGGGGCAACGGGCACGATGCCGAAAAATGCTGGAAGTTGAAGCATCTTATTCAGGACCTGATTGAGAGCGGTAAGATTCCGTTACCCAGGGACAAACCAAGTAATAAGGACAATCCTTTCTGTTCCCATGCCGTCTTTACCGGGGAGGTGATCGACTGTTCTCATCTTATCTCTCCTTTCATCCCGCAAGTGAACGGGATCTGGTTCAACGATGAAGACGATGTATACCTCGTCAAAGGGGAAGTTGTCCTCTTTACCAGTGAAGAGATCCGAAAGGCTAAGTCCAAAGTCTTAGTTAGTAACCACCTCACCCGCTCTAGTCGCCCCTATCAAGCTACTAGCTCTAGGGACACCCCTATCTCAGTAATCGTCACTGAGCCAGTCAGGATGGAAGTCGCCCCGGAATAGTCGACTACTGATCTGGCTCTAATCAAGCAGCTGAAGAAAACCCAAGTTCAACTCACTATATGACAACTCCTAGTCAGCTCACAAGAACATCGGGAGGCACTTACTAAGGCTCTCGACCAAATCAAAATCGACTCAACCGCTACTCCCACTGAAATGGTAGCCACAGTCATGCCCTATCTCAAGGGCAAGTCCAAGGAAGAAGGTCCGTTCATTACCTTCTCTGAGTCCGATCTACCACCGTTCGGGGCTTCCCACAACTTAGCCTTGTACATCACGGTGATATGCCAGGGGAAATATCTCCCGATGACTCTGATAGGTGATGGGTCCGCAGTTAATGTCCTTCCTTTAATGACTGCTAAAGCTGTCGGTATTACCAAAACCGAATATACACCAACGACTCAGACTATCCAAGCCTTTGACGGGAGTCCAAAGTCGGTAGCCAGGGCCATTAAACTGACCATCATCACGGGCCTGGTCGAGAAGGAACTGGAATTTCAGGTGGTTGATGTCACCTCTTCCTTTAACCTAGTTTTGGGGCGCCTCTGGATCCATGCCGCTAAGGCGGTGTCTTGTACCCTACACCACAAAATTAAGCTGCCCCTAGGAGACAGGATTATTACCTTAAAGGCCATCCCGATGACTGTGGCTAGCTGTAACGCCATGGGCCGTCTCGGTACGAACCTTTGGGGGTTCGATTTTGTAGGGATGATTGAGGAAGACTTCCTCTTCCGACCTTACTTTACTACCAGCGTCGACACGATGCTGCAGAATCTGGGCTACCTACCGGAGCCACTTCTAGGCCATATCTGCCGACCGGATAAATTATCGAGGTCCTAAAGGATGAAGGCTTTCACTTCGGCCTAGGGTATGCTGCAACCCCGGGCAATGTCGTCCGAACAAGTACCGAAAAAGCCTACAACCTTGTGAAGGGTATCTACCTGGGCTCTTATTGCCCGAGACTGACCGATTACTTCGTCACTTCAGTATTCGGGGCCATCCAAGTGGGTCTGTACCAACCAACCACTATGCATCTCGGGACCAATTTGGCCCGGGACTACAATTATATTCTGAATGACATATTTACCCTCGTCCAGTCAGAGTCCAAGAAGGGTGTCGATAATGCTGAGCCCGTGCTGGGGCTGCTATTTAGAAAAGATAAGGCCGTCCCGACTCCTAAGGAGGACTTAGTGAATCTGATCCTCCGAAGCAACAGGTTCAACCCCACGAAGCTGATCTCGAAAGTTGGCTTCGATACAGAGAATAGGGCGTGGAGGAAGACCATCAAGTGGACCGACAGCCAGGGACGGGTCTACAAGCTGATCACCGGTGAAGGAGACATGGCGGACACCAATTTCGATTGTGAGTCTAAGTAAGAGTCAGAGTCTGAGGTCGAGCCTAGAGGGTCTGGTGCTAGAATCCAATCCATAACCCCTCTCCCTGTAATCACTTCCACTGGAGCCTCGGGGTCTGTCCCGAGAGCGCTCCTAATCCCGTCTCTGACCAATGATCAGATGACCGCTCTATTTGAGCTGTTTTCAAAATTTTCTATTAACAATAATGATAACCGTTCTGCTTACGACTTGACTTATTTTCAAAATGCTTTTGGTTTCAAAAATATTTTATGCAATGACTTTGAGAAACCCGACAAACAGGTGCCCTTGCTTTCTCATCTGATCGAGCAACTAGAACAAAGGGAATCCCGAGATCCGGTAATCAAAGAAACCGAGTCCATCAATGTGGGAAACACTTTAGAACCCCAGATACTTAAGATAGGGTTATGTTTAGATCCCGAGGAGAGACAACAGTTCACAAGCCTCCTCCAAGAGTTTAAGGACGTCTTCGCATGGTCCTACAAGGACATGTCGGGGATAGACCGGGAAATAGCTAAACACCGTATACCCATCAAAGACGGGTGCAAACCAGTAAAATAGAAACTCCGCAAAATGAGACCCGAATGGTCTCGCAAGGTCAAAGAAGAGGTCGACAAACAGTTCAAAGCTGGCTTCATACTAGTGTCCGAATATCCAGACTGGGTTGCGAACATCTTGTTTGTACCTACAAAGGATGGTAAGGTGCGTGTATGTGTAGACTTTCAGGATCTTAACAAGGCAAGCCCGAAAGACGACTTTCCACTGCCACATATCGACATATTAGTGGATAATACCGCTGATCACGCCCTTCTTTCCTTTATGGACGGATATGCCGGGTACAATCAGATTAAAATGGCAGAAGAAGACATGAGTAAGACCACTTTCACTACACCTTAGGGTACTTACACTGTCATGCCGTTCCGTCTCATCAATATCGGGGCCACTTATCAGCGAACCGCCACGATCTTGTTACACGACATGATGCATAAGGAAGTGGAGGTTTATGTTGACGACATGATCGTCAAATCCAAAAGCCAAGACGGGCACATCATGGCCCTAAGAAAGTTCTTTACCCGATTACGCAAGTACAACATGAGGCTGAATCTTCAAAAATGCAGCTTCGGGGTAACATCAGCCAAAGTATTGGGTCATATCGTTAGCCAATGTGATATCGAAGTTAAACCAACAAAAATCTAAGCCATCACTGAGATAAAGCCTCCTAAAACCGAAAACGAAATAAGGAGTTTCCTCGGGAAGGTTCAGTACATCAGCCAGTTCGTATCCAAACTGACCATGGTATGCGAACCGATCTCCAAAAAACTGAAAGTGGGTGAACGAAAGCTATGGGACGATAAGTGCCAAGCAGCTTTTGACAAGATCAAGGAAATCCTGTCCGCTTCGCTGGTTTTAATGTCACCTCAACCTGGTTTGCCTCTATCGTTATACCTAACGACGACCGAGACAGCCATGGGGGCTATGCTGGCATAGACAGTCGACTCGGAAGAACGAGCCATCTACTATGTTAACAAAAAATTCTTAGAGTCTAAATGCAAGTACACCATGCTCGAGAAGACATGTCTAGCCTTAGTCTGGGCAACCAAAAAGCTCCGACATTATATGCTCAGCTGTGTAGTACAGGCATTATCCAAAAAGGACCCTATCAAGTACTTATTCGAGAAGCCCATCCTTAATGGCAGGATGTCTAGGTGGACTCTAATGTTGGCAGAGTTCGACCTTAAATTTGTACCGCTAAAAGCTATTAAAGGTCGGGTAGTAGCCGAGCTCCTTGCTGATAGCCCCATAACCGAGGACGGACACATCGACACTTGGTCCTTCCCAGACGAAGATATATTCCATACCGATACAGAAACATGGGATTTATATTTCGATGGGGCGTCTAATTTCCGAGGGTTCGGAGTCGGGATTCTTTTAATCTCGCCCACAGGGGAACATACTCCCGTGTCCATCAAACTGGACTTCGACGTGACTAATAATGCAGCCGAATATGAAGCATGCATTCATGGATTGCAAGCTGCCGTCGATTTATGAGTCACAAATCTCCGTGTACACGGCGACTCGTCTCTAGTCATCAACTAAGCTCTCCAAAGATGGAAAACTCGGAACGCTAACCTCATGGCCTATCAGGCGCGAGTAAGGGTTATCGAAAAACCTATCCAAAAGGTAGAATACATATACCTGCCCCGGGAAGAATACCAGTTCGCAGAGACACTTTCCAAATTAGCATCCTTACTGAATATCCCGGATCGCCTAACCAGCATGCCGATTTGCGTCGAAAGACGGTCCGAGCTGGCCTACATCCACACTATTCAAGACATTGAAATAACCGATCCAGAACCTTGGTATCAGGCTATCCTAACCTACATATCAACAGGAGAATATTCTCCGGGAACCGAAAATCGGGCCAAAAAAGCCCTACGAAGGTTAGCGACCCAATTTGTCCATACGGATGACGGACAGTTATACAAAAAGACGGCACAGGGGGCTCTCCTCCTATGTGTCGACAAAATAAAAGCAGAGAAATTTGTGTCTGAGGTGCACGACGGTGATTGTGGTCCACATATGAACGCCCAAATGCTAGTCCGAAAAATCATGAGACTCGGATACTACTGGAACAATATGGAAACCGACTGCCAGTTATATGTCAAGCACTGTCATAACTGCCAGATTTTTGCCAACGTACAACATATGCCGTCATCCCTATTATACACCATGACATCACCTTGGCCGTTTTCGACATGGGAATTGACATAATTGGGAAAGTAAGCTCTTCCGGGACGGGAGGTCACTGTTTTATCTTTGTAGCTATCAACTATTTCACCAAATGGGTCGAGGCCGAGTCATATCGGATCTTGAATGCTAAGCATGTCGCCAAGTTCATCCAAAACAAAATCATATGCCGGTACAGGATCCCGCACGAATTCATCAGTGATCATGGGACTCACTTCCAAGCCAAAATAGCAGCCTTGTTAACTAAGTACAAAATCCAAAGGCATACATCCTCGCCCTACCGTCCCCAAACAAATGAAGCGGTAGAGGCGACTAACAAAACAATTATCACCATACTTAAAAAGATGGCTGATAATTACCGGGACTGGCCCGACAAAATACCTTTTGCCATGTGGGGATATCGAACATCAATCCGTACTGCAACCAGTGCAACCCCCTATGACCTAACGTACGGGATGGAAGCAGTTCAACCGGTCGAGTTGGAAGTACCATCTCTCTGGATCTTGCTAGAAAGCCAAGTGCGTGAAGCCGATTGGGTCCAAGCACGGTACGATTCGCTGGTTCTTTTAGACGAACGGCGGTCCCGGGCCCTAAAAAACATTCAAATATATCAAAAAAGAATACAACAGGGCTTCAACAAAAGAGTCAGGCCCAAAAACATCAAGGAAGGGGACTTAGTCCTCAAATCTGTTCGAGCTCTACTACCAGTTGACCCGAGGGGAAAATTCAAACCCAATTGGGTCGGGCCATATCTGGTGAAAAAAGTTCTATCAGGAGGTGCCGTATAGCTAACAGGCTTGGACGAGAATGATTTCACCAATCCTACCAACCTAGACCAGCTGAAACGCTACTACCCCTAACCTTATCTCAATGTCGTTTGCAAAAAGTTTATTAAAAGTCATCCCTTTGAAACATAAATTTTCAAAAATAATAAACAAGTCTATAAGTTGGGATTATTCATCCTATTGTCGCACACACCTCGAACTACTAGTCTTGGTGTATTGAGAGATTGCAAATTTTAAAGGCTCGAACTACGTCGGTTTGATTCCACTAACTGTGGATACGTAGGCAGCCCCTCAAAAGGGCACAACCAACGCAATAACGAAAAGACAGAAACGGTTTCTGATAAATCGATATTTATACATATTTTTACCCATTTAATATTATTATTATAATGTCGTCTTTCATATTATTTGAGCTAATAAGGTATTTTTATGACTTAACGGGTTAAGATGTACGTTAATATTATTTATATGCTAGAATAAGTTTATTATCTATTTTTAAATAATTTAGAATAACCCATTTAATTTGAAGGTCAAATAATACATACATTCTCGTATACATTGTGTAGGTCTACCTTAAGGCGACGATATCTCACTCATACGATATTGGAATCAAGTGATTCAGGATGCGTTGGAAATCTAAGTTCGAGACCTATACGTTTTTAGAAGAAAGAAACATCAAATTCCGTCATCTATTAGGTCCAAATCTAGTTATAAGACAGCAGGTCAGCAGATTTCGAAACCAAAACAATTGGTCTAAAGCCCATTATGACAAAAGATTATTAGGAAACAAACAAAGAAAATAAAAAAGGGGTTTGATAAGAGAATAAGAAGAACAAAATAAGGAAAGGAAAGAAGAATAAAAAAAGGAAAAAATAGTGTAAAAAGAGGAGGGCAGTCGTGAAAAAAAGAAGGAAGAAAGAGAAGAAGAAAGAAAGAAGAACCAGGGGAGCCGGGAAAAATAGAAGACGCACGACAGAGAGAGAAGGGAGGCGTCGACTCGACTCCGTTCTAATCAAATTTCATCCCGATTTTTATGAGATTTTCTATTCTTTATCTTATATTTACTGTTATTATGTTTAGTTTAGAGTAATTTTTCAATTGGAGTATGTAATTGACTATTGATGTTAGGGTTTATGAGATTATGATATTGTTTTGATTGATTAATTACTTTGTTGGATATTTATATAAGATTCGTTATTTGACTATCTGATTCGTGTTTGTTAATTTTGTTTGGCCAACTTAATTGTATTCATGAATCGGTCGTTGAATTAATAGTAGTTTTGGTTAGGTTGCAGCGTTCTGGTCTAATCTTAATTGCTAGAATCTTGTGTAGTAGTTGAGTCAGATATAATTGCAGCGTTCTGGTTATATTTTATTCAACTGATTAGTGATCTTAAAGCGACTTAATTTATTAATTTAATTCATGCGTTCATGGTTAATTTGATAAATTGGTTAGGATTAAACTTGCGTGCGTTCACGAGGTTTAACGAGTCAGAAAGATAAAATTGGTAATTTAGTTGCGTTCAAGGATTAACCAATTAACTAATCTATCCAATATAATTGATTAAGAGAATCGATGATTTTACCCAACATCTATAGAAAATTACATATTTCCTATTTATTCATTATAAGAACTTTCTACCTGTTTATTGCGATTATTAGTTTTATTAGTTTTATTTACTTAATTTTAGTTAGTTAGTTTAGTCTAAAAACAACCCAAACAACCCCTCATTATTATATGGAAAATTACAAATTACCACCACGTATTTGTCGTATTTTGTAAATTACCACCATGTATTCCATTTATTACAAATTACCACCTAGACTTTAACATATAATTACGAATCACCACCGTATTTTGATCCCTACTTTCATTTAACTTAAATCCCGATAATTTTAATGAGTTAAACTACTCCAACAACCTTGCCCTTAAGGTAATTACCTAGATTAGCCCTGCCACTATTACACCGTTCATTAAATCAAATTAACAAAGCATTACAATTCTCAATTTTCTCATCGCCCGAGCAATTCATCACCATCTCACAACAGCGACGAGGATTTTGAAGTTGAAGGGTAGATGCGAGGACTGTTAGTACTACTCATCCAATCCACGACGACGTCGATTGTGACCGAGACTTTGAGGTTGTAGAGGTTGTGATTGAGGGAGTGGTGGGAGGTGAGGCCGTGCCATGGTGGATGATAATGGACAAACAACGGTGACGATTGTGGGTGAGTGGTGATCATGGTAATTAAGTGGCGGTGATGTAATAGCCATGGCCCATGGGTTGAGTTGTGACTTGTGATGGTTGGGTGGTGGCTGGGCAACAGTGGAGAGCGGCGGAGAATGGTACGGAGTACTATGGACTATGGAGTGATTAGTGTTAGGTTTTGGGGAAAAGAGGTGAGGGCATTTTAGTCATTAAAAATAGTATTTATTTAATAAGTTTGGGTTTTAAGTTAAATGAAAGTTGGGATCAAAATACGGTGGTGATTCGTAATTATATGTTAAAGTTTAGGTGGTAATTTGTAATAAATGCAATATATTGTGGTAATTTACAAAATACGACAAATACGTGGTGGTTATTTGCAATTTTTTCTTATTATATTTATACTTATATAACTATATAACTACTACTAAATTAATCTGAGATAGTATCATTAGTCCCTGTGGGTTCGACCCTTGCTTGTCCTACTACTAGTTAGTTAGAGTCTTGTAAGTGAATTATAAATTTAATTTTGACTGCGGTTACGACACGCATCAGTTTCACTAATAAGAATACCTTTTTATTATTACCAAAAAAACCCGATAAACTCGGGAATTTCAAATTACATCATTAAAAAAAAGTAACAAAAAAGAGAGACACTACAAAATAGTAATACTATTCAAATATTAAAACTAAGGAGACGGGTATTCAGGGCATCTTGCCCTTACCCTAATCCTTTGCATCGCTCGGGGTCCGTTGTCGCCGGGGCGGGGGCGAGCATTCTTGAATCACAACGGGAACCTCCTTAGCTCGAACCAGTTTCTTCGAAAGTGGGTCGTCCGCTATGGTAATTGGTCCAAGATGAGCCCTCACGTGATCCGGTAGCCTTCCCGAGGACCAAGTCGGTCCTGGACTGCCAATCTCGGACCGAGTCTCCTTTCCAAGTCCGTCTAGGGGCTCACCTTGCCCCGAGCACCTTTAGCACCAGACTCTTTGTAATCCCCTAGAAAATATATCACGATACAGTGGCGGAAACACTGTAGAGTCGGGATTAAAACACGCAGTAACTATGTCTTAGTAAAAATTAAAATGGTAAAGTCAAACAATAGGCCTTAAATAAAAATGGCAAAAATTAAAACAGTCCACAAAAGGGGTTTGAACAATCCATAAGATATAATTATTCAAAATAAATAAGCAGGATCCACACTGCCCGCTAGCCCACACCCGGAACATGTATACCTGCCATGTTAAAACATAACAGCCACAATCAGTGGGGAGCAACGTCAACGTTCTCCCAGCCGTATGACAGGATTTTAAAACTGTACTTACTACTATAGAAAAATAGTAAAAACGAAAAACAGTAAAATATTATAATAAAAGTAAGATTTCAGTGAAAAACTTCACGTATCGAAATAATATAATAAAAATGAGTTTTCCGGAGAAAACATAAAACATTTGCCAACCTGCAACCAAATTATATCGATAATAATAAAATATTCAAAATGGCGTTACGGATAAGATTAGTGTAGAATCTAGACTTTCACTAGGATAATACTAGAAACTTGCTTCGAGAACTGTAGACTTAACTCATAACAGAATCCAGTCTCTAACTAGGCAACTCAACTATAATAGGACTGCGTGCAGCGAGGTCCTGGTTTTAAGTCGTGCACACCCCTCCTAGACAACAAATATGTCTAGTTCAGCTGATGACGACTAACACGATGCGATATCTAGCTTAAGGTCAAAACATACACTCTCCTGGGCGAAACTACGCCCAGTTCGACGACCGAATGT
Source organism: Agrostemma githago (assembly GCA_958450325.1). Classification (NCBI taxonomy): domain Eukaryota; kingdom Viridiplantae; phylum Streptophyta; class Magnoliopsida; order Caryophyllales; family Caryophyllaceae; genus Agrostemma; species Agrostemma githago. The sequence goes on along the minus strand of OY288249.1, from coordinate 54,867,131 downwards.
GCCCCAATTAGGCACACCGACTTTATAGCTGATGGCAAAAACGTACATCCCAGACTATATTACTCTAAACCCACACTTGTCCTTTTTCCATAACTCCAAAACAAACCATTATCGATATTCAAAAGATATAATCATTATAAACAATAATAGATCAAAAGGAAAAAGGATCACTTTCCAAAAGAGGAAACTTTTTATTTTAGGAAGTTTCTATTTTTAGAAATTTTACTAAAAATAGCATCATATCAAAATAGCGAAAATAATAGTTTATACTAATACGACATTTTTAGTAACGATATAGATTTATAAAACTAATACTTTCGGCCTTAACGATATTAATTTCTAAAACGAGAACAATCGGGTTTATGAAATTATTAAAATATCATACAAGTGTTTATAAAATGATTAAAAATGTCTTAAACATTTTAATATTACTAATCAGGGTGTTTTAAAAAGTTACAAAGCTAAAATTCCCTAATTATTATTAGTTTCGACAATACGATTATAAATAGGATTTTACGGCAAATGTCAAATTAAATCTTTTAACGTCTTTTATTTAATGTAAACCATTGGACATATTTGGAGTATATTAAGGTATGATTTAACTCTTAAAGTTTCAGATTTAAATATTTTCAAAATGGCTGGAAAAATAATTCTTTTAGGTGAAACGGATCGTTTTAACGATAAATCGTAATTTTGTCCAAAAATCATTACTATTAATTAAACACTCTAATAAATAGTACAAAAATTACGTAAAATAGCTAAAATATATTTATGGACATTCTTTCTAGAAAAGAAAATTTTCCAGAATCCTTAAACTCGGTTTTTAAAGAGTTTTCCCGTTAATCGTCTAATCTCGACTATAACGATTAATAAAAATAGTAATTGCCAAACGATTTACGTATTAATATCCAAAAATTATTATTAAACTTAAAAATCATGATTTTTTAGAAATTATTATTTTTTCCAGATTTCCAAAAATTTCAGATTTAATAAATCCCGTTAAAACCGTCTTTAAAACCCGCTTTCACAATTAACGATTCCATTAATAAAACTTATCGTTCATAACATTTTATTAAATCACTAAAAATAATAAAATTACATTTTATTATGAAATCATCAGAATCATATTTTTTTAGATTTAATCAAAAGACCAGAAATCGAGAATTTAAACGATAAACACGGTTTTAACGATAAACGATGATTTAAAGTGATTAATTAATTCACCCACTTAACAATTCCGAATAATTATGAATAAATTCAGAAAGTTTTATTTCACCAGAAATTTTACCCACGTAAAATTTCAGATTAAAGTAAAATGTTTAAGTACTAGAATTAAAAATCGGCTTTTAATCATTTTTGTCCGTAAACGGTAATAATTCAATAAACGATAACTAAAATATCAGAAAAATAATAAATTATTAAAAATCATCAAAAACCTCATTTTTACAGAATATAATCATATATTACAAGTTTAGGCCGAATATTACGATTTTACAAATTAATATAACAATTTAATCGTTAATCTCGTAAAAGCGATAAAATACCGAAACATGCAAATTTACGACTTTTAAAAAAAATCCAGAATATGAGACATACATAAATTGTCAAAAATGAAATATAAAAAATATACATGCAAATACACAATTAAAATAATGAAATACCGAGTAACATCGACGTTACCTCTAGTCCAAATCGGAATCGATAATATACTCGTCGGCCCGGGATCATCCGCAAAACCTACCATACACAAGACCATGGCAGAAAAATACCATGAGAAAAACTAATAAAATCAAGGTAAATAATGATCGAAAACAACATCGATTACTACCTTAACGATAGGATCGGAAAGAGGGTTAAAATGACGATAAAAATGAGACGATTGAGACTCGAATGAAGCAAGAACCATCCAGGGAGGATGGAGGAATCACACGGCCAAGGGAGAAGGAAAAGAAGTTGTAATATTTTTTTATTCAAAAATGAATGTAAGGGAGAATGGATGGTTTAAGTATAAATGATAGTAAAAAGGCTGATGAAAACAAGGTGCTTTTCGCCTAAGGTGGCCGGCCAAATGAAGGTAAAAGGGAGTATGAAGAGTTTGATAATAATGCATCAAATAAATGAAAAGAAAATAATCTTACGTTTACGGTTTAACGTGATAGAATTAAACGTAGTAAAATTGTGACAAGAAGCTTTGTCTGTAAGAATTATGGGTCTAATACAATATATGTGGACAACATTATTTGGACATATTGTATTTATTAGCTATCATTAAAGTTGAGCCCAAATACGTGATCCGTTATAATACAGATAATATGGGCTTATTTACGTCTTATAAAGTATGGGTCGGATACTATAATAGTGTAGAGACTCATTAAGGCTTTATGGGATATATGATGGGCTTATCCACTAAAGGCGGCTAATATAGGTTACCAGGGTTTCATATCCCTCCCTATATATAGTCAGGGTTATAGTCCCTGACAGCACACTTTTGACCTAATCTCACATATATCCCATCGGTATGGAGAAACCCAAAAGGCGAGTGTGTCTGTTAGAAGACTATAATTGGTTAATTCCAATTCCACTCCCTTCTCCAATTGAATCATGTACGCTTCCGCTATTCAGTGTATACCAATTAATTTAGTATGAAGTTTAGGTCTTGGATCGGATTAATTCTAACAAGTGGTATCAGAGCCGTCTTCATATTAAATTATTTGGATCAGAATTATTTGGTTCGTTATATGGTTAACCTTGGGTAATTCCTAATATTGATTTAGCCGTAATGCTCGTATTCTCAATCGGTCGGATCTATTTCGGTTGATTTGTGTTTCGTCCTCCCTAATCGAGTCAGCCGTAATATGCCTGCTTATTTCTTTCGTGCTGGAGTCAGAAATCTTGCAATCATCGATTCGTCTGGTCTTATTTGCCGTGCAGTCTTATACGGAGTATTGATTTCCTACGGTTCAACTGTGTTTGTGTGGGCAATTGGGATGCTTGAGTCATTAATCTAATTGCATTCATCTCATTATTTATTGATTGCGCTGAGGTCATCTTTGCATCATCACAATCAACTTGACTTCATGTGGAGTAATTTTTTTCTTTATGGAATATGTTACAGTATACTCTTACATATTTTTATTATCAGGCACTATATATCTACTATATGGAATATGAAATATTTTCTTGTATGCAATTTCACATAGTAATTTGATTATTGGATGCCTTTTATAATAATCATGATGTTGATTGAATTCAAGGAGTATATAATGTTACGGAGGACTTAATATTTTTGACTTATATGGAGTATGTTATTTTGATTAATATATATTATTACTTCGCTTAAGTCATATCGGTTAAGTTGAGTTGGAGTACCTATTTTATATACTTCCATGAATATTAGTTTAATTGTCCTGCAATCTTGAATGAAGTATTTTGGATGAACAATGTTATATGGAATATATCTTTGGATGATTTTGTATGAAATCGATACAGTTATATAAGGATCAAGCATCATATTTCGGATATTAAGTTTCAGATTCTTATGATTGACTATTCAGTTTACAAGGTCTCTAGTTTTTAAATCGATTGCAGTTGGTTCATTATTCTGTTTGGTATTCAGTCTGCATAATGGTCTCGTATATTTGATTATTGTCGCATATTATGTCTTTATGTATGAATTGGGACCTGTTTGAAATTTCAGTTGCGATTATTGTCGCATATTTATAATTGACAAGTTGACTTGTATGATGAAAGAACTAATTTGGATTATAATTTCTTTTATCATTTAAGGATTCAGTCACTTGTTAATTACGGTTTGATTAAAAGGATTTCAGTTTCAATAATATTGGCTATTTGGTTTTTTTTATAAAACGTCTAATATTTTGGATTGTTTGATCGAAACAATACGTTGCCAAAGTAACCTCTATTGCGTAGATTAGATAGTTTAAATAATTAGACGATTGCGTGTGATTGAATTTCATGCGGGTAATGGTCGGCCCAAAGGAAGGCCATTATTTGGCCGAAATTCATTCATACTTGTGGTGATAAATATGTAACAGTTATTCGGTTCTCGTGTAGATGTTAAGTCGGCCCAAAGGAAGACTTGACATTTGACATGATCTTACTGTTAATATTTGATTACTACACCAAGAGTACCACTTACAAGTCTAATTATCGTCCAAAGATGAGATTAGATGTTGTGCTAGGTATCTTGTTATGATGAGAATGCTAATATTCGAATCTGAAATACAAGTTAAGAGAGTGTTCTTAAATTTATGACACTCATAAGGCCATTATAAGAATATGGAGAGTAAATTCAAACATTCGGTTTTAAAGTAGTATGTGTAATCATGCGGATAATGGTCGGCCCAAAGGAAGGTCATTATTTGGCCGAATACATATACAATTTCGGGTGATAAATATGTGACGATTATTCGGTATTTTCATGTGTATACTAAGTCGGCCCAAAGGAAGGCTTAGTATTCGACATGAGTTTATCGTCAATATTTGATCACAATTACTTAATTATAGTGTCAATGCTTAGTTAATTATTTATGCCCAACGGCTAAATTTTAAATATGCAAAAAAAAAACACTATATACTGTTTGAATTTATTCAAAATATGAAAATATTGTTTTGTTCAGCAAATTGACATTACTGTTTATTATATCTGTCATATTCAGGTTACATTCTCAATTTGGATAAAATCATTTATTTAAATGAATGGTAAGAGAATGTAAATATTTATTTTAGGTCGTCGCAATCTTAATACAACATTAGGAATGTATGATTGTACTACTCATAAGGATGAAAATATCGCGTGAACTCACGTGTTTTTATAGAGTACAAAATTTAATGCATGTGTTTAATAATTGCTTAATGCGACATTAAGAAAATATTAAAGAACATTGTTTCTATTGAATAAGCTGCAAGTGTCTCACTCGAAGAATAACAAGATAGGTTATTGTTGGCTTGTTGCGAGCATGGACACATAAGGAATATAGTACCAGTTTGTACGCCTCATCGTGTGATGGTAAAGGTACACTTCTCATTTAAGATTTGTTGTCTAAGGTTAATTATTATATCCAATCATGTTTTGTGGGTGTATTTGGTTTTTTCATTCACATAAGTATATTAATGCAAGTAGAAGTAAGATCTAAGAAGTTGTATGTCAGTTGGTGATGAAAGATTCATCTATTCGGGGCATGTCATCATCTAAATTTGAGACAATCGGCTAATTTAGTTATCACTGATGACTTGGTATTTTATTTGAATCTGGAAAATTTTCGGTACTGCCTTTGGTGGAGTTCAATTATTTTTCGTTTGGGCAAATTTGGTTTTATTGTCCATCGAGAAATAGTTAATTTTGTAGTTTCCTAATTCGAATAATGATAAAACTGTCTTTTTTGATAGCTTTATATAGTTTAGATTGAAATTACTTGCATTAAAACTCCAATGGATATAAAGAATTGAGGACAATAATTTCTTTTCGGTATGACACATTAAAAGGATTATCAAAGTTTTGTGTCAAAATGAAATTATTGACCCTTCTATTTCGGATTCTCATATTGAAGGGGTATAAAGACGAAAAGAGAAAATAGATATCAAAAGGACTTTGGATGTCTTATAATCGATATATGTGGATTTGTGAACTATTTATGTTTAACTTGTATTAGTTCACATCACTATATTAGTTTGTAGACAAAATTATGGCTTGATATTTATATCTCGATATTGAGAAGTTTTAAGTTCCTAGACATTTTTATCACATATTTGACTGAGATATATTCTCGGTACAAGATTAAAGATGTCATGCCGATCATAAGTGGAAACACTTTGACAAATTGACTATTCAGGATAATAATGTCAAGATTATTTCGGATAATTTCTAGAGAAGTTTGATCTTACATTAAATACTGCACCATATAAAAGTTTAAATATGTATGGTGTATTATGTGTGCAAAGTAAGATCATGGGACTTGGTAGGAGTACGATTATTCATACTCTTTCCTAGATAACTGCTCTAGAAGTATTTTCAGTATTGCAGCTTGTTTGTTTTTAGATAAAGGTACAACAATACTATTGATTGATTATAGTGTAACTTATTTACACCCTAAGGTATTCCGACTAATTAAGAATGTTTTTCGTTTTAAGGTAATAGTTGGACTTAAGAATAATCAATAATTATTTTGTTGTATAATAACTTTATAAGGATTAAGGGTAATGTATAAAGTAATGATCCCACACGCAAGTTACTTTAAGACGGATAATATGGGTTCATTGAGGTTATTGAGTTTGGGGGAAAGAAATGAGACTTTATGGAAATGATCTTGTGTCTCATTATAAAGGATCGTAAGATCATTTTAGTAAAACAAACTCAAATACCTCAAGAACAATTGTTATTAAAGAAATTCACTTAGGGAAGAATGAATGCAGTTTCAGAGGATTACATTGTTTTCATGTCAGGACTGACATATTACAGTGTAATAACAGATTTATATATTGCATACATTCAAGAGTAAAAGTTAGATGATGAAACGGTAGAAAAGTATTCATTCAGCAATTTACCGAATCATTGAAAGTTCTAACTAATACATGTGAATTTATATATGTCATCAATAAAGTATTATGTCATTTGACAATAAAGACATTTTGGAATTGTTTCATTACCTAAAAAGCATATTGGTTTCAAATGGTTATTTGTTACCAAGACAGATTTATTCGGTAATGAGACAGTAAGGTTTGTCTTGTCAATAATGGCTATAAAGACAGTTGGCATATCCGGTTATATGGAGTTACATTGGATGAATGGTAAAGACAAGTTTGTCAATGGTGACATTGATAGACTCATTGTTGCAGATAGTGGAAATCTTGACTCAATAGATTCAAGGTAAAATTTCTGCAAAATTAAGGTTAATAATCATCCAATGAAAACTCAAATAAAGTTTTCTGTCAAAGAGTACATCAATCTACCATGATATCATCTCATTTAGTTTTGTATGGACGTGGTACATGATTGTAGATACTCAAGATTCAGTGGGAGTATGAAAATATGTCAGATTTTATACCCTTTCAGTAAATGGGACTAATGCAGTCTTATTGATGTCCTTAAGGAAATATTTATATTCAGGATACACAGTATTACATACTTAAATCCATGTACTTCAGAATATATTTTATGTGTTTAAGTAATAAGGTATAATTAAACTTAGTTTGTACATATTTGGATATCGTGTACATTCTATAGTTTAATTGACAGATATTAAGGAAATACAGTAGGATATTGAGATCCACAAAGGGCAGCCAAATATTATTGTTTGTCATTTATATTTGGAGCAAAACAATTTTATCATATAAAGGAGATCGATTCAGGTTGAGATCATTCGGTATTTCGACTCCTATTTGGTCATGCTTATTCGTCACAAGGCTGCAAATTAAGTTCGGTATTGAAAGACCATTTAAGTTATTTGTGACAAAATGATGATTATTGTAGTTTCAAATAACAATACAAGTGATGTGTTGTTATAGAAATGATTCAGAGTGAAAGGCGTCTAAGATATGTTTGTACAAACTCAATTATTGCGGATCTGCTTACTAAGGAATTACCACCCAAGGTCTTTTTTTGAGCATATTGCTCAAATGGGTGTTTTCGGTTCTAAGGATATTCAGGTTAAGTGGGAGTTTGTCACATTAGACACATTATGGTATACAGTTATTCAGTTCTGCAGAAATAAGGTTTACAGTTTTCAGTTTCACTCTGTCTTATCTGGTTGATCTCACTAAGGTTTAAGGTGGACCAGTTGGAAATATGCATATTTGGATCACATTCGGTTGTTGTTTCCATGCTACACTCCTATACTAGATTCACGTCGTTAGTCATGTTTGCATATGTGATCATTGATGGGTCCTGTTACGACAAACTGTGGCAAAGGCCGCTTTGGTTCTATGTACATATGATTAATGGACCGAATTGCATAAGACGGTTAGAATGTTTGATAGCACTGTTGAGCTCATACGGTTATAATGAATACAATTTTCAGTGTCCTACATATACTAGTATATGACCCAAGTGGGAGATTGTAAGAATTATGGGTCTAATACAATATATGTGGACAACATTATTTGGACATATTGTATTTATTAGCTATCATTAAAGTTGAGCCCAAATACGTGATCCGTTATAATACAGATAATATGGGCTTATTTACGTCTTATAAAGTATGGGTCGGATACTATAATAGTGTAGAGACCCATTAAGGCTTTATGGGATATATGATGGGCTTATCCACTAAAGGCGGCTAATATAGGTTACCAGGGTTTCATATCCCTCCCTATATATAGTCAGGGTTATGGTCCCTGACAGCACACTTTTGACCTAATCTCACATATATCCCATCGGTATGGAGAAACCCAAAAGGCGAGTGTGTCTGTTAGAAGACTATAATCGGTTAATTCCAATTCCACTCCCTTCTCCAATTGAATCAGGTACGCTTCCGCTATTCAGTGTATACCAATTAATTTAGTATGAAGTTTAGGTCTTGGATCGGATTAATTCTAAAATTGTCGGTCCAAAATATGGGGAAAAGGTCTCAAATAATTTTTAAGTTGATAAAAAGAAGAATCGTAAAATAGTTAAAGGCATTTCGAAGTAATTCGAGTAAACCTCGCGTAAGAAAATAATTATTCGCGAAGCTTCGTAATAAAATCATTAATGGCTAAATTTTCGTAAATAAAAATATTTATTAGTTGCAAATATTATAAAAATATGTTTAGACATTTGTAGAAAGGGGAATAACTTAAATCCAAGGTTAAAAACGTTAATTCGTAGAGAAATAAAATTCCTCGCGGAAAAAAATAGTTTACGAAGAAAACCAAATAAATAGATTTGAAAGAATTAAAAACTTTTAAAATAAAAATAAATATCATTAAACTCAAAATTAAAAATAAGCTTGGAAAAAAAATGATGAAACATAAGGCCAAAATGTGACAGAGTTGTGACGAATTTCATAACGGTAGGGATAAAAACGCTAGGAAAAATAGCGGTTGTTACACTCTTTAGTTTGAGTCTTAGTCTTTGTCCTCTGATCCGACATTAGAAGAACAAAGGTGGCAGTAGTCTCACCTTCATCGAAAAAGCCTCGGTTCTCCTTGGCTTGCTCCCGATGAACCAGGTCGAAAGCTTCATCGACCTTCAAGGCAGCTCGGGCCTCCGCGGAGCTTGCTTTCGTCCATTTTTCATAAGAGTCTGATATCCAAGTTGAGTGAAGAGACTCAGGAACGGAAGGTGTCACACATAATGTCGGTCAATTGAGTGGGATCACCAACAACTGCTTCATTTTCCGGGATCCTCTGAGACCAACCGAACTGTCTCAGAATTCGGTCGGGGTAGAGATGACTGTCTAATTGAGAGACAAAATCACTTGATAACGGGCTTTGTCCTTCGTCGCCAAACCAGTCCAATCAAGAATGAACCACCATGGGAGCACCCATCGGATTACTGGACCACGGTGGAATGACAATTCCTCGTCCCAATACTTCCTGTTAATAAGGCAAGACAAGTAGAGGGTCCGCCTCCTTGTCGTTACTTGGTTGAACCGATACTGGCTCGGGTCAAGGGGAGACTTCATGATTGATAGCCTCTCGAATAGCCAGACCTCATATACGGGACAAAGCAACATTGAGGTCCGCCTAGGAGCCCTCGATAGAGTGCTTAGGGGCCACTCGATTGAGTGACACCCCTAAAAATGGGCAGAAGGCTTTTAACGAAGGTACTTGGTCGAGTACCTGGGTGACTCGATCGAGTGCCCTTTATAGCAGGTCTATCCCGAAAAAAAAGCGGTATACCTGCAGCAAATGGGTACTCCCGGTCAAACGAGCTGACGGGTCTCCCTTACGGTTATCCAAACCCTGGTTAATCTCTTCCGTGATAAGCCACGCCGGACTATGCTCTGTCTCCATCAGGTCGATAATTGTCAGGATCCGGGTGTCACCCATGCACGACAACAAATCCATACGACCTTCAAAAGCATAAACGTGGAGCATACAGAAAGCGAATGCCCTACGGCTATGGACCGCCATGACCCGGACGTCATTTGGGTTCGTAAATTTATCAGCCAGAGCTGATAGTGAAACGGTATCCCCAACTAGCATACAGGACACCTCCATGTGAGAAAGGCCAAAAAATTCCCATAATTTTCTCCTCGGGTCAGGAACGGAAAACAGGACAGCAGGACGGAGCATAGGGTTCCACCCTCCCACGGCAGCAATCTTCTCGATTGGCCTGGTAGCTACTCTGACTTTGGCCTTGTCCAAACCTCAGTCAGAGTGGGGGCTCTGTAGACACCCGCATTTTGACTGCTTGTGTCTATAGCAGTTTCCAACGATACACTCGATGATGATCGGAAGTAAACGCTTTATTGCGCTCGAATACGGACTCAGAATCAATAGTATCCAACGTGGGCACTTAGCGGAGAACAAATCTCTCAAAACCGACCTCAAATTCAGACTCAACGGGTCGTTCCTAATAAAATAAAGCTATTTGACCTAAAACCGTCACCGGAAATAAAACCGTCTTTTGTCGACCGAGTCAAAACCCGGTCAAAGTTGAAACCCAAGACGAAACCAGCCTCACGCTATGTCTAAGTGCAAAGTCAAAACAAATAGAACAATCAAAGTCAAAAATCAAATCTTGACATTTCCTAAATACACTCACTCGTCTTAGGGCACTCGATCGAGTGTCATAGGCCACTCGATAGAGTGACCCCTTAAAAACTGACCAGGCACCTTTTTTTGAGCCACTCGATCGAGTGACCCCTAGCCGTGGGGTAAAATCTATAAATACCCCCCTTGGCTCTTCATTTCACTCATCATTTACATCACATTTTCAACCCTTTTCATCCTACACATTCACATCCTCTCTTCACTTTCACGAGCTCTACCCCATTCCGAGACCGAACCTCCCGACAACCGAGAAAACCGTCTCTTCAACCATAGACACCCTAACTCACCATACATTCTCGACGCTCCCGCGCCTATGCCGCCACTAGACGAGCCCATGTTCCGAGACTAAAAGCATGTAGGTTGAGGGTGTAAACAAACCCCGTCTTCTCTAATCTTTAATTCTCATTTCCATTTTTCATGTACTAATCACTAACCATTAACATTTAACTTCTGTATACTAATCTCTAACATTTTGTTTTTATGCATCTAACTTTTTAATTATCGTTCCTAACATTACTAACAATCTAACATTTTTTTATCGCTTTTTTATTTATTCCGTCATATATATAATACCGCATATATAGATATAATAAAACTATTTTCAAAATGATTCGAGCAACATCCAATGTCACTAAATCAACGTAGGCATTAAAAGCCAAATCACGACATCAAAACGCAAATGATCTATGTTTGTGACGACAATCGAATTTTCAAGTCGCATATGTTCGATAACGAATTCCAAAGTCCGTTATAATCCTCCGAAAATTCGTACTGGAGGTGGCGCCCTTCGAGGCGCGCCACCCTAGACACTTAAGGGTATAAAGTGATCACGGCAATTCGTTGTCAAACATGTCCGATGCCATTTTCAAAATGTTACCCTAAAAAGGTGCGATGTTGACTCCGTAGTCAAACGTCCTGTCTAAAAGAGTCGTTGGCAATTGAGTTAGCACGAAACTCGTTGACGCAGAACCGAACATCACGTTATCCGTAAGGATTAATAACGATGTCCTGACGCGGAGGGAATTGATATTCGTTCTAATTCGATTAATGACGATTTCATAAACTCCACTCTGAAATGCTCGATACCGGTTTCATAACCGAATATCGTGCATAACGAGTTATCGAGAAAACAAGTTAGTGTAAATTATTTAATATTTACATTTATCTTAACTATTCATCGATTCGAATTATCAATTTACGAAATGGGTTATTTTGAAAGCAAATCTCCCGCCTCTTACAGAGGGCACTCGATCGAGTGCCTAAGGGCCACTCGATCGAGTGACCCCCTCATAAAATGGGCAGGGGGTCTCCACGAAGGGCACTCGATCGAGTCCCCTCATTGACTCGATCGAGTGACCCCTGTAGGTCACCAACGTGAACCTAAACGTGATACAAGTCTCGCTAAGCCATGTTTACGACTTTAAGTCGGCACGTGTTAATTCAATCATGAGTTTTCCTTTTCAAAACCCATACATTACATTCTACTCTATTTTATTACTCTTACGACTTTGAGCAATGTCTTGTACGACTAGTCCTACATCGACGACTCCTTAGTCGTATTCGATGCGCGACTAGTCTAGACATCAATATTTCGCCATGATAAGTCGGGAGAAGACTCTAAGGCCCGGGATCAAGCTAGCATTAGGCTCCGGTCCCATACGCGAACGCGTATTACAGCCTTCGTCCTCCGATCCATATACAATGCAATGTGTACTTGATCGAAGTTCGTCCATTTATTCGATTTATGGTTACGATTACATTTTCTATCTACGGGTCCGTGTATAGTCAATGTTCACCGTGTCTAATCCGATTATTATATATTGCTTGCTGTATTGTGAATTCCGGGTTGTATTTCCGCCCGTGTAATTTATTTACGAGCTTTATTTTTGATGTTTGCCATTTACCGCTTTTAAATGAACAACGCATGCTAAACCACTTCGACGTATATCAATATGCATTAAATGACCTAGCAACACGTATTGTATCGTAAAACAATGTTTGCGTAATATTTCACCGAATTACTAGCGCGTGCATTAAAACACCAATCGATATCTTAGTAGAGGCCGCTATGTGCGGGCGGGGTTGGGTGTCCTTTGTGGGCTTCCCAACACGTATCCTCACCCCTTACTCAGAACCTCGGTTTTCGAATGCCCGAAACCGTTGGCGTACGAGAGTCATTCGATACACGATACCCGATAACTCGGCACCGGTATCGTTATGCAAAGGGACGAACTTAATAAGCTCTAGTACTAAAGCAGGCCGTGCTTCGTGCATGATACGCCCAAGTATAGAGTGGGTTCGAACGGGTCCGAACTCCCACAAAGTTCGGTGGCGACTTCAAATCCGATTTAAATTTTGACCCGAGAATCATCTCATTACCAGAACATACCGCCGCCCAAACCCGCACGTGACCGCGTCGGGGTGGACCTATGTCATGTCCACACTCCACATTCCAAAACCATCTAAACCAGTTGCCTTGACCTGAACACAATATCTCGCTAATTGCCACTTTCAATGGGTCACACCCAATCTCTTCCTCTTAATTTTCAATTAGGATGAATGCCCGAGGAAACACACTCTAAGCATTCTGCATCGACAATTGACATGACGAGTCTAAAGCACAAATCATTCGCACTATACGAACTACGAAGATGGTTTTAATACGGCTAACCGTGGATACATAGGCAATCCTCTCAAGGGCACAAGCAAAACAACAAAATCGACTATGATCGATCCGTGCAAAAAAATCGGAACTCATCATACGCTTCGATTAACAAGGTGATTACAATGACGAAGAACACTAAAAAAACAAAAAAAAACAAAAATGACGAGCCGAGGACGGAGTAAAAACCCGAAAGAACACTCCGTGCTTAATGAAGAATCGAGTTGCGAGCCGTAAAACAAAACCACGAGCTGAGGACGAAGTGAAAACCGGAAAGGGCACTCCGGGAGAAACGAAGAATCGAGTTGCAAGCCATAAAAAGAACAGAAAAAAAAAACAAAAAAGGTGAGCCGAGGACGGAGTGAAAACCCGAAATGACGTTCCGAGTAAAATGAAGAATCGAGTTGCAAGCCACCACAATAAACAAAACGTGTGCTTCTCATTCAAACAAATCAAGCAAAATCGAGCCTCTCCCGAGGCCCTGTCAACATCCATCATCCAGATTCACCAAAAGCAAAAGACAACGTATTAACAAGCTCCACAAAAAAAACTAATACTAATACGCCACATAATACTACATTTTATGACATAATACTAATGGCTAGGCCCTACCGGTCCGTCTTTTCTTTTCCATTGCCCTTCGGGTGCGTTTTCTTAGGCCTCTCCTCACGAGGCTCTTGAATACAAGCGGTCACCTTCTTAGCCATTTGTGGGCCAGGCCAATCTCGCGCGTCTTTTACATCTGCATCTTTAATATGGGTCTTGTCCGTCTTGACTCGTTTTGACGAATCGACTGTACTAGACTACTAGGATCAGTGACACTGTCTTTGTTCGGGCGCTTAGTGACATTAGCCTACATAGCTTCCTTATTATGTAGCTCGATAATCTTCTCGGTCCTTAACCTCTCCCGCTCTGTCGGATCTTCGCAAACCCTCCACTGATCATAAAAGGGAGATGTCCATCGAGTCTATACTTCAGGAACGGCATGTATAGTTCTCTGTCTCCAGGTGATTTCGAATTCCCTAAATGGGTCCTTCCCCGAAGGATGGGAATCAATAACAATAGTATCCGCCTTAGGAATGATTTGTGCCTCACCCATTTGGCGCATCAACCTATCTGGATAAACATAAACACATGCCCTCAAGGATAAAATCCGCATAGTACAAGACAACCTCGAGCAATGAGAACGACTTCCTAAATCAGTTACCTCCTCTCTCAAGTTTTACGAGAATAATACAAGCACAATACAAGAACATGTCAACGACGGAAGACTCATTTTGTCGCTCCAATCCACCGGACTTAGACGTTTTTTTCTTTGGGGGGATAGGATACCCTACCTAAGCGTGTTGTAGCCCTACGCGGCACTGTCAATAATGCATAAAAAGTGGTCCAATTTTTTTTACCAAAGCTTTCTACACAAGCATCGTTATCCAAATGCTCTTATACACGTCTTAAGCATCGCATGTGCACTCGGTCTAAATATTCGGTTATAAATTGATTTACACACATTTTCAAATACTCCATGCACATTTCGTGTCAAATGTTTTAATCGACGTTCTACTTGATCTAATTCCCGACTCAAACTAACAAATTTTGGCATCCTGAAAGCATTTTTGTACTCTCGTTCAATCCTAACGCATTGAAAACGCCTTAAATTGCGGCTCAACCATTAACAAATCAACTTCGAAGCGTTTGCGTGATTAGGTGTTATCTAAGCTAACGTTTCAGGATTCTTGATAAAAGCAACTCGATCAAGCGCAATCGTAAAATAACTCGGGCAATGGAAGTTTGATCAAATACACAAACTGATACAAATCCAAGTTTACAAAGTAAGGAGAACCTCTCGATGCTGCTGCAGCTAGTAGAAACTCACCGATGTTACCATCTAAGCCTAGGTCGTCAAGATCAAAATTAAGAGACCCTATTTCGTCACCTACCGAACAGTCTAAACCAGCCAACAAATCTACGGTAGCCATTCCCGTGCTTGGGACCCCTCTTGTAGGCTCGACCTCCTCAGCAACACCGGTAGCCTGATCCTCAGCTGTAGCTTCAACCTCAACCTCAGTTTCAACCTCAACCCCAACCTTAGCCTCGTCTCGTCCCAAGGTCTCACCCTGAAACCGATCCAACTGCTTCTTAAGCATACCAATCTCGATATCCCGAGCCCATATGGACTGGATCAAACTAAGCTCGACCGCCTCAAGTTGAGAAACCCGTGCTCCCAACTGCAACACCATGTTGGGAATATTCTACAAAAGAGGCATGCTATCCTTAGAAAACCTAAAATACCCTAAAACAGCCAACCTGAAACCATTTACAAAAACAAACACGAAACTATCTGCAAAAACAACACGAAACTATCGAGGCTCAGACGTGTTGCGAGCCGAGACAGGAGCCCTTCCCGATGCGTAGGCCCAAAAGCGGATTGTGGCCTGCCATAACCGCTGATAAGTCGCGGCCGAGACCTGGACAATGAAACCAAACAAGTTAGTGATGGTTGGGATTGCTGTCTATCCTACCGATCAAATATATAACCAACTAATCCTAACGGTAGCTAGGGTAAGTCGGGTCGTGTCCACGGAGACGGTATTGTAAAGTCTAGACTAGGTCTACTCACAAACAAGGCGAAGTCACACAAACAAACACAAAGAAACGATGATTGACAAATTATGATGGGAGAAGAGGTGTGAACAAGACTAACAACGAATAAGCTATAACAAAAACTAATGAATAACCAAAGATTAACTAAGTAAATAAACTAGTGAAGATGACCGACTAAAGAGATGGAGAATTCAAATATGGAAAAGAGTAGGGTTAAGTCGGGTTCGTAAGCATAGTAGGATAATTGGGGTGGTCAAGGGTGTAGGTGTCTCCTAATTGCTAGAGTTGGTCCAAGCTCTCGCTACGTAGACCGATGTCGAGGTAGGTTCGCGCTCTCGCGTCTATGACTAACCTCAACACAACCACAAAATAGACAAACAATGAGAAGATGAGCACAAGTATGGGAGCATTGGCCACTACTACTCACACAAGCAAATCAACAAACACATAGAGTGCCCATTATGTGACTAACAACAAAAGAGTCACCTTTACCCCTAATCACACCCTAATCACCCATAATCCACCCTTAATCCCCCTACTAACCCCACAAGGAGACTACTCACTCATTATCAAACTAACAATAATAATACTAAGAGAAATCAACATAGTCAACCAAACATTCATCATGAACAAACAATAACAATAATCAATAAGCAAAGATTAAAACTTGATGATAAAACAAAGATTAAGAGAAGAGAAATTATACCCAACAGAAGAGGATGAAAAAGATATGAACTTGAATTAATAAGAAACCCAAATCAAATTCCAAGGTTGTCAAGCTTGGAAATAATCTTCAAGAATCTCCTTAATACAAGACTAATTACTAGATTAAACTAAGATTAATTAAAGATTAACTAGAGATGAAAGGAGGCTAATTAGGGTTTTGAATTCTTAAGAGAGGCTTAAAACAATCTAGGGTAAAGTATGGTGCTTAAACATTACAAAGGAGGAGTATTTATAGGGTTACAAGAATGAAGGAGGAGAAAAGAAACAATGCGGGCTACAGCTGTTTCATCCCGTTCGGGACGAAATGGTCCCGTCCGGGACGGAGTGGTCCCGCCCGGGACGGAGCCAGAACAGAAGCAGTGCTAAATGCGCACCTCATCCCGGACGGGATGAGTTCCTTCCCGTCGGGGATGAGTCTTGTAGGCCTCCAATATGATCTTTAAGGTTCCTCCTTGCTTCACATGGGCTTCTCATCGACTCTCGGGTCTCGAGATCGAGTCTAAGGGGCTCGGGATTGGGTCCCGAGGTCTCGGGATCGAATCCAAGGCATCGAGTGATCGTTCCTTCTCTTCGTTGGCTCCGAAAAGTGTATGTATTGAGTCGGAATCGCTCCAACTCTTCACGAATGGTCTCGGGAACCTGAAACGAACTAGAGGAAGCATAAGTAGCCCATGAACCGCTCCCAAAGAGCAATTCCGCAAGGAAAAAGGGACCAAAACACGACAAACTAGGCACTAAAAACTACACTTATCAGTTAGCCACAAAAACCAAACCCACAAAAACAAACTCAAAACAAAATCACAAAAAAACTCACCCTGTATACCCGCTCGCGCCACTCCATCCCGACCTCCAACTCTTCCATGGAGTAGGGAGGAAGATGCTCGGTAAAGGCCACCCCAGCAGCATCCACCCTACGTAACATCAAGGGAAAGTCTGGGGGCTAAGCAGCGTCGGCCCGATCAGTCAGCTGGAACATAAGAAAAAAAACCCTTTGAATACAACAAACCCAAACCCAAAAGCAAACGTCAAACAAGCGACAATCAAAAGACCTACCCCTTTACGGTGACAAGCCAGCCGCTGACAAACATGGGACACGTATGAGGCATTAGGCACCAGTAACGCCTCACCTTCTTCACCGTCCCTGTCCTCACGAGCCCCGGCCGTAGTAGGAGGCCTGAACATGGTCCCAGGAGGATCAATGGGGACCCTAAACTCATTGTAGAGGCACTGGCACACTAGCCTCTCCCCCAGATACCAAACCGGGCGAATCAGCACATGCCTCAGCTTCGCCGCCATGTACTCCGGCAAATTCTCGTAGTTGGCCCAAGAACAGGCCACAAACTACAAAACTAGGCATACAATACATTTCAAAACCCCTAACCTTGGGGGCTACCTAGGAAAACAAACGAATGAAAACTTACATCCTCGAGACGTAGCTGGTTCACCAGCAAGTTCTCCGTCAAGTAATGGCTCGTAGTCGACTTCGTCTGAGCCAGTCACCACTCAATCCCAGCTAAGAACCTGGTTGGATGAACTGGCACCGTCTTGGGTGCCAAACACGGAAAATAAGAGTAGATCCAAGCCAACAAAACCCGAGACACCCATCAATAAACAAAGCAAAACCAAAGGAAATCCAAATCAAATACAAATAAGGCAACATACCTCCAGCACGAGACCTGGACCCACAATGGGTATAGCTGAATCCGAGGCCACCCTTTGAGGCCTCACCATAGCCTTCAAGCAACGGGTCATCTCCACAAAACCCGTCCTCGCCCAATCAAAACGTCCCAGCTGACTCAAGTCAGCCAAGAACGGCAAAATCCTAGTACTAAACCTCTTGCCCTTATCTGATAAGTGGGTCGAACCAAGGGAGTACCACAACCATAGACGAGCATCCTACTCTACCATGTTAGGTTCCCAACCTTCCAAAACTGCCATTCTCTCGATGTGATCGGTAATATATGAACTTGCCAGAGCGTGGGGCGAGCCGTAAGTAGAAGGCTCTAAACAATCCCATATCCAGCCTGTCACCTCAACACTATCCAACCTGGGGCTCTCAGAAGCCCACCTGATCAGCTCCCTACCTCAGGGTAATCCCGTGATAACCCGAAAGTCCTCCAACGTCATACCGACCTCTCCGAACGACATATGAAATATCGAGCTCGTGTCGTAAAGCGATCCACCATCGCCCTAATCATAATTAGGTTGCTCTTAGTGTGGCAACCGACCAATCGAGCCCAGTGCTCAACTATGGGACCTAAGGTCATCCCCCTAACCAACTTCTTAGCCTCAGGGCTCAGGTTCTGTGAGTGCACCTCGAGGCACGTCGTGAACCCCGAGAATGTCCTCATCGAGCATGGGGGTGTAAAATCGTAACAAGACAAGAATATAAGCAAACCTTACAAATACAAACTGACATCAAAAACAATCAAAAGGGTACTCACCTTGTCGTTGATAGTATTGCTCGACACATGCAAGTCCGGACAGAATATCAATTGCCACCCGTTCCATTCCCTAGCCCAAATGGGATCCACGTAAGCCACTTCTTGGCCTCGTCTACCAGCCTAGGCACCTGTCGCCTTCTTTAAATCTTCATTGGCAAAACCCATCTTTTAACTCGATCAAAATCTGCCTCATTTATCGCCCCCGGCTCCAGCCTAGGCCAAGGAACACTCGGCCACTTCTTGCGAGCCATCCTAGAGTTTAAGGAACTCGAACCGGGAGCCTCACCGGTCGCACCAACCAATGGGACCTCATCAAAACATCTTGTACCATCTCCAGCTGCAAAACAAAACAAGACAAGCATCCCAGGTCAGGTTAGGACGACCTAAACATGTCAAAATAGGTCCAAAATTTACAAGCGAGCTATCAAACTTCAAATAAGACTCCTAGCAGCCATTTTTGACCCTGGTCGCAATGAAAGTGTTTTCGGGAAAATTCGGCATCGTTACGGTCTCATTTGATTTTCGTAAGCCCCACGGTCTTACACAAAATGACCTAGAGTATATTCCGGGTCACGAAAATTCACATACAAGTTACCCACAACGTCAAAAGAAAGAAACTAGCAAGTTTCGATGTACGGGAACAATCAAGAAATCGAGCTCTAAACCCTAACATTTCAAATTTTGGCCATGGGAGGCCATTAAAGGACCTTCAAGCTCCCATTTCAAGCAAATAACTAGCCCCAAAAGTTCTATGCTACCGTAATTCAAAAATGGGACAAAAATGAAGCATCAAAACATAGCAAAAATGAAACACCTAAATCGATTTCTAGGGTTTAAGCAAATTTCTTTCAAAATCGTACTAATCAAGTTCAGTCACACCAACCCAGGCACCTGAGAATTGGGGCGCTGGGGGCGAGGCGTCTTTGTATTGATCGCCTGAAAGTAGGCGCCAAACCCTTCAAAACAGAACTGGGCTAATCCAGACACAGTTCAAGACATACACCCATCTACTAGCAAAAAGAAACAATAGTAAACCTGTTGACAATTTGAATTGTACTAGACGGATGCGGACATCCGTGTTTCCGTTAGAATCGATCGAAACGTGGTTATAAGTGTTTAAAGGCCGATATGTTTGGTAAGATGACCTTTTCAGTGAACCGAATTCATTACCGATTTGTAGAGTCGCCACTAAGTAATTTTGGGAACTCGGAAACCGTTCAAGTCAACTTTAATCCTTAGCCGGCTCAAAGTTGAGTGACATGGGGACCTTATGATAAATACTTGTGCCCTTAAGCATTCCATGTCTACAATGACTCTCATTGGCAATGGTTACAGAAGTCCAGAAACCGTAGATTCTTAGTAAGGGGTGAGAGTACGTATTGGGAAGCCAACATCCGATAGACATCGACACCCAATCCCACCCGCACATAGCGGCCTCTACTAATAAATCGGTGGGATGATTCGTTCCTTAATTGTAGCGGAAGTACGATAACATATGTTGTTTTAACCCTAGATATTAGCTAGGTCGGTTGTTTAAGGACAAGCAAGCTTTTGTTGTCAAAGTAGTTGTGTTTACATTCTTTGCATGCAATTTCACGTGACAGGCAAGCCAAGAAAAGATGCACGTAGGAGAGTACTAAGTATTATACGTATTAGCAAACCAGTTTTAACGCGATAATACGGATATTAGTCATTCTCGTGGTATACCTTACCTGGTATTCTGCTTAAGGTGCGTCGGTTCGGTATTAATAAGAATGCGTTAAACCACGTGTGAGGGGTGAGCATCGGGATTAATAAGGAACCCGACCACCACTTTGTTCAGTTTTAGTTTGTTTACATTTTGAATTTCGTGTTAGGTGATTTAGCATGCAATTATAGTCATAAAAGCGGTAAATCAAACGAAATCGATAAAAGTGAAATGTAAGTAAATCACTTTGTAAGGAATTGCACCCTCGGAGTGTACACTAAACAAGACACAATGCGTAGATGGGTGAGAATGGATCTCGGAACTACTCAGATTTAGTTTAGGGTGTTTTAGTGCTTATGGTTGAAGTTGTGGACGTTACGTATGTTTACGACGTGCCATGGACCTAGTGTCCATATGAGTCGAACTCGACGTTATCGAAGTGCATAATAAAAGACGAAATGTAAATCATGTTTAGATGACAACCTAGTGACGATACAACTTCTTAAAAGCGGATCCTCCTATCTTTCTTGCGGCAAATCCGGCAGAGCTTCGCCACTATGTCTAGAGGTGGCTAGTCGAACAAAGGTGCCTCTTTTCGTTCGGATCGAGCCAAGGACTCAAGGAACTACGAGGAGTAGTGTTGATTCACGCATCGGAAACAAACGATTGAGTGGATTTTACTTAGATTCAGAGTGCGACGCTAAGATAGAATAAGAAGGGAGAAGTGAGAATGAATGGTTGAATTCTCGAGTTGTGAGATGTGTGTTGAAATGAGCGAAATAGAGAGGGTTTTATCGTTTTTCCCGTAGTTCAAATTGACCACTCAGGCGCCTGGTGGGGTGTGCACCAAAATTGGGTCGCCTGAGGTCCTGCGTAGAAGTTTGAGGCACCTGGAGGGGGGCGTTTGGATATTTGAAGATCCAATTTCAAATCTTTCCAAAATGAAGATTATACGTGATCTTATATCTTGCTTGGGGGTTAAGCATCTTCATGACCTAGCGTGTCATGCGTCGATGAGCCTCGAGCAAGCGTCTCGAGGTTCGCTCTGCCTAACGCGCTGACTTGGGTTTGACTTTGCGTGTTTCGGGACCAATTCGGAGTCCCGGTGTTAGAATTGACTCTAATTAGTGTCGACGCGACCGTAATGACACGACTAAGACCGTCTTGATGTTGAATTCATTTTTCCGAGTAATTATTTGATCCGTTCTATAGAAAAACCATCTAAAATATTGTAAACTTGTGTCGTGTTACATTCCGAATCGTCGTCGGGAGTATGTTGGGCACTCTTGCAGACACCAGGTCGGAATCTGGGTTTCTACAGAAGCCCCCACTTTGACTGAGGCTTGGACAAGGTGAAAGTCAAAGTATAGCCGCCCAGGTCAATCGAGGAGTACGACCTTGTGGCTCTCCGTTCGGGTCGTTTTAAGTCCGTTGGACTACGTAATGAGGCTCGTTGGCCAAGGCTTAGAAATCATTCCTGAACTTCTTGCCTGCGGTTGCCTGTTGGAGCTCGGGTCTGGGCTTGCTTGTCTTGCTTTGGGTTGCTTAATGTTGATTCGTGTTTCGGTCTTTGACATGGACCTTTTGCTGGAGTCTTTTATTGGTGATTTAGCTATGATTTGATCCCTGGTGGGCGGTTGTATTAGGATAGATTTATCCCTCTCGAGTGGCTGGATTGATTTTGAATTTATTCCTCTCGGGTGGCTGCGTTAGATTAGGTTTATCATTCTTTGAGATAGTTTCTAGCTATCTCTGGCCTATTCTTTGGAACAGATATTTGTTCCTGGACTTTCTTCGAGATAGTTTCTGGCTATCTCTGGCCTATTCTCTGGGATGGATCTTTTTCCTTGAACTTTCTTCTTGATAGTTTCTGGTTATCTCTGGCCTATTCTTTGGGACGGATATTTGTCCCTGGACTTTCTTCGAGATGGTTTCTGACATCTCTTTACTACTCTTTGGGATGTATCTTTGTCCCTTAACTTTCTTCGAGATGGTTTCTGACATCTCTGGACTACTCTTTGGGACGGATCTTTGTCCTTGGACTTTCTTCGAGATGGTTTCTTACATCACTGGCCTACTCTTTGGGACGGATCTTTGTCCCAGGACTCTCTTCGAGATGGTTTCTGACAACTCTGGACTACTCATTGGGACGGATATTTGTCCCTAGACTTTCTTCGAGATGGTTTCTGACATCTCTGGACTACTCTTTGGGATGGATATTTGTCCCTGGACTTTCTTCGAGATGGTTTCTGACATCTCTGGCCCACTCTTTGGGACGGATATTTGTCCTTGGACTTTCTTCGAGATGGTTTCTCACATCTCTGGATTACTCTTTGGGACGGATATTTGTCCCCGGACTTTCTTCGAGATGGTTTCTGACATCTCTGGACTACTCTTTGGGACGAATATTTGTCCCCGGACTTTCTTCGAGATGGTTTCTGACATCTATGGACTACTCTTTGGGACGGATATTTGTCCCTGAACTTTCTTCGAGATGGTTCCTGACATCTCTGGCCTACTCTTTGGGACGGATATTTGTCCCTGGACTTTCTTCGAGATGGTTTCTGACATCTCTGGGCTACTCTTTGGGACGGATATTTGTCCCCGGACTTGCTTTGAGATGGTTTCTGACATCTCTGGACTACTCTTTGGGACGGATATTTGTCCCCGGACTCTCTTTGAGATGGTTTCTGACATCTCTGGACTACTCTTTAGGACGAATATTTGTCCCTAGACTTTCTTCGAGATGGTTTCAGACATCTCTGGACTACTCTTTGGGACGAATATTTGTCCCTGGTCTTTCTTCGAGATGGTTTCTGACATCTCTGGCCTACTCTTTGGGACAGATCTTTGTCTCTGGACTTTCTTCGAGATGGGGGCTTCTGGTTTCCCGTTGGGGATGCGAGCTGATGTCGGTTAAGGGGTACCACTGGGGATTTTCATGGGTTCGACTACCGGGATGTGTCGGTTTGTGAGATACTCTGCTAGGATAGTGTATTTGGGTTGCCATAGGTTTTAGCATGGGCTGCCGTACTAGCTGGGGATTTCGTGCTTATTCCGCTGGGGAAGAGGTAGATTGAGTTCAATTATCCTGTTAAATGGGGTTTGCTTGATCTGTTGGAGAGAGGTGGATCGACTTGAATCATCCCGTTAAAAGAGTTTTAAGGTTTATTTAGTCCACTGGGAAGAAGTATATTGCCCCGTCATTTTTTTGTTTAGCACGTGAGTGCATCCCGTGAGTATTGATTTTCGCGTTTGGATTACTTCGGGTTTTTACTTTGGACCAAAAGTACGGGCGGGGGTTACATAGAGATATATTAAGTATGTCAGCTAATAAATCTAGACATACTTGCCTTACTTGTACTTAATCTGATAGGTGTCATGCTCATAGTAAAGTGGAGTTGTTACATGCTCGATTAGGAGATACTTCCATTGTCAAAATACAACATATTCCGGAGATTAATAAATCTGATTCGAGGAATTATACTTGTGAGACTTGTACTATGTCAAAAATTTATAAACATTCTTTTGATAGAGACAGTTTAAGAGCTGCACAAAAGTTTGCTTTAATCCACATTGACCTTTGGGGACCATATAAAGTAGCTAGTGTAACATGAGCACACTACTTTTTAACCATTGTGGATGATAACACTAGAGTCACTTGGACTTTTTTGTTAAGAGAAAAAACCAAAGTTTTCCCCAGAATTGAGTCATTTGTAGAAATACCCCACATTGATTGAAGATGTCCTATTTATGAGCTTAAATGACTAGTGCTTAAATGGAATTGAAGTACTACTCATATCAACAAAGTGTACTTTCTTTTCTGGTTGTCCATGCAAAAGTACTGGTGTGTGGGACCAGTACAAAGTCTGGCGAGCTACCGCAGTTAACATTTCCGGACCTAGGATTGGGCCAGGGTGTTACATTTGTTGCTCAAGTTGAAAATCAACACAAATTCACAGTCAAAGTAGTAAGAAGGGACAATCGGACATAAATTGTTCATGAGTCATGTACTAGTTTTTTTCTCAAGAAAGGGATTTTTCATCAACGTAGCATTCCAGGGGTTCCTCAACAAAATGGGCGTATTGAGAGGAAACGTCGTCATCTCCATGAGACAGCAAGAGCTATGAGATTATATGCAAATTTACCTAAAAGGTTTTGGGGTGAATGTATTTTAGCTGCAACTTATGTTATTAACAAGTTGCCTACACTCATTTTGTCTTGGAACACTCCTTATGAGGCATTAATGGGAACACCACCTTCTTATGATGAGCTCAAAGTCATTGGTTTTCTTTCTTTTGCTTTAATCCCCTCTAGGCACATGGACAAATTTGATTCAAAAGGGCGTAGATGTAGATGTAATGTATTATGCTTGGGTATCCTTTTGGACATAAAGGGTACAAACTTTTTGACTTAGAGGCGCAAAAAGGTTATTGTTAGCAGGGATGTCATTTTTTATGAATCCACTTTTCCTTACAAATCATAGGACTCTCCTGTTCCATCTCCTTTTACATATCCTGAGTTCCATGATGAATTTCAGAACATTGTTCCAAAATCTGATTCTAGTCCTCGGGTTCAATCTTCTCCTGACATTGAACCTGATTCTGCTCATTCAGAAATTGACCATGATACTTCTGAACCTCTACCACTTATAGCTAGAAGGTCACAAAGGGTGACAAAACCACCAGCATCTTTGCAAGATTTTTAGTGCCCTACCATTAAGGTCAATGCCAATTACCATTTGGCATCTTCATTCATAGTTTTTGATATTAATACTTACCCTCCAGAAATTATTTCTTCCCTTAAAAATGTCATGGCTATTCCTGAGCATGTCACATATAAGGAATCTCATCAGGATCCACATTGGGTTCAAGCTATGCAATTAAAATTAGATGCTTTGGAAAACAATGGTACATAGGAATTAACCTCTTTGCCTTCTGGTTTTAAACACATTGGCTCAAAATGGTGTATAAAGTGAAGTATAGACAAGATGAGACAGTTGAAAGGTACAAAGCAAGGTTGGTGGCCAAAGGCTACAATCAAGTAGAAGGGAAAGATTATAAACACACCTTTTCTCCAGTAGCTAAGTTCACTACTATGAGGATGCTATTAGCAGTTGCTGCTGCTAAGAGCATCTTCATCCATCTTCCATTCTCCATTCTTGGAGAAGAATGGAGAAAAATGGTTCCTCCATCAATGGAGAAATCATTCTTCATGGAAAATAGAAGATATTCATTTTTTTCAAGAATGAAGTGGAGAATGAAAATCGTGGGTCCTGATAAATATTGATATTGAGATAAATTAAAGAGATGTGTAAATGAATGAGTGGAGTGGTGAAATGTGTTAGAACCCACTGAAGAATAGAAGTTTCATTCTTGGGTGAAGGAGTTCTTTTAGGATGGAAAAAGTAAGGTAAAAGTAATGAGGTGGGTCCCATCCAAGAATGAAACAATTATTCTTGGATGAGGATGCTCTAAGGGGTGATATCTTCACCAATTAGACATCAACAACGCTTTTCATCATGGGTTTCTAGATGAAGAGCTATACATGTCACCACCTGAGGATTATTCTAAGGCTAAAGATCAAGTCTGCAAATTGAAGAGGTCTTTATATGGTCTGAAGCAGGCTTCGAGACAGTGGAATCTAGAGTTGACCAAGTTGATCATTTCACAGAGTTATGTGTAGTCAAAGTATTATTACTCCCTATTTTTCAGGAGTTCAGGGGACTCTTTCACCATGGTCATTGTCTATGTCAATGACTTGTTAATCAGTGGCACAGGTTTGTTGCTTATCCAACAGTTAAAGCAAGTCCTACATACTACTTTAACTATCTTTGTGAGATCAGATATTTTTTGGGGCTTGAAGTTACTAGGTCTCATGAAGGAATTCTATTAAATCAACAAAAAAAATGTACATGATCTGCTTAAGGATGCTAGTATGTCATACTATACTCCAGCTACATTCCCTCTACCACAAGGGTTGAAGTTGTCCACTAAAGAAGCTGAGGTGTTGCCTGATCCAGAGATATACAGAAATCATAGGGAAGCTACTGTATCTTAATCTAACAAGACTAAATTTGTCTTACTCGACTCAGCATCTCAGTCAATTTTTAGGTACTCCACGAGAGCTACATCTCTAGGCTAATGTCCATGTTCTTCGCCATCTAGTAGGGTACAAAAGATGCATCATTTTTTACTCTTCCACAAATGACTGAGTTTGAGAGCATTTTGTGATGCAGATTGGGGAACTTGCAAGTTCACTTGCAGATCAGTTACAGGTCAGTGTACGTTTCTTGGTCCCTCTCTCATTTCTTGGAAAACCAAGAAGCAGAAGCAGTTTCAAAATCCTCCATAAAGTCTGAGTATAGGGTGATGTCTTATATTGCAAGTGAGATAGTTTGGCTCACTGGTTTGTTGACAAATTTTGAGATCCAAGTGCCCTTGCCTATTCTTATGCATTGTGATAACAAATCAGCGCAACTAATTCAGTATTTCATGAGCGTACGAAGTATCTCAATATTGATTGTCACTACGTGCGAGAGAAAGTGCAGGAAGAGTTCATTGCCACACAACATCTCAAGTCAAGTCGTCAATTTGCTAATCTTCTTGCCAAACCTTTGGGGCAGAAAGCCAACATGAATTTCTTTCTCTCAAGTTAGGACTCCTCTTTGATCTTCATTTAAGAATCCAACCTTGAGGGGATGTGGAAATATCTAGATATTATTGTAAATAGTTTGTTACACAAGTTGTTAGAGTTAGTTACAAGTTGTTGTATATATACTCTCTCCGTTCCATTCTGTTGTTTGTCTTTGATTAAAATACTACTCACAATGAATATAAAAGAAAAACAATTGAATGGAACGGAGGGAGTACTACTTTGTACAGTAACTCCTAATCTATCACATTCATTGCTGTTTACCTCACGCGTCTTTACCCTCTCCATTACTCTGCTATTTCCACCATTGTTGATGTCTCAAGCTGTAGACACCCGCATTTTGACTGTCAGGTGTCTATGGTAGTTTCCCAAAAAATACCCGATGATGATCGGACGCTAACGTGTTTCTACGCGCTCGGATATGGGCTCAAATTCATTAGTCGTTGGCTTAAGCACTTACGGAGTACAAATCTCACAAAACTGACCTCAAATCCAGGTCCAGTGTGTCGTTTCCAATCAAATAAGGCTAATTTGGGCCGAAACCGACAACAGAATTAAAACCAACTTTTTGCGATTGGGTCAACCCCGGTCAAAGTCATTTCCGAGACACACAAAAACAGCCATACAACCATCAAAAGTCCAAGTCAAACACAAAACTCATCAAGCATCCAAAGTCAAGGTCCAAAAGACTGACCTGCGCGACCCAGCTGGGCCACTCGATCGAGTGACCCACCCACTCAATCGAGTGGGCCTATTTCGAGCCCGACGGCTGGCATAACGGGCCACTCGACCGAGTTAGCTACCTACTCGGTCGAGTAACCCTAAACCGGGTGCCGTAGCTTTTCCTATATAAGCAACCCCCATGCAACACATTACACAACTTTTTCACAACCTCAAGAACCCTAATACACATCTCTACACAATCCTAATCAATATCAAATCAAACCCTAATCAATATCAAACTCTCAACACATCAAGACTCAAACCCTAAGCAATTCTACACTAGCAAACCCTAAACCTAGTTTTAGGAATCAATCCCGAGCCACCATAACTTAACCTTCATTCACCTCGAAGACTCTTGTGTTAAAGCCACGGTTACGAGTCCGTTCCGAGACAAGAACATGTAGGTTGAGGGTGTCAAAACCCTTTCTTCTCTCCTTCTCTTCCTCACGTCGTCTTCATCTTCCTCTCGTATCTTTTCTTCATTTTTTTTACTTTGTTCATTGCATCATAATATCGATAATACTATTAATATAAAAGCATTAAAATACTTATCGATTTGTGTCGAATAAGAAGGATATCGGAATAAGAAAACACGAATATACAAGTGTACTGCATACAGCGTTGACGGTCGCTTATTCCGGTACCCCGACTATTTGATTATTGAGATAAGTCAACTTAAACAATAATTCGTTAGTATTTTTGTCGTCATCATCATTAATCTTGCATTCATCAATTTTTAAAATCAATTTTCAATAAGGGTCGAAACCCGTTGACGCGGATCCGACATCACAATCCTTCGGGATTTATTTCGATGTCGGAAAAGCCGAGGGAATCAAGTCCTCTAATTTAAGCAAAATGTCGATTTCGTAGATTCGATACCAATTTCATAATTGGATGTCGAATCTAGCAAATCTAGTCAATTTAATTCAATCAATTCGATTTTTCGTTGATGCTAACGTAGATGTCACGTTATAATTATGACACTACGAACGCGGAGAGAAATTCATGTCGTTTTGATTGACTTAAAATGACTCAAATCAATTTTCTTTATTTTTTCCGCTCTAGTATTCCATATCGATTCAATAATCGAATATGGGATACGACGAGCATTCAAATTTAGAATCGGGTATAAATTCAAACAATATTTATATTCGGTTCAACCAAATCTATGATTTATAAAAAAACCCGAATCGAGCATAAGTCATACAATATTTATGCTCAACTCGGTAAAACTGTCGAATTATAAAAAATCAAAAGCAATTTCGAAATCAATTCAATTTGCAAGCGAATTACAATTCGCACAGGGGGCACTCGACCGAGTGTCTAGCCCACTCGGTCGAGTGGCACCCCAAAAATCGAACCAGAAAGTCTGTCACGACCTCCACTCGGTCGAGTCTCACAGTGACTCGATCGAGTGGCTACGTACTCGACCGAGTTGGTCAATAACTCGGCCGAGTACGGTCTATAACGCAAAACAGAATCATCTTTTACAAGTCCACTCGATCGAGTCCATCGACCACTCGATCGAGTGACCTCATAATGACTAATACAACGAGTCGTACATTCTTCTTTTCAAACTCGGTAGTAATTTATGATTTAGGCCAACACGTGCTTAATTAATCACGTGTATTTACTATCTTTTCAAACCATGCATCACCTTGTTTATCATTCAATTCAATTCAATATTTGCACAAACCGTTATTATTCGTTACATCGTTACTAACCGTTTGTTGTTTCCTTTGTCAATTTTTTATCGTTTGTTTTATTTTACTAAAATGAACCTACATGCTAAAATTTAACTTCGACGTTAGAATTATTTGCATTAAATTGACTTAGAAACCCTTTTCAATTCCATTCACATGTCTAGGGAAAATAATCTTTGCATATCATTTTCCCGTTCAACTAACACGCGTATTAGAAAGTCACTCGAGATCTTAGTAGAGGCCGCTAAGTGCGGGCGGGGTTGGGTGTCCTTTTTGGGCTTCTCAACACGTATCCTCACCCCTTACTCAGAACCTCGGTTTCCGGATGCCCGAAACCGTTGGCGCACGAGAGTCATTCAATACACGATAACCGGTAGTGACGGTATCGGTATCGCAATGCAAAGGGACGAGCCCAATAAACTCTGACATCGGAAATGGGCCGTATTTTGTATACGGACCACTACGACATAGAGTGGGCTCGAATGGTTCCGAATAACCACAAAATTCGGTGGCGACTCCACATAGACCTAAATTTCAATTCGATTCATTCTCATATGGAGATTCATTCGCCTACCCAAACCCGCGCGTGGCCGCGTCGGGGTGGACCTATGTCATGTCCACAATTTGGCGACTCCGCTGGGGATTAACTGATGCGTGACTTACCATCGGCATCCTCAGGGTGAGACTTGAATAGAAATCGTTTGACAAATACAATACGCGTTTTAGTTCTACGGTTCATGCATAACCCATATTTTCCCGGGCCGGTACTGGTGACCGACGTCCCACTATACCATTGATGTACTCCAACATGGATATGTCAAAAGGTGTCCATAGTCGATTCGAGTGGGTTTCGCGGCATGTTCTAAGCTCAATTCGACTTAGAGAGTCCGTCCCGATCATCGTCTAGACTATGTACACTGGTATAGACCCTCTCAGACCGACCGAGACTTAGTGTAGAGCATACATGGCGTCGTTATAATGCTTGTGTGACTACGTGCTACTTGGTTTCCGAGTCGTTTTCAAAAAAGTCAACTTTTCAAAAATGCATCTTTTTCAAGATATCCAATTTCAAAACCCGGGACACATGCCGAATTTAGGACTTATGATTTTACTCAAAATGGCCTATTTTCTAGACAGTATGCTGCCCAATTCAAAACTCGAAAAGCATTTCGAACTTTCAAAACCCTCGGCCCAATTCCCTTTTCATTTTTTTCGAAAATTGGGCCTTCAACCGAGTTTTCTCGGACCCTTTTAAAAAACAATCAATTTTCAAAACCTTCCTTCTCCTTAGGACTCCCCATATTTAACAGAGTCGGGTCATGTCTTAAGTGGTCAAGGTCTTTAGCGTCGAAACTTCGTCGATCTTACATCACGAGTTTCTTCCCTATCCCAGTCCGCCTTATTAGACTAAGGCAAGGTCCACCCACGTAGGACATACTCCTACAAAGGAGGGCCCGTCTACACAATTGAGTCCAAAAGTCTGGGGATGTCTCACGTGGACCTTCCTTCGAACAGGACTCGGCCCACATGCCGAATTCCAAGCGAGGCCCACCTTTCACGAGTCACCCGTCTAGGTGTCTTTTCCGAGTCAACCTTTTTTACAAGGCATAGCCCTATAACAAAAGGTTCACGGTCCTTACGTCTAAGGGTCACTCGTCCAACAATCGAGTCTTAACAAAATCTTCAATCCCACTTGGGGGCTACCTCTTAGCGGAGCGATCAATCATGGTTGCCCTAAGGGTCATGTCTTACACGTGTCTCACGTACCCCACCTTTGAGTCACTTAGACGCCACACCATCTGAGTCCTTAGTCTCATTTAGGGGCTATTCTCCGACGACGGAGCGATTAATCACAGTCACTCTGAGAATCGCACCCTACACATTCGTCTTAGGAGGGTCTAACCCAAGTCAAACATGGTCGCCCCATTTTCGGACTCACCCTTCTGCAGCTCAAGTCTAATTTGCGGTCGTTACCTCGTCTAGGTCAACATTCAAGTATCCCGGTCCGAGAGTCTTTGTCGACCCATCACCCCGGGCCGTGTCTGGTTTGACTCTCTCTCTTGCGCAAAGCCGAGTTTAGGCGAGTTCTAACACCTGTCGTTTCTTTCGATCAGGGACCCTATGAACGAGACACTACCAAACCACAACAAATCCCATGCCGTCAAGAAAGGGGATATCCAGGGGAGTATGCTTATGCTATCTTGCTCCATTAACAACATCTTCTCGAAAATCGATACTGTCCTAGATAACCTAAGTTCCAGGGTAACCATCATCGAAGAAGACCTTGTAAGAACCCGATCCCGTCTAACACAGCTAGAGCGGGTAAGGCAGCCAGTCACCCAACTGAGCCATTCGAAGGGTGAACACTCTTACTAAACTGTCCGATACCCTCAATATGGCAAGGCCGAGAGAGGTAACCCTCAAGTCACCTCTCCAAAAATCAAAAACCAGTCAAAGGAAAGGACATTTACTCACTTGGATATGTCCTACACCGTCGCTTTCCAGAGGTTGGTTCCGAAGGGCCTAGTGCTACCTATAGGCCCAACAGACCCACCTGTGGAGAAACGTTCCAAAGCATGGAACGCCGAGCATTACTGCGAATTCCACAGAGGGAAGGGACACGATACAGAACAATGCTGGAAGCTGAAACACCTCATTCAAGACTTCCTCGATGCCGGGAAGACCCCCGTTTTGGAAACATTGTCACTTGCAAAGCCCCTCGTGGACTACACAGGGCCCGATGACCGAATCATCCAATCTACCTCTCATGCACCCAAGAGTCTGGATTTGATTTAAGTCCGAGTCTGAGTCTGAGTCTTGGATGTTCTATTCCAAAGCCAAGGTCAAAGTCAGAGTCAGAGTCAGTTGTATTCTGTCCTCTTTTTCAAAATTCAATAAAATCAGCTTTCAATATTCTTTCTCATATATATTTTCCTTATGTGTTTCCGAGAACATGATGAACACCATCATACACTGTGCGCACACGCACGTGACTATTATAGGCACATCTATAATGACTGCAGGAAACCGAGCCCGTGTTTTCTTTTTACCTATTCCGTGTCTGGTATAGAAAAATCACATAACTACCCGTAGCAGGAGCGGTATCGAATCCTATGACAAATCTAGGTAATCTCCTAGTTTGGGTTCAAGACGGGAGGCAAGCCCATTTCCCACAATAAAATACCCCTCCAATAAGACTGACCAATCCCTACCTTAGGTGTTAGTCTGACCGGCAAAAAAACACAAAAAAAACACTGGACAAAAAAAATCAAAAGTAAAAAAAAAAACAAAAAGAAGGCCATTAAAAAAAGAAAGGGCCAAAACAAAAAGAAGACCATAAAAAAAAACTGGACAAAAAAAAATCGAAAGTCCATGAGAGAAAAAAGCAAAAGGCCAAAAAAAAAAAAGCAGGCCATCATCAAAAAAATTCAGAATACCCATGACCGTGGTCAACGGTCAATTCAAGGGAAAGCCCCACGACCAGGGTACGGTCAAAATTATCAAAACCCATGACCGCGGCTAAGAGGTCAATCAAAAATCAAATACCCTTGACCGTGGTCAACGGTCAACTCAAGTGAAAATCCTTTGACCGTGGTACGGTCAAATACAAAATTATCCATGCCAACCAATAGGGGGGTAACAATCAAGCTGGTCAGCTAACACCACACTCAGCCTTCCCACATTACAACCCTCAAGACCTTCCCGAGACCCAGGCTAGAGACAGCTCGGAATTTTGAGGATTCAAGCTCCATAGGATACCCCTAACAATTAGGGCCAGACATGGAAATCAGATCTCACATTATCAAACCAGCACTCGAAGCCTTAGCTCCACAGAACCGAGCTCCAGATTTCGAGTCATCAAAACCAGATCCCACATTATCAAACCAGCCCTCGAAGCCTTAGCTCCACAGAACCGAGCTCCAGATTTCGAGTCATCAAAGCCATTTACTTCCTAGCACCACATTTCCAAAAACATCAAATTCCCCGAGAGCAGAACTCGTTAAAAATCCCGAGAACAAAACTCGTTAAAATTCCCTGAGAGCAGAACTCGTTAAAAATCCCGAGAGCAGAACTCGTTAAAAATCCCGAGAACAAAACTCGTTAAAATCTCATCCAAACCAGTTACCAACCCCAAACACGGGAACTCAACTTGCAGTCGACATAGAACATGCCCAAATAGTTCACACCACCTCTGGGGGCTACCCCGGAAAACGCTCACAGTCACAGGATTAATATCCTCACCATTCAAGCCCTTTGATCAAGACATCACTGGGAATGCACCTAGCCTACACCGTCATTACGGCGGCTAAGTTACACGCAAAGTTCTATTAGAATAGGCACCATAATACATCTTCCGACACTGAACTACGGCATGGTTTGATTTCACTACACGTGAATACGTAGGCAGCCTTTCAACAGAGGCACAACCACCCACATTGACACACATCCAAAAAGCGCCATTATTCCGGTCATGACACCATCATGTTCTCAACAGCTAGCTTTGTTGTCCCAGGGGGCTTCTCCTAGGCAGAAGTTCTCCATCCACTCACAAAATCCAGATAAATCCAAAAAAAATCTAGCCTCCTTTCTGTAGTGTGTCCTAGTACTCGGCTCAGTCGAAGACAAGAATCTGTCAGGACTCGAGGCAATACCCACTTTGGAAATGTACCCTAGAATCAGAAATCCGGAAGGGCACCAGACTAAAACAGTCCCATTATAGGCTACTGCAATCCCCCCATAGCATATCTATCACGTTTTGATGTGCGACCGTGTTGCCACTCGCCTAGGCTACGGGATAGCGCAACTTAAGAGTCTTGTTAGGCGGCTCACACCCCTACCGAGTCACGGTCCAACCCCTCGAGAGTCCAGTCGTGTCAGTCAACTCGTTCGGTCACATCCAGAGTTGAGTCTGTCGGTAGGCCTCTCTCTTCAAATTCCACTTTGAAATTTGCAAAATCTAGCCATTTGAAAAAAGATCCTTTTCGACAAGGTCAAATTTCGGTCTATTTAAACTGCAAATTTCTTT
Organism: Agrostemma githago; assembly: GCA_958450325.1. Lineage (NCBI taxonomy): Eukaryota > Viridiplantae > Streptophyta > Magnoliopsida > Caryophyllales > Caryophyllaceae > Agrostemma > Agrostemma githago. The sequence goes on along the minus strand of OY288249.1, from coordinate 54,832,189 downwards.
CCTAAAATGCTTTAGGAGTCAAAAATTTCAAAAATTCAACTTTCAAAAATTCAAAAATCATTTTCCCCAGCACGAGTCATTTTACTACCTACGTGTTGCATGCATTTTATGTGACTTATACAGGTACGACTCAAACAGGGACATGCAAACCACTACACCTCCCTAGCATTTTCACGGGATGGGCCAACACACAGGCGCACCCAAGACTTATGCGACAAGTCCAAATCCCCACGGAGTTATCGTTATCAGCTCAGGTATGACTTCTAGCTTATGGCTGGCGAGCCCTTCACGCGAGTCCAATGAACTATAAACGACCCGGCCGGAAGTCCGCCAAGTTTCAATCCTCGATTGGCCTGGTGGCTACTCTGACTCTCGCCTTGTCCAAGCCTCAGTCAGAGTGGGGGCTCTGTAGACACCCGCATTTTGACTGTCAGGTGTCCATGGTAGTTTCCCAAAAAACACCCGATGATGATCGGACGCTAACGTGTTTCTACGCGCTCGGATATGGGCTCAAATCCATTAGTCGTTGGCTTAAGCACTTACGGAGTACAAATCTCACAAAATTGACCTCAAATCCAGGTCTAGTGTGCCGTTTCCAATCAAATAAGGCTAATTTGGGCCGAAACCGACAACAGAATTAAAACCGACTTTTTGCGATTGCGTCAACCCCGGTCAAAGTCATTTCCGAGACACACAAAAACAGTCATACAACCATCAAAAGTCCAAGTCAAACACAAAACCCATCAAGCATCCAAAGTCAAGGTCCAAAAGACTGACCTGCGCGACCCAGCTGGGCCACTCGATCGAGTAACCCACCCACTCAATCGAGTGGGCCTATTTCGAGCCCGACGGCTGGCATAACGGGCCACTCGACCGAGTTAGCCACCTACTCGGTCGAGTAACCCTAAACCGGGTGCCGTAGCTTTTCTTATATAAGCAACCCCCATGCAACACATTACACAACTTTTTCACAACCTCAAGAACCCTAATACACATCTCTACACAATCCTAATCAATATCAAATCAAACCCTAATCAATATCAAACTCTCAACACATCAAGACTCAAACCCTAAGCAATTCTACACTAGCAAACCCTAAACCTAGTTTTAGGAATCAATCCCGAGCCACCATAACTTAACCTTCATTCACCTCGAAGACTCTTGTGTTAAAGCCACGGTTACGAGTCTGTTCCGAGACAAGAACATGTAGGTTGAGGGTGTCAAAACCCTTTCTTCTCTCCTTCTCTTCCTCACGTCGTCTTCATCTTCCTCTCGCATCTTTTCTTCATTTTTTTTTTACTTTGTTCATTGCATCATAATATCGATAATACTATTAATATAAAAGCATTAAAATACTTATCGATTTGTGTCGAATAAGAAGGATATCGGAATAAGAAAACACGAATATACAAGTGTACTGCACATGAAGGTCGCTTATTCCGGTACCCCGACTATTTGATTATTGAGATAAGTCAACTTAAACAATAATTCGTTAGTATTTTTGTCGTCATCATTATAATCTTGCATTCATCAATTTTTAAAATCAATTTTCAAAAAAGGTCGAAACCCGTTGACGCGGATCCGACATCACAATCCTTCGGGATTTATTTCGATGTCGGAAAATCCGAGGGAATCAAGTCCTCTAATTTAAGCAAAACGTCGATTTCGTAGATTCAATACCAATTTCATAATTGGATGTCGAATCTAGCAAATCTACTCAATTTAATTCAATCAATTCGATTTTTCGTTGATGCTAACGTAGATGTCACGTTATAATTATGACACTACGAACGCGGAGAGAAATTCATGTCGTTTTGATTGACTTAAAACGACTCAAATCAATTTTCTTTATTTTTTCCGCTCTAGTATTCCATATCGATTCAATAATCGAATATGGGATACGACGAGCATTCAAATTTAGAATCGGGTATAAATTCAAACAATATTTATATTCGGTTCAACCAAATCTATGATTTATAAAAAACCAGAATCGAGCATAAGTCATACAATATTTATGCTCAATTCGGTAAAACTGTCGAATTATCAAAAATCAAAAGCAATTTCGAAATCAATTCAATTTGCAAGCGAATTACAATTCGCACAGGGGGCACTCGACCGAGTGCCTAGCCCATTCGGTCGAGTGGCACCCCAAAAATCGAACCAGAAAGTCTGTGACGACCTCCACTCGGTCGAGTCTCACAGTGACTCGATCGAGTGGCTACGTACTCGACCGAGTTGGTCAATAACTCGGCCGAGTACGGTCTATAACGCAAAACAGAATCATCTTTTACAGGTCCACTCGATCGAGTCCATCGACCACTCGATCGAGTGACCTCATAATGACTAATACAACGAGTCGTACATTCTTCTTTTCAAACTCGGTAGTAATTTATGATTTAGGCCAACACATGCTTAATTAATCACGTGTATTTACTATCTTTTCTAACCATGCATCACCTTGTTTATCATTCAATTCAATTCAATATTTGCACAAACCGTTATTATTCGTTACATCGTTACTAACCGTTTGTTGTTTCCTTTGTCAATTTTTTATTGTTTGTTTTATTTTACTAAAATGAACCCACATGCTAAAATTTAACCTCGACGTTAGAATTATTTGCATTAAATTGACTTAGAAACCCTTTTCAATTCCATTCACATGTCTAGGGAAAATAATCTTTGCGTATCATTTTCCCGTTCAACTAACACGCGTATTAGAAAGTCACTCGAGATCTTAGTAGAGGCCGCTAAGTGCGGGCAGGGTTGGGTGTCCTTTGTGGGCTTCCCAACACGTACCCTCACCCCTTACTCAGAACCTCGGTTTCCGGATGCCCGAAACCGTTGGCGCACGAGAGTCATTCAATACACGATAACCGGTAGTGACGGTATCGGTATCGCAATGCAAAGGGACAAGCCCAATAAACTCTGACATCGGAAATGGGCCGTATTTTGTATACGGACCACTACGACATATAGTGGGCTCGAATGGTTCCGAATAACCACAAAATTCGGTGGCGACTCCACATAGACCTAAATTTCAATTCGATCCATTCTCACATGGAGATTCATTCGCCTACCCAAACCCGCGCGTGGCCGCGTCGGGGTGGACCTATGTCATGTCCACACAAGCTCATCTTACGATTTCACATATTATACTACCTCTGTATCTATATGTTCGTCCACTTTATTTAATATACGGGTGAAGTATTATATTGAAAGTAGACGAACATATAGATACGAAGGGAGTAACATTTAGTCCTAGTTTAATTGGTTTCCTAGTGTGATAGAAATTTTCCAACAATTGTAATTTCATATTCTCTTGAAATGAAATGATACTATTGTTGGAGTATCTTTTATTGCAAAAACAATAAAAAATATTAATATATTAATATTAATAATAATATTATTATTAATATTATTAATATAATAATAATAATATTATTATTATTATTATTATAATAATAATAATAATAATAATAATATCTCGACTACCCACTAACTTCTTGCAATTCATTTTAATATTAAAGGGATCTAAAAAAATATTTAAATATAGGGATATTTCCCACGGTACCCTCGAACTTTGACACATTACACATGGTACCCCTCATTTTAAGTTTGTTCCTATGTTAATCTTGTATTTTGCGTTTAGTGCCAATGGTTCCCCCTGATCAATTGTCCGTCATAACAGTGTTAAAAGTTAGTTTAGTTAAAGTGATTAATTTTAATTTTTTTGGTGAAATTAGTTAGAAAATTAATTAAATTCAAATTAAAATAGTTGAAAATTGAGGAAATGCTCATGGTACCCCTGTGTTTTCAATATTTTAACCATGGTACCATTGTATTTTCAATCTTTTGTCCATGGTACCCTTGTGGTTTCAATTATTTGTCCATGGTACCCTTGAATGAATTGTAACCACAAGGGTACCACGGGCAAAAAATGTAAAATTTAAGGGTACCATGGCTAAAACATTGAAAACACAGGGGTATCATGGACATTCCTTAAGTTTCAATTATTTTAATTAGAAGTTCGTTAATTGTCCTATTAAATTAATTGATCAGGGGTACCATGGGTACTAAATACAAAACACAAGATTACTATAGGAACAAATTTAAAATGAGGGTATCATGTGCAATGTGTCAAAGTTCGAGGATAAGGTGGGAAATATTCGTTAAATATAAGTCCAAAATAACGTAACAAATGTGTGATGGGAGTATGGGAGGAAGGAAATGCAAAGGTGGATTATCCTTCCCATAACCAAGGAATCTCCATCTTAATCTTACTCTTTATCATATTTCTATCTCCCTCCATTTTTCTATCAAACTGCCATTAAGAGCGTCCACCACCATTACCACGCTCGGCTCGGTTCTCTTCAGTTATGGCCACTCATCATGGGCTACTCACTACTGCTACCTTATTCTCTCCCACTAAACCCAAATTTTCTCTTATTTCCAATGGTACTTCTCCTTCTTCTTCTTCTTCTTCTTCTGTAATGGGTCTCTCTCTACTACTCTTTTGTTAGTATTTCATTAAAGGTTGTGCCTTTTGTGATTATCTTACTGCCGCTCTTATGATTTCGGGGATTACACTAACATAAACTGACTTGATTGGTCTGTAATCATCATACGTATACCCTTTAATTCTGCATAACTATACCTACCCAGTACTTCAGTGGTTGACAATTCAACATTATCTCTACAATCAACTGACTTTAGGTAAATATTATCATACACAACCCAGTCTCTCTTATGTTGTGTGAAACACCTTAAAACTCATTACAACAATACTATTAGCTTAATTAAATAGAACACAAAAACTTAAAGTGGTTATCAAAAACCCCTTTTACACTTTGTAAGACGGCCCTATACAAGAATTTCCAGCACTTCTTCAATAGTCCTTTTAAATGAGTAGGATTAGCCAAATACCTCGATACCAGTAGTTTCTAATTACTCTTTCTATGATCATTTATTTTGAATACTCTACTAAATAGTTTTGTGGTGTAAGGCCACGGGCGGGAGAACTAATGATTGTCTTGACCCATTTTTTTGGTACTCTTATTATTCATTCTTAAATATGGTTTGCGACTGTCATCAAGGTTTTCATTATTACTCTAGTATAGCACTGCTCTTCCTATATACTGCCAACCGTTCATAATTGGATTGTAGGCCACGCAGAATATGCACGTTTCATATTAAGGAGTATGGCATTAGTCTGCCCTAGTGGTTTCTCTGGAGGGCAGTTTACTTTGGAGCGATCACAGGCGAGGCGGGTACTTTCAAGAAGGATATCAGGTTACTTGCTTGATTGATTTGTTTTTTTGTTTTGTGGTGTAAATGTATGCAAGTTTGCTTGAGCTTCCATTTAAGAGGATATAAAACTCAATGCATCAGTTTTCAGCATCTACACAGCCTTTGGTTAAAGAATTAGTGGAGAGGGACAAGCCTCATGATGTTTCCATCAGTGGTAATTCCATACGACAGAGGTTTCTCGATTTTTTTGCCTCACGTGGTCATAAAGTCCTCCCAAGTGCCTCTCTTGTGCCGGATGATCCTACTGTTCTTTTAACAATTGCGGGAATGCTGCAGTTTAAGCCTATATTCTTAGGACAGGTGATTGATGTTTCAGTTTATGCTCTATGATTATTCATATATAACTGGTTTTGAATCTTATCATTGTGATATTAGGTTCCTAGGCAAGTACCTTGTGCTACTACTTCTCAAAGGTGTATACGTACAAATGATGTAGAAAATGTTGGGCGAACATCTCGGCATCATACATTCTTTGAGATGCTTGGAAACTTCAGCTTTGGTGATTACTTTAAGAAAGAGGCAATAAATTGGGCCTGGGAGCTCTCCACTAAAGAGTAAGCTAAAATCAGCCACTACTTGGTTATATCACATATGTCCAAGATCATAATTCTTATGAAAGAAAAAGTTATGGAGTACTCGTCTACTGAAGACGAGTGTCACAATAAATATTATGCTTCTATGCTATGAGGAGCCTAGTGAATAAGGTTGTGGGAAAGGGCACGTGTTTAGACATTTCTATTGAAAATAAACTAGTTTGTTTGGACTTTGAACTTCTCAATGTGTAAACTGGACTGTGATTATCCTAGTGCCTATGTGAAACTAATTAGAAGTGCTTCATGTGTGTATATTTGCTTGTCATTTTCTTGGGATTTGAGATTTAAGAACTTTATTGGTGGATTGTCTTGCAGATTTGGGCTGCCTGTAGACAATTTATGGGTCAGTGTGTATGAAGATGATGATGAAACTTTTGCTATATGGCGCGATCAGGTTGGCTGGTTTAGAATATTATATTCGCTAGAATTTTCTTAGGACAGTCTCACATTTATGCTATGGTCAGAGCTGTGGAGCTTGTAAAATTAGATTTCAAGATGGTCTAATTTGTAATATTCAGAAACCTCATTCCCCCCCCCCCCCCCTCAAAATGTTAGACCTCTTAGGTCTTATCATAGCCTTATGGTAATGCGGTGTCAGATGATAAATCCTCAAGTATGTTTGTTTTCTATTTGTTCATCTGGGTCTTGTAAGTATTGTTTTTTCCTTCTCTTTCTGAATCACTTGGCTAATTAAAATAGTAATCATACACGCTTTATATTGGTTCTTGATATGCCAAATGCGTGAACAGTCACTGCTTCTATTGTTGTTTCTCAGCTACTGTTAATTTGCACCATACTGGTTTTATATTCTGAGTGGTGCTCTTGATTCTTTCTTTAAACTCGTCTATGATGCCACCTAAATTGAGAAGATTTGACCACTTCATTTCATGATGCCATTATTTTGTTTAACTATGTTCAGTAGTTGGTACAGTATATGTTACATTTCCATGTATTGATAGCAAATTTCGAATTAATGTGGTAAATGACATGGTCTTTGCTCAGGTTGGTGTTCCTGTAGATCACATAAAGAAAATGGGTGAAGAAGACAACTTTTGGTCTAGTGGAGTGACTGGTCCTTGTGGCCCATGTTCTGAACTTTATTATGATTTCCATCCTGAGAGAGGTTGTTCTGACATTGTATGTATATCACTTAAGTGACTTGCGGGTCCTCTACTTGTTGCATTCAATATTCTCATTTACGAGACTAGCCCTGATTTTATAATAACCAAAATCTGTTGGTTTGGCATTATGCAGGACTTAGGAGATGATACTAGGTTTATCGAATTCTACAACTTGGTGTTTATGCAGTATAACAGAATGGAAGATGGATCTCTTGAGCCTCTAAAACAAAAGAATATAGATACCGGCCTTGGCCTTGAGCGGATGGCTCGTATCCTTCAGAAGGTACATGCTTTTTTGATAGCCTGTCTCTTGTGGATGCTTGGATTTTGTCCATTAGTAGCAAACTCTCTACAAGAAAAACAGTGTTTTCTTATAAGGTCTCAATTTTCAAAACCTCTCGTAAGGTGGTTTTATACCAAATAAAGACCTTTCACTGACCAATGTTTTAGGGGATACCTGGGTAAATAACTTGCGGTTTTACCATAATGCTACTGACTTATAATGAACCGCATTAAACAAATATTTTTGCTTGATTTAAGGTGGTGCTTATGAAAAAAAAAATTGTTCGTTACTGATCCCTCCTTTGTTACCGATTCCTCCTTTGCTTGCAGGTTCCAAATAACTATGAAACTGACCTAATCTATCCCATAGTAGAGAAGGCGTCGGAACTAGCTAATGTTTCCTACTCTGATGCTGATGATTCTACTAAAACGAAACTTAAAGTAAATAATTCGTGACACTACTTAATTAATTAATTCATCTTAAACTAAATATTACGGAGTAATTTGAAGACCTTATTTTGTTTCAGATTATTGGGGATCATATGCGTGCCGTTGTTTATCTTATATCAGACGGTGTTGTCCCTTCGAATATTGGGAGAGGCTATATAGTACGTCGGCTAATAAGAAGGGCTGTTCGTACTGGCAGGTTTCTCGGCATAAAAGGTGACTGTGTAGGAAACCTTGAAGGGGCATTCTTACCGGCTATTGCTCAAAAAGTCATAGAACTAAGCACTGAAATAGATCAAGATGTGGAAGGTAGGGAAGCTCGCATCATTGAGGAATTAAAAAGAGAAGAACTGCGATTTGTACAGACATTGGAGAGGGGTGAAAAGTTGCTTGACCAAATGTTAGAAGATGCATCATCAAAGAGCCTCACAAAAGAATCTACTCCTTGTTTATCTGGAAAAGATGCATTCCTGTTATATGATACCTTTGGATTTCCTGTTGAGATAACCATAGAAGTAGCCGCAGAACGTGGTATCCAGGTAGATATGATAGGGTTTGATGTTGAGATGGAAAATCAAAGGCAACAATCTCAGGCTGCTCACAATACTGTTAAACTGGCAGTTGGAAATGGTGTAGATCTTACTGAAACAGTACGTGACACAGAATTTCTTGGCTATGATAGCCTTTCTACAAGGGCAGTGGTGGAGGGCCTTTTGGTCAATGGGAGCTCTGTGGTACAGGTTAATCAAGGAAATGAAGTTGAAGTTCTGCTGGATAGAACCCCCTTTTATGCTGAATCAGGTGGCCAAATAGGAGATAACGGCTTTTTGTACGTTAATGGTGGTGAAAATCGATCAATTGGGGTTGTTGAGGTGAAAGATGTCCAAAAAGTTTCGGGGAATATATTTGTTCACAAGGGAATTCTCACTGAAGGAGCACTAGAAGTTGGTCAGCAAGTGGAGGCAGCAGTTGACCCAAAGCTCAGGCAGAGAGCGAAGGTACATACTTTAGTTACAAGTGTCACATTTCTTCACGTCAGCTAAGCTAGCTGGTAAAATCAGTGAGTATTCACGATCGTAGTTCGATATTTGTGGTGCCTTTTACAACATAAAAAAGTGTTACATTTCGACTACGTTGCACTGTTAGTTACTTTGGAGACGTTAACTAACTTAGGTGGCAAAGTCATGAGAAATTGTTACTCATTTAGCTTTCCTTACACAAAAACATAGTTTATCATTTTTCTACACTTAGTTTGACATTTCGAGTGCAAGTAAGATTGTGTGTTTTGTTACATAATTCTGTTAAGATCAAAATTGCCATTTGGCTCCTTTACACCAGATACATTGTTGTGCATCTCCCTTCGCTTAGTTTGACATTTAAAGTGCAAGTAACATAGTGTACTTTGATACATACGAATGCCTTGCTTCTGTAACAATTTTTTTTCTCGCTTTCTATCGTGAGACTCTTGACATCTTTGCAGGTTCATCATACTGCTACCCATCTTCTCCAAGCGGCACTAAAGAAAGTTGTTGGGGATGAGACTTCGCAAGCTGGGTCATTGGTGGCCTTTGACCGTCTCAGATTTGACTTCAATTTCCACCGTTCCCTTTTAGAAAGCGAAATTCTTAAAATTGAAGGGCTTATAAATGGATGGATTGGGGATGCTACTCTTCTTCAAACAAATGTGATGGCGTTGGATGATGCAAAAAAAGCTGGAGCTATTGCTATGTTTGGAGAAAAATATAGTGAAGAGGTTTGGGATTTTCATTTGCATTTCAAGTGATTGAAAACAAAATTAATTCTATGATCTCTTTATTATCTTTATTCTTATAACCTGTTTTCTTGAGCATTTCTAAATCATGGCCGTGAAGCTTAGCGGGCTAGACGTAATTCTCTGTAAGTGAGAGTGGCTGCTTTTGGATAGTTTCAATGATTCTCATCATAAATGTGAATCCAATGAATAAAGAAAAGAAATACTCATTTCAGTCATAGGCCATTAAGCCCTTTTGACCCAAAAGCTTTTAAAACGGTGAAACTTGTGAATAACCTAATACTAGGAAATGAATTCTGATGATCATGATACACAGGCTATGATGGTGTAAGGTACTTTACCAATCCATGTGTTCCTTAAAGTTAATCTCCAACCCCATAATCTTGTTCCTTTAATTTTTGGGCCTAACAGTCAAATAAGGGAATACTCCCTCCATCCCACTTTTTTTGTCCCTATTTCCTTATTTGTCCATCCCAAATTTATCGTCCCCTTTCCATATATTGTAAGTAAAAAATAATGAACTCCCTATTTCCATATATTCTTGCTTTAAGTTAGAGGTATTTTCATTTATATAACTTCCTAATCCTGTCTAGAGTGGGACACTAGGACCTAATCTATCCATTTTTTGGGCAACTGTTGTGTGCTATTTTGTTTAGCTATGAGAACTTTCAGAAGTAAATAACTCATGGTCTCTCTATATTGCTGGCACTTTTTTTGTGCTTAGGTTCGTGTTGTAGAAGTTCCTGGTGTATCAATGGAACTTTGTGGTGGGACTCATGTGAGCAACACATCAGAAATACGCGGTTTCAAAATTATTTCTGAGCAGGCTGTCGCATCGGGTGTCCGACGTATTGAAGCTGTGGCTGGCGATGCTTTCATAGAATATGTCACTACCCGCGACAGTTATATGAAGAATTTATGTTCCACTCTAAAAGTATGTTTCAGATTTCTTCTTAGCCAATTGTACTTTTGTTACACTACTATGGTTTAATACTTGAGTTGTGCATCTTCATATTTTATTTGCCCTCGTGGTTGTAACCTTAGATATGATACTCGGACCCATCAAACTAGGGTATGGGTGTTGAACAAGAGTACATATCAATCATGTATGCTTCTCATATACTCTGTATATTCTACATGCTTCATACACCGCTCCTTGTCTACTGCCAGCATGCGGCCAATGGAGCCCCTCTTTTTGGGTATTTTAGGCAAAGTGTGAATGTGGTATGGGACTGGGTTGGGTCACCTTTTCCTTTCTCTGATAATCAGCCTTTTCTTCTTGAAGGTCAAAGCAGAAGAGGTCCCATCAAGGGTTGAGACCTTGTTAGAGGAGTTGCGGCAGGCCAGAAATGAAGTTTCAGCTGCACGAGCTAAAGCTGCTGTTTACAAAGCATCAACTATTTTAGATAAAGCTTTTCTTGTCGGAACCTCAAAGAAAATAAGGTAACTGTTTCCTCGATAAATTATCCTTTTTCTTGATGATTAAAGTGTTAGTTTCCTTGATAATTTTTCAGTTTGTTTTCCTTAAGGCTGTCATCTTTTCAAAAAATGTGAGGTACATTCTCGTCTCAGGGTAATTCACCTTTAGATAAGCATAGCTCAACCTCATATCATGGCATTGTGAAAGCAGGGTAATAGTGGAATCCATGGAAGATATTGACGGGGATTCCCTGAAGAGTGCAGCGGAGTATCTAGTGAGCAATCTAGAAGATCCAGCCGCAGTGATTCTAGGATCGTCTCCTGGTGAAGGAAAGGTGAGCCTAGTAGCTGCATTTACACCAGGAGTGGTGCGGTTGGGGGTTCAAGCAGGGAAGTTTATCGGGCCTATTGCCAAGTTATGTGGTGGTGGCGGGGGTGGCAGGCCTAATTTTGCGCAAGCTGGTGGAAGGAACCCTGAAAACTTATTAGCTGCTCTTGACAAAGCACGAGACGACATTGTCTCGCTTCTCACTGAGAAAGCAAACTAGACGTTTTTTTGAAATGTTTATAAACAACTTTAATTAGATTGAAAGAAGATAGATGTGAAAACTAAAAATGTAATCACTCAAAGTCTAGTGGTGTAGCCAAATACCATTGCTTCTACGCAAGTCCTTCATCTGATTGAAGAAACATCAAACAGCCTAATATGGTTTTGATATTTAGGGTGACCCCAGTGTCACGTTAAAATGTACTCTTTCACTAAAAAAAGTACGTACAGTAGTGCGCACCTAATGAGTGGTAGCATAATGCTTTTTGGATACGGTAATGTTAAATACTCCCTCCGTTCCAATGAATTGTTTGCCTATTCCATATTGGGGTGTCTCAATGAATTGTTTGTCTTTCTATTTTAGGAATGCTTTTTATATGTTATTTTACCCTTCTCATGAGTTTTGCTCCACATGTCACCTCTTCATTGGATCTCTTACCCTTGGTGCCAAAACCAAAGGCAAACAATTCATTGAAACGGAGGGAGTACAACCTGATGGGTTGTACTTATTCAATTAAAATTTTTCATACTTAGTAAAAACATAGAGATTGAAAACTAAATTACACATATCAATGTAATCTATATATATATATATATATATATATATATATATATATATATATATACTAGTTTGTTTGCCGCGCGCGATGCGCGCAGATGGTCAAGTACGATTCGTGTATGTATTTTGATGGCGGATATTGTTGTCATTGATTGTTGAATTGTCGGCATAATTCGAACTATTGTTTGAGGTTTTTTTTCTTTTTGCCATACGTTTATAATTCTAAGATGAAAATATCTACTAATGAAGTAAGCGTTGTAATATCATCTTGCGCCAAAAAGGCTGATGTAATACAAAAAATGGTAGTCTTTATTTTTTTTTCCCGCCATTCAAAGCAAGCTATGAAAAGGACCATAGTTGAAGATACACTAAACAAAACCACGAAATTAAGTGCGTTATACAAATTTATAAAAACATATTAGCGGGCCACCTCAATATGTTTACCGCTTAGCAACGTTGAAGCTATCATATATTCACTTTGTAACGTTGAAACTATCATATATGTCCTTTGTTTCTCCTTAGACGGAAGTTCATCGAAGTTGTATGAAAAGTCTTGTAATGTATTTTGGTTGATGTGTACCATTGTTTCAAGCATTATCAGGAGAAAACAATCAGGAAATGACTAAAGCATACAATCCCAAATAATACAAAATTATTCCAATAGAAAATTATCAGGAGCAGAATAATATTCCAAATAATACATTATCAGAAGCATACAATAGGAAATTCTTAAAAATAATCAAATAACAGCAGACTGACATGACTAAAGCAAAATCAGGAGAAACAATCCCAAATAATACAAAATACAATCGCGGATCTAGTCCTGCAAGCAAACTCGTTGATTTTGCTCATGTTGTTGGTGGGCAATTTAATTACAAAACATACCTAACTTCATGTGGAAGCCTAATTGACTACCCAAGCCAGTCTTAACTCCAAAGACCTCATCTCATGATTTGCTCCATGAATCAGTACCTTATTACTTCACACAATGAATAACAAACGCCCAAACGAGTAAACAACAACCCAAAAAATCCCAAAAGGGCAACAAAAGACCAAATATTGCAAAGCCAGAAAATAGCGGGCATCAGATGAGGGGAGCGGAATAACTACATTAACTCACTAATTATAATTGAACATGACATTAAATTTTAGTATTTAGTAAGCTGCTAATATAGTCCTGCAAGCAAACTCGCGAAGATAATCATTACGTGTCCAGGACGCCAGCATATGTGTCTGTGCCGGTGGCCGTTAAGAATGCTGGAATATGTGATGCAGATGGTAGTCAAGTTTCGCACTACGACGCCGTGTTGCAGGAATTAGTGGATCTGTACACGGAGTTCTATGGAAAGCAGGTAGACGGACCAGTGCCTATCAACGACATTTGCATAAGCAGTTCTGTCCTCGTGCCGGTTTAATTATGTGTACGAATCTGTTGCGTCAAACTGTTGTTTCATGTAGTTAATATTATATTATTATGTTGTTTCCTGTTTAGTTTGTAGGATTGCAATGTACCTGTATTTCCTAATTTGACTCCCATTAAATATCAATGTTTCATGCATTATCTCCGATCTGTACTGTCATACTCATTGGCTTCTGTCATGTGTAAGGTGGGAACAAGGTTCCGGTGTGGCAAGAAGTGAGTGTACGAATGATACTTGGGCAGTCATTTTAGATGATTAATAGTTCCTGACATGCAAAAAACCCAAGTCCAAAACTAAATCTTCATGCTATAGACAATTCCCACATCAAAGATCTGGTTTAGAATGAAGCCTATCTATGGGAACAACAACTGTATTGGTGCAGAGGAAAAATGAACACCTGAAAGCAGAAATCATTTCTGATATCAAATGACGAATCCCCAAATAGTTGTTTTGTTTCCTTTTTTTCTTGGATATGTTTGTAAACAGCGAAGGGGGGAAGTGTTTAGTAATGTCAGTTGTTGGCTTTATTCATTGCAAGACTTATGCCAAACACATAATTTTCATGCAATGTAGTCTAGGAAAAGTATGACAATGGACAAATTCATCTTCATCCTTGCCATACTGTAAAAACGTCATCCAAAATTTACCTCAAAAATACAGTAAAAACGTCATCCAAAACGTCTCCTTAAAGTTCTATACATCCCGGAAATGTCAGGAGTAGCATTATAGGCGGAGACTAATCACATCAGTAAAGATCGAGCTTAAAGAGCTCATTCTTACCAAGTTTATTTAGATCTATTGTGCTAGCATATGGCTATGTCGAGAATTGACAAAAGCCGAACATCATTTCTTGTAAATACATCATAATTTTCGATTACAGATATAGACGTGTCTCTATAAAGCCATAAAAGATACGTGCTATATTATCAAATCTGCTATGAACTTAAGATGGATAACTCCCAATCACCAGAGCTTCACAGTCGTCTCATATATATACATTGGTCTATATACTATGTACCCAAAACGTAGTATGTGATATGTCATCGTTTTGCTACTTGTTTATTGCTTTTTGTATCTTCGTCGTCACTGTACACCACGATATCCATAGGCCGTTTCAGTCGTTGGAATATTTCGTTCAGGAACTCGGAACACAATGCATGCTGTTCCTTGTTGGGATTTTCCTAAAGGAAGGAATTTGGTGGACTGAATGTTTGTCTTAAGATTATGAATACCTGACTTCATCATCTGCCATGTACTCGACGGTCAGAGGAGAGACGTTGACAATGTTATTCTCCGATACCTTTTCTCTTGGGGCAGCGGACTTGTTACTGATGCTCTCTTTGCTTCTGCTGTTTTGATTAGCCTCCGATTTTGATTTTTTCGACAATGCTTTCGTCTTACCAGCTGCTGAGATACTGTCATTCTGAATTATTGCAGGTAGTTCAGATTCAGAATATACAGTAGGAAAAATTTGATCAGACCGTGAGTCTGCGAATGCAATAGGGGTGAACAGGTTTACCTTCTCATTCAACCCCGACTCCACGTCAAATGTTATATCGTCGGCATTTCTAGCCAGTGGCCTAACCTATTCACTGATTCTTTGTTCTCGTTGAAGCCAAGACCGTTCTGCACATCCATTTGAATGTTTGAGATTTCACGACATTAACTGTACAGTTTATTGAACTTTTAGTGAAAAAGAAAGAGAGCAGCAATGCTACCTTTTTTGTAAGATGATGACTCCAGCTGAATCAAAACCATCCATGTCATTGCGTTCACGGGCGAACCTAGATCCTATCCAGCTCCCGAAAGAACTAATGACTCAATCAAAGAAGTCACTTGCTAGACAGTCTATCACAATAGTAATTTATCAAACTAATAAATTGTACGTCCATAGTCCATCAGAGACAGATAATCCAACCAGTACAGAAATAAATTAGGAAGGACTGAGGAAGGAGGAGAGAGAAGAAAGAATGAGAGGAAGTTTTCAAATGGTTTATATCAGCTAAATCTACAAAGGCAGAAGATATTAAGATATACTCCCTCCGTCCCAAAATGTTTGTCCCGTTAACTTTTGCACAATAATTAAGAAAATGGTGTGATGATTGAGTATATAGGTAATGATGACTCCCTTTATAGGGTGAGTCATAATGTTTGTGAGGTGGTGTGAGTTAGTGGATTGGCAAAATGGTAAATACTTTAACTTATTGAGGACGAAGTTGTAAAAAATGACAAACTAAAAAGGAAAGTTTAGAAATGGGACAATCTTTAAGAACCTACCCAAAAAGGAATACGGGACAATCTTAGTGGGACGGAGGAAGTATACACATTTGCTATAAAACGCCAATTAAAAGATGTCATCGGTACGTTATTTCTTAGCATCTGTCTTTTGTCTTTGTTCCAATCAGCTATCATGTGTAGAACACTTTGCAATGACTCATCATCGTATAATATACCAACTTGAAAATTGTAAATGTCTTCATCGAAGCAAGATACTCTTTCTTCGCAATTTTTATAACAAAAAGTGGTAAATTCTGTTGAATTCTTTCCTGAAAAATGGCACCACGTCGTCTATGTTTCCCATTCGCTGAAACAGCCATTTTAAACCGGGGCTAAGATCAATCATAATAATATCTGCATCTGTCAGAAAATCTACTGTGAATCGAGCGATGCAATTAAATGACGGTGATGTCGATTTTACCTCCTCAAAGACGATTTTAGCATTTTCATCAAGACAGATAAGGTTTAGAAAGTTGCAAGAGATTGGTGGCGCGTATTTAGCAACCATCCTGTCAAAAGAAACCAACTCAAACAACACGTCGATTCACCATCCTTGTCCGCCATGCCACTGCCTTCTCTTGGATCCATCAAGATTCGAGTACACAGAAAAAATCACAATCTTCACGTTTTCACTCACAACCCTTCACTTCACAACGCCGAACAAACGAATTAGTAAATGTAGCCACCATAATGTTTTTACAATTTGATTGCTAAAGTTGCATAAATCTCTATTGAAGAAGCGCTGTTCGAGATTTTGAATCGACAAAACCCTAGAAGTTGGAAAATCAGCAATTTGAATAATTGAAGTGTTAGATCATTTTAATGGTGGTGATGGAGATGATTATGAATGGACTTTGGATGAGGCAATAAAGGGAAAGGTTGGAAGATAATGGAAGAAGATAAAGAAGGAGAAGCAGCAATACGAGAATAGACGGAAAGTTTTGGAAGATAATGGAGGAAGATAAAGAAGGGGAAGCAGAAATTTGGCACATTTCATGAGGGACGCACTGTTCAGAAGGGATGCACTCTAGCTAAGAGGGCTACTGTTCATAAGGATGTACGTGAAAAACGAAGGGTTGGATTTGAAAATTTGAATGCACGAGTACTTGAGATACTGGAGTGTCATTACTTTCAGCAGCGATAGGTTTTTCGACACAAACTGTTGCCACTCAGCTTTATCAATCTTTCCGTCTTGATTTACATCGGCCTCTTGGAAAGTCTGTTCACAGGATAAACAAAATCGTAAGAATAAGCATCGGATTGACATAAAATCACGACTGAGGCATGAATGATTTTAAAAGGAAGCTCACCTTATCGAGTATAATTCCAATTGTTCGTCTGCCAATTTCAATTCAGATTCACATAGAATCGCTATCAGCATTCGTCTCACCTGTTGAAATAATAAACACAAAAAAATGTCGATATAACATTAAAACATGCTATAAGAGTCGAGTTTGTTCTACTAACGAGAGTGTAAGTTTAGCAAAGGCACTCATTAATTAACAAAAGCAACTATTTTTTCTTTCCACATCATCTCGATTTAACAGATGGTGATTTCCAGTGATGGGAAATCGCACCAAGTGTGACAAGAACAACCACAGCCACAAATTCGTGGACGGGTGCAACGATTACTGAAACATGTAAACCTGATATGTCACAAATTGATAGACAATTATGACAGCCAAAAGAATAGGTTTGATAATGACACAAATGCGAGAATAGAAAGCGAAAACACCGTGAGAAGAGTAGGGATTCCGATCATGAAGTTAACCGTAAAAAAAATTACTACCAAGTTAAGAAATGAAAACAGGGCTAAGTACGTCTTGGCGCTCAATAAATCCAGTACTATCCAAGTCATTTAGCCGAAAGGTGACTGCAGTAGAAAGACGAGAGGCAGATGATTAACTAAACATATGACGAGATAGATGATGAAATAAAAATAGAACACGGCGAAGTCGTTGCAACTAACTTACAATTTATTTTATCTTCTATAGAGGCGTTGGGGTGAAAGACATTAAGCGTTCCTACAAAATCACCAAAGTCCATGATTCCTTTCCGTTTAACATCAAACAAATCGAATATCTGTCCCACGGGAGATGCAAGCGGCGTTAGATGTTAACATAAGACCGTATAAATCAAGTTATAGTAAGGTAGATTGGATATTGTGTGGACGAGTGACATACCCGGTTGGCAAAAAGGTTTTCCTTCTTTTTGTTTTTGAATAAAGCAAGTTGAAACTCCTCCTGAAGACAAAAGTTGAGTATGAGTTTGGTGTGCCATCATCGATGGAAGAACTAACATGGCTCTAATAGCATGCACGTCGAGTTAGTCGACATGCACATGGATTGGCTAAAAGTCGAACATTCAACGAACAATGTATATGGAGTGTTAATACACATAACCATGTGCAAGAGGCTACATCATTTGAGGATGTAAGCCATTTTCAAACCCTGATTAGACAATATGGACCCACTTGCTGTCTTTCGGCCAAACCTAGTTCTAAAACCGAGAGAAACGTCACTATAATGACAGGCAAAAGAAAAAAAATTCCGTAAAACAAACAGAGAAGGTTTTAGAGGTTAGGTACCTTGCTTATAAAACCATCGTTGATTACAGAACTGCTAATGCTCTTGAACAACTCAAACAAAGCCTCGACTTCACTAACGCTAACTGTTACAATGAATGTATCAATCAATGAAACCAACCATTTCGCTTAACTCCGAGGTGTTTTAGCCAGGCTTCTTCGAGATCTCGAGAACCGCGGATCATACAAGGTGTTGGTCCACAAACAAAAAGATGATATTTGCCAACCTGAAAGTTGGAAAGGATTCTAAGAACGTGAAAGAATTGTCTCTGTTTATGTAATACGGGATCACGGATTCACCAAGCCATGAATCCTGACCTTGTTCCGATTGAACACTGAGTAGAAATTCGCCACCTCGTAGACACGGATCGGAGAAAATTCTACTATCCGTGCGACCTGCATAAAATCAATACATTATTAGCATTTGAAGGAAAGATTAACCCATTAGCAGGTCGACTAAACGAAGCCAGATTCAATCATGATTGCGATTGTTGAGGCTTTCAATATCCAATGATACCTCCACTCCAAAAACTATCGAATTCAAAGAAGAAACTTGGCATACCTCATTCATGGCAGAAACGGGGAGCCAACCACCATGCTGCTGTTGAGCGAAATATAGCAAAGGAATGACGGCAGACTGCTTATAGTTGGATGGATAATGGGTCAACGATTCCTTCACCTATATGAACAAAATCACAACATGAATATTAAAAATCTCACAACAGTTGCCATCTCAGCAGCAAATCTTCTAATGAATCCCATTATTTCAGTCTAAACTTAAATGCTATGCACTTCTAAAACAAAATTCAGATAGTCAAATAGACTTACAACGACATTGTTTGAATTCGGTAGCTGTTACCTACCCTGTTAAAAGAGTAATGGCCATAGGGGTGTCGCCGGGATTAACTAAAAACTCGGTCAACTTGCAAATTGTGAACTCGTCTTGAAGATGGTTCATGGTCGCCACCATCAACTTTGTCATCATTTGGTATCGGTTGGGGAGCTCAGGCAAGTTTCCTCTGACGGTGTCTCAAATCTTCTTTAGATGAAGTGTAGTTACATGTTTATGTTTAGAATCGTGTCTTGAACATCATGGTCGAAATCTACAGGCTGGAGACGAGTTTACAGATTTCATCATCGTCTTAAGAACAGCCGAAGCTCTAAGCACGTTTAGTGGGATTGGGCATCTTTCACTTGGTACAGGACTGAGCGCAGCGGTTGGCAGTTCTGGGAGGACCGTTGCTACAGATGTAGAATTTAGTAACCATGTAGTGGTGATGGTGGTAGATGAAGGTATTCAATTAAGAGTGGGTAGAACCAAATTCCAAGAAAGATTTAAAATTAAAGAAATAACTGATTTCACGCCTAGACCAAAGTTTGAGAAAGATTATAAATTGACAGCAGACTTCAGTTGGCTAAGGCGAATAATTTACTCGATATTAATTAAAATGAACAGAATACCTGCATATTTTCGTGCAGTGATGTAATAACCTGTAGAGAGAGAAAGCAGTCAGCACGAAGTCAATCGAGCAACAACACAAAACCCAGAAAATCATAAATCCTAACAGAAAATGGAGTTCATCTACAACAATACTCGTGGGGAAAGAATTGTCAGATAGTTTTTTTTTATAGTTACTGTACTGAACTAAGTTGGGACATTAGTCGTTTGAGAACCGGCTAGTATACTGTGATTAAGGTAATTTACATAGATTAGTAGATAACCTAAGAGTCCAAGATAGGTGAGTTAGGTTACCTGAAGGTAGAGCCTAAAGAGCACATCTTGCTGTTCCTCACTAAAATTCGGAAAAGCTTTAGAGAAATCCTACAGATAATAAACAAAAAACAGAATTTTCTATGTAAAATACCAAAAATTTGCAGGTGTTAGCAGATCACGTGTCAGAATTTTCAGGTGTTAACCCTAAAAAACAGGTCGAACGGGTCAGATCAACAATCAACAGGTCTACATGCCATCAATCTCTTTAGAAAATAAGCATTGAAACACTGAAATATTCACTAAAATCAAGATAAGAACCGCCAAGGATACTATAAAGGCCAGCAAATGAATTTTCGCCAAGGATCAACTATATAGGCAAGCCCGAGCGCACTTTCGCTGCTTCATGAAGTCTATAATTCGTTGTGGCCTAGCAATCCGATCTAAAGCGTCCATGCCAGAAGATTTCGAAACGCTATTTGAAATGCCACCTTCGGTAGTGAGCCCAATCGTCTTTACATTCAATTGGCCTTGTCACTCTTGCACTGTTGTCTACCACGTTGAAAGGCTCATTATCTCCGGCTGAAGATAGAGGGCTGTCTAAATGAATTACTGGGATACTACTGTACTACTGCATGGTCGTTGAGAACACCCTGATTGAAACATTTGTGACAGTGGCAGGTGATCATCGTAATCATCTTCTACTTGCGCCCCTTTATATAGTAGAGAGGGATGAGAAGAAACGTTAGCATCATTGCTCTTGGTTTTGGAGTTAACATGATGCGCAGATTCTTTCGACCTCTTAGAGCTAGGTGGATCACATAATAAGTCATCAAATAACTCCCTTTTGTCCTTTGGAGTGAAACCAGGGGGAACCTCGGCTTCATTCATTTCCTTTTTAATCTCCAGCATTCTTGTCCAAGCCGTTGATGGTTTGAGGCTTCCCTTAAAAGAACACGCAACATTTTCCTTCTTTTCAGATTTCTTCCACCACTCCAGATACTGAACCGTAACATCCGATTCAAAGATCTTAGATGGCACATACAGCCTCACATCCGAGACATGCCTATCATAATCGGTCCAGATAGTCATAGTCTTGTCACTGGGTGGCGGAGCACATGGGGGATGTCTTGGTCAAGACCGAATTGCATTAACACACGATGAGGGAGATATTTCTCAACACAACCATCTTCCAATCCGACCAATTCACTTGTCCTTACACATCGAACATAAGACTCGAGATCAAAACCAAGACCAATATCAGAATGAACAGACACCCACTCACCCTTTTCAGGGTAGAGGTTAGCAGCACAGGATGGCCGATTGTTCAAGGCTATCGAATAAGGCCGCCAAAGAAAAGTCTCTGTAGCAGAATCAACAGCTTCGCCTAAACCTTAAACCCTCATTTTTCGATATCACCACCTTACTCCACCTTTCTAGTCTGAGTCCACCAGTAATACGTTTGGCCGCAGGACTCAAATCAGGAAATCGTTCCCAAACCCAAGCCTGCAACAATTGCAAAGGTGCCCAAAGTTTAAGTTTGGTCACATTCTTACCCCCTTGATCACCCACACTTCTCAAAGATTCAATCTTTTCCTTGAACAACCTCAAGTCTCTATTCTAATCAATTAACTCAGCCAAAACAAAATCGAATCACCGAACAAAATTTATGGAAGTATAGATGATAGTCGAATTACCTAACTGAGCGAGTTTGAACTTCGCGTTTTCGATTTCGGAGTTGAAATCGAGTTTGTAGTAGCTAGAGCGTCGCTTTGGTTGTACATCTGGTGACAAAATCAGGAGTATAAACGATAGCTGAATGAAACCTTTGATAACAGAAGCGCCCCTGGATGTGTAATCTTCGCGCCTCCCTCATCATCACTGGAACCCCCCTCGACCACCCCCTCTGTAACTTTCCCCAAATGCGACAACAACCATGAACCCAAGCAGGTAACTAACTAACAAAATATAACATTTTCTAGAAATCAACCCCAAAGAAGATCAAGAAGGGAGGCAACTTTCCCCAAATACAACAACATTTACTAATTCATACAAAAAATGATCAAATGGGCACTTTAACTTACGACACAAAATACCACAAAAAGGAATGAAACCTTTGATAACAGAAGCGCCCCTGGATGTGTAATCTTCGCGCCTCCCTCAGCATCGCTGGAACCCCCCTCGACCACCCCCTCTGCGACTGGCTACGCCACACTGTGAGCAAAACGAGCACGAAGAAGAACCTATAAGCTGATTCATCTGCAAAACAACAAAGAGGCTACGGTCCTATAAGCAGAAAGTGTAAATTAATCCCTATCTCACCCAAAAACTAATGTTAGAATCTACAGACGGATGAATCGAGGAAGTGAGGAAACGAAGGGAAAGGAGAAAGGTAGATCTAAGTTCATCCTATGATGCTGTATGATAGGAACTGAAAAACAAAGGTAGAGCGAAAGAGCGGAAGAGATGACGCCAGGAGATGAAAGGAAAGGAGAAAGCCAGATCTAGGGAGGAAACAGGGAAGGTAGGGAGGAAGCGCGGCACTATTTCTAAGAGATGTACTGTTCCTAAGGAAGGTACTATTCATAAGCATGAACACTATTCCTAAGGCAATCTTTTAGGCAAAATTTTTCTAGTCTGAGTCCACCAGTAATACGTTTGGCCGCAGGACTCAAATCAGGAAATCGTTCCCAAACCCAAGCCTGCAACAATTGCAAAGGTGCCCAAAGTTTAAGTTTGGTCACATTCTTACCCCCTTGATCACCCACACTTCTCAAAGATTCAATCTTTTCCTTGAACAACCTCAAGTCTCTATTCTAATCAATTAACTCAGCCAAAACAAAATCGAATCACCGAACAAAATTTATGGAAGTATAGATGATAGTCGAATTACCTAACTGAGCGAGTTTGAACTTCGCGTTTTCGATTTCGGAGTTGAAATCGAGTTTGTAGTAGCTAGAGCGTCGCTTTGGTTGTACATCTGGTGACAAAATCAGGAGTATAAACGATAGCTGAATGAAACCTTTGATAACAGAAGCGCCCCTGGATGTGTAATCTTCGCGCCTCCCTCATCATCACTGGAACCCCCCTCGACCACCCCCTCTGTAACTTTCCCCAAATGCGACAACAACCATGAACCCAAGCAGGTAACTAACTAACAAAATATAACATTTTCTAGAAATCAACCCCAAAGAAGATCAAGAAGGGAGGCAACTTTCCCCAAATACAACAACATTTACTAATTCATACAAAAAATGATCAAATGGGCACTTTAACTTACGACACAAAATACCACAAAAAGGAATGAAACCTTTGATAACAGAAGCGCCCCTGGATGTGTAATCTTCGCGCCTCCCTCAGCATCGCTGGAACCCCCCTCGACCACCCCCTCTGCGACTGGCTACGCCACACTGTGAGCAAAACGAGCACGAAGAAGAACCTATAAGCTGATTCATCTGCAAAACAACAAAGAGGCTACGGTCCTATAAGCAGAAAGTGTAAATTAATCCCTATCTCACCCAAAAACTAATGTTAGAATCTACAGACGGATGAATCGAGGAAGTGAGGAAACGAAGGGAAAGGAGAAAGGTAGATCTAAGTTCATCCTATGATGCTGTATGATAGGAACTGAAAAACAAAGGTAGAGCGAAAGAGCGGAAGAGATGACGCCAGGAGATGAAAGGAAAGGAGAAAGCCAGATCTAGGGAGGAAACAGGGAAGGTAGGGAGGAAGCGCGGCACTATTTCTAAGAGATGTACTGTTCCTAAGGAAGGTACTATTCATAAGCATGAACACTATTCCTAAGGCAATCTTTTAGGCAAAATTTTTCTAGTCTGAGTCCACCAGTAATACGTTTGGCCGCAGGACTCAAATCAGGAAATCGTTCCCAAACCCAAGCCTGCAACAATTGCAAAGGTGCCCAAAGTTTAAGTTTGGTCACATTCTTACCCCCTTGATCACCCACACTTCTCAAAGATTCAATCTTTTCCTTGAACAACCTCAAGTCTCTATTCTAATCAATTAACTCAGCCAAAACAAAATCGAATCACCGAACAAAATTTATGGAAGTATAGATGATAGTCGAATTACCTAACTGAGCGAGTTTGAACTTCGCGTTTTCGATTTCGGAGTTGAAATCGAGTTTGTAGTAGCTAGAGCGTCGCTTTGGTTGTACATCTGGTGACAAAATCAGGAGTATAAACGATAGCTGAATGAAACCTTTGATAACAGAAGCGCCCCTGGATGTGTAATCTTCGCGCCTCCCTCATCATCACTGGAACCCCCCTCGACCACCCCCTCTGTAACTTTCCCCAAATGCGACAACAACCATGAACCCAAGCAGGTAACTAACTAACAAAATATAACATTTTCTAGAAATCAACCCCAAAGAAGATCAAGAAGGGAGGCAACTTTCCCCAAATACAACAACATTTACTAATTCATACAAAAAATGATCAAATGGGCACTTTAACTTACGACACAAAATACCACAAAAAAGAATGAAACCTTTGATAACAGAAGCGCCCCTGAATGTGTAATCTTCGCGCCTCCCTCAACATCGCTGGAACCCCCCTCGACCACCCCCTCTGCGACTGGCTACGCCACACTGTGAGCAAAACGAGCACGAAGAAGAACCTATAAGCTGATTCATCTGCAAAACAGCAAAGAGGCTACGGTCCTATAAGCAGAAAGTGTAAATTAATCCCTATCTCACCCAAAAACTAATGTTAGAATCTACAGACGGATGAATCGAGGAAGTGAGGAAACGAAGGGAAAGGAGAAAGGTAGATCTAAGTTCATCCTATGATGCTGTATGATAGGAACTGAAAAACAAAGGTAGAGCGAAAGAGCGGAAGAGATGACGCCAGGAGATGAAAGGAAAGGAGAAAGCCAGATCTAGGGAGGAAACAGGGAAGGTAGGGAGGAAGCGCGACACTATTTCTAAGAGATGTACTGTTCCTAAGGAAGGTATTATTCATAAGCATGAACACTATTCCTAAGGCAATCTTTTAGGCAAAATTTTTCTTTTAATATGTAAAGATATATATATATATAGAGAGATGAGTTCTAATAAGGTCACACATAAATTTAAGTTCATAAGTTCTATTGTTAGCCATTGGATTAACCTTAGATCAAGGGCTGAGATTTGCCTTTAATTAAGTAATTAAAAGGGTAGTTGATTTGACATTAAATGAAAAACACACCTAACTTTATCATTAACAACTCCTCTCTCCAAAATAAAGACTGCATTTTTTTCTCCACCTACCAAGCCAAATCCCAATACCGAAAACCTTCATCATGGTCCATCTCTTTTCCATTGTCGCTTCGAATAAAAATTATTTAAAGGTAGTACCAGATTCATGACAGATATTGGTTCATCATTTTCTTCATTAAGAGAAATTGTTTTCAATTTCTGGATCTTCTTGATGGCGATAAATCAGAGTAAGATTGTTTTTTAATTGAAATTTTAGGTGTGACCTTATTAGAACTCCTCGCATCAGTGCAATTTGTGGAGGGCAGTAAGTCGGATTTTCTGTTTTCGTCATCAAGGCAACGTTGGTTTCCGATCGAAGTTTTTTCTGACAAAATATCCATCTGTACGCTTGAAACTTTAATTCAATTATTACACAACTTCAACTCTCACTTTTTGAAACTTTAGAACTCGTCGAATACTACAATATTTATAATTTCAACAAACTTACTTTATAACTTCAACTCATTCACTTTAGAACTTCAAAGCACAACAATTATAACTTTATATATAATTGCTGGAAAATTGAACATTATTTCTCTGTGAAAACATGCGACACGCTTGAAACTTTAATTCAAATTCTTTACAACTCCAACTCTCAATTTATGAAACTTCGACTCTAAGCTTCCGAGACTTCAAAACACGTATACTTGCATCTTCAGTGCGTGACTTTCAATATTTAATTAGCAGTTTGTTTGGAATAACTTTAATTCAGCTGCAATGCAACTTCAGAACTTTAAATTTACAACTTCATAATTAACTGCTGTACATTCAAAACAATCTACCACACGCTTGCAACTTCAGTTCAAAAATTTTACAACTTCAACTCTCAATTTCTGAAACTTCAACATCATGCCCCTTTGATTTGTTGAACATAACTTTGAAACTTTAAGTCCTTCTCTTTACAACTTCAGTGCACGACGTCTACAACTTCATAATTAAATGGTGGAATGTTCATTTTTCTTCTGCTAATATATTCAACTGTATGCTTGAAACTTCAATTCCAAGACCGTAGAACTTCAACTCTCATCTTCTGAAACTTCATAATTCGTATCCCATATATATTCTCCTCAATTTCAACTATAACATTATCAACAACACAAAACGCAATTCTTAGACTCATACAAAGTTAGTTCCTACGGAGTATCTAATACCAATCACAAACGCATTATTAAGACTCAACCATTAAAATACGGAAACCTAACCCATAAAAAACAAACCATGGATCATATGCAACAATATTATGATGGTCCTGAACATTTTGGATACTTGCATTTCGGAAAAAGCTTTCATCAAATAACTTTTAGTTTTAATTTTTTTTCATGAGAGAATTGATGAGGTAAATTTTAACCCTAAATTTAGAACCAGAGTATTTGTCCAACAATCAACTTGAAAGACAAAATCGTGCCAAATTGAGATGTGCCCCAAAAATCCCCAAAAATACTATTAAAAAAATACCATATAATCTGTGGATATTAGTTTAACAAAAAAACGAACAATCGAAATAGTTCGTTTTAACCCTAAATTTATGAACTAATTTATAAACTGATAACATAATAGTTCCCCCTAATTAAACTCTAATTTGATAGTTCCTAACAAAGATCGATTATCATACAATCTATTATATATCATACAATCTATTGTCATACAGATTTCAAAACCATAACAAATTAACGGTAAAGAGCAAAAGATTTACCTGAGAAAAGAACAAAACTTTGGAGCAGTTGGATGACGATGGCGATGGAGCGAAAAGAGATGACGGTGGCTGAGAATTTGGAGCAGTTGAATTTTTTTTTTTTCGATCATCAGTGAACGAGGGAGATGATGAATGACAATTGATCTGAGATCAGTTTTGGAAGACATGGAGGGAGAGAGAGAGTATGGTGGGAGTAGAATGAATTAATGATAGAGAAGTCTGGGTTGAAAGAATGAAATTGATTAGGGTGGGGGACAAAGGTAGGTGGGTAAACGTGAAATCAATATAGAAAATTGGGTTATAAAAAAAAATCTCAGCCATCCATTCCACTTTGATCTAAAGGGTGAAAATGGAACTTATGGACTTATATAAAGAGATAGGACTTATATGATCCTATCTCTCTCTCTCTCTCTCTCTATATATATATATATATATATAAATATATATATATATATATATATATATATATATATATATATATATATATATATATATATATATATATATATATATATATATATATAGAAGTGAGATCTTTTACCCACATGATTTTTTTGTACATTTTACCTTGCTTTTGTAGCCATTTAGATCTATCTACATTAATGGTCAGGATTAAATAATAATCTTAAGATTTGAAGCCTCAAATATAACCCATCATATACACAACCCATACGTTGAACCCTATACCTAACTGAAACAAAAATTCTGAGACAACGCTCAAATCTCTCGCATCTCACGGAAAAGTTTTCCGAAATTGTGTACAATAATGCATCCAAATTACATCTAATCAGGTATTTTGATCAATTTTGTTTGTATTTCAATTTTGTATTAATGTTCAATTTTGTTTCTATTACATCTCTCGATCGCATCAAACTCTCAATTTAAATTAATAATAGTCTTGATTGATCGATTTTTGTTCGATTTTGTGATTTCGTATCTTCATCAATCTGCTTCAATTTTCGTGATCAAATTCTCGATTCATTAATAGGTTTAATTTCGTGTTATTAATTCTAGGGTTCTGATTTCGTTCTGGGTATTAAATTGAATATCGTTTCTTTCGTGTTATCAACTTCTAGTAATTCTTATTGAATTTAATTTTGCTTATTTCGTGTTATGTTTTTTATTCTGCTTTTGATTTTGTGTTTTGTTGTTTGCTGGGTAACGTGATCTTGCATATTTCAATTTTTTTCAAGTTTAGTAAACCATATTTGATTATCAAACGTAAATTTGTACAGGAGACATGATTTCTGGGTATTGGAGTTTAGTTATTTTATAGTTTCACCCCAATTATTCTAATATCAAAACATGGTCTCTACTAATAGTAGGAGACTGTATGCTTTTATTCCTTTGACATACTTAGTTATTGTATAGTGTTGTTACAATTATTGTAATTCTTACAATTAGTTATTGTATAGTATTGTTACAGTTATTTCAATTATTCGTACATTATTTGAGTAATTTCTGCATTTTTATTTTTGTTTAGAAGATTAAAAATTGTAATTGTGAGTATTGCGATACTTGAATATGAATAATGAAATACTTGAATATAAACATTGAAATAATTACATTTTATTTCAGAGTACGAAAATTTCAATTTTTTATACATAATTATTTCTATAAAATATCTAGTTATTTTATTATGTTATTTCAACTATTCTGTACTATTGTTACGGTTATTCTATATTGTTTTTCAAGTTATTTCATTATATTAGTTAATGTGTTTTATAAACAATTATTTTATAGTGTTTTTACAGTTATTCTATTGCACATATGTAATTTCAACTAACCCCTTTTTTTGTCTTTCAGTTTGCTTTTTACTGGGGCGCCTTCAATGATATGCGCGCAGATGTTTCAATCTATATAATATTCATTTATTTATTTTAATGCTTAAAATAAGGTTATTGTTTTTCAATTTGCATAGTTGTCAATTGAACATATAGTACTTGTTATTTATATCCAATTATTGTAAGGTGTTTATCCAATTATTCGAATCCATAAATATAGTTATTGTAAGGTGTTTATCCAGTTATTGTAATTCTTAAATAGTTATTGTAATTTGTGTTTAGCCAGTTATTGTAAGGTGTATATCCAGTTATTTCATAATGTTAATTTAATTATTTTATACTCCGTATTATTCATTTAATTATTGTTTCAAATGCAATGTCTAATTATTGTATTATGATATGATCCAGTTATTATAGAAGATATGACGAATAAATATATTGTAAAACATTGATTATAAAGAAATTGAATATAAAAATATTGAATTATAGAAATTGAAGAACGAAACTGAACAATGAACTAAGATAATTAAATTGAATGAAGAACGAACAATTTGAACGAAGAATTTTGTCATTTTTAATTTGATATCAGTTGAACATAATTTTTTTTATTTGAATCTGTGAAGAAGTTAACAATTTTTGGTCAAAAGAATCTTGGGATGGGTAACAGTTAAGGAATTTTTTTAAAATAATCATATCTTAGCCATTGATCGCATGAAATCTAATGGCTAGTATTAAGAGGTAAATTGTACCAAATATGATAAATGTACCTGATATATATATATATATATATATATATATATATATATATATATATATATATATATATATATATATATAGTGAGGATCCGGTGAGTCTCCCTCTTTAGATGAGTCCGTCCTTTCAATCTGGGTCACACAATCAAACAAGATTGAATGGCTGAGATTGAACCACGTCATTAAGGAAGAGTAACAAGGCTGCCTTTGCATACACAAATATCATAACTCTTTAATTCTATTTTACTGTGATATTATTACTGTGACATTATTACTGTAATTCCTTATTACTGTGACAGTGTCACAGTAAGATATTTGTGTTACTGTAATAGTGCTCTGTTACTGTAACAGTGCTACTGTTAATCTCATGTTGATGTTACTTTGTAGTGTCAATTGATAAATGAATTTGACATTATTACTGTGACATTATACTGTGATTCCTTATTACTGTGACAGTGTCACAGTAAGATATTTATAACTCTTTAATTTTATATTACTGTGACATTATTACTGTGACATTATTATTGTAATTCCTTATAACTGTGACACTGTCACAGTAAGATTTTTGTGTTACTGTAATAGTGTTTGTTACTGTAACAGTATTACTCTGACATTATTATTGTAATTCCTTATACTGTCACAGTAAGATATTTGTGTTACTGTAATAGTGT
This sequence comes from Agrostemma githago, assembly GCA_958450325.1. Lineage (NCBI taxonomy): Eukaryota > Viridiplantae > Streptophyta > Magnoliopsida > Caryophyllales > Caryophyllaceae > Agrostemma > Agrostemma githago. The sequence continues at coordinate 54,801,995 of OY288249.1, read as the reverse complement.
TCTGTTACTGTAACAGTAAGATTATATACGATGAAGATGACGCTGAGATTGAATCTCAGCCATTCATGTGACTTGATCATGTGGCTGTGATTTGCGGGACAGACTCATTTAAAGAAGACCAACTCACCGGATGCAATTTCTATATATATATATATATATATATATATATGTTAGGCTTTTTTCGAGCAATCCATTGGTTCGATCCATCAAACCTCAAATTAGGAAAGTATCATAAATAATAAAAAAATCAATCAAATAATCTTTTAATTATTATAATATATATTTAATTTATTATATTAATATACTGTTTTATAATTCTGAGCTAAAAACTTTAGAGTTCATTTTTTAAAAATATTATCGTAAAATAAATTATAAAAATGAAATAATTAGATTCGTGGTAAAAAATGCTTTCATTAGAGTATAAATTTCATATTATTTGTTTTACATTATGTGATGAATTTATTACATATAACAATTGTAAAATTATCCCACATCGACAAATTAAAATATGATGATGAAATTTTATAGTATAAATAAGAGTAATCATTCGTTATTCAATATCTATCAAAAGTCTTTTGAATCTCAAAAAGTGTTCTTAAGACTATAAACCTCAATTAATTATCCTATATTAAATGATGAGGTGATGATATTTTATATTATATCAAAAAAATTATGATGAGGTGATGAAATTTTATATTATAAATAAGAATTTTCATTCGGTTTTAAATGTCGACCAAGAAAAACTTTTAAATTATCCCACATCGAAAAATTATGTTGAGGTGATGGAATTCTATAAAAAGGGTTATTTAACGACAATAATATCAACTATAGGCCGTCTTCCCAAAATAATATCAATTTCAATAAATCCGAGAATAATATATATTATTGGAGTAGTTAAACAAGAATAGTATAAGTGATTTTATAACCCGCTACATCAAGTCACTTAATTAATACTTGACCTGATACTTATCCTCCATCCTCCTCCTTAGACCCGGATAACGGGTGAACTATGTCGGGTTAGCTTCGGGTCAGGTCACTTTCGGGTTATAATTATCGGGTTGACTTTGAGTCGGGTCGGATAATTTCGGGTTCGGGTCATTCTCGGGTTTGTTGTTTTCAACTTTTTTAGGGATATCGACTAGTTTTCTATAATAACCGTCGGGTCAGTTTCGAGGTTAGCTCGGGTCAAAATCATGCTTCAGTTCGGGTGTCGGATCGGGTTCGGTTTGGCTTATTCGGGTCGGGTCAGTTTTCTCAAGGCTACTTCTCCTTACTTCTCTCCTTCATCCTCTCTCTCCATTACCCTTCATCATTCTTCTGATTTTTTCTATACGTTTCGTTTAGATTAACGTGTTGATTTTGGTGTAGGATTGTGTTGTTAGTTAGATTTGGTGAGGTTGACGGAAGAGGAAGGCCGAAGACGTTAATGACGTTATTTAATGCCTCGTACACTGAGTAAGTGAAAAAGAGTGAACATGAAACAAATTAAAGGCGAAAAAGCAAGGTGAACGAGTTCTACCGTTAACTGGTCATCTATACTACTCTGATTTAACTACTCCAAAAATACATATTATTCTCAGATTTATTAAAATTGGAATTATTTTCGGAAGACGCTCTATATTTGATATTATTGCCGTTAAATAAAATTAAAGGTGAAAAAGAAAGGTGAAAGGGTTCTACAGGTAACCGGTCACCCATACTACTCTCGTTTAACTACTTCAATAATATGTATTATTCTCAGATTTATTAAAATTGATATTATTTTGGAAAGACGCCCTATAGTTGATATTATTGTTGTTAAATAACCCTTATAAATATTAGTAATCATTCGGTTTTAAATACCCTCCAAAAAACTTTTGAGTCTTAAAAAACTTTTATATATAAGACTCTTAAAAAAAAATATATATAAGACTACAAATTTAAAATCATTCCACATGATAGTGAGGTGATGAATTTTTTTATTATAAACAAGAGTAATGATGTATTTTTTTAGTCTTAAAAAGAGCCGATGGAAGACTATAAACTTAAATAAATTATCCCACATCAAAAAAATTATGATAAGTTGATGAATTCTATATTATAAATAAGACTAATCCTTCGTTCTTAAATATCAATCAAAAAAACTTTTAAGTCTTAAAATGTCTCTTAATAAAACTACAAACTTAAGTAAAAATAATCTCACAACGAAAAATTATAGTATTAAGGTGATGAAATTTTATATTATAATAATACTCCGTAGTAATCATGTGCTCTTAGATATTAACCAAAAATTTTTTGAGTCTTAAAATATATATTAAGACTACTAAACTTAAGTAAAATTATCCCACATTCGAAAAATTATAAAGTTTCATCAAACATAAATCTTTTGAGTCTTAAAAAAGTTGTTAAAATTATACACTTAAATAAAACATTATAATAAGATGATGAAATTCGGGTTATGAATTTCTACTGAACTTAAGTAAATTATCCCACATCGAAAAATTATACTCCCTATGAAGTGAACAAAGAGAGTATAATAAGAGATTTCTCCAAATTATGATGAGGTGATGAAATTCTATATTATAAATAAGACCAATCATTCGTCCTTAGATATCAAGTTAAATTAGATTATCACATTATCGAAAAATTATATCGAGGTGATAGAATTTTATGTAATCTATCGTTCTTAGATATTAACCAACTAACAATATTTTGAGACTAAAAAAGTTCCCAAGACTAAGACTTCGAAAAGTTAAGATGGGTTAATGAAATTCTACATATTATAAATAAGTGTAATCATTCGTCTATAAATAAAAGTTCTTAATTAGACTATATCTAAACTTAAATAAACTTAAGTAAAATTATTCAACATCGAAAAATTATAATAAGGTGAATTTTTTTTTATTATATAAATAATAGTAATCATTCATCCAAAATATATAATAAGATGATCAAATTCGATTATATAAATAAAGAGTAATTGTTTGTCCTTTTAACTTGGATATAAAAACAAAACTCTTTTAAGTCTTTAAAAATAGCTCTTAAAACTATAAACTTAATTAAGTAAATTATACCACATCGAAAAATTATGAGGTGATGAAATTTTATATCATAAATGAGTAATCTATCGGTTTTAAATATCAACCAACAATCTTTTGAGTCTTAAAAAACTTTTTAAAAGTAGATCTTAAGACTGTAAATCTTGAGTAAATTATCCTACATTGAAAAATTATGATGAGGCGATGAAATCTTATATTATAAGTAAGACTAATCTTTCGTTCTTAGATATCAATAAAAAAATTCATTCTTTCTTAGATATCAATCAAAAAACTTTTGAGTCTTAAAAAATCTCTTAATAAGACTACAAACGTAAAATTATTTTCACATCGAAAAATTATAATAAGATGATGAAATTTTATATTATAAATAAGAGCAATCATGTGTTCTTTTGAGTTTTAAAATGAGCTCTTAAAACTATAAATTCAACTGAAATTAAGTTTGATTACTAATAGCATGTGATCATCTTATTTATTGTAGTGACATAGTTTGATTAACTTTCTTATTTAACGAATGTACATCATCAATGTAATTAAGTCAACTAACCCGTGCAACGCACGGGCTTTAATCTAGTTAATACTTATATTAAAGAAATATTTCCTTTAATCTAGTTAATACTTATATTAAGGGTTGTATATCATTTTTCTTTTGGATATGATATATCAATAATTTTCAAAGGATAAAGAAATGAATTACTCGTATTTTCTCCATCTTAGTTAATAGGTTACGTTTATTTTTCTTATTCAAAATTAGGCAAATGTAAACTATTCAGAGGGTTGGATGGATGATAAATACTCCTTTCAATCCTTTCCAAACTACCATTTGACTTTTCATAATCTACGAGATGATATTTTGACCACATTTTTATTATTATTATTGTGTACATGTAAGTTGTGTTAATAACAAATCAACGATTACAATGCAATTCAAGTTATATTGATCTAATAGTTGGAAAGTTTGTGCGATGCACATGTCGATTTTTAGTGACAATGATAATGACACCAAGTTAGAAGATTGCATAAATTGGTGAGACTACGCAACAGTAGAAAGTAAGTCAAACGTAAAAGTATTTCTAATAGTAAAGGAATACTATCTACATACGTGAATGTACGCTTGATTTATACCGTCTTTTCTTCTTGCTTTGCTTGATTTTCCTTTGATTTAACTGCTTTTAGAAGCGGTTTTGTGCTATTAATGCTTCTTGTAGCTATGATTGTGCTTGTAGGTTCATTTGGCGCGAAACTCGACTTTCGAAGTCTTTTTCATCGTCATACGAACCAATTCTGAGTCACGACATCCCTTAGGAGTCAAAGAAGATTGACCCTAGAGGCTACATGGCCATGTCATAGGTCGTGAAGAAATGACAAGAAGAAGCGACCCCCTGCAGTGCCTCACGACCGTGAAGGCAGCCTACACGGCCGGGACGGGTCCTCGACACGACCGTGAAGCCCATTCTCAGGGCCGTGTCGGCTCTGTTCTTCGTGGGCCTCGTCGCTCCACTTCCCTTATTCTATGCAACCCTATATATTACCCCCTTCTTGTAATCATTTGGAATTACGAAACCCTAGATAATTCCTTGCCTCTTTAAGATAGTTTTAGCTTAATCCTTCCTTAATCATTCTTCATTAAACCTTAATCTAGTGTTAATTCTTGTAATATCTATGGATTCTTGAAGACTTGTAGTGGACTATCCAATCTTGACAACATTGGTTATCTTCTTGGGTTTATTTTATTCAAAGATTGTTCCTTTCATTCTCCCTTGTGTTGTGGTATAATCTCTTCCTCTTTTAATTAAAGTTTGAATATTTCTTTATGTTATTTATTGAGAATTGTTTAGATTTCAATATGAATGCATTTATTATGAGTTTTCTTATAATTGTTGCTTGTTCTCCTTTAGATATGTGTGAGTAGTCTCCTTGCTAGGATTAGTAGGGGGATTGGGTGTTTTCATGGGCGATTAAGGGTTTGTGTAGGGTGTTTGTGGTTGTTTATGTTGCCTCTTGGTTGTATGCATGTGCCATGTTTGATGAAGTGCTTGTATGACTTGTAGTTGCAAATGCATGTTTTCTTGCCTTCTTTGTGTGTTGCTAGGATGGGTTCTTTCGCGAGAGCGGGAGGCCTCTAGGTCGGTTTTGGAGCGAGAGCCCGGATTATGCCTAGATAGCTTGACTACCCTTTCATTCTCGCTCTCCCTTGATTACCTCGACACCCTTGAACCCGACCTAATCCTAGTTCTTGTCTTATTGAATTCTCCATCGTTTTTAGTCATTGTTTCCTTTATTAGTTGATTTAACTTAGTTTTAGTCGAATCGTTTTAGTTTATGTTATTCTTAGTCTTAGCCTTTGTCAAACCCAAATCAATTATCCTTTCTAGTTCTCTTGTGACTTAATCTTGTTTTTAGGTGAACTATAGTTTGATCGTTTTCCGTCTCCATGGACCGACCCCGCTTACCCTTTCTACTAGTTAGGTTTTTGTGGGTTTATTTGGTGTTGGGATTCACGACAAATCCCTGTATCAATTTGGCGGCGTTGCTGGGGACGGTGTTTAGACTTTGTTTGCTTATTTATTAGACTTAGTTACCGTTTGTGTTTTCTTCTTTCCTTGTCTTTTGTTGTGTGCGTTTATTGTCTCTACTGATAAGTGTGGTTTGTAGTGCCTATTTTGTAGTGTTTTGGTCCCATTTTCCTTGTAGAATCCCTCCTTAGGAGCGGTTTAGGGGCTTCTTATGCTTCCTTTAGTTCGTTTCAAGTTCCCGAGGCCGATTAGGAAGAGTTGGAGCGTTTCCGACTCGATTCATACACATGTTGGAGCCAACGAGATAAAGGAACGATGACTCGATGCTTTGGAATCGACCCCGAGACCTTGGGACCCAATCCCGAGCCTCCGAGACCCGATCCCGAGTCTCGAGAATCGATGAGAAGTCCATGTGAAGCAAGGAGAGACCGAAAGGATCATATTGGAGGCCTACAAGACTCATCCCCGACGGGTATGCATCTCATCCCGTCGGGGATGAAGTGCGCTTTTAGAGGAGCCACTGCCAGGCCATCCCGGTCGGGACCACCGGCCGTCCCGGTCGGGATGATCCCGTCCCGGTCGGAACCAAGGCGCTGTAGCCGGACCTTCTTTTCTTTCTTCTCCCTTCCATTTGTAACCCTATATATACTCTTCCCTTGTTTTGTAAAGCTTATGTTAGATATTACCCACAAACCCTAGCCTAGTTTTAGCATAGATTAGATTAGATTAGTGTAGATTAGTCCTTAGATTATCGTTAATCCTAGATTAGTGCTTGTAATTTGGGAATTCTTCAAGATCTTCACCAAGCTTGACAAACTTGGATGTTTGTTTTGGGTTTTTCTCATTTATGAAAGTTTCCTTCTTCCTTTCATCTTCTAGTATGGTATAATCTTCTTTCCCTTTCTCTTAGTCTTTGTTCTTTCATCAAGTTTGAATCTTTAGTTCTTGTTTATTGTTTTGTTCTTCATCTTTGTTAGTTTCATATATGCATCCTCTTGTTCTTAGTTTATCTAGTTAGTGTTAGTTTTAGTTTAGATATGGTTGAGTAGACTCTTGCTAGGGTTAGTAAGGTGATTAGGGTGTTAATTGGATGATTAAGGGTTTGTTGGAAATGTTGGTGGAAGATTTGGGTTTCCTCTTGGGTGATGCATATTACATGTTTGTTGAAATGCTTGAATGACTAAGTAGGTTAGAATGCTTGTTTTTCTTGCCTTTCTTTGTCGTGTGTGTCGCCGAGATGGGTTCCATGAGGAACCTCTAGGTGAGTCTAAGTTGCGAGAGCCCGGACCAACCTAGATCACCCTACTACCTCCTTCACTCTAGCTCTTCCTTGACCATTCCGTTACCCCTTTGACCCCGACCTAATCCTAGCCCGTTTTCCTTGTTCGTTTTCTTGCTTTAGACCTAGCTTAGTCCTAGTCTCCCCTTCCTTAGATTAGCTCGTCTCGAACCTAGTCCTAGACCGTAGCATACCTTAGTCCGACCTCCCGTCCCTGTGGATTCGACCCGACTTGCCCTAGCTACCCACTAGGTTAGTTGGTTTTTATTTGGTGGCGGGATCCACGACAAATCCCTCCCATCAAATTGGCGTCGTTGCCGGGGACGGCGTAGTTTAGACTTTTGTTTGCTTAGTTTTGGACTTTGTTCTTGATTTTTGTGTTCTCTTCTCCTTGTGTATCTCCGTTTTTCTTCTTGTGTGTTACTCTCCCTTCCTAGTGCCTCAAAAGCACTAGGATACTAACATTTGCTCAAGTGCTTCTAGCTCATCCTAGGTACCAAAGCAACGTTATGGACATGGCGCGTCCAAGCTACCATCAATCATCACGGGACAACTATGGGGCGAATTACCAAAACCCACAACTTTACCAACCATATCAACCTCATCAACAATCTTATGAACCCTCTTCTTATGGTTACCAAGAAAGTTGTCAAGGATCATTCCAACATCCTAACAACTACCAAACACCCTCACATAACCCACGACCACAAGATCCCAACTTTGAGACTTTTCAAATGATGCACCAATTGCTTAAGAGTCAACATGATGCGATAGATCTATTGCAAAAGACTCAACAAGCGATGGTGACTCAAATAATAGGTGTTAGGGAGGAGCTCAAGGCCCAAATAGAGGTGCAAGATGCTCGCATCAATGCCCTCATGGCCCATATCACGATGTCGGCCACTCGAGCTCCACAACATGTTGAGGAAGGTTCATTTGGGCAAGAAGGCCGGGTGTCTCCACAAGAAAGTCAACCCAACCTTCAAGCTACAAATGAAGAAGAGAGGGTCGATCAAGAGACCATTGTTGAGTGTTGCTTGGGTGGTGAAGATAGGGAGAGAAGGGAGGAAGTTGAAGCTTCAAGGGCCAACAATGAGGAGGGGAGTGAACATGATTCTCAAGATAACTCTTGGGGAGCCGATGTATTGGCTATCAAATTGGATTTGTTCGATTTTCTTCGTGATGAACCGGATGACAATCCAAAGCCAAGTGAAGACAAGACTCCTCTAGGCCATATAGACAAGGTGAGTGAAAAGGAGCGCAATACTTGGGAAAAAGAAGTAGATGCCTTGGAACTTGCCTTGAACGGGAAATTGGAGGATCCTAAACCCTCCAATGAAGAAAACTTGATGCCTTCTCCTCCTCTACCGCACTCGATGCCTAGTCCCTTGTCTTGTGAAACGGTTGGTGAAGAGGATCCTTGTCGGGCGGTGGAAAAGAGTTCCACTCTCGACCCCGTAGAAGAAGCGACACCCCTAGGGTGTGATCTCCCGCATCATAATGCCGAGCATGACTCTAGACCACTATACCTACCGGATGGTCATAAGAGTCGTAGCTATGTTGGTTCCGAAGACCCGGAAGATCACAATAACCCCGAGCATAATGAAGATGATCGCTTTTTCCCTCCGACTTGGAAGCTCTTAGCAGTGGCTAGGCTCGGCCATGTGAGCTTAAATGAAGATGTTGCTAGGGCATTTGACTTACTCCTTCGAGCTCTTGATGGCTATGGAGGTGTAGTTGGTGAGAGTACCTTATTGTATATATCTCTTTTTCTTGTTCTTTTTGCTTTTGTGTGTGTATATATGTTTGTTTGGTACCTTGGTTTCTAGGATTGGTAGTTTTGTGAAATTCTTGTTGTTTGGATTGTTGATGAGCGTTGTGAGGGAGAGAATTTGATGTTGTATTTGAGCTTTGTGTGATAGGTGAAGTGAAGATGATTCCTAGAGAGGAATGGTTAATGATAGAACTTGGGTCGTGAGTATGGAAGTCGGTTTTTGAAGCTTTTGGGGTTTTGGAGGTCAAGAAGACCCATCCCGGGCGGGAAGGAAGCTTCCCGACCGGGAAGGATATGCCATCCCGACCGGGAAGGAGCCATCCCGATCGGGATGGAGGTGCAAAAATTGGAGCTTGCTGGAGTGCCGTCCCGACCGGGAAGGTGGCTTCCCGACCGGGACGAGTGTGTCTTCCCGACCGGGACCATCCATCCCGACCGGGATGGTCCCCTTTCTCCTCTTTTGGCCTCTTCATCTTTTGGCCTCTTCATCGACATTTGGGCCCACCCAACCATTGTATACCCCCACCCAACCTCCCTACCCATCCTTGCTCATGTCATATGACCATTACACTTCATTTACATACCCTCACCTCATTTCTCTTCCCTTTACACCGAGTTTCACATTGAATCCCACTCCCCTCACACCATTACTACATCTACCATGCGAAACTTTCACGTTCGAAGCGGGATGACAATGAGGACGACAAGCAAAGTGCTTATATTGACCGATGAGACGATGGAGCGAGTGAGTTGCTAACCGATGGGTATGGCAACTATCCTTTCTTTTCCGTGTATTATTGCTTGTTTTCCCCTTGTTTCTTCCCTTCCCCTTTGACATGGTGGCCTTCGAGGCCTTGGTTTTGGTTGCTCCCGACTCTCGATGATGTGACTACATCGAGAGTCATTTTCAAAATCCAAAATTTACAAGTTTTTCACCCCTTTTTGTAGGATTTAGTCGGATTTAGGCGGAATCCGGGCTAGGTGACTTGATTACACCTAGCCCTCCCCTCCCATTTCCTTTTATTTCCTTCCTTTTATTTTCTTCCCCCTTCCATATCTTTTTCTCGTCTCGGCCCATGGTGACTTGACTACACCCCGGCCGGACACCTTCTACCCTTTTCTTCACCTTTATTTTTGATTCTTAGCTTTATTTTCGTAGTTTCTCTTCTTTTCTTTTGTCTCTCCGCACACTACGACCGAGCATGAGGACATGGCTCGGTTTAAGTGTGGGGGGAGCGATATTCTATCGTAGTTAGTTTTATTTTCTTAGTTTTTCCAAAAAATCTTAAAAAACCATAAAAATTTGAAAATTTTTCACAAAAATCAAAAAGATTTTCCTTTTGTGTGTTTTCCTTTTGTGTCTTTATGTCGTGTATTTGTTGTATTGTGTGTTTTGCCTCCTCTTTCCTTATAGGTTGCTTAAATCACCGCTAGCTTTGAAGAGCTTTCAAGACTACCGGTAACATCTTATCCCTTTTCCCTCTTTATCTCTCGCGGAGTTTGGAGAAGATTGTGATGTTGTGTGCTCGGGTGGAGCTTTGTAAAGTTTGTGGATGATTTGGTGATTTGTTTGGAAGCTAGGGGTGGTGTTTGTGTTATGTATGTGTTCGTTTTGTGTTGTTCTTGTTTTGTTGCTTTTGTTTCTTTCTCTTTCGTTTTCATTGAGTCTTGGTTTTGTGTTTTGTGTCTAAATGGTTTTTGAAAACCCGGTTTAGAGGCTAGTGTGCAAGTGTTTACTTTCCCTTTTTAGTGGTATAAATCGAGTCTTGGACTTTAATCTAGTAGAATGACCCTAAATCAATGAATTCGTTGGTCCTTTACCTTGAGTCCACCTAGCTTACTAAGGATTTACTACGGGATTTGCACCTTTGACCATTATGACCACCCACGGTGTGAAAAGGCCTTGGTTACCGAGTCTCGTCCCTTAAGTGACCATGTCTAGGATCGTTTGATTAGTCCAAGTTCTCCACCTTTTTGTGGGTTTGAAAGGGGATGCGCAACCCCGACATACCCATTACTCTACCTCCTACACATATCCACACAATAATTTGCAACTTGTTGATTTCTCTCTTTCTTGTCATACAAAGGAATGCCAAAAAGCCAAATCAAGCCAAAAGGGCAAAGAAAAGAAAAAGAAAGAAAATGAAAGAAAGAAAAGAATGAAGAAAAAGAAAAGGCACAAAAGCCAAAAAGAAAATAGAAAAGAAGAAAAAAAGAATGGCATGGCAAAACAAGCAAAAATGCAAAAGAAAGAAAAATGCCAAAAAAAAAACCCATCTTACAAAAATAACCCCTACCTCTCAAAATAAGCCTTTTTCCGACTTTTGCCGTGAAGAGCCTACCAAAGGACCGAGTCCCGAGGAAGGATGATAGCGGCATTAGTCGGTCTTCCCTCATTTTGCATGTTTTCCACCTTTTTACTTGGACTAGTTAGGCGGTTTTGGACACGAGACGACCCTCTTGGCTCACGCTAAAGGGGGCGGGGTTTCACTTACCTAAAGTTTCGACTAACACCGTGGATCATCACTTCCCACTCCGCCGATCGTCCCGTGGTACGTTCTTAGAAGGTTAGGAGGAACCTAGGTAAGTTACCAACGTTTTTGTTGCTTTATTGTCATACTATTAGGGTTTAGTCCACCTCGGTTTGTATTGCTAGCTTGGGAACGTTGTCACTTACCTCGAGTCCTAAACCGGTGCTTCTTTCACCGCTCTTAGAGGGAAGCGGTATTTGTTTTTCTTTGGGTGCAACCGATTATGTGTTCGTTTGTGTGTTTGTTTGTTTTTGTGTCTTGTGTCCGGTTGCATCCACAGTTTTGTCGCAAGACCCCACTTGCCTTGCAGATAGCACTTGTCCTCTAAGTGTTATCGCGTGAGTTGAAAGGGCGTAGGGTGCGCTAATACCCATTCGGCTAGTATAGTAGTTAGTATGTGCTTACTCGAGGGCGAGTAAAGGTTAAGTGTGGGGGAGTTGATAAGTGTGGTTTGTAGTGCCTATTTTGTAGTGTTTTGGTCCCATTTTCCTTGTAGAATCGCTCGTTGGGAGCGGTTTAGGGGCTTCTTATGCTTTCTTTAGTTCGTTTCAGGTTCCCGAGGTCGATTAGGAAGAGTTGGAGCGTTTCCGACTAGATTCATACACATGTTGGAGCCAACGAGATAAAGGAACGATGACTCGATGCTTTGGAATCGACCCCGAGACCTTGGGACCCAATCCCGAGCCTCCGAGACCCGATCCCGAGTCCCGAGAATCGATGAGAAGTCCATGTGAAGCAAGGAGACACCAAAAGGATCATATTGGAGGCCTACAAGACTCATCCCCGACGGGTATGCACCTCATCCCGTCGGGGATGAAGTGCGCTTTTAGAGGAGCCACTGCCAGGCCGTCCCGGTCGGGACCACCGGCCGTCCCGGTCGGGATGATCCCTTCCCGGTCGGGACCAAGGCGCTGTAGCCGGACCTTTTTTTCTTTCTTCTCCCTTCCATTTGTAACCCTATATATACTCTTCCCTTGTTTTGTAAAGCTTATGTTAGATATTACCCACAAACCCTCGCCTAGTTTTAGCATAGATTAGATTAGATTAGTGTAGATTAGTCCTTAGATTATCGTTAATCCTAGATTAGTGCTTGTAATTTGGGAATTCTTCAAGATCTTCACCAGGCTTGACAAACTTGGATGTTTGTTTTGGGTTTTTCTCATTTATGCAAGTTTCCTTCTTCCTTTCATCTTCTAGTATGGTATAATCTTCTTTCCCTTTCTCTTAGTCTTTGTTCTTTCATCAAGTTTGAATCTTTAGTTCTTGTTTATTGTTTTGTTCTTCATCTTTGTTAGTTTCATATATGCATCCTCTTGTTCTTGTGTTGGTTTATCTAGTTAGTGTTAGTTTTAGTTTAGATATGGTTGAGTAGACTCTTGCTAGGGTTAATAAGGTTATTAGGGTGTTAATTGGATGATTAAGGGTTTGTTGGAAATGTTGGTGGAAGATTTGGGTTTCCTCTTGGGTGATGCATATTACAAGTTTGTTGAAATGCTTGAATGACTAAGTAGGTTAGAATGCTTGTTTTTCTTGCCTTTCTTTGTCGTGTGTGTCGCCGAGATGGGTTCCATGAGGAACCTCTAGGTGAGTCTAAGTTGCGAGAGCCCGGACCAACCTAGATCACCCTACTACCTCCTTCACTCTAGCTCTTCCTTGACCATTCCGTTACCCCTTTGACCCCGACCTAATCCTAGCCCGTTTTCCTTGTTCGTTTTCTTGCTTTAGACCTAGCTTAGTCCTAGTCTCCCCTTCCTTAGATTAGCTCGTCTCGAACCTAGTCCTAGACCGTAGCATACCTTAGTCCGACCTCCCGTCCCTGTGGATTCGACCCGACTTGCCCTAGCTACCCACTAGGTTAGTTGGTTTTTATTTGGTGGCGGGATCCACGACAAATCCCTCCCATCATCTACCTAGTGCTCATAAAGCACTAGGAGTTCTCACGTTTTTTCTAAGTGTGTAGTGTATGCCTAGGGGAGGAGACGACTCCTTGCTCTTCAATTCAGATCCGGAGAGACCCTTTAGGGCCTTTCGCTCAAGGACAATTGCTAGAGTTAGGAACTCTCAACCGGGTACTAGCACCAACATCGAGGAGCAAGCACTTGGATTTGACTTAAACGAACCACCTCAAGAGACCACCGAAGGGAACTTCTTGAATCCCTTTGGCACATCTATTCATTCATCACCTCCTAGTTCTCCTTCAACATCTCAATCAAGTTCTACACCGTCATCATCTATCAATCACATCATGCCTAAGTTTTCTTCACATTCGACTTTAACCGAAGATGTTTTGCCCGGTCCAACCGCTTTACCGGCCGCTTATGCCGGAAATTTTGTGGCTAAAACGCAATTTATCCAATTGGTTGAACGAAATCAATTTAGTGGTTTGCCCTCCGAAGACCCACATCAACACATGGAGACTTTTTTAGACTATTGTGACGCCATTTCACAAGCGGGAATTACCCAAGACCAAATCCGGTGAGTTCTTTTCCCTTTCTCTTTGATTGGCAAGGCGAAACAATGGTTTAAAGGTCTCAACGAGGCGGCTCTAGGTATAGATACTTGGAAGAAGCTAGCTCTAGAATTTTACCAAAAGTTCTATCCACTCGAGAAGACTAACTTATTGAGAGCTTTAATCACGGGGTTCCAACAACGTGACGAAGAAGGTCTCTATGAATCATGGGAAATGTTTAAGGCTTTGGTTCGTTCTTGCCCCCATCATGGGTTGTCCCAATGGTTTCTTGTCCAACAATATTGGAATGGTTTATATGAATATTCAAGGGCTATACTTAACATGGGGTCTAATGGGCGGTTTACCGAAGTCGAAGATGACCAAACATGGGCTAGGATTAATGAAATGGCGGTCCACAATTCTCAATATAGTAGGCCTAGGAAGGCCAATAGAGGGGGAAGGCATGAAATTGATACTATTACACAACTTAGTGTCGATCTTGGTGCTCAATTGAAGACTCATATGGATACCATTGATAAGAAGCTTTAAAGCCATGTGAACCAAGGCCAATGCACAAGTTCTTCCCACCAACAATCAATGCAACAAGTTAATGCTATGGACACTACAACTAAGCCTTCCAATCATGGTATGTGTGAAAATTGTGGGATCTTTGGACATGAATTGTATGAGTGCCAAAGTAATGTGGAGCAAGTGAATGCCTTTCAATCATACAAACAAGGCACACAATTCTCCAACTATTATAATGCAAACACTCACAAGCATCCTTTCTTATCTTACAAGACAGAAAATGTCCAAAATCCTCAAGTGTTCCAAGCTTCTCAACAAGATCAACAACAAGGCCAAAAACAAGGTCGACAACCATATGTTACTCATCCCTTTAGAGGCAACCAAGGCTACCAAGGCAATCAAAGGCCTTTCAACAACTTCCAACAACAAAATGCCTACCAAAACTAAGGTGCCTTCAACAATCAACAAGGGTTTAATAATCAAGGGAACTTCAATAATCAAGGTCAACATGGTTTCCATGGAAACCAACACTCTCAAGGGTTCCAAAATCACAATCAAGTTTACAAAATCAAGGTAATTTCCAAGGCCAAAATCAAGGCAATTTTCAAGGTCAAGATAATTTCCAAAATCAACAACAAGACAACAAGCCTAGGAGTAAATTTCCTACATATGACTATGGTTTTCCTCTAGCTATTACCAATGCTCCACATACTCAGCAAGCTCCAACACTAGATTTTGACATGCAAAAAACGTTGTTGGACATGCAACGGAGCAACCAAGAGATGCAACGTAACCAATTGGAGATGCAAAGGAATCAACAAGAATTCTATGCTCAAGTCCAAAAATATAACAAGGCTAGAGACACTTATGTGAAGATTCTTGAGACTAAATTATCTCAAGTAGCCTCGGGAAGTTCAACAAGGCAAAAAGGGCAATTTCCTCCTCAAGGCACGACACTAAACCAAGCTACCGCTAATGCTATCACCTTGAGGAGTAGTTCTATCTATGAACCGCCTGTGATGCCTATTGAGGATGACTATGAGGGAAAACAAAGAGAAGAGCCTATACTTGAAGAGGTTGATCCTCTAGATGACTCTTGTGATGAAGAAGTCTCTAATCCGAACTTAATTGAAAAAGTACTTCTTGAAGATGTAGATGAGGGTGGCAATGTTCTATCATCACAAAAGACTTCATCTACTTTCACTCCTTATGAGAAGCCCAAGTCTAAGGGAGTTTCCTCAAAGGCTAAAGAAATTCATGGTGAAAAATTGATGTCCAAAGAAATTGAGGATGCCACTAAGGTTAACTTACCTTTTCCCTCAAGACAATCCAAGTCCAAAGCGGACAAGTAATTTGAGAAGTTCCTTGAACTTGTGAAGAACCTAGAAATGAGTATTTCTTTTACCGAGTTGATCACTCAAGTGCCTACTTATGCCCGGTTTATGAAGGAAATCCTATCTAGGAAGAGATCCTTGGGAGAGCCCGAAACCAATGCCTTTACTGGAGAGTGTAGTGAGATGTTCCTACAACCATCCCCACCAAAACTCAAACATCTGGGAAGCTTCTCCATACCATGCAATATCGGGAATGTACACATTGAGAGAGCCTTATGTGACTTGGGGGCAATGTATAAGTGTTATACCTTACTCTATTTGTGAGAAAGTTGGTATGAATGAGCTTAAGTGCACCGCTATTACCCTCCAAATGACAGATCGATCAATCAAGCGCCCCTTAGGCATATTTGAAGACGTCTTGGTTCGCATAGGCAAGTTTTTCATCCCTGTAGATTCCATAGTGCTTGATATGGCCGAGGATGCCAACATTCCCGTCATACTTGGACGCCCGTTTCTTCATATGGCGGGTGCTCTCATAGATGAGAAGAATGGAAGATTAACATTGGAAATTGGGGATGAGAAGGTCTCCTTCGACCTTCATAGCATGATGAAAACACCGAATATCAACGACTCTTGTTGTGTTATTGATGTACTTGATGGAGTTGTCGAGGAAGCTACCGAAACAATTCTTGTGAAAGATCCTCTAGAAGCTCTTCTAACCATCGAGCTTGAGAAGGCTAAGGAAGGAATTTGGGACGAAGACTTGAGTGCACTCAAGGAGGCTCTAGATGGGGAGGAAGTCGTTCAAAAGAAGTGGGTCAAAGATCAAGCTACACTTAGTGGCACTTGCTCGGTCGAGGTACAATCACTTGATCTTAAACCCCTTCCCCCTAATTTATGTTATGCCTTTCTTAATGATAATAAGTCTTGTCTGGTCATAGTTAGCTTTAAGCTTGAGTCTAGCCAATTGGATGCTTTACTTGGAGTCTTGAGGAAATATAAGAGCACCATTGGTTATAGCCAAGATGACATACAAGGGATTGCCCCAACTTTTGCATGCATAGGATACACTTAGAAGATGATTTTAAGCCTAGTGTCCAAGGGCAAAGGAGGCTAAATCCTAACATGCAAAAGGTCGTTAAGAAAGAGGTAATGAAACTACTAGATGCCGGGATTATATATCCCATCTCTAGCTCTCATTGGGTTAGTCCTATCCCAGTGGTTCCGAAGAAAGGAGGAATCACGGTCATAAACAATGAAAAAGATGAACTAGTGCCCACTAGGTGTGTCACCGGTTTTAGAATAGAATGTGCATTGACTATAGGAAACTCAATAATGCTACAAAGAAAGATCACTTCCCAATCTCATTCTTTGACAAAACGTTAGAAAGGTTATCTTCCCACTCTCACTTTTGCTTAATTGGTTTCTCGGGATTTTTCCAAATCCCGATTCACCCAAAAGACCAACCCAAGACCACATTTACATGTCCTTATGGAACCTTCGCATATAGGCGCATGCCGTTTGGTTTGTGTAATGCCCCGACCACCTTCCAAAGGTGTATGATGGGCATCTTTTCGGACTATATCGAGTCCATTTTTGAGGTTTTCATGGATGACTTTAGTGTTTATGGTAAAGTTTTTGAGTCATGTTTGGTGAATTTGCCTAAAGTGCTTGCAAAATGTGAGGAAGTGAATTTGGTGTTAAATTGGGAGAAATGTCACTTCATGGTAAATGAAGGCATTGTGTTAGGTCATTTGATAAAAGACCGGGGTATCCAAGTAGACAGGGCAAAAGTTTAAGTCATTGAGCATTTGCCCCCGCCTACGAATGTCAAGGGAGTTCAGAGTTTCTTTGGCCATGCGGGTTTCTACCGCCGTTTCGTTAAATATTTTTCAAAATTTGCCAAGCCTCTCACCGAACTCCTCTTGAAGGACGCCCCTTTTATATGGACTAACGCTTGTAATGAGGGTTTTCCTAGGTTGAAAGAGGCTTTGATTACCGCTCCTATCATTAGATTATCGGATTGGTCTAAGCCATTCGAAGTGATATGTGATGCATGTGACTATACGGTGGGAGCCGTGCTAGGCCAAAGAGAAGGAAGAGCCCTACATGCCATTTACTATGCTTGCAAGACTCTCGACAACACCGAAGCTCGGTATGCTACAACCGAGAAGGAGCTCCTAGGATCCTAGCCATTGTCTATGCCCTTACCAAATTTAGATCCTATCTTCTTGGTTCTACGGTGATAGTCTTCACCGATCACTCCGCATTGAAGTATTTATTGGCCAAGAAAGAGACAAAGCCGCGATTACTTAGTTGGATTCTTCTTCTACAAGAGTTCGACCTTGAGATTCGTGACAAGAAAGGGGCCGAAAATGTGGTGGCGGATCATCTATCTCGTATCCGAGTCGAAGACCTTGAGAATATTCGCATTGATGATTCCTTTCCGGATGATATGATTATGGTTGTTTGCACTACTTCATCGGATATACCTCCATGGTTTGCCTATTATGCGAACTACATCATGGGAGGTGTCCTCCCCCCGGACTTGAGTTATCAACAAAAGAAGAGATTCTTGCACTATGTCAAGCGATATTTTTGGGGTGATCCGTTATTATTCAAGGTGTACGCCGATAGGCTATATAGGAAGTGTGTTCCTCATTGGGAACAAGGTGATATACTACATGCTTGCCACTCATCTCCGTATGGAGGACATCATGGTGCCTCTAAGACCGTTGCAAAAATTATACAATCCGGGTTCTATTGGCCTACAATGTTCCAAGATGCAAGGGACTTCGTCTCCCGATGCGATGCTTGCTAAAGAACCGGGAATATATCATGGAGGCATGAAATACCACAAAGAGGAATTCTAGAGCTTGAGATATTTGATGTATGGGGCATAAAATACTGATAAGTGTGTTTTGTAGTGTTTATTTCACGTGTTTGGTCCCGCTTTCTTTTGTGAAATCACTCTTTAGAGCGGTTTCGAGGCTACTTACACTTCTTCTAGCTTGTTTTAGGTTCCTAATGCTCATCATGGAGAAGTGGAACGATTCCGTCTCGTTTCCGATGCATATGGAGCCAATGAAGAGAAGCGACGATGATTCGGTGACTAGGACTCGATCCCGAGTCCCTTGGAGCCCAATTTGAAAATATCCTGAGCACCGAGAGTCGATAAGAAGCCTAGGAAGAGCAAGTAGGGACCTACGTGACCGTATTTGAAGCCTACATGGCCTTCCCGACTGTGACCATGACCATCACAGCCGGGACGAAGTGAGCCAACAATCAGGAGCCACTGGAGGGCCTTCCCGGCCGGGACCACCACCTTCCCGACCGGGATCACCCTCTTCCCGACCGGGACCACCACCTTCCTGGTCGGGAAGGGCCCAGCTCACACTCTGCTTCATTTTTCATTCCCCTCACTTATGGAACCTTATATATACCTTCCTCTTGTATTGTTTTAAAGAGACTACCATATATGAAACCCTAGATAGAGAACTCTTATCATTAGCTTAGTTTCTCCTTAATGTTTCCTTAATATTTTGTTAATCTTAGCTTAATCTTAGTAATTACTCTTGTATTATTGGATTTCTTGAAGAATCTACCAATCTTGACAACATTGGTGGAGGTTTTGGGTTTTCTTTATATACAAGTTTCAATCTTTTGATTCATCTTCTCTAGTTGGTATAATTCTTCTTCTCTCTTTTGCTTTAATCTTTCATTGTTAGTAAGGTTTCATTCTTTATCTCTTGTTTATTGTTCGTCTTTGTTTGTTCTTCATTACGAATGTTTTTGTTCTTATGATGATTTCCTTTGTTCATGTTAGTTTTAGTTTAGTCATGAGTGAGTAGACTTTGTGTGGGGTTAGTAGGGGGATTAGGTGTTGATTATGGGTGATTAGGGTTGATTTTGGGTAAAGGTTGAATCTTTGTTGCTAGTCACTTGTTATGCATGTCATGTGTTTGATGAAATGTTTGTTAGGGTGGTAGTGGCCAATACTACTCTTGCTTGTTTCCTCTTTCTTGTTGTATGTTTGATTGGTTGTTGAATTCTCTTGTTTTGGGTAACATCTTGCTTGAGTTTTCGGGTTTGTTCTTGACGCGAGAGCGCGGACTTACCTTAGTGACTAGGTGAAACCTACACCCTCGATTTCCCTACTAGCCTAATGCACATATGAAGCCGACCTAACCATACTCTTTCCCCTATTTGATTTCTTCATCTTCTTAGCCATTATTCCTCTAGTTTGTTGTTTCATTTAGCTTTAGTTGATTCATTTAGTTCATGTTATGCCTAGTTCATTCATAGTCATAGTTTTTTTTTTCTCTTTTCATTGTCTTAGTGTGGACATGACATAGGTCTACCCCGACACGGCCACGCGCAGGTTTGGGGAGGCGAATGAATCTCCATATGAAACGGATCGAATTGAAATTTAGGTCGAAGTGGAGTCGCCACCGAATTTGGTGGTTATTCGGAACCATTCGCGCCCACTCTATGTCGTAGTGGTCCATATACAAAATACGGCCCATTTCCGATGTCAGAGTTTATTGGGCTCGTCCCTTAGCATTTGATACCAATACCGACATTATCGGATATTGTGCATTGAATGACTCTCGTGCGCCAACGGTTTCGGGCATCCGGAAACCGAGGTTCTGAGTAAGGGGTGAGGGTACGTGTTGGGAAGCCCACAAAGGACACCCAACCCCGCCCGCACATTAGCGGCCTCTACTAAGAATTCGAATGACTTTCCAATATGCGCATTAGTTAAACGGGAAAATGATATGCAAAGATTATTTTCCCTAAACATTTGAATGAAATTGAAAAGAGGGTTTCTATGTCAATTTAATGCAAATAATTCTAACGTCGAAGTTAAGTTTAGCATGTGAGTTCATTTTAGTACAATAAAATAAACAAAAATAAATTGACAAGAAAATAACAAACTTGTTAGTAACGGTATAACGATAATAACAGTTTGCGAATAATGTAGTATGATGCATGGTTTTGAAAAGAATAGTAGGTCACGTGATGGATTAACATGTGTTGACCGAGGTCAAGGAAAAAAATATATCGAGATCTAAAAAAATGTTTTGTCTAAAAAAATGATGTTCGAAGAATAATAATAAAAAAGAGCGAAATTGTTTTCTTCGGAAAATTGATGATTTTATTAAATCGCGTACAAATATTGCGTAATTTGCACTCGACTTAATATTTTCGATATTCGTCGTATTCAATATTCGATTATGAAATCGATATTAAATACTTGGAATAATTTATACTCGATTTTAATTGTGATGCTCGTCATATCCCATATTCGATTATGGAATCGATATGGAATACTAGAGTGAAAAAATAAAGAATATTGATTTGAATCGTTTAAAATAACCAAGACGATATAGATATTCCTCCGCGTTTGTAGTGTCATGATTCGAACGAATTAAATAACATCTACGTTAGCATCAATGAAAAATTGAATTGGCTAAATTGTTTGATTAGATTATTAGACTCGACATCCAATTATGGAATTGGCATCGGATCTAACGTATCGACACTTTGCTTGAATGAAAACTTGATTCCCTCGGCTTTTCCGACATCAAAATAAATCCCTAAGGATTAGGATGTCAGATCCGCGTCAACGGGTTTCGACCCTTATTAAATATAATGCTTATTTTTTGAAAATTAATGTAAATATGCGACTATTGATAATGATGCAAACAAAATAAAAAAATATTGTTTAAGTTAACTTATCTCAATAATCAAACAATCGGGGTATTGGAACAAGCGCCCGTCAACGCTGTGTGCAGTACACTTGTATATTCATGTTTCCTTATTCCGATACCCCTCTTATTCGACACAAATCGATAAGTATTTTAATGTTTTGTATTATTTATTATCGATATTATGATGCAATAAAGAAAAAAAATAAAAAAATAAAAAAGTAAGAAAAAGTGAAGATGACGAGAGGAAGAGAAGAAGGAGAGAACGGGGTTTTGACACCCTCAACCTACATGTTCTTGTCTCGGATCGAACTCGTAACCGTGGCTTTAACACAAGAGTCTTCGAGGTTTTATGGAGGTTAAGTTATGGTGGCTCGGGATTGATTCCTAAAACTAGGTTTAGGGTTTTTTTGCTAGTGTAGAATTGCTAGGGTTTGATTAGGGTTGCATGTATAAGATTAGGGTTCTTTTTTTGAAGTGGTAAAAGTTGAATTAGGGTTGAATTTGATGTGTAAAAGATGTGTAATTGTGTGTGCATGGGGTTGCTTATATAGGCATTGCCCATGTACTTTGGTGTCTAGGGTTTTTGCTCTGACGGACTTGACCTGATGGCCCGTCTGAAGGTGGACTGTTGGTTTTGCTTCTTGAGTTGGACTTTTTGTATTTGAGTGGCTGCTTTGATGTGTCTCGGAAACGACTTTGACCAGGATTGACCCAATCGCTAAAAGTCGGTTTTAATTCCGGTGTCGGTTTCGGCCCAAATTAGCCTTATTTGATTGGAAACGGCCCACTGGACCTGGATTTGAGGTTGATTTTGTGAGATTTGTACTCTGTAAGTGTTTTAGCCAACGATTAATGGATTTGAGCCCGTATCCGAGCGCATAGAAGCATGTTAGCGTCCGATCATCATCGGGTGTTTTTTTGGAAACTGCTATAGACACCTGGCAGTCAAAATGCGGGTGTCTACAGAGCCCCCACTCTGACTGAGGCTTGGACAAGGCGAAAGTCAGAGTAGCCACCAGGCCAATCGCGGATTGAAACCTGGCGGACTTCCGGTCGGGTCGTTTATAGTCCATTAGACTCGCGTGAAGGGCTCGCCAGCCATAAGGTAGAAGTCATACCTGAGCTGATGACGATAACTCCGTGGTGAATTGGACTTGTCGCATAAGCCCTGGGTGCGCCTGTATGTAGGCCCAACCCGTTAGATACCACCGTTGGCTTCCGTTGAGGAGGTATACTGGGTTGCACGTCCCTGTTTGAGTCGTACCTGTATAAGTCACATAAAATGCATGCAACACGTAGGTAGCAAAATGACTCCCGCTGGGGGAAAATGATTTTTTGAAAACTTGAATTTTGAAATCTTGAAAATTTGAGATATTTTGAATTTTGGAAACTTTGAGATTTTTGACTCCTAACAAAGATTAGGAAAGTAATTTGCAGTTTAAATAGACCAAAATTTGACCTTGTCGAAAAGGATCTTTTTTCGAATGGCTAGATTTTGCAAATTTCAAAGTGGAATTTGAAGAGAGAGGCCTACCGACAGACTCGACTCTGGACGTGACCGGACGAGTTGACTGACACGACTGGACTCTCGAGGTGTTGGATCGTGACTCGGTAGGGGCGTGGGCCGCCTAACAAGACTCTTAAGTTGCGCTATCCCATAGCCTAGGCGAGTGGCAACACGGTCGCACATCGAAACGGGATAGATATGCTATGGGGGGGATTGCAGTAGCCTGTAATGAGACTGTTTTAGTCTGGTGCCCCTCTGGATTTCTGATTTTTGGGTACATTTCCAAAGTGGGTATTGCCTCGAGTCTTGACAGATTCTTGTCTTCGACTGAGCCGAGTACTAGGACACACTACAGAAAGGAGGCTAGATTTTTTGTTGGATTTATCTGGATTTTGTGAGTGGATGGGGAACTTTTGCCTAGGAGAAGCCCCCAAGACAACAAAGCTAGCTGTTGAGAACATGACGGTGTCGTGACCGGAATGTGTGTCAATGTGAGTGGTTGTGCCTCTGTTGAAAGGCTGCCTACGTATTGACAGGCTAAAGTCGTATGCCTCAAATTACTAATTTATAATCACTTATAACCAACAAACTAAAATAATAGTATAATGGAAATAAGGGTCGAACCCACAGGGAATTGGTTTAACTATAACTGCGTACTAATATAGAATGATAAATAACTAATTAATTAAACAATAAGAAAGGGGGGTTTTGAATAATTATCTAACAACTAAATCTAATAAATATGAAAGCTTTGACTAAATCAAAAGATGAGAAAGAACTTAGACCCAAGCACAAATCCACACTCAATAGCGATTGATCATTGTAAGATGATTTCAATTAATAACCTTGACTACTCTATTGTGAATATGAAATTCCAATTCTCTTAAGAATAGTTAACTAAAACGAATCCCGTTCTTAATTAACCCTAACCGTAAAACAACCTAAACAATCCAGTTCTAGGTTCAATTAGACGGAAGCAATAGAAATCTGATAATTCAATAGAGAATAAATAGCACGTACAATCCAGTCGTACCTTAGATATTTATGTGAATCGCTTCTAAGTACTAATATCAACGTATCCCGTTCAATATTAATTCCTAGTGGTTACTAATGTAAAGTTAATCAGTAAATCCTACTCAATTAACAATACTAACGATAGAATGAAGGAATCAAGTACTAGTTGTACACCTAGCAATCAATAACAACATTCATAGATTTAATAACAAAGCAATTCACAATAATCAAGATTAATAATTAAAACATTCAAACTCACAAACGATTATCAAGTGCTTCAAAGGCTTGAATCTAAGTAGAGAAGATTAGTTACACATACTTGAAACCGGAAAATTAGGGTTCTTCAAAGGTCTCCCTTTTTCTCTCTAATCTTACGTTAAACTTGATGTGTTGATAATATGAATAATAATCTCAACCTAAGGCTATATTTAACCTAATAAAAGTTTCCTAAAAATAAAATAATAATAAAATATCCTAAGGATACTAGTAATACTAATAATAATAAAAACTAGTAATAGAGTTTCCTAAATAATATCAAAGTCTTAAAATATAGCAAGTATCACGAGATAGGGACGGAATCGCGCATAAAGTTTCAGACCACCATGCGACTCGCCCAACCTTCGCGCGAATCGCGGGAGCACAGCGCGACTCGCCTGTCGTGCTGTTGCTGCTTCGTGCAATTCTTCGATTCCGTCGTTCCGGGTCTTCAAGTGGGCTTCCTTCTTCTTCTTCATGTTTTAGTCCTTCTTAGCCCAAATTGACGCTCCAATGGTTAGCATCCTCAAAATAGCCTATATTACATTTATACCAAATCGACACAAATGCAATACAAGACAACCGATTTAGCTTACAAAATAACCCAAAACCGTCGTAATAACTACGACTAAATACGGCTCATCAAATATCCCCACGCTTGAACCTTTACTCGTCCTCGAGTAAAACTCGAAGAACACCATAAACACAACCATCACTGATCCAATATGCGTGAGAATAACAATAACACACCGGCCCTCACTCGTCTTCCACCAATCTCCCTCGTTATGAGTTAAAGCACCTTCTAATGAAATTCAACTCACATGCTCAACTGACTTAACACACCCAATATCAAACTATTATCATCAACCCAATTCATCAAAACAAGGCACATTAGCAAATAAATACAAGCTAAAATCCACACCTAACGCCCCTTATTTCTCCAATCTTAGAACGGATCACATGTGCTACAAATGTCACCGGTGGTACAAAACATATACCACAATATTCCACAACCCACACATGTGATCAATCCTAAACGCCTCTAATAGTTCAATATACCAAACAAAACATCACCAATCGCATAAAATTTAGTGCTACGACTACACCGCACCGCGATTCTTTTTACCATAGCCAACTAATCCTACCCTTCTGACCATCTATGTCACCCTTCTTATGACGCCAACACCAAAAATGGAGAAAGTAGTAGTGAATTTTTTCCTAATTCCCTCATTTTGCCTAGAGCGTCCGCCCTTGCGGATTTTCACTCTAGCTTTCATTTTTCCTCACACTACTCTCGTGGCACGCAACTCGATTTTTCTTTTTACCCGGAGTGCCCTTTCGGGTTTTCACTCCGTCCTCGGCCACATTCCCATTCTTGCCTAGGCGCCCTTTCGGGTTTTCACCTAGCCGGGTTTATATATTTTTATTCTTTTTATTCTTTTTCATTTTTTCATTCAATTTTTCTTGATTTCATCATATTTTTTTCATTCAAAAATCAACTCAAAAGACGGTTACAAAGACGAGACAAATATAAATCCCTCCCCACGCTTATTCCGAGCATTGTCCTCAATGCGAGACTAAGGACACGAGGTGACACGAGGTGACACGAGGTAGATAAATTACAACATGGAAATCAGGATTTGAACATCGATAAACGCTCGTCATAAATTGGTGGACTTACAATGCACAAGGATAAGGAGACTAACGAGTGGCGCTGTAGTTTCACACACCCTGAAACAGTGGACCAAACACGTAGTTGACGCCAGAAATCCCACAACTCAGAGCACACCAAACTTGGACTCAATTAAGAACTAAGGCGGTAGAAGTGAGAAGAAGAAAAGTGGGAACTTACGGGATTGACAGACCCGATCTGAGAACGACACACAGTACACTCACAGCAGATTGGAGTTCGACCGGAGAGGCGGAGATACTCAACGACATGTGATGGACTCGACCACCGGCGACACACAGACTGACCGGCAGCAACAACCCACGTAACCGGCGACATTGACACGGACGAATTTGGCCCACAACCCGAGACTGACAACACTAGGTGGAAGGGACGAATGAAGGTGAAAAGGAAATGTGAATGGAAGATTGATGGAAGAAAGGGGGGTAGATTGAAGTTTTTTTTTTTTTTTTTTTTTTTTTTTTAATTGAGGAAGATGGAAAATGGAAAGTGAATTTAATTAGGGATGAAGAGTTGATGAAGTGAAGGATTAATGGAATTTGGAGTTAGAATAATAAGGGATGGTGGGATGAATTGTTATTCAGATTTGGGGTAGGCAAAGAGGAGACGAAGAAGAAGATGGGGGTTTTGACTGGTAGTACGTAATTTTGGTTTTTTTTTTTCTGTTTTTTTTTTTAAAATTCAAAATTTGATACCTGATGGAGTAAGGCGCGCGACACGCCTAGAGGTTCCGCGACTCGCGCGGATCGCTGGTATTGTCCTCCTCTAAGACGAATTTCTTCAATTTCTTTCGATTTTTTAGTGATCCGTCATGCTAGTCACCCCACCGTCATGCTAGTCGCACGGATTCCTTAAAAAAATCCACCTTTCTCGTTCCTACAAGTACTAAAAATTAGAAAAAAATACTTTAAAACTAAAATTAAAAATATAAATATAAACGACTCATTCTACGAAAAATACGATAAATTATTATTACTAATCTAACACTATGAAAATGACCCTTAAAAAAATATGAAAAATAAAAAAATAAAATAAAAACATACCAGATACGGGTTGCCTCCCGGAAGCGCTTTTGTTTAATGTCGTTCGCTCGACTTCTTGCGGAACTGACCCGAATTAAAATAGTACTAAATTACTTACCTCAACCGACAATGGAGTAATCGAGTGAAGTGAATGTTACATTAGGCGCGGAACAACTCAACGCCCTTAACAATTGATCAAAAACACTCGCACACAGATTAGAATAGTGACAATAAGAGATATAAATCAATTGACACCATCTATAAATAAGCACATCATAATAATCATGCAAAGAATATCTTTTCGACCCTCTATGCTCAAAAAATGAATTAAAATCAATGTACTCCTCTTTATAAGATGAATTTTTCATAGGTACGGTCAAATAGGCTCGAGGATGAACATAAAACTTTCTCGGAATTAACACCGTTGAGGACTCGAAAGGTATCGATGGTGGTACTTCCTTGTGAATATAAAATTCAATATTCATGCCCTCTATTTCTTCTACCTTTTCATCACCGTTCATGCTCATTAATTCATTTCTCTTAGGGAAATTGTCTTTCGGCGCATCAAAAACAACTATCTCATTTTCTCCTACTCCGACTTCCGTAGTCTCCTCAATGGTCACACTTATTTCCTCTTGCTCATTCTCAACAATCATAACTAGAGAATCCTCCAAGACTGAAACATCACTCGTATCAATGTGACTGAAGGAATCTTCCATAACGCGTGTTTCGTCAGGGCAAGAGTAATCAATATGTGTAGAAACTGTGGAAGAGGGTGGGGAGTATATCGAATCATCATAGTTATCTTCCTCGTCATCCCAAAACCATCATCACTATCAACATCACACTCTTTATAAGAGTGACCTACCAAATCGGGTTCAAGGGGGAGAGTGTCATCAAACTCTGTGTTCTCAATAACTCCGGACTCCTTAACATTAAGAGAAAACTCATCATGTGTCTCAAGTCTATCATTAGATGCCGTTAATTGCACTACATGACTCTCAAGGTTCTGGATACTAGAATTGTTCTCTTGCTCGTATTGAGTCATACTAGCTTGAAGGGTCATTTGGGCAGTAATCAGGTCTCTAATCATGTCTTCCGTGGATATACGAGATTCATGTTGGGTGTTCTAATTTTTATTGAGACTCATTGAAGGTATCCTAGAGCGTGAGTTTTCCAACTCCCATTCTTCAGTGTCGTGAGCCAAGATATGAAAAGTTCCCACTTCTCCTCATAACTAAGTCCATCAACGAATCTCCCCTCACTTAAAAACTCAACATGCATCAAAGTTTCATCATTTAACCCATTGTATACCACATGACAGAGTTCCCAAATTTGATATCGGTGACGACATCTAGAGACATACTCACTCAATCTATTAAAATATTTGTAAAACAGTTCATGCTCATATTGAGGGAAATATTTAGTCGCCATCTACCGGAAAAAACTAAGACTCACTAAAAACACTCAACAGAAATTAAAACTAAACTAGACTCTAAAAAAAATAACGACTAAAAAAAACTAGCTAACTAAAAATCTCTACACTAACACACAAAAATAATTAACGCCAATTCCCCGGCAACTACGCCAAAATTTGACAGGCTAAAGTCGTATGCCTCAAATTACTAATTTATAATCACTTATAACCAACAAACTAAAATAATAGTATAATGGAAATAAGGGTTGAACCCACAGGGAATTGGTTTAACTATAACTGCGTACTAATATAGAATGATAAATAACTAATTAATTAAACAATAAGAAAGGGGGGTTTTGAATAATTATCTAACAACTAAATCTAATAAATATGAAAGCTTTGACTAAATCAAAAGATGAGAAAGAACTTAGACCCAAGCACAAATCCACACTCAATAGCGATTGATCATTGTAAGATGATTTCAATTAATAACCTTGACTACTCTATTGTGAATATGAAATTCCAATTCTCTTAAGAATAGTTAACTAAAACGAATCCCGTTCTTAATTAACCCTAACCGTAAAACAACCTAAACAATCCAGTTCTAGGTTCAATTAGACGGAAGCAATAGAAATCTGATAATTCAATAGAGAATAAATAGCACGTACAATCCAGTCGTACCTTAGATATTTATGTGAATCGCTTCTAAGTACTAATATCAACGTATCCCGTTCAATATTAATTCCTAGTGGTTACTAATGTAAAGTTAATCAGTAAATCCTACTCAATTAACAATACTAACGATAGAATGAAGGAATCAAGTACTAGTTGTACACCTAGCAATCAATAACAACATTCATAGATTTAATAACAAAGCAATTCACAATAATCAAGATTAATAATTAAAACATTCAAACTCACAAACGATTATCAAGTGCTTCAAAGGCTTGAATCTAAGTAGAGAAGATTAGTTACACATACTTGAAACCGGAAAATTAGGGTTCTTCAAAGGTCTCCCTTTTTCTCTCTAATCTTACGTTAAACTTGATGTGTTGATAATATGAATAATAATCTCAACCTAAGGCTATATTTAACCTAATAAAAGTTTCCTAAAAATAAAATAATAATAAAATATCCTAAGGATACTAGTAATACTAATAATAATAAAAACTAGTAATAGAGTTTCCTAAATAATATCAAAGTCTTAAAATATAGCAAGTATCACGAGATAGGGACGGAATCGCGCATAAAGTTTCAGACCACCATGCGACTCGCCCAACCTTCGCGCGACTCGCGGGAGCACGCGACTCGCGGGAGCACAGCGCGACTCGCCTGCCGTGCTGTTGCTGCTTCGTGCAATTCTTCGATTCCGTTGTTCCGGGTCTTCAAGTGGGCTTCCTTCTTCTTCATGTTTTAGTCGTTCTTAGCCAAAATCGACGGTCCAATGGTTAGCATCCTCAAAATAGCCTATATTACATTTATACCAAACCGACACAAATGCAATACAAGACAACCGATTTAGCTTACAAAATAACCCAAAACCGTCATAATAACTACGACTAAATACGGCTCATCACGTATTCACGTGTAGTGAAATCAAACCATGCCGTAGTTCAGTGTCGGAAGATGTATTATGGTGCCTATTCTAATAGGACTTTGTGTGTAACTAGCCATAATGACGGTGTAGGCTAGGTGCATTCCCAGTGATGTCTTGATCAAAGGGCTTAAATGGTTAGGATATTAATCCTGTGACTGTGAGCGCTCTCCGGGGTAGCCCCAGAGGTGGTGTGAACTATTTGGGCATGTTCTATGCCGACTGCAAGTTGAGTTCCCGTGTTCGGGGTTGGTAACTGGTTTGGATGAGAAGAGTTGGGATGAGATTTTGTTCTCGGGGAATTTTAACGAGTTTTGTTCTCGGGATTTTTAACGAGTTCTGCTCTCGGGGAATTTTAACGAGTTTTGTTCTCGGGATTTTTAACGAGTTCTGCTCTCGGGGAATTTTAACGAGTTTTGTTCTCGGGATTTTTAACGAGTTCTGCTCTCGGGGAATTTTAACGAGTTTTGTTCTCGGGATTTTTAACGAGTTCTGCTCTTGGGGAATTTTAACGAGTTTTGTTCTCGGGATTTTTAACGAGTTCTGCTCTCGGGGAATTTTAACGAGTTTTGTTCTCGGGATTTTTAACGAGTTCTGCTCTCGGGGAATTTTAACGAGTTTTGTTCTCGGGATTTTTAACGAGTTCTGCTCTCGGGGAATTTTAACGAGTTTTGTTCTCGGGATTTGATGTTTTTGGAAATGTGGTGCTAGGAAGTAAGTGGCTTTGATGATTCGAAATCTAGAGCTCGATTTTGTGGAGCTAAGGCTTCGAGGGTAAGGTATTGTAATGTGGTAGGAACGGGGGAAGTCGAGTAAAAATGGCTCGAACTTCGATTGGGCTGGTTTGATAATGCGGGATCTGGTTTCCATGTCTGGCCCTATTGGTTAGGGGTATCCTATGGAGCTTGAATCCTCAAAATTCCGGGCTGTCTCTGGCCTTGGTCTCGAGGAGGTCTTGAGGGTTGTAATGTGGGAAGGCTGAGTGTGGTGTTAGCTGACCAGCTTGATTGTTACTCCCCTATCGGATGGTGTTGATAATTTGAATTTGACCGTACCACGGTCAAAGGATTTTCACTTGAGTTGACCGTTGACCACGGTCATGGTGTCGACACCCACATTTTGATCGCCAGGTGTCTATAGTAGTTCCCAACAAACACCCGATGATGATCGGACGCTAACATGCTTTAACGTACTCGGAAATGGGTTCGAAATGATGGACATTTGGCCTAGGCATTTTAAGGAGTACAAATCTCACAAAACCAACCTCAAATTCAGGCCCAGTGGGTCGTTTCGAGTCAAATAACACTAATTTGGGTCGAATCCGTCACCGAGGGTAAAACCGTCTTTTAGCGACCGAGTCAAAACCCGGTCAAAGATATTTCCCGTAACCTCCGGACTGACCGTGACACCTCACGTGTCCAGTCCACACTCCAACTCTACAAAAACATCCATACAAAAAATAATAAACAATTCCGTTTAAGGTAGAATTCGATCCCGAGTAGGAATCCTATCCGAGAACCGACTCAAACACTAAACCAAGTTGAAACACTCGGCCGAGTAGTAGAAGTCAGCCGGTTTTTTTCCTCTTTTCTTCCCTCACAAGAAAACGGAATCCTCGTTCCTCTCAGCTTCTTACTCAAGCGGTAATTCTAGCTCAAACGGGAATCCTATTAAAAAAATCAACTCGAGCATCCGACCGAGTGTAAAACACTCGGCCGAAACAGCCCAAAAACAGTAGCAAACCAGCCGAGATTCTCTTCCTTCTTCCACAAGAAAGCGGAATTCTTATTTCCCTCAAATTCCCTCGTTTCCTATCCTAAGCGGTAGTCAAACTCTCCTAAGACAAGGTCGGGAATTTCCTATAAATAGCCCCTTGCATCCATCAATTAAACACACCAATTAGCCATCAATAATCTACCGAAATTATACATATACACACACGATTTTTCAGCAATAATTATCTAGCATCCCGACACACATAATTCCTTAGCATCGTTAGACCGATATTACGTCACAAACCCGAAGGAAAACCGGTTCCCATACCCGAGCCTTCATCCGTCCGAGCCTTCACCTTAGCCGAACCAAATCTCGACGCTCCCGTGCCTAGCCACATTCCGACGAGTCCCGATCCGAGTCGACAAGAGCATGTAGGTTGAGGGTGCAACAAAACCCGATTTCTTCCTTTCTTTCCCTTTCTCCTCTTCGTCTGTTTCTTATGGGTCAAGAGTCGTTTTTTTTTTTATTATTTTTCTAATATCGTTATTAACGAAAAACTATTTTCATAACGAATATTCTTAAACATACGATATCTGACATATGGAATGGAAGCAGTCCAGCCGGTCGAACTAGAAATACCCTCTCTTAGGATTCTGCTCGAAAGCCAGGTACCTGAAGCAGATTGGGTCCAGGCCCGATATGACTCGCTAATTCTCTTAGACGAACGACGATCCCGGGCTCTGAATAATATTCAGATATATCAGAAAAGGATCCAACGGGCTTTTAACAAAAGGGTTAGGCCCAGGAATATCAAGGAGGGCGATCTAGTCCTAAAATCTGTTCGAGCTTTGCTACCAGTTGACCCAAGGGGAAAATTCAAACCCAATTGGGCTGGGCCATATTTAGTGAAGAAAATTCTTTCAGGAGGAGCAGTAATGCTAACAGACTTGGACGGAAACGAGTTCGTTAATCCAACAAACTTGGACCAACTGAAGCGTTACTACCCATAAACCCTATCTCAATGTCATTTGCAAAGTTTATAAAAAAAAATGCCTTTTTTATGAATTTTCAAAATTTTAAGCAAGTCAATAAGTTAGGATCATTTATCCCACCGTTGCACATCTTGAATTAATAATCTTGATGTATTTCAAAAATTGCAAAAATACTTCTGAACTACGGAAGGTTTGATTCCATTAATTTTGGATACGTAGGCAACCCCTCAAAAGGGTACAACCATTGCAATAACGAAAAGACGGGAACGGTATTCACTAATATGTCTTTCTATTATTTCAAAAAGTACATCACAACAAAAAAAAACAAAATCACACCACAAAAATAGTAGTAATACTTAAATAATAAATTTAGGAGACTACTCGTACACTTTACCCTTTCCCTTATCTTTCGGGTCACGTGGAGCCCGAGGCCGACGGGGCAGGGGCGAACGTTCCCTAATCACAAGGGGAACTTCCTTTGCTCGAACCCGTTTCTTCGATTTTGGGTTTTCCACCCTTTGCACCGGTTCAAGCCGAGCCCTAACCGGCTCGGGGAGTCTTTCTCGAGGACCAAGTCGGTCCTTAGCAGCCAGTCTTGGCCCTAGTCTCCTTTCTAAGTCAGTCTGGGGGCTCACTCTCCCCCGTGCACCCTTTTTACTGGACCCTTCAGTCTGAGTCTTAGGTTTCCTTTTCTGACCTGTCAAAGTAGCTCCCTCAGTAAAGAAGCTCCTATTGTCCTTAGCATGCTCCCGGCGTAACAGGTCATAAGCCTCGTCAATTTTCAGGGCAGCCCGGGTCTTAGCTGAGTCAGCTCGGGTCCATCTTGCATAAGAATCGGTTACCCAGATCGAATGAGAATTTTTAAGAACAGGCCAAGTAGCTCGTGTATACCACCTTTGCATCCAGGTGTCACACATCACATCTGTTAGCTGAGTAGACTCACTCACAACGGCCTCGATTTCTGGGATTCTTTGCGCCCGTCCATATTGCCTAAGTATGCGATCGGGAAAGAGGTGAATTGTTTGCCTAAAAGATAGGATTACCTGATATCTAGCCCTATCTCGAGACTCTAGACCAGTCCAAAGGTAAATAGGCCACCATGGCACGGCCCAACGGATTAACAGGCCCCCATGGAAAGATAGCACCTCATCCCAGTATTTTTGGGTATTGAAGCGAGAAAAGGCAATAGCTCGTCTCCTCGACATAACTTGCCTGGGCTGATATCGACTCACATTTAAGGGAGGATCCAAGATCGATAACCTCTCGAATAGCCACAGCTGAAAAATCCAAAAAAATCAAAAATTGCAGAAATCGTCAAAATCACGTAAAAAAAAAAAAAAAAAAAAAAAAAACGTGAAAAGGCGTGAAAACCGAGAAAACCGCAGAAGCCGGAAAATCGGGAAAAAACCGCGCAAAACCGGAAAAATGGGAGAAGCCGGAAATTCAAAAAAAAAAAATTCAAAAAAAAACGGCATACCTGCAGAAGCCGGGTACTCCCAGTCAACCTAGCTGACGGATCCCTCTTACGATTGTCCAAGCCCTGGATAATCTCCCCCGTAATCAGCCAAGCCGGGCTGTGTTCTGTCTCCATCAGGTCAGCCACAGTAAAAAGTCTGACATGGCCCATACCAGATAACAAGTCCATATGCCCTTCAAAGGCGTAAACATGGAGCATACAAAAAGTGAAGGCCCTACGGCTATGAACCGGCCTGACCCGGACATCCTCTAGGTTCATGAATTTTTCAGCCAGGTCGATCAAGGAAACAGTATCTTCTTCTAGCATACGGGATACCTCCATATGGGAAAGCCCTAAAAATTCCCTTAACTTCCTCCTTGGGTCAGAGACTGAAAAAGGGATAGCAGGGCGAAGTATAGGATTCCATCCTCCTGCAGCAGCAATTTCCTCAGGAATAGGGCAAATCTCTCCTCGAGGAAAACTCAATACATGATATGTGTCATCCCAATAGGATAGGCAAGCATCCAAGAAGTGGCAGTCTACTTGCATCTGACGGATCACGGACAATTGGGTAACGCCATTCTGATTTAGGATAGCCCTATCGGCATCCTTAAAATATTTGGACCACTCGTGCAACATTCCGACTAATCGGTCGATTCCCATATTTGATTTGCTAAAAGAGGGAATAAATTTCTCAGGGTTTATTCTTTTCTCTAAGTAATTAAAGGAGTAGAGAATTATGGGAATTAATGAAGCAAGAAGGGGTATTTATAGCATGAAAATAAGTTCTCCTCACCTTGGGATTCCCAATCCTAGAGCATTTAGCATACAAGCCATTGTCCTAAGGCTTAGCTAAGTCATCCCGAGCATTCCTATTCCTTTTCAAAGTCAAAACAAAATTCTCTAATTTTTTCAAGGACTTTTGCAAACTCAAAATTCAAACCTTTTCTCAAAAATTTTATTCCCCAGCACGAGTCATTTTTCCTACAAATATTACATGCAAAATTTTGCAGCTTTGCATAAATATGTACAGGACGACTCAAGCAGGACCATGCAATTTGCATAACTCCCCAGCGGCATTTAACAAGATGAGCCGACATACAGGCCCATTTTAAGTCTTATGCGACGAGTTTCCCCACGGAGTTATCAATAATTCAGGTACATTTCTAGTCTATGGCCGGCGGGCCCTCCACGCAGGTCTAATGGACCTTAAACGACCCGACCGGAAGCTGCCAGGTTTTAATCCTTGATTGACCTGGTGGCTACTCTGACTTTCGCCCTGTCCAAGCCTCAGTCAGAGTGGGGGCTCTGTAGACACCCACATTTTGATCGCCAGGTGTCTATAGTAGTTCCCAACAAACACCCGATGATGATCGGACGCTAACATGCTTTAACGTACTCGGAAATGGGTTCGAAATGATGGACATTTGGCCTAGGCATTTTAAGGAGTACAAATCTCACAAAACCAACCTCAAATTCAGGCCCAGTGGGTCGTTTCGAGTCAAATAACACTAATTTGGGTCGAATCCGTCACCGAGGGTAAAACCGTCTTTTAGCGACCGAGTCAAAACCCGGTCAAAGATATTTCCCGTAACCTCCGGACTGACCGTGACACCTCACGTGTCCAGTCCACACTCCAACTCTACAAAAACATCCATACAAAAAATAATAAACAATTCCGTTTAAGGTAGAATTCGATCCCGAGTAGGAATCCTATCCGAGAACCGACTCAAACACTAAACCAAGTTGAAACACTCGGCCGAGTAGTAGAAGTCAGCCGGTTTTTTTCCTCTTTTCTTCCCTCACAAGAAAACGGAATCCTCGTTCCTCTCAGCTTCTTACTCAAGCGGTAATTCTAGCTCAAACGGGAATCCTATTAAAAAAATCAACTCGAGCATCCGACCGAGTGTAAAACACTCGGCCGAAACAGCCCAAAAACAGTAGCAAACCAGCCGAGATTCTCTTCCTTCTTCCACAAGAAAGCGGAATTCTTATTTCCCTCAAATTCCCTCGTTTCCTATCCTAAGCGGTAGTCAAACTCTCCTAAGACAAGGTCGGGAATTTCCTATAAATAGCCCCTTGCATCCATCAATTAAACACACCAATTAGCCATCAATAATCTACCGAAATTATACATATACACACACGATTTTTCAGCAATAATTATCTAGCATCCCGACACACATAATTCCTTAGCATCGTTAGACCGATATTACGTCACAAACCCGAAGGAAAACCGGTTCCCATACCCGAGCCTTCATCCGTCCGAGCCTTCACCTTAGCCGAACCAAATCTCGACGCTCCCGTGCCTAGCCACATTCCGACGAGTCCCAAACCGAGTCGACAAGAGCATGTAGGTTGAGGGTGCAACAAAACCCGATTTCTTCCTTTCTTTCCCTTTCTCCTCTTCGTCTGTTTCTTATGGGTCAAGAGTCGTTTTTTTTTTATTATTTTTCTAATATCGTTATTAACGAAAAACTATTTTCATAACGAATATTCTTAAACATACGATATCGATTTTTCTATAATCGAATATCGTATCAAAAAGAATTATATTAAGATTTCGACGATTTCAGAAATCGTTACATCTTTTTTTTTCGTCAAAATTCTTTTCTTTTACTTTTCGTTCAAAATAACAATTTTCGAACAAAAATATAAAGACGGACAGACCCGCACGCGAGTCGCGCCATGCCCAGGCGACTCGCGCGCAGGCCTGGAATCCGGGATTTCTTTTTTTTTTTACGTTTTCGTTCGTTTTATTATTTATTCTTCGATCGATTTCTAAAACTTACATCTTTTCTAAAACTATTCCAAGTATTTGATATTGATTTCGTAGTCAACTATCGAATATAAAGAATATCGAAAATATTAAGTCGAGTACGAATCACGCAATATTCATACGCGATTTAATACGAACTTCGAGTTTTCGAAAACCGGACCCGAAACAGGCCACCACGCGACCCGCCGGCGTCCCGAGCGAGTCGCGCGGTTGGCTGTCATGCCGCGCCCTTTTCGTCTTTTTTTATTATTTCTCGAACTTCGTTTTTTATACAAAACAACGTTCTTTTCAACAATATTTTTCAGATTTCGATTAATATTTATTTTCTCGATTTCGCATATTTATTTCTTGCTATTATTATTTACAAATCGATACTAACTCGTTTGTTTGTTTTGTAGCAAATTCATTCTTTTATTTGTTTTATTATACTAAAACGAATCTCACATGCTAAATACAACTTTGACGTTAATCAACTTTCATGCATTAAATCGACTTAGCAACCCATTCAATTCCTCACATGCTTAGGAAAACAATGTTTGCATATCATTCATCGTATTACTAACGCGCGCATTAAAACGTCATTCGATATCCTAGTAGAGGCCGCTAATGTGCGGGCGGGGTTGGGTGTTCGTAGTGAACTTCCCAACACGTACCCTCACCCCTTACTCAGAACCGTGGTTTCCGGATGTCCGAAACCATTGGCAACGAGAGTCATTCAATATACGATTAACCGCCCAGTCGGCATCTATATCGATATGCACAAGGGACGAGCCCAATAAACTCTGACATTGGAAATGGGCCGTATTTTGTACACGGCCCACTACGACATAGAGTGGGCTCGAACGGTTCCGAATAACCATAAAATTCGGTGGCGACTCCGACTTCGATTTAAATTTCCATTTGACCATCTCATGGAGATTCATTCGCCTCCCCAAACCCGCGCGTGGCCGCGTCGGGGTGGACCTATGTCATGTCCACAATTTGGCGACTCCGCTGGGGATTTTCCGATGAGTTAATAACCTTCGGTGTCCTCAGGGTGAGACTCGAATAGAAATCGTTTGACTAGTACAATGCGCGTTTTAGTTTTACGGTTCATGCATAAACCCCATTTTCTCGGGCCGGTACTCGCGACCGACGTCCCACTATACCGTTGATATAGTCCAAACTGGTTATGTCAAAGGTGTCCATTAGCCGATTCATATGGGTTTTACGGCATGTCCTAATCTCAACTCGAGTTAGGGAGTCCGCCCCGATTCTTGATAGGCTGTGTACACTGGTATAGACCCTTACAGACTGACCGAGACTTAGATTAAGAGCATACATGGCGTCGTTATACTGTTTCCATGACTACGTGCTACTTGATCCACATCTTTTTCAAAACCGTCATCTTTTCAAAATTTGCATCCTTTTTCAAATATCCAATTTCAAAACCCGGGTCATATACCGAACTTAGGACTTATGATTTTACTCAAAATAACCTTTTTCTAGCCGGTATAATGCCCAATTCAAAACTCGAAAATATTTTCGAAATTTTCAAAACCCGACATCCGGCCCACTCCTTTTCTTTTTTCGAAAAAGGGCCGGATTTCTCCACCCGATGCATTTCGGGCTTTTCAAAAAAATCACATTTTAAAACCTTCCTCTTCTTAGGACTTCCCGTATTTAGCTGTGTCGGGTCGTATCATAAGTCGTTGAAGTCTCTAGCGTCGAAACTCCGTCGATTCTACATCACGGGTTTCCCCCCCATCCTAGTCCGCCTTACCTAACTAAGGCAAGGCCCACCTACGTAGGACATACTCCTACAAAGGTTGGCCCGTTTACACAATCGAGTCTAAAAAGTCTAGGAATGTCTCGCGTGAACCTTCCTCCGGACGGGGCCCAACCCACAGCGTTGGATCCTGAGGAAGGCCCACCTCTTCACAAATCACCCGTCTAGGTGTCCTTTC
Source organism: Agrostemma githago (assembly GCA_958450325.1). Taxonomy (NCBI): domain Eukaryota; kingdom Viridiplantae; phylum Streptophyta; class Magnoliopsida; order Caryophyllales; family Caryophyllaceae; genus Agrostemma; species Agrostemma githago. Next base: position 54,763,447 of record OY288249.1, on the reverse strand, counting down.
CGAGTCATTTACCGTCTTTTTAGTCTTCTTTTTTTTTTCTCCCTTGCTCGGGATGTACTTTCCTTAGGATTCGGGTTTAAGTTGCTAATTACACGGTGCTCTTACAGACAGGCCACCCTTCACTCGAACCATGACGCAAAAAGCCATCGACGAATTGAACACCACGTTGGCCCAAATCCAGGACCAATTGAGGCAAATGAGGGAAGACCAGATCGCTATCGTCACCCGGGTTAGTGCCGTAGAACAGGGAACTCCTAACGCCTCGATCGATGACGATGGGCCCTTAGCCGCGCTAGCCGGCGCAGTCCAAAAGCTGCAGGAACAGGTCCACTCGACCACCAGAAACACCATTCTCACGGAAAATGCCCGTACCTATTCGACCCTAACTGATGAACTGCCCGCTAACCTTAACTTAACGGGCTTACCAATGTTCGATGGGACTGAAGACCCGGTACTTCATATTCGGGCTTTTAAGGACTTTATGGCTGTCAAGGGGGTCAAATCGACCATGTTCAAGCATCTCTTTGCTTCCTCTCTGGAGAAACACCCAAAAGCCTGGTACTACAGGCTCGACCCCAAGAAATTCAAAACTTGGGACGATGTTGCCATGGAATTCGCACGGAACTACGCGGATAATGCTGAAATCCAGACTACCATGCGTACTCTGGAAGTTATGGCCCAAGAACCAAAGGAGGGTTTCACCAAATACCTCCAAAGGTGGCGGACCGAAAGTGTCAAGCTGGTTGACAAGCCCGGCGAAAAAGTTCTAGTGGAAGCCTTTGTCAAAAACCTCCTCCCTGCTTACCGAGTCCATCTCAGGTACGCTATTATACCCGACTTCGCAACTTTGACCGAAATGGGTATCAGAATCGAAGACGATTTAAGGCAAGAGAGCCTTACTAAGGCCTCTACCAAGGGGTATCAAGGAGCTAGTTCATCCTCCAGTAAGCCCGCCAACACAACGGCGGCCCGAAGCATCTTCGACGAGGTAAACTCGCTCGACACCTCAACCAAGAAGAATACTCCAAATCGGGTATTCACTGACATTGGGACAACTTATGCTAATGCCTTACAAAGGCTATCTTCAAAAGGCCTAATCCAACCGATAGGCCCAACTCCGGAAGTTCCCGTAGAAAAACGGTCCAAAAGCTACAACATTCAGGCCTATTGCCACTACCACCAAGGCAATGGGCATGATACGGAGAAATGCTGGAAATTGAAACATCTTATCCAAGATCTGATCGAAAATGGGAAGATACCGCTGCCCAGTGACAAGCCAAGCAACAAGAATAATCCTCTTGCTACTCATGCCATTTTCACTGGAGAGGTAGTTGACTGTACTCATCTCATTTCCCCTTTTATTTCCCAAATCAACGGGATATGGAACGACGACGAAGATGATGTCTACTTGGCTAAAGGAGAGGTTGTCCCCGTCACTATCGAGGAAGTCCGGAAGGCTAAAGCCAGAGCTCTGGCCGGTACACACACCATCACAGCCACCCCGGAAACCGTCACTGAACTTTCCAGGGCGGAATTCACTCCTGAAGAACCAAACGCCGACTCGGCCCTGGTCAGACAATTGAAGAGGGTCCGAACAGATGTTACTATATGGCAGCTTTTGGTTAGTTCACAGGAGCATCGAGCGGCACTTACTAAGGTCCTTGATGAAATCAAGGTCGACTCATCGGTTACCCCCGCTGAAATGGTAGCCACGGTCTTGCCATATCTCAAGGACAAGCCCAAAGGAGAAGGCCCACTTATCACTTTCTCTGAATCCGACCTCCCACCATTCGGGACCACGCATAACTTGGCCCTATATATCACGGTGATTTGTCGAAACAAATATCTCCCGATGACCTTGATTGATGACGGGTCCGCAGTTAACGTCCTTCCTTTAAGGACCGCCAAGGCTCTCGGCATTACCGAGGCTGACTACCTTCCGACTGCAAAGACTATCCAGGCTTTTGATGGGAGCCCAAAATTAGTTGCCGGGGCCGTTAAACTAACCATCATAACAGGCCCGATCGAGAAGGAGCTAGAATTCCAAGTGATCGATGTTACTTCATCTTTCAATCTGCTACTTGGAAGACCATGGATTCACGCGGTCAAAGCAGTATCTTCTACTCTTCACAGGAAGGTTAAGCTACCTTTACAGGACGGGATCATCACTCTCGAAGCCACTCCCATAACCGTGTCAAGCTGCAACACGGCGGGCTCGGCCGACCCACGAGGATTAAACTTTGTGGGAATGATCGAAGAAGGGTACCTTTTCCAGCCATACTTCACCGTTAGCATCTATACGATGTTACAGAACCTGGGTTGCCTACCGGGAGTCACTTCAAGGCCATATCTACCACCGGGAAAGATCATCGAAACCTTGAACAACGGGCAATCTCACCTCGGTCTAGGCTATACTATGGCATCCGGCTACACGAACCAAACCAAGACGGTCACGTTCGTCACCCCGGTATTCGAAACCGTGCAAACAGGCCTCTATCGGCCCACCATCTCATATCCCGGGACCAAACTGGCTCGGGAATGCAATTTCATTCCAGATGACATATTCGCCCTTATCCAGGCCGAATCAAAGGAGGGCCCAAGCAACACTGAGCCCATTCTAGGACTACTCTTTGGGGAAGACAAGATCATCCCTACCCCTAAGCAAGAGCTGGTCAGCTTGATCCTTCGCAGCAGCAACTTTGATCCAACCAAGCTGATCTCGGAAGTTGGTGCCGACACCGGGAAGAGAGCTTGGAGGAAGACAATCAAGTGGACCGACGGTCAGGGTCGAGTCTACAAGCTAACTACCGGCGAAGGAGATATGCATGCTATCGAGTCTGAATCTGAGTCCGAGTCAGAGTCAGAGTCGGAGTCTGAGTCAAAGTCTAGAGGGTCCAGTACTAGGATCGAGTCTGTAACCCCTCTCCCTTCTTTAGGCTCACCATCGGGAGCCCCGGAGTCTGTCCCGAGGGCTCTCCCTATCCCGCCTCTGACCAACGATCAGATGGCAGCTTTCTTCGAGCTCTTTTCAAAATTTACTATCAATAATAACGATAACCGTTCTGCTTACGACTTGACTTATTTTCAAAATGTTTTCAAAAACCTTACTTGCAATGACATTGAGAAAACCGACGAACAGGTACCATTGCCTCCGCATCTAATTGAGCAACTCGAACAAAGGGAGTCTCGAAATCCGGTAATCGAAGAAACCGATTCCATCAACGTAGGAACCCCTTTAGAGCCTCAGATACTTAGGTTGGGCCTATCCTTAGATCCCGAGGAGAAACAACAATTCACGGACCTCCTCCAAGAATTCAAAAACGTTTTCGCATGGTCCTACAAGGACATGCCGGGAATAGATCGGGAGATAGCTGAACACCGAATACCCATCAAAGACGGGTATAAGCCGGTAAAACAGAAACTCCGAAGAATGAGGCCCGAATGGTCTCTCAAAGTCAAAGAAGAAGTTGATAAACAATTCAAAGCGGGCTTTATTCAAGTGTCTGAATATCAAGACTGGGTCGCAAACATAGTACCAGTACCCAAAAAAGATGGCAAAGTCCGAGTATGTGTAGATTTCCGGGACCTTAATAAGGCCAGCCCAAAAGACGATTTTCCGTTACCACACATCGACATACTGGTAGATAATACGGCCGACCATGCCCTTCTATCATTCATGGACGGGTATGCCGGGTACAATCAGATCAAAATGGCGGAAGAAGACATGAGTAAGACCACCTTCATCACACCTTGGGGGACTTACTGCTATACAGTGATGCCATTTGGGCTTATCAACGCTGGTGCCACTTATCAACGGACCGCTACTACTTTATTGCATGACATGATGCATAAGGAAGTAGAGGTCTACGTCGACGATATGATCGTCAAATCCAAGGACCGAAACGGGCACATTACAGCCCTAAGGAAGTTCTTCACCCGACTACGCAAGTACAACATGAGGTTAAACCCTCAAAAATGCAGTTTCGGGGTAACATCGGGCAAGCTACTGGGCCACATTGTCAGCCAACGGGGCATTGAAGTTGACCCAGCAAAGATCAAGGCCATAACCGAGATGCAACCGCCTAAAACCGAAAAAGAGATAAGGGGGTTTCTCGGGAAGGTCCAGTATATAAGCCGATTCATTTCGAAGCTAACCATGGTATGCGAACCCATTTTCAAGAAACTGAAGATAGGAGAACGAACACTGTGGGACGACAAATGTCAAATGGCTTTCGATAAAATCAAGGAAATTCTATCCTCTCCACCGGTGTTAATGCCACCTCAGCATGGTTTGCCTCTATCACTATACTTGACAACAACCGAGACAGCCATGGGCGCTATGCTAGCCCAGACGGTCGATTCTGAAGAACGGGCTATTTACTACATCAGTAAGAAGTTCTTGGAATATGAATGCAAATACACTATGCTCGAGAAGACGTGTCTAGCATTAGTATGGGCCACTAAAAAGCTCCGACACTACATGCTTAGTCACGAGGTACATGTGTTATCCAAGATGGATCCAATCAAATATCTATTCGAGAAGCCCATCCTTAACGGTCGTATATCCAGGTGGACTTTGATGCTAGCTGAGTTTGACCTCAAGTTCGTACCTTTAAAAGCCATCAAGGGCCGGGTAGTAGCAGAATTCCTCGCCGATAGCCCGATATCCGAGGAAGGCCATACCGATACTTGGGCTTTTCCAGATGAAGACATATTCCATACCGACACCGACACATGGGATTTGTACTTTGCCGGAGCATCCAACTTTCGAGGATTTGGTGTCGGGATCTTGCTAATCTCACCACAAGGTGAACATACCCCGTTATCCATCAAGCTAGATTTTGACGTGACTAATAACGCAGCCGAATACGAAGCATGCATTCACGGGTTGCAAGCCGCCGCCGATTTAGGAGTAACAAACCTCCGGGTCCACGGTGACTCATCATTAGTCATAAACCAAACCCTACAAAAATGGAAGACTCGGAACGCAAATCTCGTGGCTTACCAAGCGCGAGTAAGGGTTCTCGAAAAACAATTTCAAAAGGTGGAGTACATTTATCTGCCTCGGGAAGAAAACCAGTTTGCAGATGCTCTGTCAAAATTAGCATCTTTACTGAATATCCCAGCACATCTAACCAGTATGCCCATTTGTGTCGAAAGACGGTCTGAGCCAGCATATATCAACACTATCCAAGATATTGAGATAACTGATCCAGAACCTTGGTACCAGGCTGTTCTAACCTACTTGACGTCAGGGGAATATCCTCCGGGAACTGAAAACCGGGCCAAGAAGGCTCTACGAAGATGGGCAACCCAGTTCGTCCGCACAGACGATGGACAGCTATACAAAAAGACAGCACAGGGGGCTTTACTTCTATGCATTGACAAAACTCGAGCCGAAAAAGTTATGGCCGAGGTGCACGATGGCGAAAACGGACCACACATGAATGCCCATATGTTGGCCCGGAAAATCGCAAGACTCGGTTACTATTGGAATAGCATGGAAACTGACTGTCAGCTGTATGTCAAACACTGTCACAACTGTCAGATTTTCGCTAACGTTCAGCATATGCCTTCATCCCTACTATATACAATGACATCACCATGGCCATTCTCGACATGGGGAATTGACATAATTGGGAAAGTGAACCCTTCTGGGACAGGAGGTCACTGTTTTATCCTAGTGGCTATCGACTATTTCACCAAATGGGTCGAAGCCGAATTATACCGGATCTTGAATGCCAAACATGTGGCTAAGTTCATCCAAAACAAAATTATATGTCAATATGGGATTCCACACGAGTTCATCAGCGATCACGGGACCCATTTCCAAGCTGAAACTGCCACTCTACTGGAAAAGTACAAGATCCAAAGGCATACATAATCACCTTACCGTCCTCAAACAAATGGAGCGGTAGAGGCAGCCAATAAAACAATTGTCACCATTCTTAAAAAGATGGCTGAGAATTACCGAGACTGGCCCAACAAGATACCCTTTGCCTTATGGGGATATCGGACATCGATCCGGACTGCAACCGGAGCAACTCCATACTATCTGACATATGGAATGGAAGCAGTCCAGCCGGTCGAACTAGAAATACCCTCTCTTAGGATTCTGCTCGAAAGCCAGGTACCTGAAGCAGATTGGGTCCAGGCCCGATATGACTCGCTAATTCTCTTAGACGAACGACGATCCCGGGCTCTGAATAATATTCAGATATATCAGAAAAGGATCCAACGGGCTTTTAACAAAAGGGTTAGGCCCAGGAATATCAAGGAGGGCGATCTAGTCCTAAAATCTGTTCGAGCTTTGCTACCAGTTGACCCAAGGGGAAAATTCAAACCCAATTGGGCTGGGCCATATTTAGTGAAGAAAATTCTTTCAGGAGGAGCAGTAATGCTAACAGACTTGGACGGAAACGAGTTCGTTAATCCAACAAACTTGGACCAACTGAAGCGTTACTACCCATAAACCCTATCTCAATGTCATTTGCAAAGTTTATAAAAAAAAATGCCTTTTTTATGAATTTTCAAAATTTTAAGCAAGTCAATAAGTTAGGATCATTTATCCCACCGTTGCACATCTTGAATTAATAATCTTGATGTATTTCAAAAATTGCAAAAATACTTCTGAACTACGGAAGGTTTGATTCCATTAATTTTGGATACGTAGGCAACCCCTCAAAAGGGTACAACCATTGCAATAACGAAAAGACGGGAACGGTATTCACTAATATGTCTTTCTATTATTTCAAAAAGTACATCACAACAAAAAAAAACAAAATCACACCACAAAAATAGTAGTAATACTTAAATAATAAATTTAGGAGACTACTCGTACACTTTACCCTTTCCCTTATCTTTCGGGTCACGTGGAGCCCGAGGCCGACGGGGCAGGGGCGAACGTTCCCTAATCACAAGGGGAACTTCCTTTGCTCGAACCCGTTTCTTCGATTTTGGGTTTTCCACCCTTTGCACCGGTTCAAGCCGAGCCCTAACCGGCTCGGGGAGTCTTTCTCGAGGACCAAGTCGGTCCTTAGCAGCCAGTCTTGGCCCTAGTCTCCTTTCTAAGTCAGTCTGGGGGCTCACTCTCCCCCGTGCACCCTTTTTACTGGACCCTTCAGTCTGAGTCTTAGGTTTCCTTTTCTGACCTGTCAAAGTAGCTCCCTCAGTAAAGAAGCTCCTATTGTCCTTAGCATGCTCCCGGCGTAACAGGTCATAAGCCTCGTCAATTTTCAGGGCAGCCCGGGTCTTAGCTGAGTCAGCTCGGGTCCATCTTGCATAAGAATCGGTTACCCAGATCGAATGAGAATTTTTAAGAACAGGCCAAGTAGCTCGTGTATACCACCTTTGCATCCAGGTGTCACACATCACATCTGTTAGCTGAGTAGACTCACTCACAACGGCCTCGATTTCTGGGATTCTTTGCGCCCGTCCATATTGCCTAAGTATGCGATCGGGAAAGAGGTGAATTGTTTGCCTAAAAGATAGGATTACCTGATATCTAGCCCTATCTCGAGACTCTAGACCAGTCCAAAGGTAAATAGGCCACCATGGCACGGCCCAACGGATTAACAGGCCCCCATGGAAAGATAACACCTCATCCCAGTATTTTTGGGTATTGAAGCGAGAAAAGGCAATAGCTCGTCTCCTCGACATAACTTGCCTGGGCTGATATCGACTCACATTTAAGGGAGGATCCAAGATCGATAACCTCTCGAATAGCCACAGCTGAAAAATCCAAAAAAATCAAAAATTGCAGAAATCGTCAAAATCACGTAAAAAAAAAAAAAAAAAAAAAAAAAAACGTGAAAAGGCGTGAAAACCGAGAAAACCGCAGAAGCCGGAAAATCGGGAAAAAACCGCGCAAAACCGGAAAAATGGGAGAAGCCGGAAATTCAAAAAAAAAAAATTCAAAAAAAAACGGCATACCTGCAGAAGCCGGGTACTCCCAGTCAACCTAGCTGACGGATCCCTCTTACGATTGTCCAAGCCCTGGATAATCTCCCCCGTAATCAGCCAAGCCGGGCTGTGTTCTGTCTCCATCAGGTCAGCCACAGTAAAAAGTCTGACATGGCCCATACCAGATAACAAGTCCATATGCCCTTCAAAGGCGTAAACATGGAGCATACAAAAAGTGAAGGCCCTACGGCTATGAACCGGCCTGACCCGGACATCCTCTAGGTTCATGAATTTTTCAGCCAGGTCGATCAAGGAAACAGTATCTTCTTCTAGCATACGGGATACCTCCATATGGGAAAGCCCTAAAAATTCCCTTAACTTCCTCCTTGGGTCAGAGACTGAAAAAGGGATAGCAGGGCGAAGTATAGGATTCCATCCTCCTGCAGCAGCAATTTCCTCAGGAATAGGGCAAATCTCTCCTCGAGGAAAACTAAATACATGATATGTGTCATCCCAATAGGATAGGCAAGCATCCAAGAAGTGGCAGTCTACTTGCATCTGACGGATCACGGACAATTGGGTAACGCCATTCTGATTTAGGATAGCCCTATCGGCATCCTTAAAATATTTGGACCACTCGTGCAACATTCCGACTAATCGGTCGATTCCCATATTTGATTTGCTAAAAGAGGGAATAAATTTCTCAGGGTTTATTCTTTTCTCTAAGTAATTAAAGGAGTAGAGAATTATGGGAATTAATGAAGCAAGAAGGGGTATTTATAGCATGAAAATAAGTTCTCCTCACCTTGGGATTCCCAATCCTAGAGCATTTAGCATACAAGCCATTGTCCTAAGGCTTAGCTAAGTCATCCCGAGCATTCCTATTCCTTTTCAAAGTCAAAACAAAATTCTCTAATTTTTTCAAGGACTTTTGCAAACTCAAAATTCAAACCTTTTCTCAAAAATTTTATTCCCCAGCACGAGTCATTTTTCCTACAAATATTACATGCAAAATTTTGCAGCTTTGCATAAATATGTACAGGACGACTCAAGCAGGACCATGCAATTTGCATAACTCCCCAGCGGCATTTAACAAGATGAGCCGACATACAGGCCCATTTTAAGTCTTATGCGACGAGTTTCCCCACGGAGTTATCAATAATTCAGGTACATTTCTAGTCTATGGCCGGCGGGCCCTCCACGCAGGTCTAATGGACCTTAAACGACCCGACCGGAAGCTGCCAGGTTTTAATCCTTGATTGACCTGGTGGCTACTCTGACTTTCGCCCTGTCCAAGCCTCAGTCAGAGTGGGGGCTCTGTAGACACCCACATTTTGATCGCCAGGTGTCTATAGTAGTTCCCAACAAACACCCGATGATGATCGGACGCTAACATGCTTTAACGTACTCGGAAATGGGTTCGAAATGATGGACATTTGGCCTAGGCATTTTAAGGAGTACAAATCTCACAAAACCAACCTCAAATTCAGGCCCAGTGGGTCGTTTCGAGTCAAATAACACTAATTTGGGTCGAATCCGTCACCGAGGGTAAAACCGTCTTTTAGCGACCGAGTCAAAACCCGGTCAAAGATATTTCCCGTAACCTCCGGACTGACCGTGACACCTCACGTGTCCAGTCCACACTCCAACTCTACAAAAACATCCATACAAAAAATAATAAACAATTCCGTTTAAGGTAGAATTCGATCCCGAGTAGGAATCCTATCCGAGAACCGACTCAAACACTAAACCAAGTTGAAACACTCGGCCGAGTAGTAGAAGTCAGCCGGTTTTTTTCCTCTTTTCTTCCCTCACAAGAAAACGGAATCCTCGTTCCTCTCAGCTTCTTACTCAAGCGGTAATTCTAGCTCAAACGGGAATCCTATTAAAAAAATCAACTCGAGCATCCGACCGAGTGTAAAACACTCGGCCGAAACAGCCCAAAAACAGTAGCAAACCAGCCGAGATTCTATTCCTTCTTCCACAAGAAAGCGGAATTCTTATTTCCCTCAAATTCCCTCGTTTCCTATCCTAAGCGGTAGTCAAACTCTCCTAAGACAAGGTCGGGAATTTCCTATAAATAGCCCCTTGCATCCATCAATTAAACACACCAATTAGCCATCAATAATCTACCGAAATTATACATATACACACACGATTTTTCAGCAATAATTATCTAGCATCCCGACACACATAATTCCTTAGCATCGTTAGACCGATATTACGTCACAAACCCGAAGGAAAACCAGTTCCCATACCCGAGCCTTCATCCGTCCGAGCCTTCACCTTAGCCGAACCAAATCTCGACGCTCCCGTGCCTAGCCACATTCCGACGAGTCCCGATCCGAGTCAACAAGAGCATGTAGGTTGAGGGTGCAACAAAACCCGATTTCTTCCTTTCTTTCCCTTTCTCCTCTTCGTCTGTTTCTTATGGGTCAAGAGTCGTTTTTTTTTTATTATTTTTCTAATATCGTTATTAACGAAAAACTATTTTCATAACGAATATTCTTAAACATACGATATCGATTTTTCTATAATCGAATATCGTATCAAAAAGAATTATATTAAGATTTCGACGATTTCAGAAATCGTTACATCTTTTTTTTTCGTCAAAATTCTTTTCTTTTACTTTTCGTTCAAAATAACAATTTTCGAACAAAAATATAAAGACGGACAGACCCGCACGCGAGTCGCGCCATGCCCAGGCGACTCGCGCGCAGGCCTGGAATCCGGGATTTCTTTTTTTTTTTTACGTTTTCGTTCGTTTTATTATTTATTCTTCGATCGATTTCTAAAATTTACATCTTTTCTAAAACTATTCCAAGTATTTGATATTGATTTCGTAGTCAACTATCGAATATAAAGAATATCGAAAATATTAAGTCGAGTACGAATCACGCAATATTCATACGCGATTTAATACGAACTTCGAGTTTTCGAAAACCGGACCCGAAACAGGCCACCACGCGACCCGCCGGCGTCCCGAGCGAGTCGCGCGGTTGGCTGTCATGCCGCGCCCTTTTCGTCTTTTTTTATTATTTCTCGAACTTCGTTTTTTATACAAAACAACGTTCTTTTCAACAATATTTTTCAGATTTCGATTAATATTTATTTTCTCGATTTCGCATATTTATTTCTTGCTATTATTATTTACAAATCGATACTAACTCGTTTGTTTGTTTTGTAGCAAATTCATTCTTTTATTTGTTTTATTATACTAAAACGAATCTCACATGCTAAATACAACTTTGACGTTAATCAACTTTCATGCATTAAATCGACTTAGCAACCCATTCAATTCCTCACATGCTTAGGAAAACAATGTTTGCATATCATTCATCGTATTACTAACGCGCGCATTAAAACGTCATTCGATATCCTAGTAGAGGCCGCTAATGTGCGGGCGGGGTTGGGTGTTCTTAGTGAACTTCCCAACACGTACCCTCACCCCTTACTCAGAACCGTGGTTTCCGGATGTCCGAAACCATTGGCAACGAGAGTCATTCAATATACGATTAACCGCCCAGTCGGCATCTATATCGATATGCACAAAGGACGAGCCCAATAAACTCTGACATCGGAAATGGGCCGTATTTTGTACACGGCCCACTACGACATAGAGTGGGCTCGAACGGTTCCGAATAACCATAAAATTCGGTGGCGACTCCGACTTCGATTTAAATTTCCATTTGACCATCTCATGGAGATTCATTCGCCTCCCCAAACCCGCGCGTGGCCGCGTCGGGGTGGACCTATGTCATGTCCACACATGGGTATTTGATTTTTTTGATTGACCTCTTAGCCGCGGTCATGGGTTTTGATAATTTTGACCGTACCCTGGTCGTGGGGCTTTCACTTGAATTGACCGTTGACCATGGTCATGGGTATTCTGAATTTTTTGATGATTGACCTCTTAGCCCCGGACATGGGTTTTTGATAATTTTGACCGTACCCTGGTCGTGGGGCTTTCACTTGAATTGACCGTTGACCGTGGTCATGGGTATTCTTAATTTTTTTGATGATGGCCTGCTTTTTTTTTGGCCTTTTGCTTTTTTCTCATAGACTTTCGATTTTTTTTGTGTCCAGTTTTTTTTTTGAGCCTTTTTTGTTTTTTTTGTCGGTCAGACTAACACCTAAGGTAGGGATTGGTCAGTCTTATCGGATGGGTGTTTTATTGTGGGAAATGGGCTTGCCTCTCGTCTTGAACCCAAACTAGGAGATTACCTAGATTTGTCATAGGATTCGCTACCGCTCCTGCTACGGGTAGTCGTGTGGCTTTTCTATACCAGACATGGAATAGGTAAAAAGAAAACACGGGCTCGGTTTCCTGCAGTCATTACAGATGTGCCTATAATAGTCACGTGCGTGTGCTCACAGTGTATGATGGTGTTCATCACGTTCTCGGAAACACATAAGGAAAGTATATATGAGAAACAGGAAAGCTGATTTTATTGAACTTTGGAAAAGAGGACAGAATACAATTGACTCTGACTTTGACTTTGACTTTGACTTTGACTTTGACTTTGGAATAGAACATCCTAGACTCAGACTCAGACTCGGACTTAAATCAAATCCGGACTCTTGGATGCATGAGAGGTAGACTGGATGCTTCGGTCATCGGGCCCTGTGTAGTCCACGAGGGGCTTTGCAAGTGACAATGTTTCCAAAACGGGAGTCTTCCCGGCATCGAGGAAGTCTTGAATGAGATGTTACAGCTTCCAGGATTGTTCTGTATCGTGTCCCCTCCCTCTGTGGAATTTGCAGTAATGCTCGGCGTTCCATGCTTTGGAACGTTTCTCCACAGGTGGGTCGGCTGTTGGGCCTATAGGTAGCACTAGGCCCTTCGGAACCAACCTCTGGAAAGCGATGGTGTAGGACATATCCAAGTGGGTAAATGTCCTTTCCTTTGACTGATTCTTGATTTTTGGAGAGGTGACTTGAGGGTTACTTCTCTCGGCCTTGCCATCTTGAGGGTATCAGACAGTTTTGCAAGAGTGTTCACCCTTCAAACGACTCGGTTAGGTGATTGGCTGCCTTACCCGCTCTAGTTGTGTTAGACGGGATCGGGTTCTTACAAGGTCTTCTTCGATGATGGTTACCCTGGAACTTAGGTTATCTAGGGTAGTATTGATTTTCGAGAAGATGTTGTTAATGGAGCAAGATAGCATAAGCATACTCCCCTGGATATCCCCTTTCTTGACGGCATGAGATTTGTCATGGTTTGGTAGTGTCTCGTTCATAGGGTCCCTGATCGGAAGAAATGACAGGTGTTAGAACTCGCCTAAGCTCGGTTTTGCGTACATGATGAGTCAAACTAGACATGGCCCGGGGTGACGGAAATGACTAGGACTCTCGGACCGGGATACTTGAATGTTGACCTAGACGAGGTAACGACCACAAATTAGACTCGAGCTGCAGAAGGGTGAGTCTGAAAATGGGGCGACCATGTTTGACTTGGGTTAGACCCTCCTAAGACGAATGTGTAGGGCGCGATTCTCGGAGTGACTGTGATTAATCACTCCGTCGGAGAATAGCCCCCAAGTGGGATCGTTAATTTTGTTAAGACTCGAGTGTGGGACGAGTGACCCTTTAGACGTAAGGACCACGAACCTTTTGTTATAGGGCTATTCCATGTAAAAGGTTTACTCGGAAAAGACACCTAAACGGGTGACTTGTGAAAGGTGGGCCTTCCTTAGGATTCGGCTATGTGGGCCGAGTCCTGTTCGAAGGAAGGTCCACGTGAGACATCCACAGACTTTTAGACTCGAGTGTGTAGACGGACCTTCCTTTGTAGGAGTATGTCCTACCTAGGTGGGCCGTGCCTTAGTCTAATAAGGCGGACTGGGATAGGGAAGAAACTGGTGATGTAAGATCGACGGAGTTTCGACGCTAAAGACTTCGACGACTTATGACATGACCCGACACTGCTAAATACGGGAAGTCCTAAGAAGAGAAAGGTTTTGAAAATTGATTGATTTGAAAATTCCGAGATAACTAGGTGGAGAGGCCCAATTTTTCGAAAAAAATCGGAAAGTGCATCGGGCCTCGGTTTTGAAAGTTCGAAAGTATTTATGAGTTTTGAATTGGGCAGCGTACCGTCTAGAAAATAGGCTATTTTGAGTAAAATCATAAGTCCTAAATTCGGTATGTGTCCCGGGTTTTGAAATTGAATAGTTTGAAAAAGATGCAATTTTTGAAAAAAAAAGACGGTTTTTGAAAACGATTCAGAAACCAAGTAGCACGTAGTCACACAAGCATTATAACGATGCCATGTATGCTCTACACTAAGTCTCGGTCGGTCTATAAGGGGTCTATACCAGTGTACATAGTCTAGACGTTGATCGGGACGGACTTCCTAAGTCGAGTTGAGCTTAGAACATGCCACGAAACCCATTCGAATCGACTATGGACACCTTTTGACATATCCATATTGGAGTACATCAACGGTATAGTGGGACGTCGGTCGCGAGTACCGGCCCGGGAAAATATGGGTTATGCATGAACCGTAAAACTAAAACGCGTATTGTACTAGTCAAACGATTTCTATTCGAGTCTCACCCTGAGGATGCCGATGGTAAGTCACGCATCAGTTAATCCCCAGCGGAGTCGCCAAATTGTGGACATGACATAGGTCCACCCCGACGCGGCCACGCGCAGGTTTGGGGAGGCGAATGAATCTTCATATGAAACGGATCGAATTGAAATTTAGGTCGAAGTGGAGTCGCCACCGAATTTTGTGGTTATTCGGAACCATTCGCGCCCACTCTATGTCGTAGTGGTCCATGTACAAAATACGGCCCATTTCCGATGTCAGAGTTTATTGGGCTCGTCCCTTAGCATTTGATACCAATACCGACATTATCGGATATTGTGCATTGAATGACTCTCGTGCGCCAACGGTTTCGGGCATCCGGAAACCGAGGTTCTGAGTAAGGGGTGAGGGTACGTGTTGGGAAGCCCACAAAGGACACCCTACCCCGCCCGCACATTAGCGGCCTCTACTAAGAATTCGAATGACTTTCCAATACGCGCATTAGTTAAACGGGAAATTGATATGCAAAGATTATTTTCCCTAAACCTGTGAATGAAATTGAAAAGAGGGTTTCTATGTCAATTTAATGCAACTAATTCTAACGTCGAAGTTAAATTTAGCATGTGAGTTCATTTTAGTACAATAAAATAAACAAAAATAAATTGACAAGAAAATAACAAACTTGTTAGTAACGGTATAACGATAATAACAGTTTGCGAATAATGTAGTATGATGCATGGTTTTGAAAAGAATAGTAGGTCACGTGATGGATTAACACGTGTTGACCGATGTCAAGGAAAAAAATATATCGAGATCTAAAAAAATGTTTTGTCTAAAAAAATGATGTTCGAAGAATAATAATAAAAAAGAGCGAAATTGTTTTCTTCGGAAAATTGATGATTTTATTAAATCGCGTACAAATATTGCGTAATTTGCACTCGACTTAATATATTCGATATTCGTCGTATTCAATATTCGATTATGAAATCGATATTAAATACTTGGAATAATTTATACTCGATTTTAATTGTGATGCTCGTCATATCCCATATTCGATTATGGAATCGATATGGAATACTAGAGTGAAAAAATAAAGAATATTGATTTGAATCGTTTAAAATAACCAAGACGATATAGATATTCCTCCACGTTTGTAGTGTCATGATTCGAACGAATTAAATAACATCTACGTTAGCATCAACGAAAAATTGAATGGCTAAATTGTTTGATTAGATTATTAGACTCGACATCCAATTATGGAATTGGCATCGGATCTAACGTATCGACACTTTGCTTGAATGAAAACTTGATTCCCTTGGCTTTTCCGACATCGAAATAAATCCCTAAGGATTAGGATGTCAGATCCGCGTCAACGGGTTTCGACCTTTATTAAATATAATGCTTATTTTTTGAAAATTAATGTAAATATGCAACTAATGATAATGATGCAAACAAAATAAAAAAAATATTGTTTAAGTTAACTTATCTCAATAATCAAATAATCGGGGTATTGGAACAAGCGACCGTCAACGCTGTGTGCAGTACACTTGTATATTCGTGTTTCCTTATTCCGATACCCCTCTTATTCGACACAAATCGATAAGTATTTTAATGTTTTGTATTAGTTATTATTGATATTATGATGCAATAAAGAAAAAAAATAAAAAAAAATAAAAAAGTAAGAAAAAGCGAAGAAGATGACGAGAGGAAGAGAAGAAGGAGAGAACGGGGTTTTGACACCCTCAACCTACATGTTCTTGTCTCGGATCGAACTCGTAACCGTGGCTTTAACACAGGAGTCTTCGAGGTTTTATGGAGGTTAAGTTATGGTGGCTCGGGATTGATTCCTAAAACTAGGTTTAGGGTTTTTTTGCTAGTGTAGAATTGCTAGGGTTTGATTAGGGTTGCATGTATAAGATTAGGGTTCTTTTTTTGAAGTGGTAAAAGTTGAATTAGGGTTGAATTTGATGTGTAAAAGATGTGTAATTGTGTGTGCATGTGGTTGCTTATATAGGCATTGCCCATGTACTTTGGTGTCTAAGGTTTTTGCTCTGACGGACTTGACCTGATGGCCCGTCTGAAGGTGAACTGTTGGTTTTGCTTCTTGAGTTGGACTTTTTGTATTTGAGTGGCTGCTTTGATGTGTCTCGGAAACGACTTTGACCAGGGTTGATCCAATCGTTAAAAGTCGGTTTTAATTCCGGTGTCGGTTTCGGCCCAAATTAGCCTTATTTGATTGGAAACGGCCCACTGGACCTGGATTTGAGGTTGATTTTGTGAGATTTGTACTTTGTAAGTGTGTTAGCCAGCGATTAATGGATTTGAGCCCATATCCGAGCGCATAGAAGCATGTTAGCGTCCGATCATCATCGGGTGTTTTTTGGAAACTGCTATAGACACCTGGCAGTCAAAATGCGGGTGTCTACACTTAGTTGTTTATCCTTGTTTCTTAGCCTAGTGATCGTTGTAGTAATCAATTCTTGTTAATTCTCCTCCCTTTGTCTTTCCTTATGACTTAGTCTAGTCTTTAGGTAAACCTTAGTCTAAACCCTTTTTCCGTGTCCGTGTATCGACCCGACTTACCCTAGCTACTTGTTAGGATTAGTTGGTTTTATTTGGTGTTGAGATCCACGACAAATCCCACCATCAATTTGGCGCCGTTGCCGGGGTTGGTGTTTGTTTAGACTTTGTTTGCTTATTTTCTTGACTTAGTTACCGATTTTTGTGTGTTTTTCTTTCTTTGTCTTTTGTTGTGTTCGTTTATTGTCTCTACCTAGTGCCCATAAAGCACTAGGTATTCTCACGTTTGTTCCAAGTGTGTAGTGCATGCCTAGGAGGGGAACAAACTTCTTACTCTTCAATCCAAAGCCGGAGAGACTCTTTAGAGCCTTTCGCCAACGGACAATTGATCGAGTTAGAAATTCTCAACCGGGTACTAGCACTAACATTGAGGAGCAAGCTCAAGGACTTGACTTAAACGAAGCATCTCGAGAAACCACCGAAGGGACATTCTTCAATCCCTTTGGTACATCTATTCACTCTTCTCTACCTAGTTCTCTTTCAACATCTATATCAAGACCATCAACACCGTCATCTCCCTTGCATCCAAACATGCCCAAGTTCTCATCTCACTCTACTTTCACCGAGGATGTCTTGACGGGACCGAGCACTCTACCGACCACTTATGCCGGAAATTTTGTGGCCAAGACACAATTCATTCAACTTGTAGAGCGAAATCAATTTAGTGGTTTGCCTACCGAAGACCCGCACCAACATATGAAGACTTTCTCCGATTATTGTGATGCTATTTCTCAAACTGGGATTACTCAAAATCAAATTCGATGGATTCTTTTCCCGTTTTCTCTTATTGGATAAGCTAAGCAATGGTTCAAGAGTCTCGATAAGACGGCCATGGGGATTGATACATGGAAAAAGCTTGCATTGGCATTCTATCAAAAGTTTTACCCTCCCGAGAAGACAAATTTGCTAAGGGCCTCCATTACCGGTTTCCAACAACGGGATGAGGAGAGTCTTTATGAATCATGGGAGAGGTTCAAATCTTTGGTCCGATCTTGCCCCCACCATGGGCTTTCTCAATCGTTTTTGGTCCAACAATTTTGGAATGAGTTGTATGAAGATTCTAGAGCCATATTGAATATGGGCTCTAATGGAAGGTTCACGAGGTAGATGATGACCAAACTTGGTCTAGAATCAAAGAAATGGCGGTCCATAATTCTCAATATTCTAGGCCTAGTGTTGACATGACATAGGTCCACCCCGACGCGGCCACACGCGAGTTTGGGGAGGCGAATGAATCTCATGTGAGATGGATCTCGGGTTGAAATTTAAATCTTAGTTGGAGTCGCCACCGAACTTTGTGGGAGTTCGGGTCCATTCGAACCCATTCTATGTCGTAGTGGGCCGTGCACAGAGTACGGCCCATTCCGATTTCAGAGTTTATGGGGTTCGTCCCTTTGCATTGCGATACCGATACCGAGATTATCGGTAATCGTGTAATGAATGACTCTCGTATGCCAATGGTTTCGGACATCTGGAAACCATGGTTCTGAGTAAGGGGTGAGGGGACGTGTTGGGAAGTTTACAAAGAACACCCAACCCCGTCCGCACTTACCGGCCTTTACTTAGATATCGTTCGTTTTTCGTGTACGCGCGTTAGTTTGACGGTTAAATGATATGCAAACAGTGTTTTTGACTAATAATGTGAAATATGTATGATCTACGTCGTTTAATGTGTAACACCTGCTATTTTTTTCTAGCGTTTTTGTCTTTACCGTTATGACTCTGTCATAACTCTGTCACATTTCGGCCTTGCATTTCATCTTTTTCCAAGCTCTATTTTCATTTTTGAGTTTAATGATAATATTTATTTATATTTTAAAAAGATTTTTAATTCTTTTAAATCCATTTATTTGATTTTCCTCGTAAACTATTTATTTTCCGCGAGGAATTCTATTTCTCTACGAATTAACGTTTTTAAGCTCGGATTTAAGTTATTCCTTTTCCTAAAAACATTTAAATACATTTATATAATACTTTAGGCTAAGAAATATTTTTATTTACGAAAATTTAGCCATTAATGATTTTATTACGAACTTTCGTAAATAATTATTTTCTATCGCGAGGTTTACTCGAATTGCTTTAAAATACCTTTAACGATTTTACGATTCTTTTTTTATCAACTTACAAATTATTTGGGACCTTTTCCTCTTGTGTTGGACCGACACGCCTCCTTGTCACACCCTTACTACATTTTTCTTTATACGTTTCGTTTTATTATGTTAAAACGTAAAGATAATGCTTTTCTTACCCATTTATTTGACAAATTATTGAACAAACTTTTCACTCTCCCTCACCTTCATTATTTTGGCAGGTATACGTGTTCCGGGTGTGGGCTAGCGAGCAGTGTGGATCCTGCTTATTTATTTTTATAATTATGTCCTATGGATTGTTCAAACCCCTTTTGTGGATTGTTTTAAAGTTTGGCCATTTTATTTAAGGCCTATTGTTTGACTTTACCATTTTAATTTTACTAAGACATAGTTACAGTGTGTTTTAATCTCGACTCTACAGTGTTTCCGCCACTGTATCGCGTTAGATTTTCTAGGGGATTACGGTTGGTATCAGAGCATCATTGTTCCCAACGCTTACACCTAAAATTAAGGAAAATACCAGTAAATTATTTAAACAGGAATTAAAAATATTATTAGAGATGGGTAGAAACAAGTAAGGACTTATGTGATTAGCCTTCATGTTCCTGAAACCCAATGATTAGCATTGAATATTTGTTTTATATGTCAAAGAAGATGATGAGTGGACAAGATGTTGACATGATGTTGCTCCAAATTGGGACGGGACCTACATAGCACTCTCAACGCCTGCTGACTCGAGTGGACAACTTGATGCTCCAAGAAAGATGCCGATGGTGACTTTTCAGCTCCGGTTTAGTTTGCTCAAGCTACAGGTTAGATGATTAAGAGTAGATCCCTGTTCCGTGACGTTGTAGTAGTAGATCCAGATGGAGCGACCCAAGACTTGTGTGCTCGTTCCTCTACAAGAAGATGAAGTAATCCTTTTTGTTCCCTCGTGAACTCTGGAGGATTGAAGATTCTCCTCTGGCTCAAGATCTTAGTAATATTGGATCATCGATTCATTTCTTCCTTCCCCTATTTCTTCCAATTCTTCTCTTATATATTCTCATCTTCATTCTCATGGTGAATCCTTGTTCTATTCTTCTATTCTACCATGTTTCTCTTGAGATTCTTTGGTTAGACCGGATTCTGTCTTAGTGAACCCGTGTTATAGATGTTTGAGGTTTAGTAAACCCTTGTTACCTGATTTGAGGATTTTGAGTCTGCCCTACTTTCTAAGCAAGTAAGAAATTCTTGAGGATTAATTTGGATAGCAAAATGTTGCTTGATGGAATTAAGATGATACTTTAGGCACTGCACCTTGGGTTATAGGTTACCTTGATTATTTTGGGGTACTTAGAGTTGGATATATTTGGGAGTAGTAAGAGAGTAGGTCATATTTGATGGATACCTATTACCTAACCCAGAACCAAACTAAGGGTAACTGATAATATTACTTTGGATTCTTACCTAATGCTTACTTAATGGATGCATCGCGATTATTTGGGATCATAGAGTATTGTTTAAGGTGTTAGACTGAGTGTTGTGGTACTATTGAAGGTTTTCATTAATGTCGTTAGAAATTTTGGTTGACATAGATTATCCGTATTTCTTAAGGATTAGATCGTTGATCGTCGTTTAAGGTTGTAACCTATGAACTTTGGGGTTGAGTGATCTAACTTGGGATAAATTGTTGTTGTCCCTAGAGAAGAGAACTATCTTGCACAATCACAGTTTGGTTTTATTGTGCTGTTTTGAGGAATACTATTATACGGATCATCTTATTGGGACTGTTATAAGCTTAGACCAACGAGATTGTGGCTTCGTTGATTTAATAAATATTTCGGTGGTTTCGCTGATACAATATGAAATTTGGTGGAATTTTTAGAAACCTTAGCCCAATAACGTGTTTGAAGATGTGAGTGTTTGCGTCATTACCTATAGGTTGAGCGTATTTGAGGATTTGTTATACTTTCCCCGACTTCTTTACTTGTGGCATTATAACATGTTGGTGATCATTTTGAGGATTCTGTGCCCGAACATTGTTAATTGGTGGATTTTATTTAGTGTTCCATACTCGAGAAATTTGAAGTATACCTCGAGTTCAGACCTTATGAGCTTTGAATTGCGAGCCTTAGTGATTACAAGTTTAGGTATGTTTTGATGATCGTTGGGATTTTAATTAATGGATTAGTCTAAAGCATTTGTGGATTAATATCGTATCGCTTGAACGATTGGATAGTCACGTAAGACATTTTTTTGGAGATAGTGACCGAGTAGTACCACCTAGTGCCTAATATTGGACTTAACGTTATTTGATGGAAATTAGGGACCCGGGTTGTGGGAGTTGTACCGGGAATCTCGAGATGGTTAATTTAATTCTTCAGTCCTTGAGAGTTCTATTTGACTCTCAAATTCGTCCTCCCCTTAGCTTCTCTTGAATCCCGCTTCTTCTTCTTCAGCCAATCCCTTTCGACTTCTTTATCGGGTTTGAAAACTTTTGTTTCGATTTGTCGTTGACTTTGACTCTATTTATCCATTTATTATTTTCCCCGGACTTGTGTTATAAAAAGTTTGACTTGTTTAAAAAAAAAAGATTATCGTAAAATTTTAACATTTTTGACTTATAATTTTTAATTATGAAGTTGCCGTTTTGTAAAAAGTTTGACTAACTTCAACTTTTCGGATATCGTGAAACTTAACCTTTTTGAATTATAATTTAAGAACTTGATACTTCACTTTTGTTTTATCTTTGGTTGATAATTATATCTAGATCTGTCTCAAAATGCCTAAATAATTTATTTTAAATTATTTCGAAATTATTTCATTTTTTTTATTTTCAAGCAATTGGACTTTTATGAAGACTTTCATATTTCCAAAATATTCAATTTCTATATGATTATTACATAAAACATTTTAACATTGTCTAAATTATTTTATGGTTTGATAACATTTTTGAAAACTTTCATAATTACTATGATAACATTTTCAAAATTTTAATATTTTGAAATTAGTTTTCGTTTTATTGTTGGTGGACTTTTGAATCTGTTATTGAAAATGTTTGACGGTTGGTTCGATTTTTACTAACAACAAAATTTGATTTCTCCAAACTAAATTTTGTTTTGTCATAAAACGAAATATTATCGAATTATTCTTAATCAAATTGTTTTACTTTTATTTTGAAAAGTTTGGTTACCCAATTTTCTTCGAGTTCATTTACAAATGTTATTTGACGTCGTTATTTTATCAAATAACTTTACATTACGATTTCATTAATTAAAAAAAAATTTAAACTTCGGGTAGCTTAGCCCATTTTCTCTTGTAATAAATATTTGCATTCGATTTCGTATCACTTTGAAAGTTGTAAAGTTTTCTTTTAAAGTAAAATTTTTATGCGAACTTTGTATTCCCATCTATTCAAGTGAGGTAATTTCTGTTACTTTCTGCTTATTCTTAGTTTCGAGGACGAAACTTTCTTTTAGTGGGGAGGATTGTAACACCTGCTATTTTTTTCTAGCGTTTTTGTCTTTACCGTTATGACTCTGTCATAACTCTGTCACATTTCGGCCTTGCATTTCATCTTTTTCCAAGCTCTATTTTCATTTTTGAGTTTAATGATAATATTTATTTATATTTTAAAAAGATTTTTAATTCTTTTAAATCCATTTATTTGATTTTCCTCGTAAACTATTTATTTTCCGCGAGGAATTCTATTTCTCTACGAATTAACGTTTTTAAGCTCGGATTTAAGTTATTCCTTTTCCTAAAAACGTTTAAATACATTTATATATTATTTTAGGCTAAGAAATATTTTTATTTACAAAATTTTAGCCATTAATGATTTTATTACGAACTTTCGTAAATAATTATTTTATATCGCGAGGTTTACTCGAATTGCTTTAAAATACCTTTAACGATTTTACGTTTCTTTTTTTTATCAACTTACAAATTATTTGGGACCTTTTCCTCTTGTGTTGGACCGACACACATCCTTGTCACACCCTTACTACGTTTTTCTTTATACGTTTCGTTTTATTATGTTAAAACGTAAAGATAATGCTTTTCTTACCCATTTATTTGACAAATTATTGAACAAACTTTTCACTCTCCCTCACCTTCATTATTTTGGCAGGTATACGTGTTCCGGGTGTGGGCTAGCGAGCAGTGTGGATCCTACTTATTTATTTTTATAATTATGTCCTATGGATTGTTCAAACCCCTTTTGTGGATTGTTTTAAAGTTTGGCCATTTTATTTAAGGTCTATTGTTTGACTTTACCATTTTAATTTACTAAGACATAGTTACAGTGTGTTTTAATCCCGACTCTACAGTGTTTCCGCCACTGTATCGCGTTAGATTTTCTAGGGGATTACATAATGCATCTTTGAATTATGTCGGGGTTGTATTTAGCATGCGAGGTTTGTTTTAGTACAATAAAACAAAAAATGCCAAAATAGAAATAAACGGGTTAGTAATGATAATAATGGAATAGATTAGAATGGTACGATGCATGATTTTGAAAAGAGTGAATCACGTGATAGTCTTGACACGTGGTGATCGAAGTCGCTAAAAGTATTTTATCGGGACTCGAGGTATGTTAAAGGACTCACGAATTTGTCGTGATGAAGGTCACTCGATCGAGTCATGGAGGGACTTGACAAGGCTAAAGTCGTATCACCTATATCAAAATAAACCTAACTAACGACTAACAAATAGCTAGCAGCAAGTAAGGGTCGAACCACAGAGAGATGGATGAATATTGCAAATTATCTATAATTGATTCTAAACTATTTTAATTCTGAATTGTTTGTGTTTGTTTTTCTAAACTATTACAGTAATGTAAATTAAGGGTTCTAACAATATTAAAAGAGATCTAGGGTCTTACGGTTCACTATGTAATTAAATTGGGTAAAGTTAATCAATCCATCAATCCATCAATCAATCATAGTTATTTAGGGCAAAGACACGACCTTTCGGATCTTATGTCAACCTTAGGATAGATTCTGACGGGCTCTCGCAACTTACCAGATTATCCTACCCACTTACTTGTAAGTCTACCCTCACCAGGCTTTGGATCTTAAGTTTGGGTCCCCAAACATTCAACTAGTTCAACGTCTCAAACTAATTGAACAACGATACAAAACAAGTAGTAAAGCAATAACATATGAATTATCAATCAAACAAATAATTAAACTAACATCCCCAATTTAATTAGCATAGATCCCCTTCAACCCTAGATAAATAAATTAGCTACTCATGGTGAAATTAATATGAAAATAAGGGAAAAGGGAAAAATACCGATTATGAAGAACTGAAAGATTGAATAATAATTAAAAGCTAAAAACTACCGCTACAAGCTTGCAGAATTCCGATCCTAATAATAAAACTAAAACTAAAGTTTTTGTATGAATAAAAAGTGTCGTTAAACCTAACCCTAAGAAGGGTATTTATACTTATTACAATGGGTCTAATTAGGAAATAGAACATAGTTTAATAAAATAATCCCGTAGGATTCTAATTAAAGTAAAATAAGGATTCTTCAGAAAATAGGAAAGTCCCTTCTGACGCATTGCGAACCGCTCGGTACAGGATCAAACCGACCGGTTCAACCTTCGTTGTCCGCCTTGCTGCCTTGTTTTTCTTATTTTCTTCACTTGTAGCTCTTAACTCCGTCTTTTGCTATGTTTCCTGTCAAAACATAAACGAAATACCCAGCATAACAAACTACGGATAAAAGGCTATTAAACTATCTTTAAGGCAAGTGAAATCAGTAAAAACGGAGGATAAAATGAGACTAAATATGCATATGAACTGCGTTCACTTGTACCCAAGCAAACTCACACCGAACAACATAATGGTGGCTCAGAGCAAACTTCGTCAACATGCACCATCCCAAATATAATACTCTTAACAAGCAAATGACACCAAGGCTAAAGAAACAAATTCTAAAGCAAAAGATGAAGAGCAAAAGAATTCCAAAAACCAAGTCCCAATTAATATTCAAATGCCAAACTTTTAATCTTGCATAACCATCTATGTCGAGATTCCTCACGGTTTACACTCAGCACTCAATAAGGGCAATATTGTGAGTTTATGTAAAATTGGAAAGACAAAACACTCACCAAACTGCGACTTACGAGGACATGCATGCAATCTAACATGATATCAATCTCTACCAACCGTACATATACATTCAATCGGACCAAAACACATGTCGAGGACTTACATATGGTATAAAGTGAGGCTAATCGGGTAAGAAGGGGCAAAACGATTTGGATATGTGGAGGTAAAAGCCAAGCTAGTCCAACCGTAACCAAACTAAACTCATTCCATTCTTAACCAATCTTCAATCAAAGGAATTACAAGTAGTACCAAGCACCATGTTTTTTCAACCTTTCGTAACCGGCTTCGCACCAACAACTATGAAAATAGATAAATCAATTCTTTTCTCATAGCAAAAACACATTCCTTTTATTTTTTCACTTCATTTTTTTCCTTTTTCTTTTCAACTGTCTCCTTTTTTTTTCTTTTCTTTCATTGATTTTTTTTCCAATTCATTCATCATTTTTTTCCTTCCCCAATCAACAAGACATAGTACCAAATTTCACCCGAAAAAAAAACAATTCCGTCTAATTAACCAAACTAGCTTGACTAGGGTAGGCAAATATGGCATGCAGTTAATAAACGGGTCAAAACAGGTCAAATTATGGCTATGTGAAGTTCATGGGAATTAGATAAAAGAAAGGGGATTGTTTCTTATACATGTGTCACAATCACAAACCGAATGCATACAGGTATTTAAGAGACGAATGTCATACTTATGCAATTTGATGTTACATGTCTCATAAGGAGTACTACTCTCAACCTATATGAAACTGATCATGAATGTCATCAGTTTAGGCTCTAAGTCTCATAATTTAAGTGGCTTACTCGACAACAGGTCAATTGACTCATTTGGCATTCAAAACATAATCGTCGATAAGCTAAGATTCAAGAAATACTAAACTCAAATAACGGGAAATAAGTTTCATTCACAAGAAAGAGCAAAGAACTAGGGAAAAGCATGTGACAAATGCAATGTCATCATCGCCGACACGACTCTATACTAAAACACACAAAAAAAAACACGAAAAACGGAAAAAATAAATAAAAAAAACGTTTTTAAAAAAAAGAAAAGAAAAAAGAAATAAACATAAAAATAAACACATAAAACACCCCGCCCCAAACCAAATCACACAATGTCCCCATTGTGAACCAATATCTAAGAGTTTAGGACAAAAAGCATAACAAAGAATGGAGGAGGACAAAAAGAGTAAGAGAAGGTAACGACAAAATATGTACTGCAGATAATCCCCCCAAACCAACAACTACCCGGGACTAAGAATCAGACCCATACCCATCAATCTCGTAATCGTCCTCAGCTGCCTCCGGACTAGACACAAGGTCCACGAACTCTCGACCACCATGTCGGGTCTCATCAGCAAAAGTATTACCTCCATGTAAGGAAGCATCATGGCAGGAATATGCATCATCGTGTCCATAGTAGCTGACACCGCGATCAATGTCATACTGCACCCCGAAGTTAGACCGACCAAGAGGAGGTGGACCGGTAGGTCCTCGAAACGAACCGTCAGGACCGAACCAGGAGGGTAGGTGATCAGTCGGCTGTAGCTGACCCTGCAGCTGAAGCTGTCGGAGATGTGGATAATAGGCTCGTTGTTGGTCGACATACATCGACCTCATCAAATGGAGCATCTCCGTATAACCCGAAGGAGGTGGATAGAAAGTACCTGTAGGTGGGACAAACGGCCTCTGATAGGGTGGGGAGGGAGTCTGCGGACGAGGTGCCTGAAACTGAGGAGCTTGACGAGAACCCGAACCTTCACCTTGTTCAAAGATGGTGCGACCTCGGTTACCCTGTGGAGTAGGTCCGGGGGTAACGGTAAGTAAGTAACTAGGTGCGACAGGAGGTGGGATATCGTCATCGACTGGTGGGTTCTGCCACAGGTCCGGTAAAGAAGTATCGGGAAGAGGACGAGATTGACCCGGAACAAAGTGCCATAAATATTCGTTATCAGCATTTACGGAAAACCAACCTGCAGGAAAATCACTAGCAGTATACACAGTTTCCGTTGAAATAGGCACCCGGTTATTCTCATCAAAAGTACCTCGTAATAGAGTCCGGGCAAGATGAGTCACTAATCCTCCACCATTAATCGACTTTAAGCGTCCTATTTTAGTAATAATTAAACTAAAATGCTTCATGATTAGTGCAGAAATATCTAAATCAAATAAGGGTTGGGATTGGACATTAAGAGCGATCCCGATCAATTCAATTTCAGTTTTAGTCACAGCTCCATGCTCACGACGACCAAAAATCGACCCAGAAACAAATCTTTGCCAAATCTGAATTATAAGATGTTGAATGGCCTGACACGGGACACGCTTAAATCGAGCTGGCAGAGCTTGACCCGTAATAGAATACCAAAGCTGCTGATGACTAAAACAATCAGGGGCACTCAAAACATTACCGGAATCCAAGCCAAAAACATCCCTAAACAGTCGGAGGGGGATGGTATGAGTCTGATTCATCAACCTAGATGTTATTGTAGCAGTAGACTCATTGTACTGAAAACTGCTAAAGAATTCTAGGGTTAAGTCTTTATAAATGGGTAAATTCTTATTAAATAGACCACCCATACCAGTACCATTAAAAAACTGCTCCATAGACTCATCGATACCACAGGGACGTAATAAAGCATGGCTAAGAAATCGAGTATGTGTTACCGGTTTAGAAGCCATAACAAGGAAGAGCTCGCGCTGTCTTTCCGACCCAAAAATAATGTGCTCATACCCGGTGACCGGTGGGAATTCTGGTGGTGATGACGGCGCCTCCGATGATTCAGTTGCATGTGATGATTCCGGTGGAGAATCTGACCCGCGGTTGACGTTTCGCGTTTTTCTTCCGAACACCACGGTTGTAGATGAGGAAGAGTGGTAGAGGTGATGGGTGAAGGTAAGGTGGGAGGAAGATGATGTTTAATGTGGTAGAGTAATTTTATGGGGGTTTTGTTGTAGAGAGGGATGGGAAGGGTTTAGTGAGAGAGAGTGAAATGAGGGAATGGGGGATGGGTGGAGAGGTAGAGGCGTATAAGTTAACCCGGAATGGAGGCCCGCCAAGCGAACCGATCGGTTCAAAATCGAACCGCTCGGTTTGATATCGTACCGACCGGTTCGTTTTTGAACCGATCGGTTCATCTTCGTACCTCTCGGGTTTCCTCTGTAACGAGCAGTTCACCTGTCGTACCTGCATATTTTTCTTTCAACGAATATTAGTACCCTCCCTTACTTTCACTTTAAAAAAAAAATTCTAACACACGACAGAAAAGGGGAATTACAGAAGTTATACACACTGGTTGCCTCCCGAGAAGCGCTGGTTTTTACGGTCCCGCTCGATCGAAATTACCTCAAGAGGAAGGGGATTGTAGGTAAATCACATCGATATTACCTACGACTGCATCTTCATGATACAACTTTAATCGGTGTCCATTGGCCATAAATACCTCTCCCGATTCATTCTGCACTTCGATTTCTCCAGATTTTCTGACGGTGTACGGACCGGACCATCTAGATCTTAACTTACCCGGGAATATGCAAAGACGAGAATTGTGTAGAAAAACTTTATCACCCTCCTTAAATTGCTTCGGGAGAATACATTTATCATGCCACTTCTTCGTGCGCTCTTTAACCCGGGAACTTTCATAAGCACTTAGACGGAATTCGTCCAATTCATTTAGTTGGAGCAACCGCTTCTCCCCACTCAGAGTCGGGTCAAAATTAAGCTCTTTTACTGCCCAAAAAGCTTTATATTCTAACTCGACGGGAAGATGACATGCCTTATTGTATACTAGTCGATAGGGAGATGTACCGATGGGTGTCTTGTATGCGGTAGGATAGGCCCATAATGCATCGTCTAACTTGTCACTCCAATCCTTTCTAGATTTAGAAACTACCTTCTCGAGAATTGATTTAATTTCTCGATTAGATACTTCCACTTGTCCGCTTGTTTGAGGATGATAAGCCAATCCGGTACGTTGCATAACTATATTTGCGTAGCAAAGTCTCAAATCTCTTTTTGTGGAAGTGTGAACCCCCATCACTAATAATGGCTCGAGAAACCCCGAACCTAGGAAAAATTATTTTCTTGAAGAGATTTATAACCACCTTAGCATCGTTTGTAGGACAAGCTACCGCCTCGACCCATTTGGACACATAATCCACTGCAACTAGAATATACCAGTTACCAAAAGAAAAAGGAAACGGACCTTGATAATCGATTCCCCATACGTCGAAAATCTCGACCTCTAGTATACCGGTTTGTGGCATCTCGTGTCGTCTAGAAATATTACCGGATCGTTGGCAAGCATCACAAGCAAGGATAAATCTTTGAGCATCTTTAAATAAAGTCCGCCAATAGAATCCGGATTGTAATACCTTAGCGACTGTGCGAGACGGACCATGATGACCACCATAAGGAGAAGAATGACAACCTTCCAAGACACCTCTAATTTCCCAATCGGGTACGCACTTTCGAAAAATCCCATCCGCGCATTCTCGAAATAGGTAAGGATCATCCCAATAATATCTCCTCACATCAGATAAGAATTTCTTCTTTTGTTGATAAGTACAATTAGGAGGAAAATAACCACCAACCAAAAAGTTAGCAAAATTGGCATACCATGGCTCATTGGTAGTTAACTCGGCAAGGGTGATCGCAAGTAAGGAATCGTCGGGAAAAGAATCATCAATCGGTAGGATCAATCCTTCTTCATCAAACTTAAGCCGTGACAGATGATCAGCTACAACATTCTCGGCTCCCTTCTTATCCCGAATCTCTAGATCGAATTCTTGGAGTAGTAAGATCCAACGAATTAATCTAGGCTTGGCTTCCTTTTCTTGCTAAGAGGTATTTTAATGCGGCATGATCAGTATAAACAATCACCTTAGAACCTATGAGATAAGTTCAGAATTTATCGAGGGCATATATGATGGCTAATAACTTCTTTTCCGTTGTCGCGTAATTGACCTGAGCTTCATCTAAAGTCTTACTAGCATAGTAAATAGCATGTAAAACTTTATCTTTTCTCTGGCCCAAAACTGCTCCTACGGCATAGTCGCTTGCATCACACATAATCTTGAAAGGAAGATTCCAATCCGGCGCTCGAATGATAGGTGCTGAGATTAATGCCTCCTTAATCCTGTCAAAAGATTCACAACATGCGTCAGTAAAGCAAAAAGGGGCATCCTTAAGAAGGAGTTGGGTAAGTGGTTTAGCGATTTTTGAGAAGTCCTTGAAAAAGCGGCGATAAAATCCCGCATGCCCAAGGAAACTTCTAACTCCCTTAACATTAGTGAGAGGAGGTAATTGCTCTATCACTTAAATTTTTGCGCGATCCACTTGGATGCCCTTATCAGAAACTAAATGACCAAGCACAACTCCCTCTTTGACCATAATGTGACACTTCTCCCAGTTAAGTACCAAGTCAACTTCCTCACAGTGTCCTAAAACTTTAGACAAATTCAGCAAACAAGAGTCAAAGTCAGAACCATACACACTGAAATCGTCAATAAATACCTCCATAATTGATTCAATGAAATTAGAAAAGATACTAATCATGCATCTCTGAAAAGTGGCTGGGGCGTTACATAATCCAAAAGGCATCCTACGATATGCAAAGGTACCATAGGGACAAGTAAAGGTGGTTTTTTCTTGGTCCTCGGGATGAATGGGGATCTGAAAAAAATCGGAATAACCATCTAAATAACAAAAATACTTGTGACGAGCTAATCTTTCCAACATCTGATCAATAAATGGAAGTGGGTAATGGTCCTTTTTAGCGGCGACATTTAATTTCCTATAATCAATACACATGCGCCATCCTGTAAAAATTCTAGTAGAAATTAGTTCATTCCTATCATTCTTTACTACCGTGGTGCCTTCTTTCTTAGGCACCACTTGAACCGGACTGACCCATTTAGAGTCGGATATAGCATATATAATACTGGCATCTAGAAGTTTCATAACTTCAGTTTTAACAACTTCCTGCATATTCGGGTTCAGTCGACGCTGACCCTGGATAGACGGTTTATGACCGTCTTCAAGATGAATGCGTTGCATGCAAAAGTCGGGAGAAATACCTTTTAAGTCACTCAAACTATACCCCAATGCCTTCTTATGTTTTCTCAATACAGTTAATAAATCAGTCAACTGAGACTCAGTCAAAGAATTACTTACTATAACCGGGTTTAGCTCACCCTCATCGAGAAAAGCATACCTGAGATTCGTGGGTAACGGTTTAAGTTCAGGTTTCTGTACCTCGACCGAATAGGACACATCAAGGTTGACTGTTTCGACCATCTCAGCTTCTTTCGAGTCCCCTGCATATAGAAGTGCTTCTATCTCATCTACTTCAGCTTTCCAAATTCCTCCATCACCTGTATAACTTAATTCACACATTAGTAACTCCAAGGGATCCTTTGTCAAGGATCCGAGCAAAGTGGAATCAATAGTTTCATCGATACTATAAAAAGTGTCTACACAATAGCACGACTCATCAGTTATAGAGGCTTTTAAAGCTTTATTAAGATTAAACATGACTTTATCTTCCCCTACCTCAAGTGTCAAACTACCGTTTTTGACATCAATAATCGCGCCTGTAGTGTGAAGGAATGGACGGCCTAGAATAATAGGGATATGTGTATCCTCAGCAATGTCTAGGACAACAAAGTCGACAGGAAAAAAGAACTTCCCTACCTTAACCGGAACGTCTTCTAAGACACCTAAAGGTTTTCGGACTGATCGATCAACCATTTGAAGTGTGATACTAGTACACTTCAAACCACCCATATCTAGCTTCTCATAGATGGAATAGGGCATGACACTAACACTAGCCCCAAGATCACACAATGCATTATCGACAATATGAGTACCTATAGTGCATGGGATAGAAAAACTACTAGGATCCTTAAGTTTTGGAGGTGATTTATTTTGAAGGAGTGGACTGCACTCCCCCGTAAAAGCAATCGTCTCGACTTCATTAAAAGAACGTTTCCTAGTAAGTATGTCTTTCATAAATTTAGCATATGCAGGTAGTTGAGTGATTAACTCCGTAAACGGAACGGTTACCTGAAGATTCTTCACAACGTCCATAAACTTACTAAAATGACCGTCGATCTTGCTGTTGCGTTGACGACCTGGGAATGGGAGCTTCACGTGTTGGGCTGGAGTAGAAATAGGCTGCTCCGATGGACGAACCGATCAGTTTGATTTCGAACCGGTCGGTTCGTTTTTGTCCCGAGCGGTATGATCTTGAACCGATCGGTTCAATTCTGTACCGGTCGGTTCGTTTTTATCTCGACCGGTTTGCTTGTCGCTTTCTGCTTCTTCCTCAGCTTCATCTCTTGTTTCCTTCCCAACCTCGTCTTCTGGTTCCGGCATCTTCGGACAATCGTAAGCTTTTCCACTCCTTAGGGTAATAGCATTAATATGTTCATTCCCATGAGGTTGATTACCTTGAGGTGGATTTCCCTGAAGCGGCAAGGTTCCTGGTCGACATGTAACTTGAGAATTAGCTAACTGAGTAACTCGTTTTTCGAGCATCTTATGACTTGTCTGAAATTGAGTCATCATGTTCATCATCATGTTTCTCAGTTCGGCTATTTCAACAGAGTGTTGGTGAGCTTGGGCTTCGAATGGAGGAAGTGGTGGAAACTGTCGCTGATTATTCTGAATTATGTTCTGTCCTTGAGGTCTTTGAGAATTCTGTTGATTTCCTTGCATTCGTCCGTGAAGAGGCACATATGGTGGATTGCGGGGTGGAGGTGTTGTAGGGTTCAACACATTCTGACTTGCATAAGATAATAAAGCACGGTTATAGCCAGGCTGATTCATGTAAGGCAAGTTCTGATTCCGTTGGAATGACTGATAAGCATTAACTTGTTCTTGCGTTCCCATGCATTCGTGAGCATGATGTCCTGATACGCCACAATTATCGCAAACTATTTCTTGGGTCATAGCATGCACTCGATGCATTCCTTTATCTGAGTTAGATGCTTCATAGGAATCGAATCACTTAGTCAAAGCAGCTAATTGATTAGCGATTGCAGAGTCAGTCTCGTTACCATTACCTCGGGTATTGCCGCGTGGATTTCCCCATCGTCCATGGTGTGATGCCATATCCTCAATAGTCTGCCACGCCTTATCATCATCAACATTAGACTGGAACCTCTCGTTACAAGATGAATCAAGAGTATAACGACAATCATCGTATAGACCATTATAGAACTGATTGCAAAGGAACCATTCTTCAAACCCGTGATGAGGGCATTCTTTAACCAGCTTCTTGAACCTTTCCCAAGCTTCATGGATATTCTCATGAGGTGTTTGACGAAAATTAGTAATCTGACTTCGTAACATATTCGTCTTTTGGGGCGAATAATAATGCTTGTAGAAGGCCAATGCAAGAGAATTCCAGTCATTGATTCCCGCTGAGACTTTGTCGAGATCAGTGATCCATTCTCTGGTCGCATCACGTAGAGAGAACATGAAAAGCATCTCCTTGACTTGCTCCTGAGTAACTCCTGCAGGAAGGGGAATAGTAGAGCAATAGTTAGTAAAGATTCCCATGTGTTTAGCGGGATCTTCCTTAGCATCGCCTCCAAACTAATTCTTCTCGACCAAGGTGATGAAAGCGGGACGGATCTAAAAAACGCCGTTAGTGGCAGTTGGACGTTTGACCAACTTTGGAACGACAGTTTGTTCCGGTTCGGAGTGGCTAGCAAGTTTTGGCATCTTGACTAGCGGGGGTGGTAGTAGAAGGAGAGGTGATGAAGTATCGGGAGCCGGAGCGTCCTCTTCTAAGGACTGATATTCCGCGATAAATTCCTGGTGTAGATCTTCCAAAGATGAAAGATCTGATGTTTCTGCGATTTCCTTAATGAAATTTCGTCGCTTACGGAGGGTCTTCTCTAGTTCAGGATCAAACGGATATAGTTCTGAACGGGAGCACCTGGGCATAAGCAAGAAACTACAATAAAGAAGTGAGAAACTGTCTCAAGGAATTTGTGGATTCCCTGAGACGAGGAGAAATAATCTAGAATCTAAGACAAATAAAGAGCAATAAAAAAAACCGTTTCCTCGGCAACGGCGCCAAAATTGACAAGGCTAAAGTCGTATCACCTATATAAAAATAAACCTAACTAACGACTAACAAATAGCTAGCAGCAAGTAAGGGTCGAACCACAAAGAGATGGATGAATATTGCAAATTATCTATAATTGATTCTAAACTATTTTAATTCTGAATTGTTTGTGTTTGTTTTTCTAAACTATTGCAGTAATGTAAATTAAGGGTTCTAACAATATTAAAAGAGATTTAGGGTCTTACGGTTCACTATGTAATTAAATTGGGTAAAGTTAATTAATCATTCAATCAATCAATCATAGTTATTTAGGGTAAAGACACGGCCTTTCGGATCTTATGTCAACCTTAGGATAGATTCTGACGGACTCTCACAACTTACCAGATTATCCTACCCACTTACTTGTAAGTCTACCCTCACCAGGCTTTGGATCTTAAGTTTGGGTTCCTAAGCATTCAACTAGTTCAACGTCTCAAACTAATTGAACAACGATATAAAACAAGTAGTAAAGCAATAACATATGAATGGTCAATCAAACAAATAATTAAACTAACATCCCCAATTCAATTAGCATAGATCCCTTTCAACCCTAGATAAATAAATTAGCTACTCATGGTGAAAGATGAAACAACAAAATAATTAAGCATAATTGAAATTAATATGAAAATAAGGGAAAAGGGAAAAATACCGATTATGAAGAACTGAAAGATTGAATAATAATTAAAAGCTAAAAAGTACCGCTACAAGCTTGCAGAATTCCGATCCTAATAATAAAACTAAAACTAAAGTTTTTGTATGAATAAAAAGTGTCCTTAAACCTAACCCTAAGAAGGGTATTTATACTTATTACAATGGGTCTAATTAGGAAATAGAACAAAGTTTAATGAAATAATCCTGTAGGATTCTAATTAAGGTAAAATAAGGATTCTTCAGAAAATAGGAAAGTCCCTTCTGACGCATCGCGAACCGCTCGATCACATACAAATCGAGCGGTACGAAAACAAACCGACCGGTTCGAAATCAAACCGCTCGGTACAGGATCAAACCGACCGGTTCGGCCTTCGTTGTCTGCCTTGCTGCCTTGTTTTTCTTGTTTTCTTCACTTGTAGCTCTTAACTCCGTCTTTTGCTATGTTTCCTGTCAAAACATAATCGAAATACCTAGCATAACAAACTACGGATAAAAGGCTATTAAACTATCTTTAAGGCAAGTGAAATCGGTAAAAACGGAGGATAAATTGAGACTAAATATGCATATGAACTGCGTTCATCCGGACTCGACCGAGTGGACCACGGGAAAACCTTCTGTTCGGATTTTGAGGTGTCACTCGATCGAGTCATGGAGGGACTCGATCGAGTGGTCTTCAAAAAAGCTTTCAGACCTGATTTTGGGGTGCCACTCGATCAAGTGCCCCCTGTACGAATGATGGTTCGTTTATTTGTTTTTGATTGTAAAATCGATAATTTTGCCAAATCGCGTGAAAATATAATATGATTTATACCCGGTTCAGCTTTCGATACTCGTCGTGTTCGATATTTGATTATAGAATCAGTATCGAATATTTAGAGTGAATTTTGAAAAAGATATGTTTGTAAATCATTTTTTGATTGTATTAAGATGAAATAATTCCCTCCGCTTTGTAATGTCGTATTAGTCTTTTCGGACTATGTGATCATTATCTTAGCATCAACGAGATTGATTTAATTCTTTTAGATATGATATTCGACTATAGAGTTGGTATCGTATTTTAAGAATGATCGTTTTGTATGAAAAATTAGATAGTTGTTGCGATAATATCGGTATTAGAAACGAGGAAAAAGAAATAAAAAAAACGTGACGTTGACTCGATGAAGACGGACGGACGACAAAAAAACGAGAGAGAGAGAGAGAGAGAGAGAGAGAGGAGAAGATGGGATTTGCAACACCCTCAACCTACATGCTAATTTCGTCCTCGATTTAGGAACTCGTAGTAATGACGCTTTTGTGGGAGTAACGAGGATCTAGAGAGAGTTAAGGTGTTGTATTTTGGCTTAGTTTGGCTCGGATTTCTTATTGGATTTCTAGAGGAAAATTGGGATGTTATTTTTGTATAGTTTGCCTAAGGTTGCTGGAAATTCGGGTTGCGAATTGTGTGTTGTAGTTGATGTCGATGTTATGAATGTGGTTGTTGTTGTTTGCAAGAGGGTGGGGTATTTATAGGAAGAAATACCCCGACTTGGGATAGAGGATACCGGTTTTTGGATAGGAAAGGTATTCTATTTCGGATAGGAAAAACTTGCTTAGGGGGGAAGAAACACCCGGTTTCAGGAGATGTAGGATTCCGATTGCAAATAAAAAAGGAATTCGATCTTGGCTGGAAAATGGGCCACTCGATCGAGTGGTGCATGGTACTCGATCGAGTGCCCGGTCTGACCCCAGTTTTGGCTGATTTTATGAGTCCACTCGACCGAGTGAGCCGGTCCACTCGATCGTGTGTGGCTGGACGAGAGGAGGATCTCGTTTGGAGATAGAATTCTATCTTTAACGAAGAGTTTTAATTGTTTTGTAGCTGATTTTGTGAGGTATTTGACATCAAATCGGACTTCCGAAATCTGCGTGACAGATTTTATGTCTCGAAAACGCCTTTGACCAGGTTTTGACCCGGTCGCTAAAAGACGGTTTTGCCCTTGGTGTCGGTTTTGACCCAAATTAGTCTCATTTGACTGGAAACGACTCACCGGGCCTAGATTTGAGGTCGGTTTTGTGATATTTTTACTCCGCTAAAAGCTCGCACCAAATACTATTGATTTCGAGTCCAGAATCGAGCGTATTAAGTCATGTTTACGTCCGATCATCATCGGGTGTTTTTCGGAAACTGCTATAGACACCTAGCGGCCAAATGCGGGTGTCTACAGAGCCCCCACTCTGACTGAGGCTTGGACAAGGCGAAAGTTCGAGTAGCTACCAGCTAATCAAGGATTAAGACCTGGCAGACTTCCGGTTGGGTCGTTTATTGTCCCTTAGACTTGCGTAAAAGGGCTCGCCAGCCATAAGATAGAAATCATACCTGAGTTCTGTTATCAGGGATAGCTCCGTGGGACTTAATGTTTTGAAGCCCTGGGTGTATTTGTATGTGGATACATCCCATCTTGGAACTGCGCGGTAGCTTGCCTAAGAAGCCTTGGGTGTGCCCGTTTACAGCCACATCCCGTGTTTCCTTAGTAGAAATGCCACCTGAGGCTTTCCGCTGGGGAGTTTTTAAATGAGTTGCGAGGAGATTCCTTCTGGAGTCCTGGGTGTACCTGCATGCTAACACATGCAATTCGTATGTAACATTTAGGCGAAACACCGACTTACGTTGGGAAATAAAAATGATTTTTTGAAAATTTTGAGAATTTTGAAATTTTGAAAATTTAAAATGGGAATGCTCGGGATGACTTGATTCCTGTATCAGACTCTGAAAAGGATTCCTAAAGTATTGGGTTAAGCCATGCCTGTGCAGATTAAGAAATACGATAAACATTCCTGCTCCTAAGGCAACTAGGGAAGGATTTTCTATTATAAATAGAGGGTTCCTGCTTCAATTTTCTATATCTCAGTTCAAGTTTCTTTCTTACTTCTCAAAATCTCTTAGACTTTCAAGAAAAAGTTTCTGCTATGGGTATCGAACATATGACCGCAATGCTTCAGGTAGGGCTGTGCATCGGGTCCGACCCGGACCGAACCCGGTTGGACCCGGAACCGGAATTTAAAAAAAATCCGTACCGGAATCTCAAAATTTTGGACCGGGACCGGGACCGGGCCGGACCGGTTGGACCGGTTGACCCGGAATTTTCAATTTTTTTTGAAATTCCGGTCCAAAATTCCGGACCGGTTTGGACCGGTTAGACCAGAATATTTAAGAAATAAGCATAGTTCCGGTCTTTCCGGTCCAAACCGGTCCGGACCAGAAAAAACCGGGTCAGGACCGGAACCCGGAATCGCCCAAAATGATGGACCGGAACCCGGACCGGAATTTTTTATTCCGGGTCCGGTCCGGTAGATTCTGGTCCGGTCCGGTCCGACCCGAATTTTGCACACCCCTAGCTTCAGGCATGGTCCCAGTATTCTCGGGATGAAGAAAAGGTTCAGCTGACCCAGATGGGAATTACTGCTTTATTCCCGCTCCAACGACTTAGGGTTGATTCGCATTTTCCGGATGCCTGCCTATCTTTTTGGGTACTACCCATCATGTTTTTGCATTTCCTCGAGGAGAAATATGTCCTCTTCCTGAAGAGATTGCAGCTATAGGCGGTTGGTGTCCTAATGCTCGTCCTGCTATTCCTTCATTTTATCCTGACCCAAGGCGAAGGTGAAGGGAATTTCTTGGCTTGTCCCATGCTGTGACAGACCGTATGGTGCGGGGAGATTCTGTTTCTTTGTTTGACTTAGCCGACAAGTTCATGAACTCTGGTGGCGTACGGGTTACTCCCACCCATAGACGTAGGGCTTTTGCCTTTTGCATGCTTCATCGATACATCCTTGAGGGAAAATGGATGTTGACTCGTGCTTGGGTCAAATCAGGCTAATCGGCATAGTTGATCAAATGGAGACGGGTCACAGCCCAGCTTGGCTGGCAACCGGAGAGATTATCATGGGCCTTGATGCTAGAAGACTTGACCCGGACCGACACTTGACGGGAAGTACCTGTCTTTTGCAGGTATACCTTTCGTGCTTTTTCCTTTTTTTTCTTTTTTTTTTGCGAATTTCTGCCGTATAGGGGCCACTCGATCTACTAGACCTGTCACTCGATTGAGTGACCTCGGTAAAACCCGTATGCCTGTTTTCAGCTAACCCACTCGATCGAGTCATCTATGACACTCGATCGAGTGCCTGCCGGCGGTACCCGATTTTGCTTACGGAAATTTGCATATATTATTTTTTCAGATTTGGCTATCCGAGCGCTTGTCGATCATAGAGCCCCCGGTGAGCATATCCAAATATCGTAGCTGCCAGATTAGCTCAAGGAAACGGCGGATAAGTTCGAGCCATCACATAAAGCAAACTTACTGGGACGCGGAGTTAAAATTCTACGGTGGGCCCTTGATTAGGTCGACCGTTATTTGGTGGTTCTTTTCGAAACTGACGGGCTTAGCCAAGAGAGACAAAGCTCGCTATCTGGTGATCCTGTCACTGGAATGGACCATCCATATCTATCCGGACCGCATTCTGAGGCAGTTTGGTTGGTTTTAGCAGATTCCTGAGACTGAAGCAATTATCAGTGTTTCGCTCCAACTGACGGACGCTATATGTGACACGTGGCTACAACGCTGGTTTTCCCGTGCCATATGGACTATACCACGCCCTTGTCAATCCGTTTGGGTTTCAGAATCATATCGGAAATGGGCTTCCGAGGAGTTTGAGGAGGCCCGTAAAACTTTGAAGACTGACGAGGCTTTTGACTTGGTCCGTCGGGAAACGATGAAAGATAATAGGGGTTTCTTTAACGAATGGGAAACTCCTGCTACCCTTGTCCGATTGGAGTCGGGTCTTAAGTAAAAAACTAAGACTCGAGCTAAAGAGACCGGTGCTGGCGGCTAACGGGGACGGCTAAGCCCCCAGACTGACTTGGAGAAAAGACTTGGGCCGAGATTGGCGGTTCGAGATCGACTGGGCCCACGTGACCGGTTACCAGAAAGGGTGCGGGCCCGACTTGGAACGACTGAGGACTCGAGTTCGAAGAAACGAGTCCGGGCTAAGGAAATTCCCGTGGTGATTCGGGAGCGCACACCTCCGCGTCGTCGCCAGTTGACGGATAAAGAAGCTAAGGACAAGGGAAAGGGCAAGATGCCCTAAATACCGAGCCCCTAGTTTTTATTATTTAAAAATTATTACTATTTATTTTAGTGTCGTGTGCTTTTTCTTTTTTGATTTTTTTTTTTGAATTTGTAATTTTCCGAGCTTATCGTATTTTTCGTAATAATAAAGGAAGTTTATTATTTAAACGGCTCCTGTTTTTTTTCTCAATTGCAGTGGTTGTGCCCTTATGAGGGGCTGCCTACGTATCCACAATTAGCGGAATCAAACCAAACGTAGTTCAGATTTTTTATAGATTTGCAATCTTGAAATACACCAAGACTATTGGTTCAAGATGTTTACAACAGTAGAATAAATAATTCTAGCTTTTGACTTGCTTTTAAAAGTTTATGTAAAAAACTATTTTAATAAACTTTGCTAATGACATTGAGAAAAGGCTTAAGGGTAGTAACGCTTCAGCTGGTCTAGGTTGGTTGGGTTGACAAACTCGTTCCCGTCCAGGTCCGTCGGCATTACAGCTCCGCCTGATAGAATCTTCTTCACCAAATATGGCCTGGCCCAATTGGGTTTGAATTTCCCTCTCGGGTCTACTGGCAATAAGGCTCGAACAGACTTCAGAACCAAATCCCCTTCTTTAATGTTTCTGGGCCTCACCCTTTTGTTGAAGGTCCGCTGGATCCTTTTTTGATATATCTGAACGTTATGGAGGGCACGAGATCGTCGTTCGTCTAATAGGACTAGCGAGTCATATTGTGCTCAAACCCAATCATCTTCAAGTACTTGACTTTCGAGCAGGATCCTGAGGGACGACACCTCCAACTCGACGGGCTCGACTGCTTCCATTCCTTATGTTAGGTAATACAGCGTTGCACCGGTTGCGGTGCGGATTGACGTCTGGTATCCCCATAGTGCAAAAGCTATTTTATCGGGCCAGTCCCGGTATTTATCAGCCATCTTTTTGAGTATGGTGATAATCGTCTTATTAGCCGCTTCTACTGCTCCGTTTGTTTGGGATCGGTAGGGTGAAGATGTATGCCTTTGAATTTTATACTTAGTCAGAAGGTCTGCTGTTTCAGCTTGAAAATGGGTTCCGTGGTCACTGATAAATTCATTCGGGATTCCATACCGGCATATGATCTTGTTCTTGATAAACTTGGCAACATGCTTGGCATTAAGAATTCGGTAAGATTCAGCTTCGACCCATTTGATGAAATAGT
Organism: Agrostemma githago; assembly: GCA_958450325.1. NCBI lineage: Eukaryota > Viridiplantae > Streptophyta > Magnoliopsida > Caryophyllales > Caryophyllaceae > Agrostemma > Agrostemma githago. Next base: position 54,722,172 of record OY288249.1, on the reverse strand, counting down.
CGATAGCCACCAGAATGAAGCAATATTCGCCGGTACCTGAGGGATTTATTTTCCCGATTATGTCGATACCCCACGTCGAAAATGGCCAAGGCGACGTCATGGTATATAACAGGGATGACGGCATATGTTGCACATTAGCGAAGATTTGACAGTTATGGCAATGCTTAACATATAAGTGGCAGTCGGTTTCCATATTGTTCCAATAGTATCCAAGTCTCATGATTTTTCTGACTAACATCTGGGCATTCATATGCGGACCACACTCACCATCGTGTACTTCGGCCATGACCTTTTCAGCTTTAGACTTATCAACACATAGGAGAAGAACCCTCTGTGCCGTTTTATTTCTTGTATAATTGTCCGTCGTCGGTACGGATAAACTGGGTTGCCAGCCTTCGTAAGGCTTTCTTGGCTCGACTATTGGTCCTGGGAGGGTATTCTCCGGTTGTCAGGTAGGTTAGCACAGCTTGATACCACGGCTCGGGATCAGGTATGCCAATGTCTTCAATGTCGTGGATGTTTGCCGGCTCAAATCGTCTTTCGACACAAATTGGCATACTGGTCACGTGATTGGGAGTATTCAGTAAAGATGCCAGTTTTGAGAGTGGATCTGCAAACTGATTTTCTTCCCGAGGCAAGTATATATACTCTACCTTCTGGAATTGCTTCTTCAGATCCCTTACTCGTGTATGGCAGGCCACAAGATTGGTGTTCCGAGTTTTCTATTTTTGAAGCGCTTGATTAATGACTAGGGATGAGTCACCGTGTACCCGGAGGTTTGTGACCCCTAAGTCGTCGGCGGCTTGTAGCCCATGGATACATGCTTGATTATTGGTAACATCGAAGTCCAATTTGATGGACACGGGAGTATGTTCCCCTTTTGACTAGATTAAAAGAATCCCAACTCCGAATCCTCGGAAATTAGATGCTCCGTCGAAGTATATAAGTCCCATGTTTCGGTATCGGTATGGAAAATATCTTCATCTAGGAAGGACCAAGTGTCGGTGTGTCCTTCTTCGGTTACGGGTCTGTCGGCGAGAAACTCGGCTATTACCCAGCCTTTAATGGTTTTTAACGGCACAAACTTTATTTCGAATTCTGCGAACATTAGGGTCAATCTTGACATTCTACCATTGAGGATGGGCTTTTCGAAAAGGTACTGTATTGGATCCATCTTAGATAGCACCTGCACCTCGTAGCTGAGCATATAATGTCGAAGCTTCTTAGCGGCCCAGACCAGAGCTAAACATGTCTTCTCGAGCATGGTGTATTTGCATTCATATTCTAAAAACTTCTTGCTGATGTAGTAGATAGCTCATTTTTCGGAGTTGACCGTCTGAGCTAGCATAGCCCCCATGGCTGTCTCGGTCGTTGTAAGGTATAACGACAGAGGCAAACCGGGTTAAGGTGGCACCAAAACTGGTGGGACAGACAAGATTTCCTTGATTTTATCAAAGACCGCCTGACATTTGTCATCCCATAATATTCGTTCCCCTATCTTCAGTTTCTTGAAAATGGGTTCACATACCATGGTCAGTTTTGAAATGAACTTGCTGATGTACTCGACTTTTCCGAGAAATCCTCTTATTTCTTTTTCGGTTTTAGGAGGCTGCATCTCGGTAATGGCTTTGATTTTGGCTGGATCGACTTCGATGCCACGTTGGCTAACGTTATGAGCCAGTAATTTGCCAGATGTTACCCCGAAGCTACATTTCTGAGGGTTTAACCTCATGTTGTACTTGCGTAGTCGGGTGAAGAATTTTCTCAGGGCGGTGATGTGACCGTCCCTGTTTTTAGACTTGACAATCATATCGTCCACATAAACTTCCACTTCTTTATGCATCATGTCATGTAATAAAGTTGTGGCGGTCCGTTGATAAGTGGCACCGGCATTGATAAGACCGAATGGCATGACAGTATAGCAGTAAGTACCCCAAGGTGTGATGAAGGTGGTCTTACTCATATCTTCTTCTGCCATTTTTATCTGGTTATACCCGGCATACCCGTCCATAAATGATAGAAGGGCATGACCAGCTGTGTTATCCACCAGTATGTTGATGTGTGGTAACGGGAAATCGTCTTTCGGGCTCGCCTTGTTAAGATCCCGAAAATCTACGCAGATACGCACCTTACCGTCCTTTTTAGGAACCGACACGATGTTCGCAACCCAGTCCGGATATTCGGATACTTGTATGAAGCCTGTTTTGAATTGTTTATCGACTTCTTCCTTAACCTTAAGGGACCATTCCGGCCTCATTCGCCGGAGCTTCTGCTTAACCGGCTTGAACCCATCCTTGATCGGTATATGGTGCTCGGCTATTTCCCGGTCTATCCCCAGCATGTCCTTGTAGGACCATGCAAAGACATCTTTGAACTCTTGGAGGAGGTTCGTGAATTGTTATCTCTCCTCGAGATCTACGGATAACCCTATCTTAAGCACCTGAGGTTCTAAGGTTGTTCCCACATTAATGGACTTGGTTTCTTCGATTACCGAGTTCCGGGATTCCCTTTGCTTTAGCTGCTCGATCAGATGTGGAGGTAGGGGGTACCTGTTCGTCGGGTTTCTCAATGTCATTGCACAAAACATTTTTGAAATTGAAAGCATTTTGAAAATGAGACAAGTCGTAAGCAGAACGGTTGTTATTATTGATTGTAAATTTAGAAAATAGCTCGAAAAGAGTTGCCATCTGATCATTAGTCAGTGGAGGGATAAGTAAGGCGCTCGGGACAGACCCTGAAGCACCATCAGGAGGAGTGACTAAAGGGAGAGGGGTGGTTACATGAGTGACTCTAGCACCGGACACTCTAGACTCATCCCTAGACTCTGACTCAGACTCGGATTCGGACTCAGACTCTGAATCATGCATGTCTCCTTCTCCAGTAATCAGCTTGTAGACTCGGCCCTGGCTGTCGATCCACTTGATCGTCTTTCTGCATGCCCTGTTTCCCGTCTCGGAGCCTACATCCGAGATCAGCTTGGTTGGGTCAAACCTATTGCTGCGAAGAATAAGATTGACCAAATCCTCCTTTGGTGTCGGGGCCGCGATTTCCTCCCCGAAAAGTAGCCTTAGGATGCGCTTAGCGTTATTGGGATCCTCCGACTGGACAAGCGCCAAGACATCATTCGGGATGTAGTTACAGTCCTGGGCCAAGTGGGCCCCAGGGCGCATAGCATTGGGTTGGTACAGACCAACCTGAACAACCCCGAATATCGGTGTGACGAAGTAGTCGGTTAGTCGTGGGCTATAAGGGCTCAAGTAGATACCCTTGATGATGTTGCAGGCCTTTTCAATTCTTGTTCGCACAATGTTATCCGGAGTTATAGCATAACCAAGGCCGAAGTGAGAGTCTTCGTTCTTGAGGACCTCGATAATCTTCCCAGCTGGATGATAGGGTCGGGATGTAGCCCCCGGCAGGTACCCTAAATTTTGTAGCATCGTGTCGATGCTGGTTGTGAAGTAGAGTCGGAAAATATACTCCTCTTCGATCATTCCTAAGAAATCGAACCCCCAGAGGTCCGTGCGGCCTGCGGTGTTACAGTTAGCCACAGTCATAGGGGTTGCCTCCAAGGTGATGACACTATCGTGTAAAGGCAACTTGATTTTCCGATGTAGGGTGGAGGATACCGGCTTGTCTGCGTGGATCCATGGCCTCCCTAGGAGCAGGTTAAAGGAAGAAGTGACATCGATTACTTGAAACTCCAGCTCATTTTCTATCGGGCCTGTTATGATTGTTAGTTTCACGGCCCCAGCTACCGATCTTGGGCTTCCATCGAAAGCCTGAATGGTTTGAGCGGTCGGAATATAGTCGACCTCGGTAATGCCGAGGGCTTTGGCGGTCCTTAAGGGAAGGACATTGACCGTGGACCCATCGTCGATTAGGGTTATTGGGAGGTACTTTCCACGGCAGATTACCGTGATATAGAGGGCCATGTTGTGGATAGCCCCTAACGGTGGTAGATCGGCTTCGGAGAAGTTGATTAGTGGACCTTCTTCCTTAGCCTTCCCCCTTAACTGGGGCAGGACCGTGGCTACTATTTCTGCAGGAGTAGCCAAGGAGTCGATCTTGACTTGATCAAGGGCCTTAGTGAGTACCTCTCGATGTTCTTCTGAGCTAACTAAGAGTTGCCATATAGAGAGGTCAACTCGAGTCTTCTTCAGTTGCTTCACGAGAGCCTTTTCGGTGGTCGGCTCTTCAGGGGCGGCTTCCACCCTGATTGGTTCAAGGACAATTGTTGAAGTAGGAATGTCCCTAAGGTGGTTACTGGCTAAGGCCTTGGACTTAGCCTTCCGGATCTCCTCCGAGGTAATGGGGACAGCTTCCGCTTTGGTGAGGTACACATCGTCCTCGTCGTCGCACCATATCCCATTTATTTGCGGGATAAATGGAGAAATGAGGTGTGAGTAGTCCGCCACTTCTCCGGGAAAAATGGCGTGAGTAGTTAAAGGATTGTCCTTATTACTCGGCTAACCTCCGGGTAAAGGTATCTTACCGCTCTCGATTAGATCCTGGATCAAACATTTCTCGGTGTCGTGCCCATTGCCCCGATGGTATTAGCAATAGGCCTGGATGTTGTAGGCCTTGGAGTGACGCTCTGCCGGAACTTCAGGAGTTGGGCCTATTGGTTGGATAAGGCCCTTCGATGACAGCCTTTGTAAGGCATGTGTATAGATAGTACCTATATCGGTGAACACCCGAGGTGTGGTATTCCTCTTGGACGGGGTATCAAGTAGATTGACCTCATCAAAAATGCTGCGAGTAGCAGCTGCAGTCGTGGGCTTGCTGGTGGATGAGCTGGCCCCTTGATACCCTTTGGTAGAGGCCTTAGTAAGGCTCTCTAATCTTAAGTCATCCTCGATCCTTGTTCCCATTTCGGTTAAAGTGGCGAAGTTGGGTATAACAGCGTACCGGAGATGGACCCGGTAAGAGGGGAGGAGATTCTTCACGAAGGCCTCCACTAATACTTTTTCGTTGGGCTTATCGACCAACTTCACACTCTCGGCCCTCCATCGTTGAAGGTACTTCGTAAATCCTTCCTCGGGTTCCTGGGCCATAACTTCCAGGGTGCGCATCGTGGTCTAGATTTCGGTGTTGTCGGCATAGTTCCGAGCAAATTCCGTCGCCACGTCATCCCAAGTCTTGTATTTCTTGGAATCAGGCCTGTAGTACCAGGCTTTCGGATGCTTCTCGAGGGAAGAAGCAAACAGGTGCTTGAACATGGTGGACTTCACTCCTTTGACCGCCATGAACTCCTTGAAGGCCCGGATGTGAAGTATCGGGTCTTCGGTCCTATCGAACATTGGTAGGCCCGTGAGGTCGAGATTTGCGGGCAATTCGTCGGTCAGGGGCGAATAGTCCCGGGCATTTTCCGTGTGGATGGTGTTGTTGGTCGACAAATGGAACTGTTTCTGCAGCTTGCGGACTGCACTGGCCAATTCGGCTAAGGGCCCAATAGTCTCGGTCCCACCACCAGGAGTTCCTTGTTCCACGGCGTTTACACGGGTAATGAGAGCTATTTGGTCTTCCCTCATTTTTGTCAATTGGGTCTCAATCTTAGCCAGCGAGGCTGTCAACTGGTCCACGGCTTCTTACATCTTGTATTGATGTCTTGTTACCGGTGGCCTGTCTGTAAGAATACCACGTTATCAGAAACCGACCCAGATCCTAGAATCAAAATAGTACATCCCGAGCAAGGAAAAGACTAGACGAGAAAACGACTTGAGACTAAACACCTAGACGGGTGACTCGTGAGTGGTGGGCCTTCTTTAGGATTCGGCTGAGTGGGCCTAGTCCTGTTCGAAGGAATGTCCATGTGAGACTTTCCCCAGGCTTTGGACTCGAAAGTGTAAACGAGTTTGCCTTTGTAGGAGTACTGATTAGTCTAGTTTAGTAGGGATTAATAAGGGTCATTTAGTTGACTATTTTGTTGATTTGGGTGTGTTTTGACGGATTATTGTGTGCATGTCGTAATTGATAGGTTAATGTAATAGAATGTGTAATTAGGTGGATTAAAGGGTGAAAAGTAATATGGGTTGTAATTGAAATGTTTATTGGGTTAAAGTGTCAACAATCTATTGGAAGTGAAGACAAATCAAGCCCAAAGTGAATGTGGAAGCCCAGACCAAGTGGAAGAAAGAAGTGGAGGATTTCTAAAATCCGCTGCCAGCAGATTTTCCAAATTCCGCTGCCAGCGGAATTTCTTGCCAGCGGATTTCCAAAAATCCGCTGCCAGCGGCAGAAATTTATGCATAGGATTCCTTCTTGGATTCTTTTTCGCATAGGATTCTTTCTCTAGTCTTTTGTTCTTCTTCTTTACTCGCCTCTTTTATTCTTCTTCTTCATTATGAGGCATTTTATGAGGCTTTATGAGCCATTGATGAAGATGCTCCATGGATGACTATATAAGGAGGAGAAGCTCACCATCACATTCATCATCCAACACATCAATCATCACTTGTAATTCTAAAAAACACATAGTTTCTATCATATTTTCTAGCTTATTTTTGCAAGTAGTTCATTTGTATGGAGGGCTAAGTTTTCATCTTGGAACAAGTTATTGAAGCCTTTCAAGTTTAAGGAATTGTAAGACTCGTTTTTATTTTGCATTATTATTAGAATATCAAGTTTAATTTATAATAATTCTTGGTTTGTTAATTCATCTTCTAGTTTGATCACCTAGTTGTTGTTATTGATAAATCATTGCTAGATAGTTAAATGAATCTTTTGTTTGTTTAACTATGTCCGAGTAGCGAATATAATTCACCAATTTGTATGATTTTCATCGTTGTTGAGTTATAAGGATTAAACTTGTATGAAACAAAGTGATACCACTTGAGTAATCATTCTTTCATCTTTGCTAAATTCCATCGTTTTAATCTACATATTGATACGATTTAGACGCTTGATTTAAGTTGACAATATCGTAAGGGTTATTTGAGTATGCTTCTCATATCTTATAACTATTAATAAGTGGAATTAGAAGTCGATTAAACTTCATAGCAAAGTATTCTAGTATAAATTGTAAAGTAGAAGAGTCAATGATCAATTCGTTAAACTTGATGGTGGATATTGCTTGGTCCAAGTATTTTTCTCATATTTGTAGCATCGTTAATTCATATTAGTTTATTTTATTTCGTTAATTTATTTCATTAGTTTATTAGACTTAGAGTAATCATTCACACATAAATCCCCCATATTGGTTACTGATTTATATAGATTTATACACACTTAAAACAACATAATCACCTTCCTCGTGGGTTCGACCCCTACTTTCACTAACTACTAGTTTGTGTTAGAAGTGGATTAAAATTGTAATTCGGAGACTCACGACAAGTCTAGCCAAATTTTGGCGCCGTTGCCGGGGAGGGCATTTTTTGTTATTTATTTGTGTGTTTTTCTATATATTTCTATTTTCTTGGTGTTTGGTTTATGCCGAACACCCGTTCTACTAACGTTAAATTAGTAGATTTTGATCCAGAATTGGAGCGGACTCTTCGTCGCATTCGGAAGGAAACCAAGAGGAAGCTCGATTTTGATAACATAGTTGAGGAGATAAAGGAGATCAAAATGGTCAAAGAAACAAGAACCTTGAAGGAGATCAAAGTCCCGATCTTTCTCAACAACCACTTTGCATTACTTTTCCGGCGTTGGCGGAAAATGCAACCTTTGAATTGAAGTCGGGTTTGATCCACTTATTACCCTCATTCCATGGGTTAAGTGGTGAGGACCCACACAAGCAGTTATCCGAGTTTCATGTTATATGCACTAGCATGAAACCCAATGGTGTTACTGAAGAGCAAATCAAATTGAGGGCATTTCCTTTTTCCCTCAAAGATGCCGCTCGAGATTGGTTGTACTACCTTCCACCGGGTAGTATTACAACTTGGGAATTAATGAAGAAGGCGTTCCTCGAGAAGTACTTCCCCGCCGCCAAATCGTCAAGTATCAAGAAGGAGATATCCAATGTGGAGCAAGACGATGGGGAAACACTTTATCAATATTGGGAGCGTTTCCAAAAATTATTATCAAGTTGCCCATATCATGGGTATAGTGCTACCGATCTCATCCTCTATTTTGTTGGAGGATTATCTCCGGATGATGCCCGAATGGTCCATGCCGCTAGTGGAGGAGGCATTGTTAATAAAAATCCGGATGATGCTTATGCACTATTGAGTGAGCTTGCCGAAAGCTCACGCCAATTTAGTGTGAGAACTACCACAAAAAGGGTAAACATGGCTACTTCAAGTTCTCACACTTCACTTGAAAGGAAGGTTGAAGATTTGGCTTCCATGATGAGGGACATGATGAAGGGGAATCAACAACAAGTTCAAGCTTGCTCTATTTGTTCATCACATGGGCATTTTGCCGACAAGTGTCCACTTATGGAAGAGGAGGCCACCGAGGAGGTAAATGCGGTCGGTGCTTTTGGCCAAAAGAGGTATGATAATTTTTATATGTGAAGAGACCATCTCGGGTTCCAATATGGAAACCCACAAGGAGGCTTACAACCTCAAGGTCAAATTTTTAATCAACCTCAAGGCCAATCCTTTGGCCAACAATTTGGTCAAGTCCGACCCCATTTTATTCCTAGAAACCAAGTCCCAAACACCTTCACCCCACAAGCCCAAACTACCACACCTACTATGTCCAAGGAGGACATGATCCGGGCTTTAACCTCTAATGTTGCTATAATGCAAGCAAACCAAGCCCAATTCCAACATGACACTAAAACTAGCATTCAAAACCTAGAACATCAAATGGGTCAAATGTCTAGTGCTATAGGGAGACTTGAGGCTCGGGATTCCGGGAAACTTCCATCCCAACCTATTCCCCCACCTAATGCTAATGCTAGTGCTATTACTTTGCGAAGTGGGAAAGAATTACCCGGTCCACAGGATAGGATTCGGGAAATTGTGGAGCAAGAGGAGGAAGAACTTGAGGTTGAGAACACCGTTCCAACCCCGGTGGAGCAAGAAGCGTCTTCACCGATAGTGACACCCACTTATGTGGACCCACCACCATTTCCGGAGGCACTCAAAAGGAAGACTCGACCCGTGCAAGATAAAGATGTCTATGAAGCTTTCTGGAAATGTGAGGTAAACATCCCTTTACTTGATTTATTGAAAAGTGTTCCTAGATATGCTAAATTTCTTAAGGAATTGTGTACTATCAAGAGGAATCAAAAGCTTAAGGGAGTCCAAAAAGTTAAAGTCAATGAACATGTGTCGGCTTTGTTTCAACATAAATTACCACCTAAATGTAGTGACCCAGGTATGTTTACCGTTCCTTGCACTGTAGGAGACACCACATTTCCTAATGCTATGCTTGACTTAGGTGCATCGATAAATGTACTTCCATATTCATTATATAAATCTTTGAAATTGGGTCCTTTAATTAAAACGGGGGTGGTAATACAATTAGCCGATCGGTCTAATGCTTACCCCAAAGGGGTTGTTGAGGATGTCCTAGTAATGGTGGATAAACTCATTTTCCCCGCCGATTTTTATGTGCTTGAAATGGAACATGATTCACATGCGACCCCTATACTTTTAGGTAGGCCATTTTTGAAAACGGCAAGCACTAAATCGACGTGTCTAATGGTTCACTCACTATGGAGGCTAATGGTCAAGTGGTTAATTTTAACATTTATGATTCAATGAAATATCCCCGTGACGACCATTCTTGTCTTATGATTGATGTTTTGGAGCCCATAGTGCAAGATGTGTTCAACCTAGAAGGAGAAGATGACTTGATTGTGGCTATTGATAATAGCTTATATTGTAATGATTTGGATCCAACTCTTTCTAGTGACTTGCAGGAGGTTGTGGCTTCCTTGTCCAAGATGGAGACTTCACCTATTATGTCGTTTTTTTCTAAACCACTAACACTAACTTTGCCTCGTGAGAAATTGTTACCTTCAGTTGTGCAGGCACCCGTGGTAGAATTAAAACCATTCCCGGATCATTTGAAGTATGTGTTTCTAGGAGATGGTGAGACCTTACCCGTCATCATTTCTAACAAGCTCACGGAGGAGCAAGAGGCAAGACTAGTCGAGGTTCTTAAGGAGAATAAGTTAGCAATTGGATGGACTATAGCCGACATCAAAGGCATTAGTCCAACCACTTGTATGCATCACATTTTCCTAGAAGAAGATGCCAAACCGGTGAGGCAACCCCAAAGGAGATTGAACCCACCTATGATGGAGGTGGTGAAGAAGGAGATCTTGAAGCTCTTGCAAGTGGGTATAATTTACCCAATCTCGGATAGCAAGTGGGTAAGTCCCACACAAGTTGTGCCAAAGAAGAGTGGAGTAACGGTAGTAGAGAATCAACATGGAGAGTTGGTTCCCACCCGTGTTCAAAATGGGTGGCGCGTTTGCATTGATTACCGTCGACTCAATGCGGTGACTAGGAAGGACCATTTCCCTCTACCTTTCATCGATCAAATGCTAGAGAGGCTTGACGGTAAGGCCTTTTATTGCTTTTTAGATGGTTACTCGGGCTATTTTCAAGTAGCAATTGCGCCCGAGGATCAAGAGAAAACCACATTTACTTGTCCATTTGGTACTTTTGCATATCGACGCATGCCATTTGGGCTATGTAATGCCCCCGCGACTTTTCAACGATGCATGGTTAGTATATTTTCGGAATATGTAGAGAACTTCATTGAAGTTTTCATGGATGACTTTACCGTGCATGGTGACTCATTTGATAGTTGCTTATTTCATTTGTCTCTTGTGCTTAAGAGATGCATTGAATCTAACCTTGTTCTTAATTCGGAAAAATGTCATTTCATGGTAGAACAAGGTATTGTCCTAGGTCATGTGGTTTCATCTAAAGGTATTGAGGTTGATAAAGCCAAAATTGACACAATTCAATCTCTTCCTTATCCAACTAATGTGCGTGAAGTTCGTTCTTTTCTTGGTCATGCAGGTTTCTATAGGAGATTTATCAAGGATTTCTGTAAAATGGCTTCACCATTATGCAAGTTGTTGCAAAAGGAAGTGGATTTTGAGTTCGATTTGGCATGCAAGGAGTCGTTTGACAAGTTGAAGGAGAAGTTAACCTCGGCACCGATTATCAAATCTCCGGATTGGTCACTCCCATTTGAACTCATGTGTGATGCGAGTGACTATGCCATCGGTGCCGTTTTGGGACAAAGAGTTGGAAGGATACCTCATGTGATTTACTATGCATCTTTGACTCTTAACGAGGCCCAAAAGAACTACTCTACTACCGAAAAGGAGATGTTGGCGGTAGTGTTTGCTTTAGAGAAGTTTCGTTCTTACTTGCTTGGTACCAAAGTGGTAGTTTACACCGATCACGCCGCCCTTAGGTATTTGATGACAAAGAAGGAGGCCAAACCGAGGCTCATTCGATGGGTTCTATTGTTGAGTGAATTTGACTTAGAGGTCAAAGATAAGAAAGGAGCCGAGAATGTGGTCGCGGACCACTTAAGTCGATTTGTGAATCAAGATAGGCTAGTGGAGCCTATTCGGGGTTCATTTCCCGATGAGACACTATTTGCTCTTACTTCCGTTCTTCCTTGGTATGCAAACATTGTTAACTTTCTTGTTTCCAATGAATTTCCTACAGGTTTTTCAAAATCCCAAAAGGAGAAGATTCGTAGTGATGCTAAATACAATGTTTGGGACGATCCTTACCTATGGAAACATTGTGCGGACCAAATAGTACGGAGGTGTGTACCGGAGAGTGAGGTAAGCTCTATCCTTGCCTTTTGTCATTCATATGCTTGTGGAGGCCATTTTGGAGCTAGACGTACCGCACGAAAGGTACTAGATTGTGGTTTTTATTGGCCTAGCTTGTTTCGTGATGCTCATGGCTTTGTTAAGACTTGTGACAATTGCCAAAGGAGCGGTAACATTTCACGTCGAAATGAGATGCCTCAAACCCCTATGATTTATTGTGAAATTTTTGATGTATGGGGTATTGATTTTATGGGTCCATTTCCCGTGTCTCATGGGTATTTGTATATTCTTCTTGCGGTTGATTATGTCTCGAAGTGGGTGGAAGCTAAACCCACTAGGACTAACGATTCTAAGGTTGTTGCAGATTTTGTGAAATCTAACATTTTTTCTAGGTTCGGAATTCCCCGGGCTTTGATAAGTGATAGAGGCACCCATTTTTGCAATAGGACGGTTGGCGCATTGTTGAAGAAATACTTTGTTACTCACAAGGTGTCCACCGCTTATCATCCTCAAACCAACGGGCAAGCCGAGGTGTCTAATCGAGAGGTGAAATCTATATTGGAGAAAACGGTAACCCCGAATCGGAAAGATTGGAGCATGAGGCTCGATGACGCTTTATGGGCCTATAGAACGGCTTATAAGACTCCGATTGGTATGTCACCGTATCGATTAGTCTTCGGTAAGTCTTGTCACCTCCCGGTTGAACTTGAGCACAAGGCCTATTGGGCGGTGAAAAATTTGAATATGAGGATGGATGAATCGGGCTTGTATCGGAAATTGCAACTACAAGAGCTCGAGGAGATTAGGAACGAGTCCTATGAGAATGCCGCGATATATAAAGATCGAACCAAAGCATGGCACGATAAAATGTTGGCTCGGAAAACCTTCACCGTGGGACAAAAAGTGTTGCTTTTTATGTCCCGTCTTCGGTTATTCCCGGGAAAATTGCGATCCCGGTGGATTGGTCCGTTTGAAGTCACACAAATATATCCACATGGAGCGGTCGAGTTTCGTAGTTTCTCTACGGATAAGGTTTTTAAAGTGAACGGACATCGTCTTAAGCCATATTATGATGGGTTTCAAAAGGAAACGATCGAGGAAATCGACATTTCCGACCCAATTTATGAAGATTAAATCCGTTCTCTTTACGTCGAGCCACGACGTTAACTAAAGCGCTTGTCGGGAGGCAACCCGTCTTTTCTTTACTTTATTTTTTATTTTATTTTATTATTATTATTATTATTATTATTATTTTATTTCCCGTTATTTTAGAATAATTTTTTTTATTTTCTAATTAATTTTTTTTTTCTATTTTGTAGGTACAAGTCTCGGATATGAAATCGACGTAAATCGATTTTTTTTAACTCGATTAAAAAAAAAAAAAAAAGAGCAATCGATTGTCGGGAGCTAAAACCGACAACCAAGCAATCAATATCGGAAATTGAATCGACCAAACAATCAAATAGTAGCAGCTATCACCGCAGCTGACCATAGCCGCTGGGCGCGGCCCCACACGCCGCTGGCAGCGGACACGATTCAGGAACCCAAGTTCTGGCCGCTGGGTGGACGTCGTCTGGCCGCTGGCAGCTGCATTCCGGCCGCTGGGCGCGGCAAATATTGGCCGCTGGCAGCGGCGATCTGTCTTCGTGCGTGTTGGTTCTGTTTCGCTGAAGTTATTGCGGCTGTTGTTGGTTCTGTTTCGTTGTTGCCAACAGTTTGATGTTGGTTCAGTATGCTGTTTGCTGCTAGTTTCGTGTGCTGGTTGTTGTAGGTTTGGCGTCTGCTTGTTAAGATGGTGTCCCGTCGTAACTATTCTTGGTGTTATTGGTGTGTCGGGATTGCTATGGTGATGGTTAGAGGTGCTACTGTCAGGCTGTTGGTGTATAACAGGTATACTTTCTTTCCTATTCCATATTTTTTTTTCTTTTTATTCATCTTGTACACCTTCCTTCATTCTTACAAAAAAAATTACAGCAACTTCTCCTTCTCAAAATCCCATCAAAACTCATTCAATTTGACTCAAATTTGTCCCAAATCAATTCAAAATCACTTATTTATCATTACCCATTACAATTCCTATCATTTTAACACATAATTTTGCCCAAAAAGTCAAAAAAATCAAGTTTTTCTACCCTTGGATGTCAAAAGCCGAGTTTGATTTTTTTTTGTTTTTTTTGACTAATTGAGTCAAATTCGATCTTAATCAACGCAAGGAGGCCATTCATTCATTGTTTCAAATTTTAAGAGGTATAATTTTCATTTTTTTCTTCCAATTCCTTGAAATTTTACATCTTACCCATTAATTAGTAGCTTGAATTTTGTTTATTCTTGCTCAATTTTGGGTTTTCTTGCTCCTCCTTGTGTTATTTGAATCGTTTTGTGTGATTGATATTTTTGTTGTGATGGTGTGAAAATTATAGTGATTGAATTGGTCAATTGTGAGTGGATTGAGTTGGTGATTTGTGAGTGAAAAAAAAAAAGTTGAGTGAATTGTGAGTGAGGATTTTGTTGATCATTACTTGAGAGATGGGGAGAGTTAAAAGAAAAAATTACTCTACTACCGTTTCTACACCACCACCAAAAAAATCCAAAACCGTCACTAAAAAAACTCAAACCAAACCCGTCCATCCTAAACATATTCCCGTTACCAAACCGTCTTGGTTAACTAAAGCTCAAGACCCAATTTGGGATAGGTTATCTAAGAAGGAGATGAGGGGAACTCGATTTCTTTGTCGTTCTACTCTTGAGAAATTGGGGATGCTTGATGTTATGACGAAGCTAATGAAAAATGTGGGCTTAGAAGAATTTATGGAGAAGGGAGCTCATACTTATCGGAGGTATACACTTGAGTTCTTTTCCACCATTTCGATTTCTAAAAAAAGCACTAAACTTGTACCCGCAATTAGCTTCAAATTGAATGGTAAAGCTCGTGAGTTGACTTATGCGAAGTTGAGGGAAGCTTTTGGTATTCGGGATATGTGTGATAAGGAGTATGTGGGGGTGAGAGAGAGAGGGATTTGGTGGCAAGAGGTTACGGGGTTGCTTCTGGGTGGTAAATCCGGTGAGTTGAGTTCAAGTATTCCTAACCCATGTCTTCGACTTGCTCATCGTTTGATTGTTAACTCATTCCTTTGTAAGGGGGAGCCTAACAAGCTTCCCCACTCTCATTTTGGTTACTTGAGGGCTATGATGCCGGATGGCGAAGGTGTTCCCGATTGGGTTGGTCTTTTTGTTTCATCTAGCATAGCTTTGGGTACTAAGGATGGGGGAATTATAAATGGTGGTGGGTTAGTCACTCTCATTATGAATTACTTGAATATTGAGGTGGCGGAGGGGGAGAATCCGTTACTTGATAATTACCTCTTTGATATTCCTTGTTTGATTCACGCTAAGATGTTACGACCTCGCATAAAAGTAAAAGGGTCTTATTATTATCGTTGGGGAAAGAATCATGATTCTTATCTACAATTGCCAAGACCCGAGGATGATCCTTTGGTCTATGGTGAAGTTTCGGAAGATTTTTTTGTTCCCCGGGATCGTGACATTGATGATGATGAGGAGGAGGAGGAAGAGGAAAGTGATGACGATGCTGAGAGTGAGGAACATGAGAGTGATGAGGATGGTCAAGCTCGTGAAAAAGGAGAAGGAGCAAGGGTGAAGGAAGGGAGGAGTCGTGAGAAGAATAAGAGTGTGGATGCTTTGGAGGGGGCGAATAATGAGTTAGGAGTGGATCGAGAAGCTTGGTTTACAAAGATAGATGCTTGGTGTGCCTCGACCGATGCTATGATTCATGACATGCGTGCACGGTTGGAGGAAACTCATGCCGCTACTTTGGAGACTAGAGACTTGATGAGAACTTTGTCTCGTACTCTCTTAGCACGGTTCCCGGACGCTCGACCACCATCGTCCGCGATCCTTGGCGAGATTGAGGGGCAAGCTACCACTTCTAAGGAAGATGACATCGGGGATTCCCCCGACACTTGATTGCTTGGTATGTTCCTTCTTCTCATTTTCTATGTCTTTTTCTTTAATTTTCCTTACATTGAGGACAATGTGGAGATTAAGCGTGGGGAGTGGAATATACTTGTATATATGTAATTTCATATTTCAAAAAAAAAAAAAAAAATCGAAAAAAAAAATCGAAAAAAAAATTGAAAATATATAAAAAAAAAAAAAAAAAAGAAAGAAAAAAAAAAACCCCGGCTAGGTGAAAACTCGCAAGGGCGAGCGCCTAGGCAAAAATGGGTATATGGCCGAGGACAGAGTGAAAACCCGAAAGGGCGCTCCGGGTAAAATGAAGAAACGAGAAGCGTGCCATGAGAGTAGAAGTGAGGAATAAAAGCTAAATCGAAAACCCGCAAGGGCGGGCGGTTTAGGCAAAATGAGGGATTAGGAAAAAAAAAAAATCATTATTTTGATTACTATTTTTGCTATTTCTTCATGATTCGGGAGTCATAAGGAGGTTAGAAGGGTGATTCGGGTTTAGGATCATCTTAGAGTTGGAGTGATAAGTGGATGTCAACTACATGTTTTTATTTGTCAACCGTTTTTCTGTAGTTGGTGTTGTGATTTTTTGTGTGCAAGCGGGCATTGATTGTAGTATGGTCTTGGTGAATAGGTTATTTTATTCCTTTGACCATATATATTTTTTTGAGAGGGATGTTATAAGGAGGGGATGTGAGAGTTAAGAGTAGTAGTTGGTTGTATCAAGCTACCTACGCTTCGCTGTATAGACCTTGTGGAGGATCATTACTTTGATTTAATTTACTCGAGGACGAGTAAAGGTCTAAGCGTGGGGATGTTTGATTAGTCTAGTTTAGTAGGGATTAATAAGGGTCATTTAGTTGACTATTTTGTTGATTTGGGTGTGTTTTGACGGATTATTGTGTGCATGTCGTAATTGATAGGTTAATGTAATAGAATGTGTAATTAGGTGGATTAAAGGGTGAAAAGTAATATGGGTTGTAATTGAAATGTTTATTGGGTTAAAGTGTCAACAATCTATTGGAAGTGAAGACAAATCAAGCCCAAAGTAAATGTGGAAGCCCAGACCAAGTGGAAGAAAGAAGTGGAGGATTTCTAAAATCCGCTACCAGCGGATTTTCCAAATTCCGCTGCCAGCGGAATTTCTTGCCAGCGGATTTCCAAAAATCCGCTGCCAGCGGCAGAAATTTATGCATAGGATTCCTTCTTGGATTCTTTTTCTCATAGGATTCTTTCTCTAGTGTTTTGTTCTTCTTCTTTACTCACCTCTTTTATTCTTCTTCTTCATTATGAGGCATTTTATGAGACTTTATGAGCCATTGATGAAGATGCTCCATGGATGACTATATAAGGAGGAGAAGCTCACCATCACATTCATCATCCAACACATCAATCATCACTTGTAATTCTCAAAAACACATAGTTTCTATCATATTTTCTAGCTTATTTTTGCAAGTAGTTCATTTGTATGGAGGGCTAAGTTTTCATCTTGGAACAAGTTATTGAAGCCTTTCAAGTTTAAGGAATTGTAAGACTCGTTTTTATTTTGCATTATTATTAGAATATCAAGTTTAATTTATAATAATTCTTGGTTTGTTAATTCATCTTCTAGTTTGATCACCTAGTTGTTGTTATTGATAAATCATTGCTAGATAGTTAAATGAATCTTTTGTTTGTTTAACTATGTCCGAGTAGCGAATATAATTCACCAATTTGTATGATTTTCATCGTTGTTGAGTTATAAGGATTAAACTTGTATGAAACAAAGTGATACCACTTGAGTAATCATTCTTTCATCTTTGCTAAATTCCATCGTTTTAATCTACATATTGATACGATTTAGACGCTTGATTTAAGTTGACAATATCGTAAGGGTTATTTGAGTATGCTTCTCATATCTTATAACTATTAATAAGTGGAATTAGAAGTCGATTAAACTTCATAGCAAAGTATTCTAGTATAAATTGTAAAGTAGAAGAGTCAATGATCAATTCGTTAAACTTGATGGTGGATATTGCTTGGTCCAAGTATTTTTCTCATATTTGTAGCATCGTTAATTCATATTAGTTTATTTTATTTCGTTAATTTATTTCATTAGTTTATTAGACTTAGAATAATCATTCACACATAAGTCCCCCATATTGGTTACTGATTTATATAGATTTATACACACTTAAAACAACATAATCACCTTCCTCGTGGGTTCGACCCCTACTTTCACTAACTACTAGTTTGTGTTAGAAGTGGATTAAAATTGTAATTTGGAGACTCACGACAAGTCTAGCCAAGTACGTTCTACGTAGGTGGGCCGTGCCTTGACAAGTAAGGCGGACTGGGATGGGGAGGAAACCTGTGATGTAAGATCGACGGAGTTTCGATGCTAGAGACTTTGACAACTTATGACAAAACCCGATACTACTAAATACAGGAAGTCCTAAGAAGAGGAAAGTTTTGAAAAGGGAAATTTGGATTCAGAGAAAATCGGTGGATGGCCGGACTTTTTTGAAAATCGAAAAACATGTCGCCGAGCCGATTTTTGAAGGTTGAAAATGTTCGGGCAGCATACCGGCTAAAAATATGCTATTTTGAGTAAAATCATAAGTCCTAATTTCGGTAGCGTCCCGGGTTTTGAAAATTCGGATAATTTTGAAAATATGCATTTTTGAAATAACGTTTTTTTTAAAAAGATGACCAAGTAGCATCTAGTCATGGAAGCAATATAACGACACCATGTATGCACTTAAACTAAGTCTCGGTCGGTCTGAATTTGGTCTATACCAATAACGATGGCTTTCTCATAAATCAGGACGGACTTCCTAAGCCGAATTAGTATTAGAACATGCCGTGAAACCCATATGAGTTCGGTCATCGGAGTCTTTAGCGCACCCATTTTGGAATGCACCGTGGTATAGTGGGACGTCGGTCACAAGTAACCGGCCCGGGAAAGATTTGGGTTATGCATGAACCATCGAACTAAAATGCGTACATTAATAATCGAACGATTTCTTTTCGAGTTTCACCCTAGGAACCCCGATGTCAAGTGGTACATCAGGTATCCCCAGCGGAGTCGCCAAATTGTGGACATGACATAGGTCCACCCCGACGCGGCCACGCGCGGGTTTGAGGAGGCGAATGAATCCCATGTGAGATGGATCTCGGGTTGAAATTTAAATCTTATGAGTCGCCACCGAACTTTGTGGGAGTTCGGGCCCATTCGAACCCACTCTATGTCTTAGTGGGCCGTGCATAGAGTACGGCCCATTCCGATTTCAGAGTTTATGGGGTTCGTCCCTTTGCATTGCGATACCGATACCGACATTATCGGTAATCGTGTATTGAATGACTCTCATATGCCAATGGTTTTGGACATACGGAAACCATGGTTCTGAGTAAGAGGTGAGGGTACGTGTTGGGAAGTTCACAAAGAACACCCAACCCTGCCCGCACTTAGCGGCCTTTACTTAGATATCGTTCGTTTTTCGTGTACGCGCGTTAGTTTGACGGTTAAATGATATGCAAATAGTGTTTTTGACTAAACATGTGAAATATCTTTGATCTACGTCGTTTAATGCATCTTTGAATTATGTCAGAGTTGTATTTAGCATGCGAGGTTTGTTTTAGTACAATAAAATAATAAATGCCAAAATAGAAATAAACGGGTTAGTAATGATAATAATGGAATAGATTAGAATGGTATGATGCATGATTTTGAAAAGAGTGAATCACATGATGGTCTTGACACGTGGTGACCGAAGTCGCTAAAAGAATTTTATTGGGACTCGAGGTATGTTAAAGGACTCACGGATTTGTCGTGATGAAGGCAACTCGATCGAGTCATGGAGAGACTCGACCGAGTAGACCTCGGGAAAACCTTCTGTTCGGATTTTGAGGTGTCACTCGATCGAGTCCCCGACTCGATCGAGTGGTCTTCAAAAAAGCTTTCAGACCTGATTTTGGGGTGCCACTCGATCGAGTGGCTATGGCACTCGATCGAGTGCCCCCTGTACGAACGATGGTTCGTTTATTTGTTTCTTATTGTAAAATCGATAATTTTGCCAAATCGCGTGAAAATATAATATGATTTATACCCGATTCAGCTTTCGATACTCGTCGTGTTTGATATTTGATTATAGAATCAGTAACGAATATTTTGAGTGAATTTTAAAAAAGATATGTTTGTAAATCGTTTTTTCATTGTATTAAGGTGAAATAATTCTCTCCGCTTTGTAATGTCGTATTAGTCTTTTCGGACTATGTGATCATTATCTTAGCATCAACGAGATTGATTTAATTCTTTTAGATATGATATTCGACTATAGAGTTGGTATCGTATTTTAAGAATGATCGTTTTGTATGAAAAATTAGATAGTTGTTGCGATAATATCGGTATTAGAAACGAGGAAAAAGAAATAAAAAAACGTGGCGTTGACTCGATGAAGACGGAAGGACGACAAAAAAACGAGAGAGAGAGAGAGAGAGAGAGAGAAAGAAGAAGACGGGATTTGCAACACCCTCAACCTACTTGCTAATTTCGACCTCGATTTAGGAACTCGTAGTAACGACGCTTGCGTGGGAGTAACGAGGATCTAGGGAGAGTTAAGGTGTTGTATTTTGGCTTAGTTTGGCTCTGATTTCCTATATGATTTCTAGAAGAAAATTGGGATGGTATTTTTGTATAGTTTGCCTAAGGTTGCTGGAAATTTGAGTTGCGAATTGTGTGTTGTAGTTGATGTCGACGTTATGAATGTGGTTGTTGTTGTGTGCAAGGGGTGGGGTATTTATAAGAAGAAATACCCCTAGTTGGGATAGAGGATACCGGTTTTTGGATAGGAAAAGTATTCTATTTCGGATAAGAAAATGATGTGAGTTGATATGAACTTTGAAACAAGAATGTAAAGATGGATTAGTATTCTGAAATGGAACGTGAATGAGTAACCAAAACAGAAAGGAATGATAGCTTTAAGGAAGTATAAACCGTAACCAAGGATAGTATGCTAGGTGAAGTAGACCTATACTTCAACAAAGCGGTTGCTAGATCAAACACTCGATTGAAATAGCGAGTTTAGAGCTTGTAACGCGACTCACTCTAGACTTTGTCTTGTAAACTACAAGGACGAAACAGAAAGCTACGCTTTACTCAAGTTTTAATTTGCAAAATTGGATGATTCATTCCTTCAAAATGGCCGGCTATTTATAGCCTACAAGAGCCCTTAAACCGGTTGGTTTAGGGTGACAAAAACAAAGCTAAGACTATTGTGAACTAGGAGCTAATTACAAAGTTGGAGCTAATAACAAAGAGATGTGAACTTGGAGCTAATAACTATGCTAAGTAATCAGCCGTGGTCTTCTTATGTGAACAAGGAGATGAAAACAAGGCTTGAGTGGGAGTAATGAGGCGCGGCAAGGTGTGAACATGGAGCCAAAAACAAGGCTAACAAGAGAGCCTTTGGACCGTGTACACCAAGAGAACACAACCAGCTCCAAGACCTTCTTAACTTCAGTCCATTACTCATGCTTGAATGATTGTGACCCTAAGTTAATGTCTTCACTTTACCTTGATTAGTTGCTCCTTTATCCAGCTCAAATTCGAGCTAGCTCCATTTATTGAAGATGACTACTTATTATTGCTAATGTAGCTGGCCTAAGCTTAAGTAGGAGCTAGTAGACTTTAGATGAGCTCTTTAGAACTTCCTTACTTGGATTGGTAGCTCCTTGATTCGGATCATCTCCTCCCCCTTGACAAGGAATTGTCCTCAATTCTGAAATGTTAACTTCATCAAGGTATAGAAGAAGATCTTCTATTAGGAAAGTGGCTTGAACTCCATACTCATCCGGCAGCTTCAATTTGTAAGTTCTGTGGTTACCCTTGTGCGGAGCTTCTGGTTGAGACTTCCATTTGCTCTTTCCTTGGTTTGGGAACTCCTCCATACTTACGTTAGCCAAAGACAAGTCATCCCTTATGAAGGGCCGTATACTTCTGTTTTTGTTGTGCTCTCCTTTGTAGGCTGCTCTCATTATGTATCCTGAATTAGAATGCCTTGGGGTGCAAAGGAGGTTGCCTTTAGAAGGAAGTCTCACCTGCAAAATAAGCTCATCAAAAGTACTACAAGAGTTAGTCTTGTGTTTGGCCAGTACTTCAGTCTCCATGGAGTAGTAGTCCTTCCAATCCTCAATTCCGATTCTGGTTGTATGCGTGTTGTTACAAGACAACGCGTAGACCATGTCTTTGCCCTTACTTTCTATATACCTTAAGATCTCAGGATCTTTCCTAGGCATCATATAGGAGGGTGTTCCATTAGAGATAACAACACCTTGTTCCTTTTGCCACTCTTCAAATGGCGTCCCTTCATTGTTACTTTCAATCTTGATTGGCTCTTCTTTGGTGGCATCCAGCTCTCCTTTGTCTAAAGTATGCACTTCTACAATTTTACTAGCAAACATTGAGAGGTTGGGTTTTCCGACTCTATTTGCTAACATGCTACACACGCTTTGAGGTGCCATGGGTTTGAGTATAATTCTCTTCCCTTTATCATTCAATTCATACTCATTCCTCCTCCCATGGTGAACTACATCCCTATCAAACTGCCAAGGACGCCCTAAAAGTATGTGACAAGCATCCATAGGAATTACATCACACAAAACCTCATCAATGTAAGAACCCATGGTTAATCCAACCCTCACTTGTTTAGTGACCCTTACCTTGTTCCCGTTGTTTAACCAATGTAAGGCATAAGGGTTAGGGTGATTGGTAGTAGCTAGACCTAGTTTGTCCACCATTTCAGTTGAGGCAACGTTGGTACAACTACCTCCATCGATGATTAGACTACACCATTTATCTTTCACTTGACACTTAGTATGAAACAGTTGGTCTCTTTGTTCAGTGTCTTGTTGAATTGGGTTAGCATGTAGAGTACGAAGGACTAGAAGTGTGTCATAAGCCGGGGGTTCATAAGCCTCAATATCTTCTTCCTCTTCTTCCTCTCCCTCATTGACATTAAAAACAGCCCCTATACGTTGTTCTTCCTCCCATAACTCATCCCTAACTGTGATTACTTCCGTTAAGGTCACAACTCTTTTGTTAGGACAAGCGTTTTTGAAGTGACCAAACCCTTGACATTTGAAACAACGTACCTTAGATAGACTAGTTTCAGTGGTTGTTTTGGGGGTAGACTGAGGTGGGGGTGCTGGGTTAGTCTTAACAATAAGGGGTTGATTAGAACTAGTAGGATTGACTCTATTGCTATCATCCACCCGAGACCAAGTATGACTCTTACTAGACTCACCCTCATGTCTTCCCTTCCCTTGCGCCTCAATTTTTAGACACAGCCCACACAATGTATCAAAATCAGAATAAGGACACAAATCAACTGTATTGGCTATACTACGGTTTAATCCACGTAAGAATCTAGCCATTTTTATTTCTTCATTTTCCTCTACTTCTCCCATTAAAACCAGGTTCTCAAATTCCTCTATATATTCACTAACACTCATTTTTCCTTGAACAAGGTTAGCAATCTTTTTGTATAAGGACAACTTGTGTGTAGTTGGAACATACCTCTTACGTAGTTTACGTTTTAAGGACTCCCAAGAAGTAATCTTACCCTTCCCGCTTCTGGTGCGTTGTACCTTAAGTCCTTCATACCAAAGGGAAGCCCCTTTGCTTAGCTTTAGGATGGCGTATTTGCACCTCTCTTCGTCCTCCAAATCCTTGAAGTCAAAGAGCTTCTCTATGTTTCTTTCCCACTCCAAGTAAGCTTCAGGATCAGTACCGCCATTAAACTCAGGGAGTTCGTTTACCTTGATCCTATCCACCAGTTCCCTCCTTGGTTGGAAGCGAGAATTCTTGGGTTGGAAGTTCTCCAATGCCTTCTTTAGTTGTTCCAGGAAGGTAGGGTCTTCAAAGTTCAATACTCCAGCCATGCTTACGTCTAGATGGATGACCAAAGCTCTGATACCACTAATGATGTGAGTTGATATGAACTTTGAAACAAGAATGTAAAGATGGATTAGTATTCTGAAATGGAACGTGAATGAGTAACCAAAACAGAAAGGAATGATAGCTTTAAGGAAGTATAAACCGTAACCAAGGATAGTATGCTAGGTGAAGTAGACCTATACTTCAACAAAGCGGTTGCTAGATCAAACACTCGATTGAAATAGCGAGTTTAGAGCTTGTAACGCGACTCACTCTAGACTTTGTCTTGTAAACTACAAGGACGAAACAGAAAGCTACGCTTTACTCAAGTTTTAATTTGCAAAATTGGATGATTCATTCCTTCAAAATGGCCGGCTATTTATAGCCTACAAGAGCCCTTAAACCGGTTGGTTTAGGGTGACAAAAACAAAGCTAAGACTATTGTGAACTAGGAGCTAATTACAAAGTTGGAGCTAATAACAAAGAGATGTGAACTTGGAGCTAATAACTATGCTAAGTAATCAGCCGTGGTCTTCTTATGTGAACAAGGAGATGAAAACAAGGCTTGAGTGGGAGTAATGAGGCGCGGCAAGGTGTGAACATGGAGCCAAAAACAAGGCTAACAAGAGAGCCTTTGGACCGTGTACACCAAGAGAACACAACCAGCTCCAAGACCTTCTTAACTTCAGTCCATTACTCATGCTTGAATGATTGTGACCCTAAGTTAATGTCTTCACTTTACCTTGATTAGTTGCTCCTTTATCCAGCTCAAATTCGAGCTAGCTCCATTTATTGAAGATGACTACTTATTATTGCTAATGTAGCTGGCCTAAGCTTAAGTAGGAGCTAGTAGACTTTAGATGAGCTCTTTAGAACTTCCTTACTTGGATTGGTAGCTCCTTGATTCGGATCAGAAAAGCTTGCGTAGGGGGGAAGAAACACCCGGTTTCAGGAGATGTAGGATTCCGATTGCAGATAAAAAAGGAATTCGATCTTCACTGAAAAAGGGGCCACTCAATCGAGTGGTGCATGGCACTCGATCGAGTGCCCGGTCTGACCCCGGTTTTGGCTGATTTTATGAGTCCACTCGACCGAGTGAGCCGGTCCACTCGATCGAGTGGGCTGGAAGAGAGGAGGATCTCGTTTGGAGACAAAATTTTATCTTTAACGGAGAGTTTTAATTGTTTTTAGCTGATTTTGTGATGTATTTGACTTCAAATTGGACTTCCGAAAGCTGCGTGACAGATTTTATGTCTCGGAAACGCCTTTGACCGGGTCGCTAAAAGACGGTTTTCGCACTTGGTGTCGGTTTTGACCCAAATTAGTCTCATTCGATTGGAAACGACTCACTGGGCCTAGATTTGAGGTCGTTTTTTTTTTTTTGAGATTTTTACTCCGCTAAAAGCTCGCGCCAAATACTATTGATTCCGAGTCCAGAATCGAGCGTATTAAGTCATGTTTACGTCCGATCATCATCGGGTGTTTTTCGGAAACAGCTATAGACACCTAGCGGCCAAATGTGGGTGTCTACACCTAGAAAGGCAAATAGAAGGGGAAGACATGAGATTGATGCAATCACACAACTTAGTGCCGATCTTGGGGCACAATTGAAGACCACATGGATGCCATTGACAAGAAGCTCCAAGGTCACTTTAATCAAACTCAAGCCACAAGTTCTTCCCAGCAACAATCTATCCATCAAGTTAATGCTATGGGAGTGGTTTCTCCAACTTCTTATTATGGGATATGTGAAATTTGTGGGATATATGGGCATGAACCTTAACATTGTCGAAGTAGCATTGAGCAAGTGAATGCTTTTTGATAGTCGAGATTTTGTCGCCAATCTTACTACCAAATAAACCAACTAACCTAAAATAAAATAGCAAGGGCAAGTCGGGTCGAATCCACAGAGAGATCGAGATCGAGTACTAGTTCGGTCTCGGATTACAAATTAGCTACGCGGATATATAGAAGAGTGAGATTAAACTAATAAGACTAACTAATAAAAACACAAAGAAACTATAATCTAAAACAAGATAAAGAACTAGAAAATTAAAGAAACAAAGAGATGAAATGATGTAATCAAATAAGAAAAAGTACTAAGGGACGATGTCACCTGCAACTTATCCAAATCACGCTAACGAATGACAAGTATCGAAGACATTTGGTTCTAGGATGAAGATATGCGCGTTCTAGGTCGGTCACCTCCCTCCCGGGTTCGTGAAACGAGTAACTATCCCGTTTACCTCCCTCCCGGGTTCGTAAGACGGAATCCTAAGGTCAAGCCCGAGGGTTACTTCCGTGATAATCCCCAATCTAACCCAAGTCAATGAAAAGCACGCTAATCGAAACTAGTGTTAGGGATACCCCGCTCAATTTCCACTTCCGTGCTCAACTAAGTAGAGTAAGGCAAGATAAAAGGAAAGAATCGACAATTAATCCTAATCGACTCCCGTCGATGACCAAGGGACTAAATTCGACCCAAACCCCATAAACTAAGGTTATCCATAAATCCCCAACACATCCTCATCCAATCACCCAACTAAACCGATACAAGGCATAAAATTGCGCAACTCAAATAAGTCGGGGATTCATCGACCCCTAGTGAGAAACTACTCACTACTCATATTTATACTAATACAAATACTATTACTAATTCTAGACATAATACAAAACATAAAGAAATAAAAAAGAAAGAAGCTTTAACTAATCTAATATGATTAAACTAATTCTACCATATTGTGATATATTGCTGCTCTTGCTCATCACTGTGCTGCTGTTACTAATTGTTTACTGGAATGCTGATGTTATCACTGGTATTCTGGTATGCTGCTACTGCTGTCTGACGTGGTTGCTGCTGTCCGACGTGGCTCACCAACGACGTGGTCCGACCAATCAGATTGCTGCACACAGATTGATGAGTTGGCAAGATTAGTTAGCAAAATGTTAGTTACAACAAACTTCTGTATATATATGTAATTAGCACATATTCTTTGTAAGTTAATACCTTGAAAACACACAAAACATTTTTCAGTTTGGATAATAAGAAAAATCATCTTCTATTTAGCATTTGTGTGATACAGTAGCTTAGTTATGCGAGCTCCATTAATGGAGTAACTCGAAGCTACTGGTTTTCTAGATGGTATCAGAGCGCCAGTATTACGACATCTGCAGAATTAGTTCTTGCTTCATCGCCTGAGAATCGTATGATGTTCCTCTGAGAATCGTATGATCTTTCCTCTCTCTTTTGCGCGATTTTATTGCAATTTCTGCAGTTTTCTTGATGCAAATTGTTGATTTCTTTGCTTCTATTCACTGGTGTGAAGATCATTTACATTTGATTAGTCTAATTCCTTTACGAATTTGTTGAATTTCCGCTGTAATTTCTCAAAATAAATAGCCATGGCTCCAACTCATACTTCAGTGTATAAAGATCCTCTTTATCTTTCTACACATGATCAAAGCCTTATTCAACTGACTCCTAATGTTTTCCACGGACAAACCTTTCTACACTGGTCTCGACAAATCAAAATCTCACTTATCACTAAGAACAAGTTAGGTTTCATTACTGGTACTTATCCTAAGCCTGAGGAAAAGGATGTTACATTCCATGACTGGATTAG
The DNA here is from genome assembly GCA_958450325.1 of Agrostemma githago. Lineage (NCBI taxonomy): Eukaryota > Viridiplantae > Streptophyta > Magnoliopsida > Caryophyllales > Caryophyllaceae > Agrostemma > Agrostemma githago. The sequence goes on along the minus strand of OY288249.1, from coordinate 54,694,943 downwards.
GACAGATTACACAGTAATGAACTGTATTCTGCATTTGTTAAGTGAAAAGATTGCTATTACATTCGGCTATGCGTCTTCCAGTAAGCACCTGTGGGACGAACTGAATGAAAGGTTCGATCAGTCTAATGGTCCATTCTTATATCAGTTGAGGCGTGATATCGCTCATACTACTCAGGGAGACTTATCTGTAGCAGATTATTATGCTAGGCTGAAAACATTGTGGGAGGACATGCGATCATTAGATCCTCTCCCTCAGTGTGATTGTGGGGCTTTAGATGACTGTACATGTTTGATGTTGAAGAAAGTTGTTACTAGAGAAAATACACACAATTTGATTGATTTTCTTATGGGATTACATAAGAAATATGATCACATTTGTGGTCAAATCCTTGCTATGGATCCGCTTCCTACTGTAAACAAGGCATTTGCTCAAGTTTACCAAATGGAGGTTCAGCAACAGGTTACTGCAGATGTACCTATGTCTACATTAGATGTAGCAGCACCTACTGCAAATCATGCTTGAAATCATCAAGGAGCTCATGTTGATCCTCCAAATGTGTGGAGAAGGGACAACAAAAAGGCTAAAACTGATAAATCCTCTTATTACTGCACTCACTGTAAGAAGAACGGGCATACCATCGAGTATTGTTGGCACTGGAAGAAGCTTAAAAGACAGCAAGCTGCTGCATCTGCATCTCCTGGACGGAGGTTCGCAGCAAATGTGGAAGAAATTGACACATATGAATCTGAAACCTCATGTGATACACCTGCATCGAAGGCGTTTGAGCAGAATCTTGATCCATCTTTTATTCAGGCCATAGCCAAAGAACTCTTCAAGTTGCAGAGTCAATCTCAGGCTCAACCAGAAATTGCAGGCCCAGGCTTTTCAGGTACAACTCTTGCTTATTCTGCTGCTGGTACCTCTAATATTCCTATATACACATGGATTCTCGATTCAGGTGCTTCTGACCACATGTGTTTTGAGCTGAGTCTTTTTAGCTCCTATACATTGCTAAATAAGCCCATTTCTGTGCATCTTCCTGACGGACAAATTAAGATGGTAACCCACACTGGAATTGTCCCTCTTACAGCAAATTTATTTCTAAAGAATGTTCTATTTCTTCCTGATTTCAAGCATAATCTGCTCTCTTTGGGTCGTTTATTGAGTGATAATCGATTCACTGCTACATTTGACCAACATTTGTGAAAAATACAGGATCCTTCCACTAAGGAAATCCTTTGTTCGGGGAGCAAAAAGGGAGGCGTCTATCAGTTTCTTCAAAACCCTAGTACTGTTCATAGCAATAATTGTACTAGAAATTCATTTTCTGTTTCTGTTGGCAATGACAATGATGTAGCCTTGTTGCACTCTAGACTTGGTCATTCATCTTTGGGTGTTCTTAAGCATGTAATCCCTGCTATTGATAGTGACAAAGCATTTCATTGTGATACATGTGTTTTGGCTAAACATCATAAAGCTCCCTTTCCTGTCAGTTCTACTGTTTCTAAGTTCATCTTTGATCTAATCCATGTTGATCTGTGGGGTCCCTACCGATTGAAATCCATATCTGGGGCTTCTTATTTCCTCACAATTGTTGATGATTTTAGTAGATTTACATGGACTTTCTTATTAAAAACTAAGGAACAAGTTCCATCTGTTATGGAATCCTTCATTGCCTATGTATCCACTCAATTTGGTTCCAAAATCAAGACTATCAGAAGTGATAATGGAACTGAAATAGTGCAGCAAGAATGTCAGACTTTATTCGCTAAGCATGGCATTGTTCATCAGCGTTCTATCCCAGGAAATCCTCAGCAAAATGGGAGAGTAGAGAGGAAACATCGCCATTTACTTGAGGTTGCTAGGGCCCTAAGAATTCAGGGTTCCTTACCTAAGAGGTTTTGGGGGGAGCTGATCCTTGCATCCACACATCTTATTAATCTCATGCCCTCGAGAGTATTGGGTTGGCTTACCCCTCATGAGAAACTTTTTCAAACTAAGCCAGATTATTCCAATCTCAGGGTAATAGGATGTTTATGCTATGCTGCTGTCAAAGATGCTGATAAATTTGAGCCTCGTGCAATTCGGGGACTTTTTCTGGGTTATCCTACAGGCCAAAAAGGTTATAAGTTGTATGATATGGAGAATCACAAGATCATTGTCAGTAGAGATGTCATATTTCAGGAGACTATATTCCCCTTTCATCCTAGCTACAAGCAAGATGTTGGGCTGATTCCATCACCACCGGCAGCTGTAATGGCTCCCATCATAAGTGCAGAACCTTTACCACCAGAGACTGCTGATTCCAGTCCCATTATTGCTGACTCTTCTGAGAATGCTGTTGTTGATGGTCGTATCAATGCTGATACTACTTGTGGTCCTGATTCTTCAGATATTAATATTGAAGATATTGTTGCTCCAAGACGATCAACTAGAGTTCGCCATGTTTCCTCAAAATTGGATGGTTTTATTCACAGTGATCTATCCTCTAGTTCTGCTGCTGGTTCGGTTTTTACATCCTCTTATGCTTTTCTCAGTCAATCTTTGCAGCTTGATGGTTACTCCGCTGATTATCAGGCTTCTTGTTGTAATGCTCTCCAAGTATATGAGCCGTCTACCTATGATCAGGCTGTTACTGATCCTCTATGGGTAGCTGCTATGTCGCAAGAGCTCAATGCACTTGAAAAGAACAACACCTGGATCCTCACCAAATTACCAACAGGTAAGAAGGCTATTGGAGCCAAATGGGTGTACAAGGTGAAGTTCAATCCTGATGGAACGGTGGAAAGATACAAGGCGCGCCTCGTTGCTAAGGGATACAATCAAATTGAAGGAGAAGATTATACTCATACTTTCAGTCCCGTGGCTAAATTAACCACAGTGCGTACTTTGATTGCCGTTGCTGTTATCAAAGGGTGGTTGCTGCATCAATTGGACATTAATAACGCATTTCTCCATGGATTTTTGGATGAAGAGGTCTATATGAAGAAGCCTCAAGGATACACAGTTGGTTCCAAAGATGATGTTTGTTTACTGAAACGGTCCTTGTACGGGCTTAAACAAGCTTCTCGACAATGGAATTATGAATTATCCAAGTTTTTATCCAGACATGGTTATATACAGTCCAAATCCGACTACTCTCTTTTCACCAAAGGTCATATAGCTTCCAGTTTTGTTCTTATTTTGGTGTATGTTGACGACTTGATAGTAACTGGGACCGATGAAATCGAGATTGCTGCTATCAAGAAGGCTTTGGATGATGCATTCACAATTAAGGATCTAGGTCAACTTCGGTATTTTCTGGGCATCGAAGTATCGCGTTCCAAGGTTGGGATTCTTCTTAATCAACGAAAATATATTGTTGATATACTCAGGGATTCTCATATGGAGGATTGTACTCCTGCTAATTCCCCTCTTCCCACTGGTTTGCGATTATCTACAGACGATGGTGATCTACTCGCATGTCCTGAAGTTTACAGACGATTAGTTGGGCGGCTACTTTACCTTAACTTGACTAGACCTGATATATCCTATGGTGTACAGCACCTTAGCCAATTCATGGCGGAGCCCAGATTTCCTCACTAGCAGGCTGCTCTTCGTGTCATTCGATATCTTAAAGGCTCTCTGAATTTGGGTCTTTTTTACCCTGCTGCTTCTGCACTCACTCTCACCAGCTATTGTGACGTTGATCATGCTAAATGTGAGTTCTCTGCGAGGTCTGTTTCTGGTTATTGTGTGTATTTAGGGAAATCTTTGATTTCTTGGAAGACCAAGAAGCAGCCCACAGTAAGCAAGTCGAGCACGGAATCCGAATATCGATGTATGAGTCAGACTTCGAGTGAGATTGTTTGGCTAAATGAGTTACTAAAGGAGATGCAAGTTTGTGTTCCACTTCCAATCACTCTTTATTGTGATAATAAAGCGGCACAACACATAGCTGAGAATCCGATTTTTCATGAGCGTACAAAGCACATAAAGGTCGATTGTCATTACATTCGAGAACAAATTCAAGATGGACTAATTGCTACCGCTCATGTGACTTCATTTCAGCAAATTGCTGATGTTTTCACTAAAACATTAAGCCAGCAGCATCACAGTTCTTTTCTGTCCAAGCTCGAACTTGTTGTATCTCCTCCAAGTCCTCCTTGAGGAGGGGGTATTGTGATATATTGCTGCTCTTGCTCATCACTGTGCTGCTGTTACTAATTGTTTACTGGAATGCTGATGTTATCATTGGTATTTTGGTATGTTGCTGCTGCTGTCTGACGTGGTTGCTGCTGTCCGACGTGGCTCACCAATGACGTGGTCCGACCAATCAGATTGCTGCACACAGATTGATGAGTTGGCAAGATTAGTTAGCAAAATGTTAGTTACAACAAACTTCTGTATATATATGTAATTAGCACATATTCTTTGTAAGTTAATACCTTGAAAACACACAAAACATTTTTCAGTTTGGATAATAAGAAAAATCATCTTCTATTTAGCATTTGTGTGATACAGTAGCTTAGTTATGCGAGCTCCATTAATGGAGTAACTCGAAGCTACTGGTTTTCTAGATACCATCATCTACACATACTAATCTCAAGCATAAACATACAAAACAAACACAATTAACAATAAAGATGTAAACTTTGAGCTAATTAACAATAAAGTAAACATAAACCCAAAACAAATTAAGATAAACAATAAATAAAAAGAGAGAAGAGTATTGTACCAAAAATGAAAGAGAAATTGATCAGAGAGGAAACTGATACATAAAGATTAAGTCTTTAACCCAAAAATTAAATTTCTTTAACTAAACAAAGTAAAACTAATTGAGAGGCTCAATGGCTGCTGCGGCTTACTTTACTACTCTAAACCCTCTAGAATTTCTAATCTATCAGCCTGCTCCTACAATTTTGGGTTTTCATTTGTCTAAATACTCCGCATCTCACAAAACAAAAGAAAGAAAAAGACTTAAACACCCTCCATTTAAATGTAAATAAAAGAGAGTGAAAGCAAGGGTAGAAAAGTCATTTGCTTCTTCAAGTGAGACAAACATCCAAATAAAAAATGAGACAACTGAGCACCGTGGCTTCGTTGCGCACGGCGGCTACGTCCCTGTTTCCGTTACGCACGGTGGACCGCGTTTATTTGAGCATGTCGACGCTGAAGGCGGAGCTTGGTTCGACGGCGCTGCTTTGAAGACGGGGCTCCTGGATCGCCGGAGCTCGACGGGTGTGGTGGATGGTTCAGGGTGGTCGGAGCTCGAAATCTGGGCAGGGATGACGCATCGCGGCTATGCTCCGGTGGTTGGCGAGCTTGATTGATGAATTGAATTGGGTAGGCAAAGGATGATTATGGAAGATCATGTTTGATTGTTGATAATGGAGGAAAATGGTGGATTAAAGATAAAAGAAAGGGAGTTTGATTGAGGAGGAAAAATGGTGATTTGGAAATGGAAATGGAAATGGAGGTGTTGATTGAAGATGAGAGCAGGGGTCAGATAAAGAAGATGAAGTGGTGGAGATGAGTGGATTTTAATGGGTTGATTTATGGTTTGATTTTGAATAATGGAGGGAGTGTTAGATGGTGATTGAATAACTGAGAAGGATGAAGTGATGATAGTTTGAAGGTAGCTTTAATGGAGGGTGATGAAGATGAGATTGAATTAGAAATTGAATTGAGTGGAGATGGAGTAAATGGAGTTTACAGGAGGAGCTTGAGTGTGGTGTTTGGTCTGGTCTTCTCATTACCTTGGCCCCGGTTTGATCGCTTCTCTTGGATCATCTCGATCCTTCTCGATATCTTCAACGTCAAAATAACTCGAGCAGTACCAAAGTTCTGACAAATACATTAAATTAACATAAACTAATCTAGACTCGACTAGTAAACTAATTAAACTCAAAACGACTAAATTAAAGCAAAACAACTAATAAAAGCGACTAAATAAGAGTCGAAACGTGGGACAAAAATAGGTAAAATAATGACTTATCACTTTTCAAGCATACAAACAAGGTGCCCCATACTCTACTTACAAGGCTCAATGTGCAAAATCCTCATATGTTCTAAGCCTCTCAACAACAAGCTCTACAACAACACCATCCACCATATGTTGCTCCTCCCTTAAGGGACAATCAAGGTTACCAAGGTTACCAAGGCAATCAAAGGCCTTTTAACAACTTCCAACAAAAAAATGCTTACCAAAACCAAGGTGCCTTCAACAATCAACAAGGGTTCAATAATCAAGGGAACTTTAATCATCAAGCTCAACAAGGTGGTTTCCAAGGAAACCAACACTATCAAGGGTTCCAAAGCAACCAAGGTTACCAAAATCACAATCAAGGTAACTTTCAAGGCCTAAATCAAGGCAATTCTTAAGGGTTCCAAGGAAACTTTCAAAATTAACAAGGGTTCCAAAATGCTCAACAAGACAACAAGCCAAGGAGCCGATCTCCAACTCATGACTATGACTTTCTCCTAACCATCACTTATACTCCACATAACCAACAATCCCCAACACGGGATTTTGATATGCAAAAGACAATGTTGGAGATGCAAAAAAGCCAATTGGAGATGCAACGAAATCAACAAGAGTTTTACACTCAACTTCAAAAGGAAAACAAGGCAAGAGATACACATGTTAAGATGCTCGAAACCCAACTAGCTCAAGTTGCCTCGGGTAGCTCATCTAGGCAAAAAGGTCAACTACCTCCTTAAGGCGTACCATCAAAATTTGAAACCGTGAACGCCATCACCTTGAGGAGCTGTGCATCCTATGATTCTCCCTTGTTTTCTAATGAACATGAAGTTATGAAAGAAGTGGAATCTCCATTGTCAAGGCAATGAAAATTTGGGGAATCACATGGAAGAGCAAGTCTTATGGGAAATTGAAAAACCGATTGAAGACAAGCTTCCTCCACCCCAAGAAGAAAGTAAAGCAAAGAAGAAGGTGCCAAGTGAAAAATCCAAACCTAATGAACTTGACAAGATCAACATCAAGTTGCCATTCCCATCGAGGCAATTGAAGACAAAGGCAAATGTTCAATTTGATAAGTTTGTCGATATTGTGAAGAAAATAGATGTGAGCATCCCTTTCACCGAGTTAATTACCCAAGTCCTGGCCTATGGAAAATTCATGAGGGAAATTTTGGTTAGGAAACGATCCTTATACAAGGAAGAGACAATAGCATTTACAAGAGAGGTGAGTGGTCTTATTCAAGGCTTCACCTTACCTAAGCTCAAGGATCCGGGTAGTTTCTCAATCCCATGCACCATCGGAAATTTGAAGATCGAAAGGGCGTTATGTGATTTAGGGGCGAGTGTAAGCATTCTCCCTTACTCTATTTGTGAGTAACTTGGAATGAAAGAGCTCAAGCATACCTCGATTACACTCCAAATGGCGGATCGTTCACTTAATCGGCCATTAGGAATGTTAGAGGATGTGCCGTTAAGGATCGGGAAATTCTTCATTCCAGTTGACTTCCCTGTACTCGACATGCCCGAGGATGAAACCACCCCTATTATTCTCGGACGACCATTTATACACACCACCGGTGCATTGATCGATGTCAAGAAGGATAGGATCACTTTTGAGTTAGGCGACGAGAAGCTTCTGTTTGACCTCGAAGGCAATACCTCGCCTACAAATGAAGAGTCATGTAATATGATCCATGCCTTGAAGGACACCGACTTAGGTAATAAATTGGGTGAAAAGAACGATGTTGTCAAAAATTGGGATGAAGCAAGTGAAAAGAGAATGTTCTTGTGTGACAATTTGAAAGCTTGTAATAAGCTTGATTGTGAGAAGCTAGAGAGTAGCTCGGAGATAAATGAACTCACTTGCTTGAGTTTCAAATCACCCCTTCTTGATGATGTGCAAAATGAAGATGCTTTGGAGCTTGGGGTGGATGAATACCCTTGTCATGTTGACATGGAAAAGCTCGTTTGTAAGAGGAAGGATGAGCCTCCATTGATGTTCCATGAAGAGGAATGGAAGTTTGGGTATATCCCAAAAGATTGCAAGTACAAGTTCAAGCCGTTGAACATAGTGGATCGGGATGCCCCGGGGACGTCAAGACAAGGTTATGAAGAACCTTGGAGTATATGTTGGTGTTCCACATGCTTTAATGAAGATTGTTCAAGAGCTTTCGACTTGTTGCTCCGTGCCCTTGAGGGCTATGGAATTGTCTGCAATTGTGTTGATAAAGAATGAAGATCCATCACTAGCCTTGGTTTGACGGAGTTCTTCAAGAACCATCGTGTTGTATATATTTCTTTCTTCTCTTTCAATTATTTAGTTTGTTTTCGTGTGAGATTGGTTTCTAGAATTTGTATGTTTTGTGGAGCTATGTTTTATGGAGCTCTTGTCATTTGGAATTTTGATGAGTGATGTGAGGGAGAGAGTTTTGATGGAAGTTATTGAGTTTGGTTGATAGGTTTGAAGTGAAGATGAAGAATTACAAAGGGTTATGGATGATAGAAGCTTTGAAGCTTGGCGGAGGAAGTCAGTTTTTGAGCTTGGTACAAGCTTTTGGGGACGAGATCTTGCATCTCGAGGTATTATTTGTCATTTGGGTGGAAGATTTGGTATGCTATTAATGAATGAAGGTTGTTTGGCTCGGGAAGCATGTCATCCCGCCCGTGATCATTACCATCTCGGCCGGGACAAAGTGAGCAACAGATCAGGGGCTACTGACGGGCCAACCCGCCCGGGATCATCGTCTTCCCACCCGGGACCAAGGCTTCCCGACCGTGATGGGTATCTTCACGACCAGGAAGGGTTGCAGCAACCCCCTCTGCCTTCTTTTCTTCATTTAAGCGCCACCCCACCACTTTATACCCCCTGCCAACCCCCCTACTCACCTTTGCCTCTATCATTTCATCCCTACACATCAATTATACACGTTCATCTCATCTTCTCATCACTATACACCAAGTTTCCCCTTAAATTCCAACCTCATATCACCAATGCAAGCCCGATACTTCAACCATGCCACTACATTTAGGAAGAGGAGGAATATCGATGAAAAAGATGAGCAAAGTGCCGAAAATGATCATTGAGACGATGAAGATTGTTGAGTTGCTAACCGTTTGGTAGGCACGACTCTCTTTTCTTTTCCGTTTTTTATTTGCTAGTCTTTCTTTGTATGTTCCCCTTCCTTTTATGCATTTGGTGTCATGGCGGCCCTCGGGGCCTTTGTGGTTATTGCTCCTGATTCTCGATGACGTGACTACATCGAGAATCCATTGAAAATCCAAATTGTCAAGTTCTTTTCACATTTTCTTTATTTTTATTCCCTTTTTGGTCGAAATTAGTCGGAATTAGGCGAAATCGGGGCTAGGTGACTTGATTACACCTAGCCCTCCCCTCCCATTTCCTTTTATTTTCATCTTTTTATTTCTTCCTCCATCCATATCTTTTATCGTCTCGGCCATAGGTGACTTGATTACAACTAGGCCTGACACATTCTACACATTCTTCACTTTGATTTTTGATTTTTAGCTTTATTTTCCTTTTTTCTCTTCTTTTTAGTGTCTCCACACACTACCGATCGAGCATGAGGACATCGCTCGGTTTAAGTGTGGGGGAGCGATATCTTAGTGTAGTTTAGTTTTATTTTCGTAGTTTTTTTCGAAAAATCTTAAAAATTCCTAAAAATTTCATAAAAACCAAAAAGATTTTCTTTTGTGTCATTTTCTTTTGTGTCTTTGTGTCGTATATTTGTTGTGTTGTGTGTGTTTTGCCTCCCTATTTCTGTGTAGGTCGCTTGATCGCCGTGAGTTTCGGAAAGCTCTTGACATCCGGTAATATCCTTCTATCTCTTTCTCCTTTTCCCATTTTGGTGTTTGGAGGAGAATTTGTGATGGTGTATGCTCGGGTAGAGATTTTGGAGTTTGTGGTTGATGTGGTTGCTTGTTTGGAAGTTTCTGTGTGTGTTTGTTTTATTTTGTTTCGTTTTGTTTGTCGCATTTTCTTTCGTCTTTGTTTTGTCTTGTATAGTTTTTGAGTCTAGTGTAGAAAAGGTTTTCGAAAACCCGGTTTTAAGGCTAGTGCGCAAGTGTTTACTTTCCCTTTTTAGTGACACGAATCAAATTTTGAACTTTATTCTAGTAGAATGACTTTGAATCAATAATTTCGTTGGTTCTTTACCTTGTGTCCACCTAGTCTACGTGAGAGCTACTTCGGGATTTGCATATTGACCACCTTGACCACCCACGGAGTGAAAAGGCCTTGGTTGTCGAGTCTCGTCCTCTTAGGTGACCATGTTCGAAATTGTTTTAAAGAGACTACCATATATGAAACCCTAGATAGAGAACTCTTATCATTAGCTTATTTTCTCCTTAATCTTTCCTTAATCTTTTGTTAATCTTAGCTTAATCTTAGTAATTATTCTTGTATTATTGGATTTCTTGAAGAATCTACCAATCTTGACAACATTGGTGGAGGTTTTGGGTTTTCTTTATATACAAGTTTCAATCTTTTCATTCATCTTCTCTAGTTGGTATAATTCTTCTTCTCTCTTTTAATCTTTCATTGTTAATTAGTAAAGTTTCATTCTTTATCTCTTGTTTATTGTTCCTCTTTGTTTGTTCTTTATTATGAATGTTTTTGTTCTTATGATGATTTCCTTTGTTCATGTTAGTTTTAGATTAGTCATGAGTGAGTAGACTTTGTGTGGGTTTAGTAGGGGGGTTAGGTGTTGATTATGGGTGATTAGGGTTGATTGTGGGTAAAGGTTGAATCTTTGTTGCTAGTCACTTGTTATGCATGCCATGTGTTTGATGAAATGTTTGTTAGGGTGGTAGTGGCCAATACTACTCTTGCTTGTTTCCTCTTTCTTGTTGTATGTTTGATTGGTGGTCAAATTCTCTTGTTTTGGGTAACATCTTGCTTGAGTTTTTGGGTTTGCTCTTGACGCGAGAGCCCGGACTTACCTTAGTGACTAGGTGAAACTTACACCCTCGATTTCCCTATTAGCCTAATGCACCTATGAACCCGACCTAACCCTAGTCTTTCCCCTATTTGATTTCTTCATCTTCTTAGCCATTATTCCTCTAGTTTGTTGTTTCATTTAGCTTTAGTTGATTCATTTAGTTCATGTTATGCCTAGTTCATTCATAGTCATAGTTTTATTCTCTTTTCATTGTCTTAGTTTGTTTATCCTTGTTTCTTAGCCTAATGATCGTTGTAGTAATCAATTCTTTTTAATTCTCCTCCCTTTGTGTTTCCTTGTGACTTAGTCTAGTCTTTAGGTAAACCTTAGTCTAAACCCATTTTCCGTCTCCGTGGATCGACCCGAATTACCCTAGCTACTTGTTAGGATTAGTTGGTTTTATTTGGTGTCGGGATCCACGACAAATCCCACCATCAATTACCAAGGCTCATTTCCATCTTCGAAAGAAATTCGCTATATTCTAGTGGCCGTCGACTACGTCTCGAAGTGGGTTGAAGCCGTTGCCTCACCTACCAATGATGCTAGAGTGGTGATGAATCTTCTAAACACTACTACAATTAAGATTAAATAGGATGGTTCCTAACCATCCTATATTGGATAAACCGTCCTTTAGGTCGACGTCCTATTAAATCAAATAGCGCGGTTCCCAGAAAGTCAAACCGTGATATTAAATTCAACATTAATAGGACGATTCAAAGAGGAACCGTCCTCTTTAATGTGTTATTTAAAAGCGCGGTCCATTGAAGCGTGCTATTAAATCTATTTTAAACATCACGGTTAGGGATGGCAACGGGTCGGGTCCACCCGGACCCGGACCCGAAGTTTCAACCCTGGACCCAGACCTGACCCGGACTCAAACGGGTCCAAAATTGTCAGACCCATACCTGAACCGGCCGGGTCTGGACCGAGTCCGGGTCTACCCGCGGGTCCGTCTTATTTATTACGTTGTTGTATTGTTCATTGTTTTGATGGAAATTTCGTAGAAAAACACGAACTTAATTTCCGAAAAAAACTACGTAATGTCTTGAGTCATCCTTACGCATAAGATCTTAAAAAAGTGTTTACAAACCATGCATAAAAAATGATAAAAAAATATGTCTACAAGTCTCACAATACTACCGGAACGTCTCACAAAATATAACACAAAGTTCGTCTTAAAAACATTCGTCACAAAGTAATTCATTAAAAAACATATTAAGTGATACATGAGTCACTGCTCGGTATGTTTAATGAATTAAAATTAAAATTTTAATTAATTTTTATAACGGGTCCACGGGTCTATTGGTCGCGTCCGGGTCCCAAAATTCAGACCCGTACCCGTACCCGAATTTTTTGGGGAGGACCCAGACCCAACCCATGCCCATCGGGTCTGGAAAATTTAGACCCAAACCCGACCCATTCGGGTCCGACCCGCCGGGTCTGGGTCGGGTCTTAGACCCACTGCCATCCCTAATCACGGTTCCATCCAAACCGTCCTATTATCTACTGATATAAATAGGATGGTTGGCATACGAACCATCCTGTTAATTCTTTTGAATAAAAACAAAATATCATCCATTAAATAAGACGCTTACGATAACCGTCCTGTTTGTGTTACATAATTTTTTTAAAAAAATATTTCGATATAATTGTACGCCAATCCAAAAATCAAATATTTACATTAAAACATTAAATCAACATTCGAAAACCCGACAATTGCATCACATGTACCAATTCTTTACCAAAAATTACGAATCAATAAATATGGTTTCAATAGTTGTGATTGAGTTATAATAACAATGTCTAGGGATGATTCTTCTATGATTCATTCTTCCGTGTACAAACTCTAGTAACACCACTCTCACATTGTTGACGTCCATCTTTCAATTGTCAAATTAAAAAGCTTATGCAAATAGCGAGACAAGGAACATTAGATCATACACAAGTCCCAAACCTGCACAGTACACATACACACTTCCAAATTTCATCCATGTACGTCAACAACCGTAACACCCAAAGCTTCACTTCCAATATGAACTAGTAACAGTAAGAAACTATTGTTACACCCAATAGAATGATTTAGAACCCAGAAACCAAACAAAAAACACCTATATCAGACTTTCCCTCTGACAAATTTGATAGAACTATCCATCTCCTTTAATATTTCAGAAACAGTGATAATTATCCCTCTCTAACATTGACAAATCAGACAAAATGTTATTTACATAAGACCCTTCTTGATTTCAATAATGTTTGGCTGTTAGGAATTAGCCTCTTAATATCACCCATCCACTATTTAGAGCCAAATACTACCAAAAAAAAGAGACTATTATACCTCACTCTACTGAGGTAAGGTGTTGAAAAAAACGAGAGAAACTTACTTGGCTTGGGCTGCTAAAAGCTGGAGACTGTTTGAGCATAAGGCAGAATGCAATTAATCCTGCCATTTTCAAAGCCATAAAACAGACTATTATACCTCACTCTAGGTGTTACGTATGCCAGAATGTGACTCTCATGATCAGTTTGAGCCAAATGAAGCAGTAGCAAACTTACCAGCATATTCTACAAGTTTACTCATTGCCACAAAAAAAGCTTTAGTACTCATATGACAACTTAGGTGTAATCGTTTTGAAAGATATCGGCAAATGAGTTGTTCAGCTGCAAATATGAAAAACATTCAACTTAATTCATTCGTTTGCACGGTTTAAAGATAATCTAAGCATAACAACTAAGCCCCATCACATAATCGTATCTATCGGCCAGTGTCTCACGAGTGGTCTGAAATCAAGATACATATACCATGATTATCCTTCAAGTATAAAACATGTACGGAGTAGTAATAAAAATGGTTCAAATCACCCTCTATATATGCTGAATTGGGGAAGTGTTGTTAAGTGAGTCACATGAGTGAACACGGAGAGAATGAGACTGGAAAGAACAAAACGGGGTGGATAAAAAAACTGTCAAAAGTAGACAAATCAACGGAGCTTTCTTCCCTCTTAGAACATTGGTCTGGTCCGAGTTGACTGTCTGTCTCAGTTACGTTGATTTTAAACCAGGCTTTACAGGTTTCAATATCAGCATTCTTTTATAGTATAACATATCGGACTCCCAAGGTAAACAACCAAGTTCGGTTATTGCAAAAATGGCTGATACAATTATACAACTATAACCATCCAAGAAAACTTATCAAAAACAGGAAAGCGAAAGAAAACAAATTATGTGGATTTACGCATCTGCCTTTGATCGACCACTACTCCACAAACAAATTTGAGATTCGTTCTTACAGGATGTGTCATGTGTTTCTAGTAAGAGACGTGGTAGAATTCCCTATTAGCCATTACCAATTTGTAAGGTAGCCGAGCGAGTCTGTTATGATTCACAAGTTTTTATGATATTCATTCACTACAAAAAACGAGCCGGAATTGCGTCGGACAGATCCGACGCAAATGAACGAAATCCGACGCAAATCGAAGATTGCGTGGGATTAACCGACGCAACCGGCCGCCGTTATAATTTGACGCAAATTTTTTTTGTTGCATCGGCTAATCCGACGCACGGAATTTGCGTCGGCTTTGCGTCGGCTATTACGACACGAAGTAATAGAGGTCAACACCCCTGTCAATGGGTTTGCGTGGGATTAGCCGACGCAAAGTCAACAGAATGTTTGACTTTGCGTCGGCTAATCCCACGCAAAGCCTCTCAGTCAGATCTCAGTGAATGGGTTTGCGTGGGATTAGCCGACGCAAAGTCAAACATTCTGTTGACTTTGCGTCGGCTAATCCCACGCAAACCCATTGACTGAGATCTGATTGAGAGGCTTTGCGTGGGATTAGCCGACGCAAAGTCGACCATTCTGTTGACTTTGCGTCGGCTAATCCCACGCAAAGCTATTGACTTAGATCTGACTGAGAGGCTTTGCGTGGGATTAGTCGACGCAAAGTCAACAGAATGTTTGACTTTGCGTCGGCTAATCCCACGCAAAGCCTATTAACAAAAAAACCGTTTCTTTGTTTTCAGCTCCCCATATGCGCGAAATAAAACAAGCCGTAATTAACCAACCCACTCCTACAACAAACGACAACATCACCACATCCCAAACAAAAGTCCATCAATAACTCCAATCAAAGCTCTCGTACATGTCTTCTTCACAAAACTCCACAAAACGAAACAAACATAAACTAGTATACTGTTATAGAAAATGAAAATATTACAAAGACAACCAGCGCTAGGTTCAGAATTCTATCTAGTAGTTGGTAAAATATATACACACAATGCAACCAGAATCTAAACAAGTAACATAAGAGAGCGGAACTACCTACGATAGGGACTCAATCTGCTCCGACCCAAAGGGATGACCATCGTTGTTGTCGCCATCGTCGCGCCTAGTCATGCGTGGTCCTCCACCGCATCCCTCGTTCCCCATGGCGAACCGTTCCCTCATGAACTGAATAAACTGGTCCTGCTCTTCGCACCTCTTCTCCAATGTCTTCAGGCGCTCTTCTTGCCTTTCGAATTTATCTTCCATACGGTCGTTGAGTGTGCGTTCCTGCGAGGTGGCGGTGGGGAGGTATGTGTCCGCAGATACCTCCTTACCACGGTTCAAGCATGGGCGAAAGAGCTCTTTCGCCACGTTACCTATCGCCCAAAACCTTTTCTTCGAGTTGTAGCCACCTGACACATCGTGGAAGATCTTCAAAGTGTTGGGTGCTTGATCAGAGGCGCGTGCCTCCTCCACCGCTTTCTCGTAGCTCTCCTGAAACAGCAACATGAAACAGTGTTATAACTTTAGGAACACATACTATCACATCGTAATTTTCATGCCTAGTATATTTTTTAAAAACATTACTACTACTCACCACGATCTCCGGTCCTCTAGGGTCAATCCACTTGCCGTCTTTCCCCTTCTTCGTCTTCTCCAAGAGCTGGACCGGGGTTGCAGATGGGCCCTTCAAATAACAGTGTTAAAATTTTCAGCATTTATTTACCAATAGTATATATTGAATTATACTCAAATTTTTTACTTGTGTTGTAAGCACTTACCAACTGCGCGAAGGCTGTTGCTGCACTCCTACTTCCAAGGCAGCTCGTGGGTTTGGCCACCCCGTCCACCTGCCCACCTCTCCTGTTCGACGACTTAATCGCCGATTTCTTCTTGAAGCTTGGGTCGGCAGCGTTCTTCTTCAATATCTCCCACTTCTCTTGCGGAATCCATTCCGCCTTCTCGACCCTCGGGACAGCTCGCTGGAATAAGTCGGTTATCCTCTTCTTAATCCGACTCTCATAATCCGACCTGAGGTCGTACCCCAGATCTATACGCACTCTTTTCTGTTTGTCAAAAAAAGGATTCGTTAGCTACAATTGAATGTATAAATCGTGCAACGAAAACCTTAGAAACACAGACGAGGTAATTACCGCGAAGTGCATATACATCGATTCCCGAGCTTCCGGGGGCGCCTCCGTCCAGCTACGGTAGGCGCCAGGGGTGGACGCATACGTCTTGACTACGGAATCCCGCATATACTCAGAGTACTTCTTGTCGTCCCACCTACACAAGTCGATTATGATAATGTGAAGCAAATAAATGAGTGAAAATTTAGAAAAGAACTGGTTACAACAACTAAAACTCACCAAGTTTTAAGGCACGGTTTTGACATTTTCTACATGGGCACCTAAGCTGCTCGCTGGTGTAGTGGGGGTTATTATCTATGGAAAACTTGATGAACTCCTCCACACCGTCTCTAAATTCTATTTTCGGTCGCTTATTGTCGGCCAGTCTCTCGTACATCCAACTCCGTTCTACTCTATTCATTCTATATGGATTGAACTATGAATGATTAGGGTATGTAAACATGAACAAATTGGCGTGGGGAAAGAAGTCAACAACATGGAATTTGAAGAAAATTTCGCGAATTTCACCATAAGTTGGAACTCTCACAACCATCAATTTAAAAACGATTCATCACCGGGGACCTTATCACTCCAACCTAAACCCATTCTTGTGCGTTTCATGTCACTGGTAAACACGAAATTGTGTAATGTCGATAAGAGAAAAATTCGGCAGCAATTCGCCTCAGTTTTCCAAAAGCACAATGTGGAATATATGAAAACTCCACATATGCAATCGAAGAACATTGAGGGAATTGACACCAAATTTTCCTCTTACCAACACAACACAATTTCATGTTTACCACCTAAGTGACATGGAAGGCACAAGAACAGTCCCAAAACGGGGACTGTCCAAGAGTTACTCCTAATGAGTAACTCTTGAACGGGCACTAGGTAGGTCTGAGTAGATTTCAAACAATGCTCATGCACAGTACACAATGACAACAAATAACAACAACAATTAGTAGTAGTAGTAGTAGTAGTAGTAGAAAATTAGTAGTAGTAGTAGTAGTAGTAGTAGTAGTAGTAGAAAATTAGTAGCCGTAGTAGTAGTAGTAAAAGTACAAGTAGTAAATTAGTAGTAGTAGTAGTAGAAAATTAGTAGTAGTAGTAGTAGTAGCAGAAAATTAGTAGTAGTATAAAAATTGGTAGTAGTATTAGTGGAAAATTAGTAGTAGTAGAAAATTAGTAGTAGTAGTAGTAGTAGTACAAGTAGTAAATTAGTAGTAGTAGAAAAATTGGTAGTAGTATTAGTGGAAAATTAGTAGTAGTAGTAGAAAATTAGTAGTAGTAGTAGTAGAAAATTAGTAGTGGTAGTAGTAGAAAATTAGTAGTGGTAGTATTAAAAGTAGAAGTAGAAAATTAGTAGTAGTATTAGTAGAAAATTAGTAGTAGTAGTAGTAGAAAATTAGTAGTAGTGGTAGTAGTAGAAAATTAGTAGTAGTGGTAGTAGTAGAAAATTAGTAGTAGTGGTAGTATTAAAAGTAGAAGTAGAAAATTAGTAGTAGTATTAGTAGAAAATTAGTAGTAGTAGTAGTAGAAAATTAGTAGTAGTGGTAGTAGTAGAAAATTAGTAGTAGTGGTAGTAGTAAAAGTAGAAGTAGGAAATTAGTAGTAGTAGTAGTAGAAAATTAGTATTAGTAATAGATTAGTAGTAGTAGTAGTAGTAAAAGTACAAGTAGTAAATTAGTAGTAGTAGTAGTAGTAGTAGTAGTAGTAGTAGTAGAAAATTAGTAGTAGTAGAAAATTAGTATTAGTAGTAGTAGTAGTAGTAAAAGTACAAGTAGTAAATTAGTAGTAGTAGTAGTAGTAGTAGAAAATTAGTATTAGTAATAGATTAGTAGTAGTAGTAAAAGTAGAAGTAGGAAATTCGTTGTAGTGGTAGTAGAATATTAGTAGTAGTAGTAAAAGTACAAGTAGTAAATTAGTAAAGTATTAGCTAGATTAGTAGTAGTAGTAGTGTTAGTAGATTTGTTGTACTAGATTAGTAGAAGTATTAGTAGTACATAGTATTAGTAGTAGGTTATTAGTATTAGTAATATTAGTAATAGCATTAGTAGTAGTAATGAAGTATTTTAATGTAATACTAGTAGTAGATTAGTAATACTACTACTAGCACTACTAATTAATCTACTACTAATACTACTACTCATCTACTAATCACTAATACCTAATTAACATACTAACTAACCTAATTCACAAACTACAATTACCGTCTAACAATAAAACGAAATCTAGCCTAATTCACATACTAATTAACCTTATTCACATACTAATTAACCTAATTAATATACTAATTAACCTAATTAACCTAATTAGTAAACTAACTAACCTAATTAACATAATCACCCTACAATCAAAATTAAACTAATTGAGTAAAAAATTAAACAGTAAACAGTAATAATCACCCTAACTAACCTAATTAACATAATCACCCTAAACTAATTGAGTAAAAATTAAACTAATTAAGTAAAAATTAACATAATCACCCTAAACTAATTGAGTAAAAATTAAAATTAAACAGTAAACAACAATTAACAGTAAACTAATTGAACTAATTAAGTAAAAATTAAACTAATCAAAACACATAAACAGTAATGACCATACCTGAGATTTGGGGGTCGGGTTAGGGTTTTTCGGGGCTAGGTCGGGTTAGAGTACGCCGGGGGTTTCGGGTCGCCGGGTTTTTTCGGGGCCGGGTTCGGTTGGTTCGGGGACGGGTTTGGGTGTGCCGGAAAGGGTAGGGTTAGTGGGGTTTCTGGAGTTGCCGGAAGAGGAGGAGGTCGCCGGAAAAGGGTAGGGCGTAGGAGGTCGCCGGAAATGGGTAGGAGGGAGACCTAGGGTTTGGTTGTTGGGGTCGATTTAACCTTGGTGGTCGCCGGATCTTGGTGTTGTGTTGGTCGCCGGAGTAAGGTCGCCGGAGTATGGTCGCCGGAGTAAGGTCGCCGGAGGTGGGTAAAGGGTTGTACGGGTTTGGGGTTGGGGATTGGGTCGCTCGATTTTAGAGAGATAGGAGGGTTGGGTTATTGTGTCTGTTTGTCGCGTTTTTTTTTATTTTAACATACATTGCGTGGGATTAGCCGACGCAAGTAGACGCAATATTCCAATTTGCGTCGGCTAATCCGATGCAACGCACCTAATTCTGGGTTTTTTTTTTATTTTAACACATACTGCATCGGATTAGCCGACGCAATCAGACGCAATTTTCAACTTTGCGTCGGCTAATCCGATGCAACGCACCTAATTCTGGTTTTTTTTTATTTTAACACATACTGCATCGGATTAGCCGACGCAATCAGACGCAATTTTCAAGTCGGCGTCGGCTAATCCGATGCAAAACATTTAATTCTGTTTTTTTTTTATTTAAACAAATGTTGCATCGGATTAGCCGACGCACGTAGACGCAATATTAAACATTGCGTCGGCTAATCCGATGCAACGCTATTAATTCTGTTGACTAAATTCTTTAAATTTTGACACACTCTTCATCGGATTAGCCGACGCAATCAGACGCAATATTAAAAGTTGCGTCGGCTAATCCGATGCAACGCAATTAATTCTGTTGACTAAATTTTTAAAATTTTGACACACACTGCATTGGATTAGCCGACGCAATCAGACGCAATATTAAAAGTTGCGTCGGCTAATCCGATGCAAAGCTATTAATTCTGTTGACTAAATTTTTTTATTTTGACGCAGGCTGCATCGGATTAGCCGACGCAAATTTTAATATTGCGTCTGATTGCGTCGGCTAGTCCCACGCAAAACCTTTGACATAGTGGCGCCAACCTAAAATCATTGGCGCCTGTATTATGGAGTCGGATAGCGTCGGCTAGTCCCACGCAATGTAATTGCATCGGATTAGCCGACGCAATACGACACAGTTGCGCCAGTTGCGTCGGATTTACAATCCGACGCAACCTATCCGACGCTATTTCCGCTGTTTTTAGTAGTGATTACACGTATTCGAGACATAGACCTCCCGATAAAAATATACACCTGGCAAATATATACAGTTACTTTAATTTGTACACTTCAGATGATGACAGTAAAGTATAATCCTCACAAAACGAAAAACACGTTGTTCATGAAGAGGCGATGCGAAATGATAGTTTCGACAACATACACAGTATAACAAAGAATGGATATCCTTCAAAAACATCCAATGCTAGAAGCAGCAATAGAAAATTCGAAATCCGAGACTATATATGAATTACAAAAAAGTGTGTTTTTAGCCTCACCTGGTTGTAATATCCGGTGTCGGGAGTGCCATCCAAGTCTAAGGTGGTAGCCATTGCAATAGTGTATCTCTTATCATTTTTAATAGGATACACATCGATATTCACATCGAGTAGAATGTAAGCATCAAACTTGTCACTCTGCGTTTCCATTCGAGAAACTACATGGCACAAAACATCATCAATTCAGATTTTCAGCAGCAAATGCAACATAACTTTTCTTCAAATGAAACATTTCCAAACCCCAACTTAGAAACAAGTATAATCAAGATAAGTAGATAACACTATATATGATCGTATCCGTAAACACAAGAAGATGTTAAAATTTGCAAAACCGCGTCCATCTAGAGGTGAATCAAGTGCAACACGGTGCACCGACATGCATCTGCCACCTAATATTTCTTCAGCTAATACACTTTCAGAAATCTAACTCCAAAACTCGGCAAATATTATCAAACAAACGCCGCTATTACAGTTCAAACCCTACGAACTACATCTGACTCAAAAGCACACTTCAATTAATACACTTCCAAAACCTTAATTCGCAGAATCAGGCAAACAAAATCAAGATAACCTTATGATCAATGAGCAAACACAAAAAGATGTTACAATTCTCAAAAACGTGTCGTATTACAGGTGAATCAAGTTCAACGTGAAGCACCGATGTGCATCAACCACATAATATTTCTTCAGCTAATATACTTTAAGAACTCTAACTCAAAAACTCAGCAAGTATGATCAAGATAATGCTACAATTACAGCGCAAAAGCTACGAACTACAGCTGACTCGAAAGCACTTCAATTAATACACTTTCAAAACCTTAGCATAGAAACTCGGGTAAGTCTAATCAAGATGACATTATGATGATCATTTGTGTAAACACAAGAAGATGTTAAAATCCTCGAAAACGCATCAAACTACTGGTGAATCGAATGCAAAACGGAGCACCTACATGCATTTTCCACATAATATTTCTTCAGTTAATATACTTTCAGAACTCTAACTTAAAAGCTCAGCAAATATGATTAAGACAAAGCTACGATTATAGCGCAAACACAACAAGTTACATCTGACTCAAAGGACACTTCAATTAATACACTTCCAAAACCCTAATTCACAAAATCAAGCAAACAAAATCAAGATAACACTACGATCATTCAACAAAACATAATAAGATGCTAACATTCTCAAAACCACGTTGAACTACAAGTGAATCAAGCACAAAAACGGAGCACTGACATGCATACTCTAACTCAGAAATTCGGCAAATATAATCAAGATAACACTACGATTACAGGCAAACGCTACAAACTACTGAATCAGAAGCACACTTCAATTAATACACTACCAAAGCCCTAATTCCCAAAAATCAAGTTGTCGCACACTAAACTGACTAAGCTTACCCGAATCGATGAAGTTAATTGAATCAGGCATGGTTACCTGAAACGAAAGGGGAAACAACAACATCAAAACGGGAGAAAGAAAAAAAAATGAAGACGAAGAATAGAGAGTAGAGAGAGAATCAAATAAGAGGAACAAAGTGAAGAAGAGGCCGAAAATATGGAGGAAGAGAGAAGGGGAAAGTGTGTGATGGAGGGCAGGAGAAGCATGGGTTAATTGGCAGAACATTGCTACTAAGAAGGAGTACTGTAGCTAAGGCCATTTATTTGAGAATTGGCTTTTTAAAAGGTTAGGGATTGAAAATACAATTGATTTTTAGTATTTTGTTAAGTAAAACTCTCCAAGATTGAGTAGGATTGAATAGGACGAGTGTTACATTTTAATAGGATGGGTTTAGAGTATAACCGCGCTTTTAAAATATTTTAATAGCACGGGTTAAAACTACAAGCGTGCTATTTTCTTAATGAGGACGGTTATATTGACCAACCATGCTAATAATATAAATAAAAGGATGGTTCTTTGCTGAACCGTGCTATTTAACCAAGGTCATGGGGAGCCAAAAATTTATCATGTTATAGAGGACGGTTCCTTGTATAAGCGTCCTATTTTGGGCGTCTTCTAATATCAAAATTGTAGTAGTGAAAGAGGGTGATATTCCCCCGGTTTGGAGTCTCCCATGCCCTTATAAGTGATGGAGGAACACATTTTCATGAAAAGCGCCTCGATACTCTATTGTTGAATATGGGGTACATTATAGAACCAGATTGGCTTATCACCCCCAAACAAGTGGCCAAGTGGAAATATCTAATCAGGAAATCAAATCGATTCTCGAGAAAGTTGTCACTAAAAATCGGAAGGATTGGAGCATGAAGCTCGATGACACGCTTTGTGTAACACCCTAATTTTATAAATTAAATTAAATTAAAGTTATGTTCGTATTTTTATTTTTGTTTACGATTTAACTCGTAATTCTTAAAATTATTATAAAACGAATTTATCGTTTAATCGTTTCGGACTCTTAAAATTCTATTTGTCTTGGAAACTCTTCTTATATTTAAAACATATTTTTATTTCTGTTTTGATTTACATTATATATTTAATTTAATTCTTATCGAAAGCCTATTCCGGGGATTTAAATTCTAAATTCTTTTCATTTATTTATATTTAAGCTCAATTTTCTATTTTCGGATCGAAGCTCGTTTATTTTAAGTTTTGTCAAAACAATTATTACCTTTCCTCGAGAAATTAATTTAATTCACTTTATCGAAGATTTATTATTTATTGGGAAAATGCTATTTCATCGTCTAATTATTTATTTCTGTAAACTTCGTTTTCTTCTCGAATACTTTAATTACTCATTTTACTTGGCGGCCCGATTATTTATTAATTTTATTAACTCGTTTTAATTCGATTTCGTGGGTAAGTCAACTTATCGTTACGAAATTTGTTTATTCCGTATTTCTACCAATGTGATTCATTCCCCTTTTTCATTTTGGTTCAATCGCTTCTATCATTCATTTAACTAATTTGTTTTTCTTACCCACTTTCATCCCACTTATTCATTTCCCAATTTTTCTTTTGTTTTCCTCCACACTCATTCAGCCCCCTTGTCAATCTCTTGGTTCCACCGTATCATTTACCTCCCCTTCCTCCTTATTTTACGTTTCCACCGCTTCATTCCCTTTTAAGCTTGGTTCACCTCCCTTATTTTCCCCTCCTTTTCTTCGTTATACTCCTTGAACTCAATCAATCTCCTTCATTTTTGCCTTCCATCAACGTTCGCCATCATCATCAATTGTCATTGCCTCTGTTCTTCTTCGTGGTGTCTCGTTGCTGCTGTTACGCTCCCTCTGTTTTGCAGTAGCCATTGTAGTCTGAACTCGAGTAAGGTTCTCCATCCTTTTTTCCGTGTATCCTTTCTCCTACTGCTTTTCTTGCTTTTGTCCTTTTCGTATTCGCGTTGTGTTGTTGTGTTGCGCGGATGTTGTTGGACTTTATTCGGTCTTCTTCTTCTTCTTCTTCTTCTTCTTCTTCTTCTTTGTCTTTTGCTGTTGTTCGTGTATTGCTCTAGCATCGTTGTACTACTTTGACTTTCCGTTCTTCTTCTTCCAGCTGTCACGTTTGTTTGTGCGTGGCTGTTTTGTTCTCGCCATGTTCTTTATTTCCTCTTGATCGGCATCGTGTTACCTCTTCCGATTCGCTTAGTGTCGCTGCTGCATTTTTGGTCCTTGATTGCGGTTTGTTTATCGTTCTCTTGATCGTTCTGTTTCCGTTGGCTTCTCTTGGTCCTTGATTGCGGTTTGTTTATCGTTCTCTTGATCGTTCTGTTTCCGTTGGCTTCATCTACTGTTTTTCGTTCTACTACTACGACACCTGTTGTACGTTATCTGCTGCTACTTATTGTTCCGTCTGATGTTGTTTGTGTTTGCTCTTGTTGTTGTTGTATGTTGTTTTGGTTGCTGTCTCGTCGCCTCTGTTACTGTGTTTATCAACTTGGTTCTCTTTCTTCCTCATTCATCGGTTTGATACATCAATTCTCCTTCCGTCTTGTGTCAAATACTCGTTTCTTCGTTCTTCCCTTATCTTGAGTTTGAATATCGTCTTATTCCAATCCATTCGTATTTGTTTTAACTTCCCTCTTTGTTATTTGGGTTTATCATGTTACCCGTATCCAACCCGTGTCTCATTCTTATGTTTTGTCAAATCGATTTTCCTGCTGAAGCCTGCTTAGAAGACTAACGATTCTACAACTTGGAGCTTAAAGACATTACTAACGATTTGGACCTTGGACAAATCAAGATGAGTACGTGTTCATTTTGGACATCGACTTAAGGTAACTTTAGGACGTTACTCGATTTTTTATCGTATGTTTGAGTAGTAGTATGTAGTAAATATTTTTACTTCTGTTTTCTAATTTTAGCTATTTATTATTTGCTAATAATATTATTTTTAAATCGTGTACTTTATAAAAATTTTACAAGTTTTTGATATCGTTTTACAAATCGTTAGTAATTTTATTACTTTTGATCGTTATAATATTTTGTTGGTTATCGTGACACTAGTAACTAAATAATGAAAATTTTATACTTTCATCATATTTGTTAATTTATAATTTTAACTCAAAATCGTATTTTTATATTATAATCGAGATTTGTATACTTGTTCAATAAATTAATTTCATTTTACGACTTATATTTATAAATGAGAAAGTAGTCGATTTTGTTATAAATACATTTTTAGTCGAGACTATTTCCCCTAATAATTTCTCATTTGTCTACGATTGACTATTTTTAGTAAAATCAGTATTATTTATTGATAAAATCTATTTGCTAAAACTAATTTGAAAGCTTTATAAAATCTTGTTTAATTTATAAAATTTGTCAACTCAATTAATTTTGATATCATTTTCTTAAAACATCTCTTTTCTGAAAATTTATAGTTTTAACTCGATTTCCTAATTATTTATAAGATACTATATATTGACTTATTATATTTTATTTTGAGTAACGAATTTAGAAATATATTAAAGTTACGATAACGACGATAAAAATAAAATGTTAATTTCATTAGAAATGCTATTTTTATACATTTCACTTATTTCAATAACTTACGTAGTTACATATTTTCTATAACAATACTTCTATTTTAAGTG
Organism: Agrostemma githago; assembly: GCA_958450325.1. Lineage (NCBI taxonomy): Eukaryota > Viridiplantae > Streptophyta > Magnoliopsida > Caryophyllales > Caryophyllaceae > Agrostemma > Agrostemma githago. Next base: position 54,669,343 of record OY288249.1, on the reverse strand, counting down.
ATTTTCTAAAAATAATAAGTTTCTATTTATAGAAAGTTTTCCTTTTAATATAAATGTTTATTCTTTTATCTTCATATCATTTATAATGTTTACATCTACTGAATATCGATAATGGCTGTTTTGGAGTTATGGAATATGGACAAGTGTAAGGTTTAGAGTAATATATTTTGGGGTTTACGTTTTGGCCATCAACTATAAGGCTGGTGTGTCTTTATGGGGCACACTGGTTGTTGAATCGAGCATATATGGTGTTCGGGAGTGTGTGTACATTTTGACCTTAAACTTGTGCCTCGCGTGTAAGACGCCATCAGGTTGAACTGAGTATTTATGGTGCTCGGGAGGGGTGTGCATATTATCTTAAACTAGGGCCACACATTTATAAGTCGCCGTCCTATTATGATTGAGTAGCCTAGCTAGAGATCAAAATTGGATTTGTTTCACCTAAGTTCTCGAAGCTAGTTTTAGTATTCTCCTAGTGAAAGTCTAGCCGTCGATACTAATCCTATCCATAACGCCATTTTGAATATATTATTACTATTATCGAATGATTTTTGACTTGCAAGTTGGCAAGTGCTTTAAGTTTTGCTGAAAACTTATTCTTTTATTATATTGTTCTAATGTTTTCTCATTTTAAGTATTTTGATATAGTAATACTATCATTTTCCTTATGGTATAATATGGCTGGGAGAACGTCCGAGTTACTCTCCACTGATGTGGCTGTTATGTTTATAACATGACATGTATTTGCTGCTGGGTTTTAGGTGTGAGCTAGCGAGTAGCGTGTATCCTACTCTTTCTTTATTCATGATTTATGGATTTGTATAAACCTATTTGGAGAACTTCCTTTTTAGCCCTTTTGTAAAAAGAGGCATTTGTATTGACTTACCATTTCTTTTATAAGATATAGTTTGTCAGTGTGTTTTGATCCCAACTCTACAGTGTTTCCGCCACTGTATTGAGTTAGAATTTCTAGGGGATTACACTTTGGGCCTACCGAACGACATTTAAGACTCGTATTGGCACATCGCCGTATAGGCTTGTCTATGGAAAAGCGTGCCATCTACCGGTTGAAATGGAGTTCAAGGCTTTTTGGGACATAAAGGAACTCAACCTCGATCCTACTTTAGTCGGTGAGAAGCGGTTGCTTCAATTTCATGAATTGGAGGAATTCCGACTACATGCTTATAAGAGTGCCCGAATTTACAAGGAACGCACTAAGCTATGGCATGACAAGAGGATTAACAAGAAGTCGTTTCAAGTAGGTGACAAGGTATTATTATTCAATTCAAGATTAAGATTGTTCCTCAGAAGCTTCGTTCTCGTTAGTCAGGACCTTTCACTATCACAAAAGTCGGTCGGTATGGGGACTTCGAGCTTAGCAATGATAAAGGTGAACTATATCGAGTCAATGGGCAAAGAATCAAGCTCTACAACGAGGTCGGTGGAGGTTCTCTACCTCCAACCCATCCCCTCATAATCTCTCAATCAATCTTGGTTTGACGGAGTTCCTCATGAACCGTTGTAAGACCCTGTATTTTTCAAATAAAGTTAAAATTTTAAACATTTTTTTAAACCAAGTTTAACATCTGAAAAATTGTTTTTGTGAATAAAATATTTTATTTTTGTTAAATTAAAAATTATTCCAGTTATAAAAACATGGGACTTTATTTATCGAGTTATTAAAAATTTTATCTTTCGTTAAATAAAGTTTAAAACTCGAAAATATTTTCAATATATTATCCAGCCGTTTTGACATTTTCTTGTCTCATAAAAGTTTAAAAATAATTTATCGAATACTCAAAATAATAATTACTTATAACTTTTGTCCTGTAAAACTATTTACCGTCAATTTTACTTACTGTCTCACAAATTCTTTTTTAAAAATAAGTTTTACGGTTCCCATTATTTTAATCTCGTACTCTTATATTTGAACTTTTTAATAAAGAAAGAAAGATGTTCGTACCAGAAACAAACCGGACCGAAACTCGATCCGCTAAATTTTCCTCCCACGTTAAGACCCCTGCACTCCTAACCTACTCACCACTCCTATATACTCCCTTATGCATACACCTAAACTACCTATGCTTACCATTACACTCCACCTACTTTATTCCACTACCATACTCATATACACTCTCCGTACGGAGTACTATAAATATGGAGTACTCCATTACTATACCACCACTACATTCTCCTACTAATTAACTACGTACACTACATACTAACTAACCTACACATACTAACGTACTACTACTTACTACTACATATTATATATTATATTCCGTACTACATATTATATTTACTCCCTTGTCCTTCTCTATAATTGAAGCATCTGGAATGAGGAGCTACCCAGTAATTGGCGAGATCACTTTTCTGGAACCGTATTTGAGTCAAATCATTTCGGCTGAAAATTTCTTTAAACACAGGAAAAAGACGACTTTTCTAACGTAGACGATATTATTGATCTGACTACCTTAATTCTTAATAACGTTAATAAATACTCCGTAATAGCTATTAAGGTAATTAAACTTTTCTTCTAACAACATTTTGTATATATAAGTATATATTGTGTTACTAACTTAATAAATTGCTTATTTAAATATTTATGCTTGTTTGTACGACTAAATTACTTATGTATATAAAAAAATGTTACGTGATATTTTATTTATGTTATGTACGTATTTATGACTAAATTCAACTTAACTAAATTATGACTTGTTTAATTAATTTATTTATCACATTAACATTTCTGTTTATATGAAAAATGTGAAAATGAATAAAAGAAATTTATTAAAATAAAATTTACTTATATCATTTTCATTATATTTTATTTATTTAATTATATTTTCTATGTATATTTATTTTATATATACATTATATTTGTATGTATTTTATATAATTGTAACTTCGGTCATATTTAATTTTCTTTAGTACTTTTACATTTGTTTATATATTATAATAATAGAGTAAATTAGTAACATACAAATATTTTATCTTAATAATACTTTACTAATTATTTTTATATAGGTAAAAATTTATAAATTTCATTTTTTTAAATAAATGAATTTATTTTATTACGAAATTTTTACACGACATTCATAATTATTTAAAAAATGATTTTATGTCAAATTTTGTAAATCTATTAAGTACGACTTAATTTGTATTTTTCAGAAAACTTTTATATTATTCAGAAACTATAAATTTTAAAATAATATTTTATTATAACTTAATTTTTATTTTAATATAAAACTTAATTTAAAAGATTTTCTATTTTTAAAAAAAAATAAGTTATAAGATATTTGGGATATAATGTTTCGGGTGACACTTGAGGATTAAAGTGTAATGTTGTCACATTGAAAGTAAGAATTTGAGGATTTGACTGTTTCAAATGAGTCCGACCAATTATCAAAGGTCACCAAATAAAATACTACTTGTCCATGGGCGACTTTTATATAAAGTTTACGATGCGAGTCTGGTACGAATAGCTTGTGTTGGATTCTACCCTATGTGGTGTTTTGATTGCACTTGTAATGAAAAGCAGGCTCGGAGGCTGCGGTCCGAGAGTCGACCTAGTGTTTAAGGTAATCGTCCTACGGCAGTGAGAGCTACGGTTCAAGAGTCTATGTAGGGTATGTGCGCATATATAGACAAGTACTTGATCAGTATTACCACCTAGGTAGCGGGGGCAAAACAAGATTCTGAAAAACTGTGGGTTCCCTCTTGGTGATGCAGAGAATGTAATCATCAGCTTTCATTTCGCCAAGAGTCCCGTTTGAATAAACGTATAATATAATTGAAGTTCGGGCCCAATTGAGCCTTATGGGTGAGATGTAAACCTCATAAGATCGGTTCGGTCTACGAGTCCGTAACACGGTTACTTCTATTAGTGAGATGCAAGTCAATAGGGTGTATCGGTGATACTAGGAGCCACGACTCGTGTGTTTATTCTCTGTCTAAGTGAAAAATTATTTTAAAATCAAATGGTTGCTGCCAATGTCCCATCTTTTAAACTTTATCGTTTTCGTCACCTCACATGTTGGTTAATTGAATTAAAGGAAACTATTTATTACATGATATCCTTTAATATTTTTGTAACCATATTATTTGTTATTCACATGGTTGTCTTATGTGTATGAGGTGATGTTAGATGAACGGCTTAGTGTTGGCCTGCTCAGCGTCCACTGTTTTATTTTTTTGTAGGTATAAGACGTTTCGGAATCGAGCGAAAGAGATTTAATAATATGTTTGTATAAAATACAATCTATATTCTGTACTAAGTGAATCAAGACTATGTAATTAATAGTCGTTTGTTGTAAGGATCCGTAGCGTTCCGGATTTAATTATTTACACTCTGTTATAAATTTTAATTAAATGACTTAGATAATTTTCCGCATTATCTATTAATATAAGTCATCAAAAATCCGGGTTTTTACAACCGTCATGTTGTAAATATCTCTTCCCTTCCTTTTATATTTTTTTTGTGATTCATTTTGTGTTTTATTAGATTTTTAGAGTTTGTGTCATTATTTTTGAGATCTTGTCTTTTGGTGATTTCTTTTGAGTGATGTGAGGGAGGGATTTTAATGATTGTTATCGAGGATTTGTAGTAAGACCATGGAGCGGCATTAGGAGTGATATCATTGTTTTATGAAGATTTGATTTATAAGCTATGAGCTTTTAAGATGTTTTATCGTCCCTTATTATGAAGCTCAAGTCGTCCTTTCTCGGTTTTCTATTTTCCCCACAAGCCATTATGAAGCTCAGGTTAGGTTTTTAATGGAAGACGTGAGCAAGGAAGTCGGTTTTTGAGCTTGAGATAAGCTTTTGGGGACGCGAGTTTGATCCCGAGATTATTATTGTTCATTGGGTGGAAGGCTCGGTTTACTCGAGAAGAATGAAGCCCATGGGGAGTGATATGGCCATGTCACTAGAAACATGGCCATGACGAAGGCTACATAGTGGTTCCGTAAGCAGATAAAGATTTGTCTCATCTTCATCTTTGTTCTTCATCCTCCAGAGTTATCAAGTTATCATGGATAGGCCAAGAAGAGCAGATAAAGCTCTGGCACGTACTTCATTGATTAAAAAACAGAAGAAGGGGGCTTCAACTTCGACTTCTACTACTCCGGACGAGGAGCCACCAGCAACCGTCGTCCCTCCCGTAGTGGAGGAGGTAATTCCTATCCCTTCTTACAATGGTGTTACATTCCTTTCCCCATCCTATAAGGCTAGATTCGAAAGATTTCTAGCAAAACGGGTAGTGCCTACTCGATTCCTTGACCACTCGTTATTATGAAAGCTCAAAATCCATAAGGAATTGTATGAGTTGTTTGTCGGATTGGGTATGAAGGATTTGTTCGGGATGCATGAATTAACATATTTGGAGTTGACGGTTGAATTTACTAGCTCTTTTCGTCGAGACCCAAACCCCAACTTCATGACCCCTTTATCCTTCCGACTTGGGAATAAGAGCCATACGTGTAGTGTGTCGGAATTTTGCACATATTTGGGAATTAGTGACTCTAGCATTGGGAGGGAGCCGGATAAATTTTCGCCCTCGGGTATGTGGACTCAAATGACAAGCTTAAACTTCCAAACTATCAAAGGTTGCCACATAATAGGATCCACTACCCGGTTCTAAGGTTTTGGGCTAGATTCGTAGCCGGAAGTATTTTTGCAAGAAAGAAACCATGGGTGATTAACAAGATGAAGTTGACTATCCTTGAGGCTTATTTGAACCCGAGAGGGTTGGCTAAATTTCAAATCGATATTCAAGCCTACACCGTACAAAGAATTGAAGAATTAATCAAGAGGAAAACAACCGCATCTTTTAATTATGGTGGCTTAATTACCTTGTTAGCTAAGAAGCTTGAACTTGATTTAGAATTTGAGACCTGCATGGAAGTGGGGGGGGGGGGGGGTGTACCTATTTGGATGAGGACCATTTGACCGATAGTTTCTTCATCCCCATTGCCGAAACAAAGCGATGGGCTTGGCTAGTTAATGGCAAGCCCACAATTTACATCCCTTGCAACCGTCTCCCCTCACTTGTACCAAGGGCTCCGGGGACTACACCTCACCAAGAACCCCTCTATCTCGCACCCTATGAGATTCCCGAGGGGGAAGTCCTAACGAAGAGCAAAAGCAAAACCCAAGTTTATAGTAGAGGGGAGGGTTCTCAAAGCACTCAAGGTCGTGTTCACGAAGAACAACAACAACCTACACCAACACCTCTGGGGCGCTTTCTAGTCCCACCCTATACCCCTTATGTCCCCTTGGACATGTCCACTACTCTCCCTCTTTTTGAGAGACTTGGTGGCATGTTCCAAGGCTTGCACCTACAACTTTACAATATGCAAAATGACAACTATTACGCTCAATATCCGGGCTATTATGATGAGCGAGCTCAACAAGGCTCGATCGATCCTTCCAAAGGGGTCCTGTCATGGTTTCCGTTATCCGGCTTCCCATCCATGGGCCCGGATGTCGGCACGACCGAGGGTGGAGATGCTATAGAGGTGGAGGAACAAGGTGGTGGAGGTGATGATGAAAATGAGGATGATGACAATAATGAAGATGAAAACAATGATGATGAGGAAGGGGAAAGCGAAGAAGAGGATGGGGATGATAATGACGAAGCCGAGCAAAGCGCCGAAGATGACTTTTGAGACGATGGAGATTATTGAGTTGCTAACCGTGTTTGGTAGGCACGTCTCTCTTTTTCTTTTCCGTCTTTGTTGCTTGGTCTTATTTATCCCCCTTCCTCGTTATATATTTGTGTCTTGGTGGCCGTAGGACCTTTTTTATTATTGCTCCCGATGGTTCTCGATGACGTGATTACATCGAGAATCATTTGAAAATCCAAAATGACAATTTCTCTTTAGTTTTCTTAGTTTTTTTAGCTTAATCGTTAGAATTTAGTCGGAATCGGACGAAATCGGGGCTAGGTGACTTGATTACACCTAGCCTTCTCCTCCCATTTCCTTTTTATTTTCTTCTTTTTATTTTTATTTTTTTCCCCATCCATATCTCTTCTTGACTCGGGTCTAGGTGACGTGATTACACCTAGGCCCGACCCAATCTACCCTTTCTTTATTTATAATTTTGTTTTTCGTTTTATTTCCTTTTCTTCTTTCTTTTTTAGTGTCTTCCACACACTACCGATCAAGCTTGAGGACATTGCTCGGTTTAAGTGTGGGGGAGCGATATCTTATCTTAGTTTAGTTTTATTTTCTTAGTTTTTTCGAAAAAAATCCTAAAATCCCTAAAAATTTGAAAATTTCAAAAAGTCAAAAATATTTTCTTTTCTGTCTTCTTTTTCTTTGAGTCTTTGTGTTGTATTTTTGTTGTTTGCGTTTGTGTTTTGCCTCCCCATTTCCTTGTAGGTTGCTTATTCGCCGTAAGTTTCGGAAAGCTCTTGGACATCCGGTAATATCCTTCTATTTCTTTCTCCATTTCCTTTTTCAGATTTTGGAGGATGTTTTGTGATGGTGTGTGCTCGGGTGGAGCTTTGTGGAGTTTGAAGTTGATTAAGTAGCTTGTTTGGATTATACGATGTGGTGTTTGTTTGTTTTGTGTGTTTTATTCTTCATTTTATGTGTTTTACCTTTTTTTATCTTTGTCTTGTATAGTTTGTGTTTAGTGTAGAAAATGTTTTAGAAAACTCAGTTTTGAGGCTAGTGCGCAAGTGTTTACTTTCCTTTTCTAGTGGCATAAATTGATTTTTGGACTTTAGTTTAGTAGGATGACTTTAAATCAATAATTTCGTTGGTCCTTTACCTTGAGTCCACCTAGTCTACTAGGAATTTACTTCGGGATTTGCATTTTGACCACCTTGACTGCCCACGGAGTGAAAAGGCCTTGGTTGCCGAGTCTCGTTCTCTTAGGTGACCGTGTTCGAATTTTTTTTAGCTAGTCCAAGTTTTTCCCCTTTTTGTGCGTTTGAAGGGAAAGCGCGCCCAACTCACACATTTCCCTACCTTCTACACATGCTCATAAATAAGTTGCACAATATTGAGGATTTTGCATTTATTTGGTTATTCATTATGATTATGACGCACATTATACTCGGGAACTCTAGTCACGTACTAGGCATACTCTAAGAGGAGGTCGTGCCCTGCGCCGCTAAGCGGAGGTCGTGATGTTTGTAGATCCCGAGTCGCATTATTTGGCCACAAGGGCAAACGAAAATACCAAAAGAAGAAAAAGAAAAGGCACAACAAATCAAAAATAAAATACAAAAGAAGAAAAATGCCAAGAAAATCATTTCACAAAAAACCTTACCCCTAAAAAATAAGTCTTTTACCGATTGTTATCGTGAAGAGCCTATCGAAGGACCGAGTCCCTAGGAAGGATGATAGCGGTAATGATCGGTTTTCCCTCATTTTGAAACCTTTTCCACCCTTTTTATTTGGACTAGTTAGGCCATTTTTGGGCATGGTACGACTCTACTCTCTTGGCTTAGCGCTAAAGGAGGCAGGGCTTCACTTTACCTACAGTGTTGACTAACTCCATGGTTCATCCCCTATCCATCCCGCTTAACATCCCGTAGTACGTTGTTGGAAGATTAGGAGGACCTAGGTAAGTTATCAACGTTTTTATTTCTTTACTGTCATCCTATTAGAATTTTGTCCATATCGGTTTGTGTTTTTAGCTTGGGAACGTTGTCACTTGCCTTGAGTCCTTAACCGGTGTTTCTTCCACCGCTTTGTTCAGGAAAGCGGTGTTTTTCATCTTGGATGCAACCGATTGTTTGTTTGTGGGGTGTGTGTTTCCGTGTTCAGTTGTGTACGCAGTTTTGTCGCAAGACCTCACTTACCTTGCGGGGAACACTTTTCCACTAAGTGTTCTTGCGTGAGTTGAAAGGGCGTAGGGTGAGCTAATACCCGCTCGGCTAGTAGTATAGTTTTTGTTTTTAGTTAGCTGGTTTGTGCTTACTAGAGGGCGAGTAAGGGTTAAGTGTGGGGGAGTTGATATTCTTGATTTATACCGTCTTTCCTTCTTACTTTGCTTGATTTTCCTTTGATTTAACCGATTTTAGAAGCGGTTTTGTGCTATTAATGCTTCTTGTAGCTATGATTGTGCTTGTAGGTTTATTTGGCGCAAAACTCCACTTTCGAAGTCCTTTTCATCGTCATATGAACCAATTCCAAGTCACGACATCGCTTAGGAGTCAAGAAAGATCAACCCTGGAGGCTACATGGCCATGTCATAGGGCGTGAAGAAATGACAAGAAAAAGCGGCCCCCTGGAGTGCCTCACGACCGTGAAGGCAGCCTACACGGCCGGGATGGGTCCTCGACACGACCGTGAAGCCCCTCCTCACGGCCGTGTCGGCTCTGTTCTTCGTGGGCCTCGTCGCTCCACTTCCCTTATTCTATGCAGCCCTATATATACCCCCCCCCCTCTTGTAATCATTTGGAATGACGAAACCCTAGAAAATTCCTTGCCTCTTTAAGATAGTTTTAGTTTAATCCTTCCTTAATCATTCTTCATTAAACCTTAATCTAGTGTTAATTCTTGTAATATCTTTGGATTCTTGAAGACTTGTAGTGGATTGTCCAATCGTGACAACATTGGTTATCTTCTTGGATTTATTTTATTCAAAGATTGTTCCTTTCATTTTCTCTTGTGTTGTGGTATAATCTCTTCCTATTTTAATTTGAATCTTTGTTTATGTTATTTATTGAGAATTGTTTAAATTTCAATATCAACGCTTTTATTATGAGTTTTCTTATAATTGTTGCTTCTTCTCCTTTAGATATGTGTGAGCAGTCTCCTTGCTAGGATTAGTAGGGATATTGGGTATTTTCATGGGTGATTAAGGGTGTTTGTGGTTGTTTATGGTTGCTTCTTGGTGTAGGGTGTTTGTGGTTGTTTACGTTGCTTCTTGGTTGTATGCATTTGCGATGTTTGATGAAGTGCTTGTATGACTTGTAGTTGCAAATGCATGTTTTCTTGCCTTCTTTGTGTGGCTTTGTGTGTTGCTAAGATGGGTTCTTTCGCGAGAGCGGGAGGCCTCTAGGTCGGTTATGGAGCGAGAGCCCGGATTATGCCTAGATATCTTGACTACCCTTTCATTCTCGCTCTCCCTTGATTTCCTCGACACCCTTGAACCCGACCTAATCCTAGTTCTTCTCTTATTGAATTCTCCGCCGTTTTTAGTCATTGTTTCCTTTGTTAGTTGGTTTAACTTAGTTTTAGTCGAATCGTTTTAGTTTATGTTATTCTTAGTCTTTAGCCTTTGTCAAACTCAAATCAATTCTCCTTCCTTGTTCTCTTGTGACTTAGTCTTGTTTTTAGGTGAACTATTTGACCGTTTTCTGTCTCCGTAGACCGACCCCGCTTACCCTTTCTACTAGTTAGGTTTTTGTGAGTTTATTTGGCGTTGGGATTCACGACAAATCCCTCCATTAGTGAATGTGGTTTTAGGAAGTTAATATTTGCGGTAAACGTTAAATTAAATTATAGGTGCATTGTATTTGTTTGGGATGCAAACAGTCGATACGAACTGGCTAGGATCGCCAGTAGGTTCTTCCTATCGCTTCCTTTTGATGTTTGGTCGGCTGCCGCCACTCACAAGTGACAAACAAAGGCCTCGAAGGGTGTCCTAGGTTGGCTCTCCGACGCTCAAATAAGCATGAACTTATCTCACTAGAAATAGAGGTAAGATCTTTGACTAAAAACCGAGATATTTACCGTAAAACTCATCGCTAACTTGAGCGTCGTAGAGGCAACCTCAAACACCCTCCGAGGCCCTTGTTTGTCACTTGTGTAGTGACGGCAGTCGACCAGACATCAAAAGGAAGCTATAGGAAGAACCTACCGGCGATCCTAGCCGGCTCGTATCGATTATTTGCATCCCAAATAGTAGTTAAAAAATACTAATTAAAGTACCTCGCACACTGGTACATCTTCAACTACATATTCGTACCGATATTCATTTATATTTATATGAAGTATTTACTTATTACTCTATTAAATTTGCAGTCAACAATATTATCCACGAATTATTATTATTATAAATGTAATAACTAATAAATAAAATGACAAATAATATGTACCTATTAATGTAAATTAAGAGACCCAATTTGACATAGATAATTAAAAAACATACACTATTGTACATTTATAGTTTTAAGAAAAAGTGTGCATAACGTTAATTACGCTAGAGCATATAGACATGACTATACCAAATATGAGAAGAGATTAGGTAAAAGTACCTCTTCATTGATGAGAACTATGTCCACGCATATAAAGCTATTATTATTATTATTATTATTATGAATGGAGAATTTTATTGATGAATCAAAAACAGTTTATTATTATTATTATCATTATCATTATTATTATTATTATTATTATTATTATTATTTTTAATTTTTTTATAAACGAAAATCGCATTAAACACCAGGACAAATTATTATTATTCTTTTTCTTTTTCTTTTTTTTTTTGCAAGAAAAGGGTATGTCTCATTTTATTAAAATAAGACGGGATCTTACAAAAAAAGTATAACCCCTACTAGATGATATACCATCTAAAAAAAACTCCTATGTGTTCATCCTCTTTATCCCTATATCTATTCCTCTATCTTGAAGCCTTACAAAGACTGTAAATTTTATCTGACCAGTAATACTGTGTATACTGCTATTTCAATTCTGAAATATTTGCCTGTTCCTTTCACTCCACAGCCAGTAAACGGTAGCAGCTAGACAACTAGCATACCACGCGCTCTTCCAATGCTTTCTCTGCCTTCTTGTAGAAATCTATCGTAATTCAATGGTTAGATCCATACTCCTACCAGTGATCTGCATCCAGCATAAAAGATTTTGCCATACCTGTCTTGAATATATACAGCCAAAGAAGAGATGTGCAGCTGACTCCTGCTCTGCCCTGCATAGACTGCATCTCGACACCATAGGAATTCCCCTCAGTTGCATTTTCTTCTTAGTTGCCAGTGGATTCTGTCCAGCCAAAATCACGATAAACCTGTGCTTGGGAGTTATTATACTCCTCCCTATGTATTTCATCCAAGAATTCTTATGCCCTTTAGGCCTAAACCACTCGTACGCCTTTGCAATACTGTATCTGCCCTTAGATGACCAACTAAGAACTAGCTCGCTTGCTTCACTGTTCCCCTTTGTGACAGCAAGAATATCATCTCTAACTTTCAAAATGTTATTAAAAGTTGCAGGAAATCTCTCTCTTATTTGCATCAACCATATATTTTGATCCTTTAGAATATACTTTCTATGCCATTCAGCCCAAATACCACCTGCATTAGTAAGAAGAAGCCATAACCAATTGCTAATCATAGCCTTATTCCAACTCAACAAGCACTTTACATTAAATCCCCCCTCCCCTTCAGGCTTACAAATGTCTACCCAACTTTTACCATCCTGGTCTTGTCGCTTCTAGACAAGAAGAACCTTATGCTTAATTGATCAATCCTTTTTGAATATTCACAGGAAAAATAGCATTTGCACACCAATAGCTATGCAAACCAAATATGACAGGAGTAAGAAGTTGCAATCTGCCAGCATACGTTAACAGATGAGAGGACCAGGTATCAATCCTAGTATGAATTTTATGAACCAAGACCGAGTACTGCTCCTTCCTATTATTCACATAATTCAATGGTAAGACAAGAAATCTACATGGGAATTTCCCTTGCTGAAAACCAGTTTGATGTAATATAAGATCCTTGACTGTACTATGCACCCCTCCCAAAAATATATGAGTTTTTTCTTTGTTAGCTTCCAAACCTGACTCATCTGCAAACCTATCCATAGCATTAGTCACCGCAGCAACAGAAGGACTATCACCCCTAGTAAAGATAACCAAATCATCAGCAAATATCATATGATTTAGCCCAAGTTTACAGTACTTAGGATGATATGAGACAAATGGAACTATATTTATTTGCCTAAGCCTTCTGGATAAAACCTCCATACTAAGCACAAAGAGAGAGGGAGAAAGCGGATCCCCCTGCCTTATGCCACTACGACCCTTAAAAAACCCATGTGCAGCCCCATTCACCTTAATTGAGAACCACGACCCTTGGATACATTCCATTACCCAACCTACATAGGTATCAGGGAAGTTCAAACCCTGGAGCATTGCTTGAATAAAAGGCCATTCTAATGAATCAAAAGCCTTTCTCAAGTCAATCTTCATTAGACATCGTGGAGTCACATATTTCCTGTCATAATGTTTGATTAAAGCCTGAGACAAAGTTATGTTCTCATGAATACTTCTCCCTTTCACAAAAGCAGCCTGCTCGAAACCAATGATTCCCTCAAGTATCCCCTGAATTCGCAGTGCTAATATCTTACTTATGGTATTGTAGAAAAATGAACAACAGGATATAGGCCGATAATCCATAACAATTTGGGAAACCTCCTTTTTTGGTATAAGAGTAATCAGTGTTGTATTAGCTTGCTTTACCAACTTCTTCTTTTGAAAGAATTCCTTAATAGCTGAACAATAATCCCCTTTAATACAATGGCCAAGATGTCTTAAAAAAATTCTGAAGAAAAACCATCAGGGCCTGGGCTTCTATACGAACCAATAGAGAAAACCACCTGCCTTATCTCATCATCAGTAGGAATTGCAGTAAGTCCTTCCCATTCCTTACTATCCACCTTTGATCCCTTATCTAAAAATTGTGTGTCTACAGGATGAATAAGGTGAGCAGTTCCCAATAACCCTTCATAATATTCCACAAAAGCTTGAGCCACTCCTCCTAATCCCTCTTTGGTTCTACCCTCAATATCCTGAATTGCACCTATAATCTGTTGATGTCTTCTCTCCTTAACTCCTGCATAGAAATATGTTGTAGATTCATCTCCAAGATTAATATTCTCAACCTTAGATCTTTGTTGCACAATACTCAACTCAGCTGAGGTTAATTTCCTATAATTCTCCAATAACTCCCTTTCCTCATCAATTAGTACAGGCGAAAAAGGGGACAATTGTAATCTCTTTTGACATTCTGCCAGCTGATCATGAACCTCTTTGATCCTTAACCCAATACTAGAATAATGATTTTTGTGCATCTTTTTTAAGGCTATTTTTACATTTTTAAGCTTTGCAAAAAACTTGAAACCTTCAATACCCAAAACAGGTATTTCCCAAGCTTTCTGAACTACAGAATGATTGTTAGGGTCTTTAGCCCAACAATTAAGAAAACTAAATCTATGTTTTTTCACCTCCCCAAGCTGTATAGTTACAAGCACTGGAGAATGATCCGAGATACCTGGAGGTAAATAAATCACAAAGGATTCAGGTAGCAGGCTAACCCAATCAGTATTAACTAGAACTCTGTCTATTCTAGACCACACTCTATCATCCGGATTTAGTTTATTAGACCAAGTAAACTCACACCCTTGACCTGTAAGTTCACCCAATCCAATTCCCATAATACAATTGTTAAAAGCATCCATATCTCCTTCATCAGGTAGCAAGCCTCCTACCTTCTCCTCACAGCTTCGAACAATGTTAAAGTCTCCCATAACAACCCAACTACTGCCAGTAATCTTTAAGTTAATTAAGTGACTCCAAAGTTCCTCCCTCCCTTCTCCATCATTAACCCCATATACTGCAGTCATGTAAATCTCCAGACCTGTGGCAAAGTGATGCACCTGACAGTGAATATACTGGGCATGTGAAGAGAGAATGTCCACCCTGACCAAGCTAGGATTCCAAACTAGCCAAATTCTGCCATTATAATGATGTTTATAGTTACAAAAACCCCTATAATTTGCAAGCTTCCTGCTAATTATTTTTTGACGCTTTGACTTCCTTAATTCTAGTCTCCAATAATCCCAAAAAATCGATACCCCTACTAGTAATAAACTTCTGTATCTCTATTTGCTTTAAATCATCATTTCCCCCTCTAATATTCCAACTTGCTATTATTATTATTATTATTATTATTATTATTATTATTATTATTATTATTATTACTTTTCTTCTTTTTGTAAATTTATCATTTCATTTCATTTTGAAGTGAAATTACAATTAGTGCAAAAAAACTACCACTCTAGAGATACATCATTTTGCATCTAAGTAGTCTAGAATCCTCAAAACTTTGGGATTATCTGACTTATCCTTCAATCTAGTACAGACAACAAAACAAGTTTGCTCAACAATAGTCTCAATAGGTGAACAACAATCAGTGAAGATCCTCTTATTCCTCTCCTTCCAAATGCTGTGGACTATTGTTGCAATACAGTTCTGAACCAAAATGAACTTCCAATGCTTCCTATGACTTGGCTGATGACACCACTTCATGGCTGTCTTGAGATGAGTACCAGGTATTAACACACCCATCCAACTCTGCATACATGTCCATAACTGAGAAGATAGAGGGCACTCAAAGAAGAGATGTTGATGATCTTCAGCTGCCAGGGTGCACATGACACACCTATTGACCATGCATATCCCCCTCTTTCCATACTGGTGTAGACACCCGCATTTTGACTGCCAGGTGTCTATGGTAGTTTCCCAAAAAAGACCCAATGATGAACGGACGCTAACGTGTTTCTACGCGCTCGGATATGGGCTTAAATCCAGTAGTTGTTGGGTAAAGCACTTACGGAGTACAAACCTCACAAAATCAACCTCAAATCCAGGCCCAGCGGACCGTTCCGAGTCAAACAAGACTAATTTGGGCCAAAACCGACACCGGGAATAAAACCGACTTTTTTTACGATTGGGTCAACCTTGGTCAAAGTCGTCTCCGAGACATACAAAACAGCCATTCACAACATCAAAAGTCCAAGTCGAACACAAACTCATCAAAAACCCAAGTCGTGGCCCAAAACAATGGACCCGCGCAACCCAGCTGGGCCACTCGATCGAGTGCCCCACCCACTCGATCGAGTGGACCTGTTTCAAGACCGACAGCTGACGTACTGGGCCACTCGACCGAGTCAGCTGGTTACTCGGTCGAGTAACCCTAACCGGGTGTCTTGCTTTTGCCTATATAAGCAACCCCATGAAACATCATTCAACAACTTTTTGCAACCCTAATCTCACACACACTTTACAAACTCTACACACTTTACAAACTCTACACACTTTACAACCCTAATTCTACCCTAATCAACTACTCAAGCCCTAACCCTAGTACCTAGGAGGCAAACCTAAACCACCACAACTTAGCCTACATACTCGAAACTCCCGTGCAAGCCGCCACTACGAGTCCAGTCCGAGCATAAGGAACATGTAGGTTGAGGGTGTCAAAACCCCGTTTCTTCCCTTTTCTCTTTTCCTCTCGCGTCGTGCGTCGTTTTGTCATCGTTGTTGTCTTTTTTATTTATTTTATTCGCATACTAATATCGCTAATATCAATAGTATAATTAGTATCAAAAGACATTAAAATACTCGTCGATTTGTGTCGAGTGCGAAGGATGTCAAGATAAGGAAACCCGAATATACAAGTGTGCTGCACACAGCGTTGCCGGTCGCTTATCCTGACACTCTAGAATTTGATTATTGAAACGGGTCAATTTCAACAATAATTCGTTTATTTTCGTTTTCGTCGCACATTGCATCGATTTTCTAAAAAACCTTCTTCAAAACACATATTTTTAAGGGTCGAAACCCGTTGACGCGGATCCAGCATCACAATCCCTAGGGATTTATTTCGATGTCGGAAAAGCCGAGAGAATCAAGTCTTTCAATTCTAGCATAGTGTCAATCTCGTAGATTCGATACTAATTCCATAATTAGACGTCGAATCTAACGATCTAGTCATACAAATTAGCTAACGCGATTTCTATTGATGCTAAGATAATTGTCATTCGATTCATTAGAATTACGACATTATCAAACGCGGAGGAAATCTACTCATATCGCGATAGTTAATTCAAGCGACGCAAAGCAATTTCTTTTATTTTCACTCTAAGTGTTCCATATCGATTCAGTAATCGAATATCGAATACAACGAGTATGTAATTTCGATTCAAGAGCAATTTCGAAATCGACAACAAAATTGCAAACGAACCTGGTTCGTACAGGTGCCACTCGACCGACTGCCTATGCCACTCGATCGAGTGACATCACAAAAATCGAAACAGAATGTCTTTACGACCTCCACTCGGTCGAGTCTCACAGTGACTCGGTCGAGTGGCGATGTACTCGGTCGAGTTGGTCAATAACTCGGTCAAGTAGGGTCATAAAATCCGGGCAGAACCTTTTTTAGAGGTCCACTCGGTCGAGTCACACAATGACTCGGTCGAATGGCCCTTTATCACGTTAAATCGTGAGTCCTACACATCGCATTTGAGTCTTGTTAACCGTGTTTTGTGACTTATGTCAACACGTGCCTAATTAATCACGTGAAATGTCTTCTCAAAACCATGCATTACCTCACTTGCATCTTTCTATATCATCCAATATTGCGCAAACCGTTAATATCGTTATACCGTTACTAACCGTTTGTTGTTTCTTTTGTCAATTTTGGTTGTTTGTTTTATCGTACTAAAATGAACCCACATGCTAAAATACAACTTCAACGTTAATATTTTAGTCGCATTAAATTGACATAGAAACCCTTTCAAATTCATTCACATGCTTAGGGAAGATAATCTTTGCATATCATTTTCTCGAATTACTAACGCGAGTATTCAAAAGTCATTCGATATCCTAGTAGAGGCCGCTAGTGCAGGCGAAGTTGGGTGTCCTTCATGGGCTTCCCAACACGTACCCTCACCCCTTACTCAGAACCTCGGTTTCCGGATGCCCGAAACCGTTGGCGCACGAGACACGATAACCGGTAGTGACGGTATCGGTATCAAATGCTAAGGGACGAACCCAATAAACTCTAACATCGGAAATGGGCCATATTTTGTACACGGCCCACTACGACATAGAGTGGGTTCGAACGGGCCCGAACTCCCACAAAGTTCGGTGGCGACTCCACTTCGATTTAAATTTCCATTCGACCCGTTTCATATGGAGATTCATTCGCCTCCCCAAACCCGCGCGTGGCCGCGTCGGAGTGGACCTATGTCATGTCCACAATTTGGCGACTCCGCTGGGGATTAACTGATGCGTGACTTACCATCGGCATCCTCAGGGTGAGACTCGAATAGAAATCGTTTGACTAGTACAATACGCGTTTTAGTTTTACGGTTCATGCATAACCCATATTTTCCCATACCGGTACTGGTGACCGACGTCCCACTATACCATTGATGTACTCCAATATATGTCAAAAGGTGTCCATAGTCGATTCGAGTGGGTTTCGCGGCATGTTCTAAGCTCAATTCGACTTAGAGAGTCCGTCCCGATCAACATCTAGACTATGTACACTGGTATAGACCCTCTTAGACCGACCGAGACTTAGTGTAGAGCATACATGGCGTCGTTATAATGCTTGTGTGACTACGTGCTATTTGGTTTCCGTGTCGTTTTCAAAAACCGTCAACTCTTTTCGAAAATTACATCTTTTTCAAGATATTCAATTTTCAAAACCCGGGACGCATACCGAATTTAGGACTTACGATTTTACTCAAAATAGCCTATTTTCTAGACGGCATGCTGCCCAATTAAAAACTCGAAAATATTTTCGAACTTTCAAATTTGAGGCCCGATACACTCTCCGATTTTCTCGAAAAGTCGGGCCTTTCCCCGAGTTCTCTCGGACTTTCCAAAAACAATCAATTTTCAAAACTTTCCTCTTCTTAGGACTTCCCGTATTTAGCAGTGTCGGGTCATGTCGTAAGTCGTCGAGGTCTTTAGCGTCGAAACTCTGTCGATCTTACATCACAAGTTTCCTCTCTATCCCAGTCCGCCTTATTAGACTAAGGCAAGGCCCACCTACATAGGAAATACTCCTAACAAGGAGGGCCCATCTACACAATCGAATCCAAAGTCTGAGAAATATCTCATGTGGACCTTCCTTCGAACAGGACTCGGCCCACAGAGCGGAATCCTAAGGAAGGCCCACCTTTCACAAGTCACCCGTCTAGGTGTCTTTTCCGAGTCAACCTTTTACAAGGCATAGCCCCATAACAAAAGGTTCGTGGTCCTTACGTCTGAGGGTCACTCGTCCAACACTCGAGTATTAACAAAATCTTCAATCCCACTCGGGGGCTACCCTTTAGCAGGGCGATCAATCACGGTTGCCCTATGGGTCATGTCTTACACGTGTCTCACGTACCCCACTTTCGAGTCACTTAAGATGCCACGCCATCTAAGTCCTCAGTCTCACATTGGGGGCTATTCTCCGACGGAGTGATTCATCACAGTCACTCCGAGAATCGTACCCTACACATTTGTCTTAGGGGAGTCTAACCCGAGTCAAACCGGAGTCGTCTCTCCTCCCGTGCTATTTCCTATGCCTTGGTGAATTTGAGTTCCGAAGCAACTTTACTGATTACGCGGTATTCTTACAGACAGGCCACCGCATACCAGACATCAAAAGATGCAAGGAACTTTGGACGAACTGAAGGCAGCGCTGGCCAAGATGGAAACTCAATTGACTACCATCCAGACTGACCAAGCGACCTTGGCCACCCGTCTAAGTGCCGTGGAGAAAAGGACTCATGTTGCTGGATCTAAGCCCACTGGGCCCATAGCTGAACTAATCAGCGTTGTTCGCAAGCTCGAAGAACATGTCCACTTGTCAACAAGCAACTCGATCCACACGGAAAATGCCCGTGCCTATTCATCCTTGAATGATGAACTGCCCGACAACCTCAACCTTACGGGAATTCCTATGTTTGAGGGAACCGAGGACCCGGTCCACCACATCCGGGCTTTCAAAGATTTCATGGCAGTAAAAGGGGTGAAGTCCACCATGTTTACTCACTTATTCCCTTCCTCCCTGGAGAAGCACCCCAAATCCTGGTATTACAGGCTCGATTCAAAGAAATACCCGACTTGGGATGACATGGCGACTGAATTTGCTCGGAATTACGCCGATAATATCGAGATCCAGACTAAAATGCGTACTCTGGAAGTGATGGCCCAAGAGCCCAATGAAGGGTTCACCAGGTATCTCCAAAGGTGGAGGGCCGAGAGTGTAAAGTTGGTAGACAAACCCAACGAGAAGACACTAGTGGAAGCATTCATCAACAACCTCCTACCTTCTTACCGCGTCCATCTTAGGTATGCCGGCATTTCAAACTTTGCAGTGCTTACCGAAATGGGCATTAGAATTGAAGACGATCTTCGACATAATTAAGATCTGGGTGAAGCTTCTACTGAAGACTATACTGGACATCAACTCTAGTCCGTAGAAGCCGACGACTAATGACAACATCATCCGAGAGTCCAGATTTGATTTAAGTCCGAGTCTGAGTCTGAGTCTAGGATGTTCTATTCCAAAGTCAAAGTCAGAGTCAGAGTCAGAGTCAGTTGTATTCTGTCCTCTTTTTCAAAATCCAATAAAATCAGCTTTTCCATTTTTCATATATACTTTCCTTATGTGTTTCCGAGAACATGATGAACACCGTCATACACTGTGAGCACACGCACGTGACTATTATAGGCACATCTATAATGACTGCAGGAAACCGAGCCTGTGTTTTTCTTTTACCTATTCCATGTCTGGTATAGAAAGCCACAAAACTACACTTAGCAGGAGCGGTATCGAATTCCTATGACAAATCTGGGTAGTCTCCTAGTTTGGGTTCAAGACGGGAGGCAAGCCCATTTCCCACAATAAACACCCATCCAATAAGATCAACCAACCCCTACCTTAGGTGTTAGTCTGACCAACAAAAAATCAAAAAACCCATGCCCGGGGCTGAGAGGTTAACCAAAATTCAAAAAAAACCCATGACCGGGGCTGAGAGGTCAACCAAAATTCAAAAACCCATGACCGGGGCTAAGAGGTCAACCAATGTTAAAAAAACCCACGACCGGGGCTAAGAGGTCAACCAACAAATATTCAAGAACCCATGACCGTAGTGAAAACGGTCAAATTCAAAGTTATCAATACTCATACCATCCAATAGGGGAGTACCAATCAAGCTGGTCAGCTAACACCACACTCAGCCTTTCCACATTACAACCCTCAAGACCTCCTCGAGACCTAGGCTAGAGACAGCCCGGAATTTTGAGGATTCAAGCTCCATAGGATACCCCTAACCATTAGGGCCAGACATGGAAACCAGATCCCGCATTATCAAACCAGCCCAATCGATGTTCGAGCCCCTTTTACTCGACTTCCCCCTTTCCTACCACATTACAATACCTTACCCTCGAAGCCTTAGCTCCACAAAATCAAGCTCCAGATGTCAAAACATCAAAGCCACTTACTTCCTAGCACCACATTTCCAAAAACATCTAAACCAGTTACCAACCCCAAACACGGGAACTCAACCTGCGGTCGGCATAGAACATGCCCAAACAGTCCACACCACCTCCGGGGGCTACCCCGGAGAATGCTCAAAGTCACAGGATCAACATCCTAACTATTCTATCCCCTTGATCAAGGCATCATTGGGAATGCACCTAGCCTACACCGTCAATATGGCTAGTTACACACGAAGTCCTATTAGACTAGGCACCATAATATATCTTTCATTCACTGAACTACGGCATGGTTTGATTTCACTACACGTGAATACGTAGGCAGCCTTTCAACAGAGGCACAACCACTCACATCGACACACATTCAAAAAGCACCATCATTTCGGTCACGACACTGTCATGTTCTCAGCAGCTAGCTTTGTCGTCCTGGGGGCTTCTCCTAGGCAGAAGTTCTTCATCCACTCACAAAATCCAAATACTTTCAAAATCTAGCCACCTTTCTTCAGTGTGTCCTAGTACTCGGCTCAGTCGAAGACGAGAATCTGTCAGGACTCGAAGCAAAACCCATTTTGGACTGTACCCTAAAATCGGAAATCCATAAGGGCACCAGACTAAAACAGTCTCATTACAGACTACTGCAATTCCCCTATAACAAATCGTTCCCATTTCGACTTCGACCATGTTGCCACTCGCCTAGGCTACGGAATAGCGCAACTTAAGAGTCTTGTTAGGTGGCCCACCCCCCTACCGAGTCATGGTCCAACCCCTCGAGAATCCAGTCGTGTCTGTCAACTCGTCCGGTCACGTCCAGAGTCAAGCCTGTCGGTAGGCCTCTCTCTTCAAATTCCACTCTGAAATTTGCAAGATTTAGCCATTTGAAAAAAGATCCTTTTCGACAAGGACAAATTTCGGTCTATTTAAACTGCAATTTTCTTTTCTACCCCTTTCCATTTTGAAAACCTAGCCCGTGAGTGCCTTCAGGATTTCAATTTCAAAACTTTCAAAAATTCAAAAATCATTTTCCCCAGCGCGAGTCATTTTACTACCTACGGGTTGCATGCAAATTTTATGTGACTTATACAGTTATGACTCAAGCAGGAACATACAACCCACGATATCTCCCTAGCGGAAGCCAACGGCGGCATTTCACGGGATGGGCCTACATACAGGCGCACCCAGGACTTATGCGACAAGTCCAATTCCCCACAGAGTTATCGTCATCAGCTCAGGTATGACTTCTAGCTTATGGCTGGCGAGCCCTTCACGCGAGTCTAACGGACTATAAACGACCCGGCCGGAAGTCCGCCAGGTTTCAATCATCGATTGGCCTGGTGGCTACTCTGACTTTCGCCTTGTCCAAGCCTCAGTCAGAGTGGGGGCTCTGTAGACACCCGCATTTTGACTGCCAGGTGTCTATGGTAGTTTCCCAAAAAACACCCGATGATGATCGGACGCTAACGTGTTTCTACGCGCTCGGATATGGGCTTAAATCCATTAGTTGTTGGCTAAAGCACTTACGGAGTACAAACCTCACAAAATCAACCTCAAATCCAGGCCCAACGGACCGTTCCGAGTCAAACAAGACTAATTTGGGCCAAAACCGACACCGGGAATAAAACCGACTTTTTTTACGATAAGGTCAACCCTGGTCAAAGTTGTCTCCGAGACGTACAAAACAGCCATTCACAACATCAAAAGTCCAAGTCAAACACAAACTCATCAAAAACCCAAGTCGTGGCCCAAAACAATGGACCCGCGCAACCCAGCTGGGCCACTCGATCGAGTGCCCCACCCACTCGATCGAGTGGGCCCGTTTCAAGCCCGACGGCTAACGCACTGGGTCACATGACCGAGTCAGCTGGTTACTCGGTCGAGTAACTCTAGCCGGGTGTCTTTCTTTTGCCTATATAAGCAACCCCATGCAACATCATTCAACAACTTTTTGCAACCCTAATCTCACACACACTTTACAAACTCTACACACTTTACAACCCTAATTCTACCCTAATCAACCACTCAAGCCCTAACCCTAGTACCTAGGAGGCAAACCTAAACCACCACAACTTAGCCTACATACTCGAAACTCCCGTGCAAGCCGCCACTATGAGTCCAGTCCGAGCATAAGGAACATGTAGGTTGAGGGTGTCAAAACTCCGTTTCTTCCCTTTTCTCTTTTCCTCTCGCGTCGTGCGTCGTTTTGTCATCGTCGTTGTCTTGTTTATTTATTTTATTCGCATACTAATATCGCTAATATCAATAGTATAATCAGTATCAAAAGACATCAAAATACTCGTCGAATTGTGTCGAGTGCGAAGGATGTCAGGATAAGGAAACCCGAATATACAAGTGTACAGCACACAGCGTTGTCGGTCGCTTATCCTGACACCCTAGCATTTGATTATTGAAACGGGTCAATTTCAACAATAATTCATTTATTTTCGTTTTCGTCGCACATTGCATCGATTTTCTAAAAAACCTTCTTCAAAACACATATTTTTAAGGGTCGAAACCCGCTGACGCGGATCCGGCATCACAATCCCTAGGGATTTATTTCGATGTCGGAAAAGCCGAGGGAATCAAGTCTTTCAATTCTAGCATAGTGTCAATCTCGTAGATTCGATACTAATTCCATAATTAGACGTCGAATCTAACGATCTAGTCATACAAATTAGCTAACGCGATTTCTATTGATGCTAAGATAATTGTCATTCGATTCATTAGAATTACGACATTATCAAACGCGGAGGAAATCTACTCATATCGCGATAGTTAGTTCAAGCGACGCAAAGCAATTTCTTTTATTTTCACTCTAAGTGTTCCATATCGATTCAGTAATCGAATATGGAATACAACGAGTATGTAATTTCAGAGTTGAGCACAAATTCCAAAATATTTATGCCCAATTCATCAAATCATCAAAAATCAAGAGCAATTTCGAAATCGACAACAAAATTGCAAACGAACCTGGTTCGTACAGGTGCCACTCGATCGAGTGACATCACAAAAATCGAAACAGAATGTCTTTACGACCTCCATTCGGTCGAGTCTCACAGTGACTCGGTCGAGTGGCGATGTACTCGGTCGAGTTGGTCAATAACTCGGTCGAGTAGGGTCATAAATACCGGACAGAACCTTTTTCATAGGTCCACTCGGTCGAGTCACACAATGACTCGGTCGAGTGGCCCTTTATCACGTTAAACCGTGAGTCCTACACATCGCATTCGAGTCTTGTTAACCGTTTTTTGTGACTTATGTCAACACGTGCCTAATTAATCACGTGAAACGTCTTCTCAAAACCATGCATTACCTCACTTGCATCTTTCTATATCATCCAATATTTGCGCAAACCGTTAATATCGTTATACCGTTACTAACCGTTTGTTGTTTCTTTTGTCAATTTTGGTTGTTTGTTTTATCGTACTAAAATGAACCCACATGCTAAAATACAACTTCGACGTTAATATTTTAGTCGCATTAAATTGACATAGAAACCCTTTCAAATTCATTCACATGCTTAGGGAAGATAATCTTTGCATATCATTTTCCCGAATTACAAACGCGCGTATTCAAAAGTAATTCGATATCCCAGTAGAGGCCGCTAGTGCAGGCGAAGTTGGGTGTCCTTCGTGGGCTTCCCAACACGTACCCTCACCCCTTACTCAGAACCTCGGTTTCCGGATGCCCGAAACCGTTGGCGCACGAGAGTCATTCAATACACGATAACCGGTAGTGACGGTATCGGTATCAAATGCTAAGGGACGAACCCAATAAACTCTGACATCGGAAATGGGCCGTATTTTGTACACGGCCCACTACGACATAGAGTGGGTTCGAACGGGCCCGAACTCCCACAAAGTTCGGTGGCGACTCCACTTCGATTTAAATTTCCATTCGACCCGTTTCATATGGAGATTCATTCGCCTCCCCAAACCCGCGCGTGGCCGCGTCGGGGTGGACCTATGTCATGTCCACAACTGGTCCACAGTGGGAAGCTTCCCTTGATATGCCAGAGAAAGCACCACTTTACTACTCGGCAATATTGTAGATGAACTAGCCATGGCCTTTGGGAAACAAGGAATTAAATTTCCTCTAAACTTCTCATAAGCTTTAGCAATTCTGAAGGAGCCATGGAGACTACAAGATTGCAGTAATAATCTTGCATTCTGAACCGATCCCAGCAAGTCTGTACACTGATCATTCATGATAATGATGTTTTTAATGATGGACGGATAAGAGTCCCTGAAAGAGAAACTCCAAACAGATTTATCTTGCAGAATGTAATCCTTGCACCATCGGATAAAAACCCCTCCCACACCTTCAGACATTTGCCAAACCCATCTAGCTAACTGAGCTTTGTTCCAGGCCTCAAGATCTTTAACATTAAAACCACCCTTTTCCCAAGGAGAACATATATCCTGCCATTTCTTAAACACCAGTTTCCTGTCACCAGCCTTAATCCCCCGAAAAAAATCTTTACAGAGCTTATTAATCGTTTTGATTACAGACTTTGGAATCAGAACACAAGAACACCAATAGTTTTCCATGCCAAAGACAATAGAATTAATTAACTGAATTTTCCCAGCATAAGAAAGACAAATATTGGACTAGTGGGAGATAGCTTTCTGAACTTTAAGAATCAGGGGGTCAAAGAGCCTAACTGTTATTCTTGAATCATTTAAAGGCAAACCAAGGTACTTAAATGGAAAAACTCCAGGATAAATTCAGATGCAGCCAAAATGATGTGCTGCAACTCAAGAGAGACACCACCAAAATAGATGTTTGTTTTCTCTTTACTAGCATAAAGACCTGACAAATCACCAAACTCATCCAAGACCTTCTTAACAGCCTTAATAGAGGGAAGATCACCTCTGGTGAAGATCATCAAGTCGTCAGCAAAGATTAAATGTGTAAGATTAGTATTAGTACATTTAGGATGAAAAGACACATTGTTACCTGACAAATAGTCCTCAATCTTTTAGACAGGACCTCCATGCTGAGGACAAAAAGGTAGGGGGGAAAGGGGATCCCCTTGCCTAATCCCACTCTTCCCTTGGAAAAACCCCTCAACACCACCATTTATCTTGAATGAAAACCAAGGGTTTTGAATACAGCCCATAATCCACTTGACAAAAAGAGAAGGGAAATTCAACTGAATTAGCATTTGCTTAATGAACCCCCACTGCAGAGTATCAAAAGCTTTTCTAATATCCACTTTGATAAGGCTTCTAGGAGTTAAAAACTTCCGGACATAACCTTTAACCAAAGACTGAGAAAGCAGGATATTTTCAAAGATATTTCTATCTTTGACAAAAGCAGCCTGTTCTACCCCCACCAGATGAGGCAAGACTATTTTTAACCTATTAGCAAGGACCTTAGAGATGGCCTTATAGAAAACTGTACAACAGGAAGTAGGCCTGAAGTCCATCACACTACTAGCATTAGGCTTCTTAGGAATAAGGGAAATTAGAGTAGAATTTGCTTGCTTAGACATTTTTCCAGACTTGAAAAAGGAGTTTACAGCCTTACAGAAATCATGGCCAACAATATTCCAAGCAGTTTTGAAAAACCCAGCAGAAAACCCATCCATACCAGGGTTGCTATTAGAATCCATGAGAAAATAGCATTTCTGATCTCAAGAGTAGATATAGAAGCAACTAAACCTTCCTGCATCTCAGGTAAGAGACCACCAGAAAGTTGAGGTAGGTCACTAATAGTAGAATCCCATCCTAAGAGATTGATGTAATAATTTTGAAAAGCTTTAGTTACGTCAGTAGACCCTTTGTGTATATGACCATTTGCATCATTTATAGAGCCAATCATTTGTTGAGTTTTCCTCTCAGAAATCTTTGAGAAAAAATATTTGGAGGAGCAGTCACCATGCTGGATATGCTTTACCTTAGCTCGTTGCTGAAGCATAGAAATTTCAGCTTTCTTTATATTAGAGTAAGATTCAGACAAGGCTGCTTCCCTTGTCATAAGATCTAAAGAGAAACGATCCAACTGTAACTGTTTCTGGCAATCCACCAGAGCCCCCTTATCCTCAACCACTCTAGAAGAAATATTAGAGAAATGTTTCTTATGGAACACTTGCAAAGCCTTCTTTACCATTTTTAGTTTAGAGAAAAGTCTAAACATAGGGGATCCATTAATCCTAACATCCCAAGCTTTCTGAACAACTGAGAAGTAATCAGGATGATCACACCAGTAGTTCAAAAAACTAAACCTCCTCCTAACAGCCTTATCTTTAGAAATATCAACACTGATAGGGGATTGATCAGAGATCCCAGATTCATCCATAATAGCTAAAGATTCAGGGAAAGAGTCACCCCATTTAGGATTAATAAGAAACCTATCAAGCTTAGACCAGACCCTAGAAGCAGGTTCTTGCATATTAGTCCAGGTCATATCACAACCTGAACTATGCATATCCTCCAAGGAGCAATTCAAAATACAGGCATTAAAATCAAGCATATCCTGCAATAAAGGAGGGTTTGAGCCCCACTTCTCCTCAGAGCACCTCACCACATTGAAATCCCCCAAAACCATCCAAGGATCAGTGGTAGAAAAAGAATTCATAAAATCCCAAAGCCCCACTCTATCCTTACCATCATTCATTCCATAAACTGCACTAAGCCAAAAATTACTTTGAGAGAGATGGTGAGATACCAAACAAGTGATATGTTGAGCATTACTAGAGATATGAGTAATGGAGACCTTAACAGGATTATAAAACAACCATATTCTCCCATTGTGATGAGAGGAGTAATTAGTCACTAAACTTTTTAGAAATGAGTTTATTAGCTTTACTGAACTTAACTCTAGTCTCAATGAGAGCAAACACATCAGGACAATGAAAATGAAGGAAATCCAAAACCTCACAATGTTTAATTGGGTTATTAAACCCTCTAATATTCCAAGAAATCACCTTCATTTATTAGGAGGTATTGGATCATCCTTGAGAACCACCATGGAACATTCTTGGTGCATTTCAGAGAGCTTCAAAGTGCTAACATCAGGGGAAAGAGAGGGATCAGTTCTATCCCATAGCCAGATACCACCCTCCTTTCCAGACCCTGAGATACACTATGAAGATTTGAGGTACCACCTAGTTCCTCACCAGCACTAGTCACCTGACTCTCATGGAGAATCTGGAAAGGGTTTTCCAGGACTAAGGGCTTCAAAATAGTCTCCTTAGATTTGAAAGAGGAGGAATTCCTCTTAGAAACAGGGATGAATGTGTCATCCTGGAAGAACTTCGGAGGCTCTACAGTCTGAGGAGAAAACCTAGGGTTTTCCTCAACCTGAGTCTCACTTACCACCACACTAGGCCCCTTACCAGGTGCATTCACTGACCCTTCTTTTTTCTTCTTTTCCCATTTACAAGAGTCAATATTATGCCCCAACTTCTTGCAACCGTGGCAAAAGAATTATTATTATTATTATTATTATTATTATTATTATTATTATTATTATTATTATTATTATTATTATTATTATTATTATTATTATTATTATTATTATTATTATTATTATTATTATTATTATTATTATTATTATTATTATTATTATTATTATTATTATTATTATTATTACTATTACTATTACTATTACTATTACTATTACTATTACTATTATTATTATGATTATGATTATGATTATGATTATGATTATTATTATTATTATTATTATTATTATTATTATTATGATTATGATTATGATTATCATTATCATTATGATTATTATTATTATTATTATTATTATTATTATTATTATTATTAATTTTATTAATTTTATGATTATTATTATTATTATTATTATTTCGAAAATTAAGAACGTCCCAGAGTCTTGAGACACGGACCTTGATTTTTCAGTCGATTTTAGATGAATCTAATTCATTCAATAAGGAATACGACCTGCCAAAAAAATAAAGAAAAGATAATTAGACGTATAATTAAATACTAAAAACACGTCAATCGTGCTATATTAGATTGCCAATACTTAACAAACACTAATAATCTAAAAAATATGCATAATGAACCTATTAACAAGTGTGCACGAACAATACAAAAAGACATGCACTAACTATTATAATAATACGATCTTATTTAATAATATGACATGCACTAATTGTACCATTATTTAGTATATGAAATTATTACTGTGACGATGGTGCCATTATTGATTGCTGGCACTTTGATGGATGTATTGATTTGTACTATCTCATTAACCTTATATACTTAAGTCAATAGGTGACACTTTCTCTTATTAAAACCAAGAAAATATTTCCCTTTATTGATTCGTATTTCCTTTTAAATATAATTTCATTTTTTTGGTGAAAGGTAAGCATTATATTAATATAAGAATCGGTTATACAAAGTCACCATACATACAATTCCAACACACCAACACTATTACGCTGACAACAACAGCATACACAACTAAAACAAGTCACCAAATAATGTCGACTTAACAGTAGGCAACAAGAACCGGGCTCGCCATCTGACCTCTTCTTTAATCACTTGAGTAATCTTCGTTGGATGAGGGACAAAATGCTCAAATTTGCTAGACTTTCTACTTAGCCATATATGATACATAAGACTAAGAAGTACTCCACCTATCAGCTTCTTGTTAACCTTAGACTTGAACTGATATTGGGCCAACCAACAAAGGCTGGTCTGCTGTGTTGGCATGTCAACCATACACCAACTGAACAACAACTGTAAGCAACGTGCACTATAAGGGCAAGAGAAAAATAGATAAGTTTGGTCTTCAATGTCACAGCCACACAAATTGCATTCAGGAGAGACATGCATGCCAAATCTGCTCAATCTAGCATTTGTCTGGAGTCTATTGTCCATAGCTACCCAACCAATGAAAGCATGCTTAGGGAAAGCAAGTTTATTCCAGACAAACTTCCCCCAAACAACATCAGTTTCCTTTGGCTTCAACCAAGCATAACCACTCTGAACCGTGTAATTCTGATCTTCCTGCAACCACCAATCCCCACAACAACCACCTACCATTCTATCCTTCACCTGACAAATAGATTCCCAAAACTAGCTAGCTGTAGACGAAGCAGCTGTAAACTACCCTTTGGAACCTTTTTTCATGGGTTCTACTGCCGCAGATTCCTTTCGTCTAGAGCTTTGGAATCGGTTGTACGAAGGTTCTAAAGATAACCTTCGGTACTGGTTATTGGTGGAACCGGTTCCAAAGGGTAGACCATTAGAACCTATTGTAATTACAACTGGTTCCAAAAGGTGTAACTCATCTCCTGGAGAACAAACGGCAAGCACGGCTTGGAGGATAGATTGGTTAGCTCCATTACTCACTACAATCTGATCTGGTGTATAGGATATCTGGTTTTCCTCTACAACAACAATTCAAACTCTTAGATTGTGCACCTTACAAACTACAACATCACCTGACGGCCACAAAGCCTTCTATCAAGTGTTACCCTTATGTTCAAAACATGGAGATATTGTGTTTGGATGATACATGATTTACGTCATCTACGGCTACTATACAAATATGTGCATAAGCAGTTTTGGAAGCTATTTTGCTTTATTTCATTAGGCACCAAATTAGAAGAGTACTACTACTTCCACTTTGAATTACCACAAGGGGTAAGAAATTTAATGTTTACACAGTCGTTATTAATTAGGCTCATTAAAACACTATAAATTGTATAAATGGCAATAATTTGTTTTTCTCAACAACATTTCCTGTATTATAGGATTCTAAGTAGGGCACGATGGTCATCGTGTACAGCAAAAAGGAAAGAAATGAAAGGTAAATTGATCATGAAATTGACTAAAAGAAAACATGGAATTTTTTTGTCAAGGGGAGGTGTGATTCCTTGACTTTATGACAAATGGGAACTATGTTTCTGGCACATTGATAAACAAAAAAAGTCTAGATTAACAGTAAATACATACTAACCTTTCAATTTGTGGCATATAGCTTTCCTGAGTTCCATTGTACCTGCATTTGGCGTGTATCTCGTGTAACCTTCACGGATTGCGTTAATGCCAGCCTATGTAACAATAAACAACAACCATGAAAGAGAGATAAAGAGGTGATGTAATGCTTATCGAAACAATAATATAAATTAATATACAAAAATAGAATTTGTACGGAACCTCGGAAATCATTGATGGAGTATCAAAGTAAGGCTCTCCGGCAGCCAATCGATTTAATGGTACCCCAGCTTGTACAAGAGCAGTTGCCTGATCAGTTATAACAACGGCTTTTGAAGGCTTCACAGAATTAACTCTCGGGCTCAATGAGATATCAAGTTGATGATCACTTGAAGTGTCTTCAGATCTAACTACCGCTGTTAGATTGGGAAAAGAGCCTTTCATAGTGTCTAATGATCTGGTATCAATAAAAATTGACAAAACTTAATTCTCGGACAACAAGAGCAGACACACAAAGGTGACCGTATCGTCCTCCCTCCCACTTTAGTACATAAACTAATTGAATTAGAGAGAAAATTAGTCGATATTAAAGACAGATTACTTTTAACCCTTCTTACTTCCTCTATGTTACCTCTAAGTTGTGTCTACATTATCGGTTCGGTCTGAACGACACTAATGGCAATCAAGATTGAAGGATGTAACCGACGTTCTTATAACGTCAGAGCCACACTCTCCCTCATTATTCTATCAGTACCAGAACCAAACATCCAGAGTCCAGACGCGATCGCCCTCAGACCCATCAATCACCACCATTCTCTCTAAAACCTATTGCCAGTAATTGAGGATCTATGGTGATTAATTATACATCAGTTCAATTGTTTGATAAGTTCATACAAAACCAACAACATCCATCTTCTGATTGTATGAATATTGAAGCTCACTTTAGCTGCAAAAGGATATGTTGAAAGAGTTGATATATTTGTATAGCGACTATGAAATTTTTATATGGGTTTTATGAAGATCTGGATGGAAACACAATGTAAAATTCACAATGTTTGTCATACAGTAACAATGTCAAATTGACATTATGTGCTACTAAAGAAGCTATAAAGTCCCACTTTCAGGATGGAAAATGGCAAGGAACGGACAAGACTTATACTATTGCAGCTGGGTATGAGTTTCTCAGAAATAAAGTCCCTGATGTGGACTGGACAAGCATGGTTTGGAATAAAAGAGGGATGCCAAAGCATCAGTTTCTGGCTTGGTTGGCATTTTAGGACAACGAATACTAGAGCAAAGCTTTTCAGATTGGGCGTAAATGCAACTGATCTTTATTGTCTTTGTGAGAGCGTTGCTGAAACTACAGAGCATTTATTCTTTCAATGCATCTTTAGTGCTCAGCTACTGAAATTGCTATAGGAATGGTTGGGTGTTCACCTGCTAGGGTCGCTGCATAGCTGCTTGCAGTTGCAGACTGCTGGGGTGCAGACGGAGGTATGTTGAGTGGCGATTAATGCTACTGTCTACAGCGTTTGGTGGCAACGGAATAGGATTAGAATAGAAGTCAGCATTACTAGGCCTACAGTTCTTTTTAACAACATGAAATCAGACTTGTGTCTTAGAATGAAGGAGAGGGAGTTAGAGAAACTGGATCAGAGGGATAAAACTTGGCACTTTTTTTTGCAAGAATAAAACTTGGCTTTTGAGTATTCTCTTAGCCTCGTTTTGTTTTAGGCTGTATATATCTTGATTTATAATACATCTTACAACGTAAGTTAATTCCCGTGGCATAATTTAGCCACGTACGTTGTTCTTTTCTCACTCGCAGCAGCACGCGCGTCAACTTCCCTAATCTTGCCTGCTCGCTGAGCACCCCTCGAACATCGGTTAGAATATTGTCTTTATTTGCGTTGAAGTCGTCAATCAGTCTAAGGAGACGTCTACGTTGTTTGTTGAAATTTGACAGAATGAGTGTAGCAATCACCTCCACAACAAGGAATCTCCTGGCGACCTTGGTTGGCATATCTTTGTGTGACGGAATTTCACCGTTGTAGAGAAGCATGTGCATCATTGTGAATAGACCAGACTCCTCTCTGTTGACGACGTTTTTCTTCCATTCCATTTGAACTTCTTTTATTGCGAAGCTCGGAACACGGTAGCCCCTATCCACCTTCTTGCGTTCTAAATAGTCGCTCATCCTGAAAGCCTACGAAAGAGAAATTAGATGTGCAGATAAAAAAATTATTGCAAGACCTGTACAGGTGAGAGTAAAGTCGAAGTATTGTACTTACAATTACGTATGCAGCCTTGTCAGGACAGATATTTTGAAGTCAAAGTGTAGGTGATGGTCCATCACATCGATCGTATTGCTATAGAAGTTGACACAAATGCAAGCAAAGTACCCATCATGGTTCACCGGAACAAATATAAGGTCAGCTTGCAAATTCACAACTCCCCCGCAGTCTTTGATGAATATGTACTTGTCCCGCAGACCGTCTAGAGGTGTAGCCTGGTCGAACGTCTCAATCAGGTTTGTGGTGACATCATTTATTACAAATCGTAATTAACAAATTCAGTTGCAAATTACGGTGTGAATTGACATGTACGTTGTACTGAAGTCCGTGCATGTATACTTATTACTGAAGTGCTTGAATACTAGAGTTGAAGTTGAAAATTTGTTTGATTGAATTTTTTTTTAATTGTTGGTGCACGCAGGTTAATGTTAGGAATAAGCGAAAATATTTTTGGTTGAAGTTATGTCATTAACCCGTTAAAGTTACGTTCTTATGTGTTTGAAGTTGTGATTGTAAGAGTTAAAGTGTCTTGATGAAGTACATGAGTTGAAGTGTTAAGTTGAAATGTGGACGTCATTGAAGTTGAAAATGTAATCAGTTGAAGTGACGTGTGTGCAGCGTTGAAGTTCATGTGCATATACCTATTACTGAAGTGTAGGTTTAACAGGGTAAAAGTTGCAGGTGTTATTGACTGAAGTTTTAATTTATCGTGTGAAAGTTATGTTGGCACCCGGAATTTAATCAGGTAAATGAGTGTTTTTGGTTGAAGTTATGTCATTAACCTCAAAAAGTTACGTTCTTATTGGTTTGAAGTTGTGATTTTAAGAGTTAACGTGTCTTGATGAAGTACATGAGGTGAAGTATTAAGTTGAAATGTGGAGGTCATTGAAGTTGAAAACGTAATCAGTTGAAGTGACGTGTGTGCAGTATTGAAGTTCGTGTACATATACCTATTACTAAAGTGTTGGTTTAACAGGGTAGAAGTTGCAAGTATTATTGACGGAAGTTTCTATTTATCGTGTGAATGTTAGGTGAAAACTAATGTCCGTTGAAGTTACGTTCTTACAGCTTTGAAGTTATATATTCACAGTTAAAGGTGTCTTACTGAAGTAATCAAATTTACATAAACATGAAGTGTACATATCACTGAAGTTTATAACTTAAATAGTTGAAGTGACATATGTATAGTACTAAAGTCCATACACATATACCTAGAACTGAAGTACTGATCTAATAAAGTTAAAGTTGAAAATGTTGTGGACTGAAGTTTTCTTCTGCGGTGTTAATGTAAACAGTTGAATGTTTAGAATAACCTAAAACTAATTGTGTTACAAGTTGTAGAAATGACAGTTGAAGTTATGTTCAAAAATCTTTTAAGTTATAACTTTCACGGTTAAGATTTGAAGTATTGCTCTAACAGAGTTAAAGTTAAGAAATGAAGTCACAGATTATTGTATTTGAAGTTTCAAAGTGAAAGAACTGAAGTGTTTAATTTTCATATTACATTTCGTAAGTGCGGAATTGACTTGTTCCAATTCATATAATAGTGAACTAAAAGAAAGGTTTTCAGAATAAGCTTACCGAGTGTCGTATCCCCATGAATGTCATCTTTGGGAGAGTTGCGTCGACTTCGTCAGATGCGGATAAGCGACTGGAATATTAACCAGCATTCGACCACGGAGGAGGATATGTCCGTATCAGGGAGTATGGTCAATATATCCCTACGAGTTAGAAGAGCATCCTTCCCGTAATATGCTAGTTGGTCATTGTGATTGAGAAAATGCGTAGTAATATAATCGTTGGCAGTGGTTAACAAGTACAGTCAATACATTAAAATATGAGGGTAAGGGAAGGCGTACTCGATTTTGTATGTGTAGACGTGCAGTAAGCTAAAATCTGTTGTGTTCTTCCGTAAATAGGGGAGGGTGTTGAGTAGTTGCTGGTTGTCCCGGAAAAGTTTTGACACAACGACGGCCTTGACATCTACATCTCTAAAGTCCAAGCTGCAACTGAGACCATCCGCACCACCAATTTTGCGGCTCCGTAAGGAGAACAACGTGTTGCGATTTGGTGAGTCGGGGTCACTGACCGGTTGCGAAGATATAGGGGTCTCGGGTTGTTCGACACACGGTCGCTTTGACGATGTCTCCGGTCGTTCAGTCAACCTCTTCGATGGCAAGACCGTCTTCGAATTTGAGTTGACAACAGGTTGTTCTTCATTTGGAGGACCTTACTGCCGCACCGTTCCATAGGGTACATGAACCTCATTGTTCCTAGGAAAACCTAAAGTAGACGGTGTTGACGTCAATGGTACAAGAAACAGTGACGTAATACGTACCGGGAAAGAGTTATTTAATATGTGTCATTTCTTTTACGTACCAGTATTTTCGTTTTAAGACGTATCACCTGCTGGAGCCTCAGCACCCGGAGTTCTGTCCAGATTATTATCGTCCGCAATGTCACGTAATATGTCCCTCAACTCTGCGTCTATCACATCATTATTCCCCGTAGGAATATCAGTTGTTGTTTTTGTAGAAGTTCCACCGAACAACGGTGCATTAGCAGCTGACTTCTGGAAACGGCTCGCCAACTCACATACTTCGTCTACATAATGATAGAGTTCCTCGTTCAACCAGAACAACTGGGATGACTGTGATGGACCTGCTTGCGGTACGTTAATATGGGACATTGATAATACCTTGATTTTTTCCGCTGTTTCACGGAACAAGGCATGAAAAACAACTGCATTCCTCTGCATCTTGAGATATACCTCATGTAGTTCCTACGCATATAAAAGTATATTTGACAGATTAGGGGTTCTAATGAAATAATGATGTTAATAATAAAACTTCAACACCATGTAAATGTCACTTTGACTTTAACAGTTTATCACTTCAGCTATGTAGATGTTAATATTAAGATACTTTTACGTAGAAACAAATATAGATATTAACGGAGGACAAACGGTGTAGATTACGTTGCATATGAAATGTACTTACATCCTCGGCCCAAGCCGCCAGTTCACTGTTATCCTCAACCCCAGGAGGCAACTCTAGTTGGATGAATTTCTTATCGACGTTCAGGTTAGTGGGAGTAGACGGCGTACGTTCATCAGTAGCATTACTGGTTATTCTGGGCAACGTATTCACTTTAGCTCCATCACGAAACGAGCGCGGATAAGAAATTTTGGACCAAACTTGCCACCCCAACGACCCTCCGAGCATTTCAGCGTCAAGCCTTTTGGGGATTTTGGCGTCGTCCCAGTGCTTAATTAACGGGAGCTCGTGCAGACAGGATTTGCCATGGAAATCAAACCTGTGAAGATATGTGATCATCAAAAACGGAATACAACCTGATATGAACTTCGGATCACCCCTTGACTGGACCCCTGCCTCAACGATACCATTCAAAACTTACGTACACCAATCATACTTGTTGATATCATCAACGTTATCTACGGCCTTGACAAGCTTGAAGTCCATTCTATTGTTGGATGTTGCGCATAGGAAAGATGACATCGCAAACAGGGCGAACATCTTGCAGAACAGATCACTACTTTCGATGTCTGCCATTATGTCCTTCACAAGGCCTCCCAAATTCACTTGGCTGGACGTTTTTTAACGTGATAACGGTCCCTCCCAAAATTCTTCAACGCTTTTACTTCCTTACTATCGGAGTCTTTCTTTCGACCGTAGGAACCAAATCTACCTCGTACGTGCCACGAGGTAATAGAAAACAGTCATGAACATCGTGTTTAGTGACACTAAACTCCTTCAACTATGATGCCCGAAATACGTGGGACCCGTCATTAAACGCACCAATGAAAACCGGAACGTATGAGAGTGGGTACTTGCAGAGTTTAAAATCCAACAACCCGCCAAATCCAATTCTACGTAAAGCTTGTTTCTGTCTCTCATTAAGGCTCGATACCAGTTTCGCAAGCCTATGCCCCCTACACTTAACAGAAACATTACCAAGTTCTTCCTCGTCTTCTGCCTCGACCCCTACAACCTCAACAATTTCACCTTCTGATGCCATCTCAGCTAACGCATGCAATGAACAATAACGCATTACAAATTCGAAAGCATAGTATAATTTGAGTGGCAATCAGTAAAAAAACACAAATACGACATGAACAGGGTAAATTTCTAGTCGCAAATCAGTAAAATTTGAGTCGCAATCAGTAAAAAAAATCACAAACGCATTAAAACGAGTCAACAATTAGGCGTCTTTCTGGGTGAAATAAACAATTAAACACGAAGACCTAATAACCCATCAAAAACGTACATGCAATGAACAAAAACCCCAAAACATTCATTAAATACGATATTACGAAATTGATTAAGAACAATACTACCACCAAAAATTGATTAAACACCAAATCCCCAAATGCAAAAACCTCAATTTAACAAGAAACTCGTAATTAAACCTGAAAACCACGATTAAACGGAAAAAGCCCCAATTTGTAAAAAAACCCTAATTTCACAAAAACCCTCCAAATTCGTGCAATTAAACAAAAAATCCCCAATATATACTAAATATAAGAAGAAAATACCCACAATCTGATTAGAGAACGAAACTTTACCTGTGAATATTTCTAAAATCGACCGAAAGAGATAATGGCACGAACAGGGTACTGAAGATTGTGGGAATATTGATGGCTTGATGAATAATGAAGATCCAATGTAGGAATAGTGGAGGTAGGAAGATTGACGAATAGTGATGGTGTGAGTAATGGAGTGAATAGTGACTGTAAGAATACTGGGTATTGTTTTAATTACGTAATGGAGTGAATCTGGGTATTTTTTTACGTAATGGAGTGAATATGGTGGGAACAGAGTAATGAAGAATGGTATGAATATGGCGGGAAAAAAGAGAAGCTTGGAATAGGTATGACGAGGATCGGCAGCCTGCACCGGGGTCGTCCACCAGGCAAACCCCCAGGGGACAACTTCAGACAGCCGCCTGCTCGGCAGGGCGATGCGGCCTGCTCAACCCGGCCTTCACATAACCCCTACCCGCCTGTCCTCTGGGGAAATCCCCGCAGGCAAGGCAGGGACCACCAAGGGGCCCCTCCGTCATTTCGCCTAAGGTGAATGAGAGTGAGTGGATGAGGAGAAGCCACTTGTCACCCCCTCATCCACCCGTCCTCCTACTTCCCTCTCTTGTAGGAAGGTATATATACACATATATTTCCCACTTGAGAGGGGTTGGATATTCTCTCTCTAGGCTTTCACTCCAAAACCGCCACCTAGCTCCTCACGAACTAGGTTTCTTAAGGCATTTTCACGAACTGACTTAGGCATCGGAGAGGGTTCCCTCGGACACCTCTGAGGCCCTGTGCGTTCACTGTGCATGAAATTGAGCGATCATCACATTAGAGGCATTACATCTTAGAGACCCGAATTCGTTGTCGGGTTAATTGTTTCCGATACCGGAACAACGTAAAACAATTTCCTTTCAATTTTCAAATTAAATAACAAGCCACATCTCAGTTATCCATATTCCTTTGGTCCAAGGGTTGATAATAAGCCTTGTGGACTTATGAGGTGAGGGAATATATATATATATATATATATATATATATATATATATATATATATATATATATATATATATATATATATATATATAGAAGTAGGATCATTTACCCATCCCATCTTTTTGTACAATTTACCTTCATTTTGCAACCATTAGATCTAATCACATCAAGGGTCAAGATTAAATATTAAAATTAAGAAGTAAAGTGTCAAACACAACTCACGCTCAAACCCTATACCCAAACTGAAACAAAAATCCCTAGCTCCCAAACCTTCTCACATCCCACTCCAGATTAACGAAAAATCATCAATATCGTGAGAAGAAATCGCATCTCTCCAATATCTACAAACAATCTTGCATCCAAATCAGGTATTTCAATCCTTAGTTTTTTCAAATTTTTTTCTATTGTTTGATCAATTTTAATCGTATTGTATTTTCTACTATATGATTTCAGTCTATTTTGTCTATTGTATTTTTTATTTTGTACTGTATTTTGTATTTCAATCGTATTTTTTACGGTTTCTGTCTATTTCAATTTTAGAATTTTTGTACTATATGATTTTTTTTTTCAATTTATTTAGTATTGTTTAATTTTTTTTCAATTTTTATTTAGTACTCCGTTTATCAGTCTGCGTTATTCAATTTTTTTTCAATTTATTAGTCTACATTATCAGTTTGCGTTTTTTTTCAATTTTTTTGAACTTAGAATTTACTGCGTTTCAATATTAGGGTTTGATGGTTTTCATGTTAATTCGTTGAGTTTTCTTGGTTTACTGAACTTATTATTGTAATACTTGAATATGAACAATGAAATACTTGAATATGAACATTGAAATAACTATATATTATTTCATAGCATGAATTTCTGTTTTGGTACATTATTATTACTATGAAATATCCAATTATTTTATTATGTTATTCCAGTTATTCTATACTATTGTTGCAGTTATTCTATATTATTCTTGAATTTATTTCATTATATTAGTTACTACTATGTTTTATAACCAGGGTTTTTTATAGTGTTTTTATAGTTATTCTATAGCATGTATTATTGTACTTCAATTTTTTTTGGTACTATAACTAACTCCCTCTTTGTTGTTGTCTTTCAGTGAAGTTTCTTTTGATGGATGCAACCTCAATGATATGCAAGATGTTTCATCCCAATGCAATAACGCGAGTTATTCATTACAATAACTGAGTTTCTACCTTGGCTTAATAACTACGTAAAACCAAATAACATTATTTTAAAACTGATTATATTTGAGTATCAGCCAAATATAACAACATGAGTTATTCATTACAATAACTGAATTTCTACTTTGGAATAACCACATAAAATCATATAACATTATTATAAAGTTAAATATATTTGAATTTCATCCCAATACAATAACACAATTTATAATAACTGAGTTTCCACATTGGAATAACTACGTAGCATCATGTCAAATAACATTATTCTATTATATTTGAGTTTCATCTCAATACAATAACACAAGTTATTTAATACAATAACTGACTTTCTACATTGAAATCATTACATATTTACATTCAAATAACCTGATAACATTATTCTCAGTAAACAATTGAGTTAACTATAAAATAACTACGTTACTTCATTAAAATAATCTTGTTTGTACATCGAAATAACTATAAAAATCTGAGAAAAAAATGCTTTGGGATTTAGAGAGTTTTAATCTCAGCTCTTGATCATGTGAGATCTAATGACCACAATTAAGAGGTAAATTGTACCAAATTTGACAAATGTACCAGATCCTGCCTATATATATACATATGATTTAAGGAGTACTCCGTAATATATTTATGTCTTCATTAACTCATATTTGACATACTAAAGCTCTAACTCTCAATGAGATATAAATTATAGAGAATTTAATTTTTTCACAGTTCCAAAAATCATAGATAATTGGAAAAGTAGATAATGAAGAGTTGTTTTCATTGCAATTGGGACTACAAATTATACATACCTAATCAATACAAATTATGCATTTGGGAACTATAAATGCGTTTAAGAACCTTATTTTTTTTAAATATATTCATTTTTTTTATACACCTAATTTACCACCATTTATTTAAAAAATGATTCCTAATTTACAGTAACAATTATTCTAACAATAATGTAGTGCAGTCGATACAAGTATAAGAATTAATTCTGTCAAAACAGTAGGGACAAGTAAACAACGGTTTTTGATACGTTACCATTATCTACACTATCGAAACAGTACTTATCCCATTAAACTGTTTCAGAATTCACTTTTTCGTTAATTCACTATTTTGATGAAAGTTGGTTCGACAAATTCCGGCAAACAATTGAGTTGAACTTGGATTAATTGAAATTGAATTTTAAACCGTGAATTAATGAACTAGTCACTTTGAATTTTGTTTGCAATTGGATTTTAAATTCTGGATTGAAATTGGATCGAAATTGGATTTTAAATACTAAAATTTAAACGATTGAAATTTGACAATTAGATTTCGTCCAACTATTCTGACAATAATTCTACAGTACAATAACAATTATTATAAAGTACATTAACAATTATTCTAAAGTACACTATCAATTATTCCAAACTAACCTATACACTAAACGAAATTGAAGTAACTTCATCTCCACAACAGAACAATAACAAAATTGAACAAGAAAATAGTACGACAATGCAATTGAATCAACTATACAATAACAACAATAAACAAAAATATATGATAGCAAGAATAATATTTTTCAATTCTTCTTAAATTTGACGGAATGAAGCAACGAAAATTGCATCCGCACTACACATATAAACGTATGCACATACTAAAATTGAAAAGATGTTAACGCAATAAAATTTTAGCATAATTAAATTTTGGAAAAAAAACGATTTGAAACGGGAATAATTGCGAATCTAACTGAATTTTTGGAAAAAAAACTATTTCAAATCGGAATAAGTTCAGACTGAACTGAAATTTCGGAAAAAATCAATTTCAAATTGAAATAATTTCGAATTGAACTGAAATTTTGGAAAAAATCGAATTGAAAGTGAAATAATTTCGAGCGTTGAAATAGAAAGAATTAAGCGTTTAGATTGAAATTGGAATTTCAATTTTCGAGCGTTCAAACTGAAATTGTAACTTCGTCCAGCTATTCTCACAATTATTCTATAGTACAACATCAAGTACTCTATAGTACAACATCAATTACTCTATAGTACAATAACAATTACTCTATAGTACAATAACAATTATTTTAAACTAATCTATTTCAAATTGGAATAATTTCGGATTGAACAGAAATTTCGGAAAAAATCTAATTAAAATTGGAATAATTT
This sequence comes from Agrostemma githago, assembly GCA_958450325.1. Lineage (NCBI taxonomy): Eukaryota > Viridiplantae > Streptophyta > Magnoliopsida > Caryophyllales > Caryophyllaceae > Agrostemma > Agrostemma githago. The sequence goes on along the minus strand of OY288249.1, from coordinate 54,626,989 downwards.
CAAATTGAACTAAAATTTTGGAAAAATATCGAATTGAAAATGGAAAATGGAAATTGTATCAATTAATCTAACAGTAAGATCGAATTTCAATTTAGAGCGTTCAAATTGAAACGGTTACTTCGTCAAGCTATTCTGACAATTATTCTATAGTACAACGTCAATTACTCTATTGTACAATAACAATTACTCTATAGTATAATATCAATTACTCTAAACTAAACTAAACAATAACGAAATTGAACAAAAGTACAATAAAGAAATTGAAGCAACAGTTCAATAACAATGATAAATGAAATTGTACAATAACAAGAATAATTTGTTCAATTCTTCTTAAATTTGAATCAATTGAAACAACGATAATTGCACCCGCATTACATATATAAACGTATATAGATTGAAGATTAACTGTTGCACAAAATTTATATAACGTGCAGTCAAAATCAAAAAAGATAACGACGTAGAATGAAAAAATGAAATACCTTACGTAGTTCAAAGACCAAAAATTGACGCACAATGTGGATGGGAGTTCACGTTTATTGAAAGTTGGTGATGCTAATTGTTTATTTTTTGTGATTTTGAGGAGATAAGCGTATACAGGATTTGAGAAATCTTTTTGTATCAACTGTTCTGTAACTGTATGTGAAGGTGGATCTTTTTTTTTCTTTAATAGTGAAAGCCTCGAATCTCAGCCATTCATCTTATCGAAATCAAAGGTCACAAATGAAAGGTAAATTGTACAGGATTTGAGAATTGTAGGGGATCCTGCCTCTATATAGATATATAGAGAGAGAGAGAGAGAGAAAGAGAGAGAGAGAGAGCGGGGGGGTTTCTCATAAGGTCAAGAACTTTTATAAGTTCCAGTGTTAAAGTGACACAAAAAGTGCTTAAAGTTACACGAGATAAGCACTTGAAGTGATAAAAGTGCTGAATGTTATAGATACATATCAATTTTGAACAAATGCTACTTTATCGTATGTCATCTATAACTTTTGTTCCGGTACGGAAACGGGTCCCTGACCTTGAGCTTCGCGGTTCTCCTCGGCTCCGAGTGTGTGCCGACGGTGATCCTGCAAGGTGAACTCCGGGCCCGAGGGGAACCCCCGGGGCGGAGCCTCCGACGCCCAAGTCAGTAAAATGTGTGACTGAGTATAAATATTTAGGGAGATAAGAGAGGTAGAGAGAGTAGGGAGGAATATGTGAATGAATTCATTCTCTCCTTTCCCCTCACCCTAAGTGGGGTATTTATAGAGGAAAGGGTGTAGTAGGGTGATGCCACCCATGACATCAGCATAGTGGTGAGTAGATAGGTATTTTTGGGCCAGTCGATGGCTACCCGTAAAGGAGGTCGGGCCTATGCGTCAGGGGGTTTTGGCCCCCATCAATTTGCCCTCAGCGGAGTCGGATACTGAGTATGCGGGTCCGGTGTCAAGCACGATTGGACCGACAAACAAAATGACGGACTTTGTTTTTCATACAAAGCCAAGCACTCACTAGGCCTTCTGGGTGCGTCTGCCCTAGCATCGTCTGGATTCTGTCTGGGCGTCAGACGTCGTGCCTTTTGTGTACTCGGAGGTGTACATGGGGTTTTACTATTCTATACATGACCAGGTAATCACTAAGCCCTGTGGTCAACGCTCATGCCCTGGTACATCTCATACGGATGTGTCAGGGTGCCAGAGGCCTGCCAGGGTAGTTAGTGGGCCTTGTCTAGGTCCTGGGGGGCTGTGCCCCCTGCTTGCCCAGAGGTAGGCAGAGGGACTTACGATCCGGCGCATGGGGCCGGGCCTGACCCTGGCTTCTGTTCGAAGTCCAGGTGGTCTGCCCCCTGTCTGCCCAGAGGTAGGCAGAGGGACTTGTAGTTCGGCGCATGGGGCCGGGCCTGACCCTGACTTCTGTTCGAAGTCCGGGGGGCCTGCCCCCTGCCTGCCCAGAGGTAGGCAGAGGGACTTGTAGTTCGGCGCGTGGGGTCGGGCCTGACCCTGGCTTCTGTTCGAAGTCCAGGGGACCTGCCCCCTGTCTGCCCAGAGGTAGGCAGAGGGACTTGTAGTTCGGCGCATGGGGCCGGGCCTGAACCTGGCTTTTGTTCGAAGTCCAGGGGGCCTGCCCCCTGCCTGCCCAGAGGTAGGCAGAGGGACTTGTAGTTCGGCGCATGGGGCCGGGCCTGACCCTGGCTTATGTTTGAAGTCAAGGGGGCCTGCCCCCTGCCTGCCCAGAGGTAGGCAGAGGGACTTGTGGTTCGGCGCATGGGGCCGGGCCTGACCCTGGCTTCTGTTCGAAGTCCAGGAGGCCTGCCCCCTGCCTGCCCAGAGGTAGGCAGAGGGATTTGTGATTTGGCGCTTGGGGCCGGGCCTGACCCTGGCTTCTGTTTGAAGTCCAGGCGGCCTGCCCTCTGCCTGCCCAGAGGTAGGCAGAGGAACTTGTGATTCGGCGTATGGGGCCGGGCCTGACCCTGGCTCCTGTTCGAAGTCCAGGGGGCCTGCCCCCTGCCTGCCGAGAGGTAGGCAGAGGGACTTGTGATTCGGCGCATGGGGCCGGGCCTGACCCTGGCTTCTGTTCGAAGTCCAGGGGGCCTGCCCCCTGCCTGCCCAGAGGTAGGCAGAGGGACTTGTGATTCGGCGCATGGGGCCGGGCCTAACCCTGGCTTCTGGTCGAAGTCCAGGGGGCCTGCCCTCTGCCTGCCCAGAGGTAGGCAGAGGGACTTGTAGTTCGGCGCATGGGGCCGGGCCTGACCCTGGCTTCTGCTCGAAGTCCAGGGGGCGTGCCCCCTGCCTGCCCAGAGGTAGGCAGAGGGATTTGTGATTTGGCGCTTGGGGCCGGGCCTGACCCTGGCTTCTGTTCGAAGTCAAGGGGGCCTGCCCCCTGCCTGCCCAGAGGTAGACAGAGGGACTTGTAGTTCGGCGCATCGGGCCGGGCCTGACCCTGGCTTCTGTTTGAAGTCCAGGCGGCCTGCCCTCTGCCTGCCCAGAGGTAGGCAGAGGAACTTGTGATTCGGCGTATGGGGCCGGGCCTGACCCTGGCTCCTGTTCGAAGTCCAGGGGGCCTGCCCCCTGCCTGCCGAGAGGTAGGCAGAGGGACTTGTGATTCGGCGCATGGGGCCGGGCCTGACCCTGGCTTCTGTTCGAAGTCCAGGGGGCCTGCCCCCTGCCTGCTCAGAGGTAGGCAGAGGGACTTGTGATTTGGCGCATGGGGCCGGGCCTGACCCTGGCTTCTGTTCGAAGTCCAGGGGGCCTGCCCCCTGCCTGCCCAGAGGTAGGCAGAGGGACTTGTGATTCGGCGCATGGGGCCGGGCCTGGCCCTGGCTTCCGTTCGAAGTCCAGGGGGCCTGCCCCCTGCCTGCCCAGAGGCAGGCAGAGGGACTTGTAGTTCGGCGCATGGGGCCAGGCCTGACCCTGGCTTCCGTTCGAAGTCCAGGGGGCCTGCCCCCTGCCTGCCCAGAGGTAGGCAGAGGGACTTGTAGTTCGGCGCATGGGGCCGGGCCTGACCCTGGCTTCTGTTCGAAGTCCAGGGGGCCTGCCCCCTGCCTGCCCAGAGGTAGGCAGAGGGACTTGTAGTTCGGCGCATCGGGCCGGGCCTGACCCTGGCTTCTGTTCGAAGTCCAGGGGGCTTGCCCCCTGCCTGCCCAGAGGTAGGCAGAGGGACTTGTGGTTCGGCGCATGGGGCCGGGCCTGGCCCTGGCTTCTGTTCGAAGTCCAGGGGGCCTGCCCCCTGCCTGCCCAGAGGTAGGCAGAGGGATTTGTGATTTGGCGCTTGGGGCCGGGCCTGACCCTGGCTTCTGTTTGAAGTCCAGGCGGCCTGCCCTCTGCCTGCCCAGAGGTAGGCAGAGGGACTTGTAGTTCGGCGCATGGGGCCGGGCCTGACCCTGGCTTCTGCTCGAAGTCCAGGGGGCGTGCCCCCTGCCTGCCCAGAGGTAGGCAGAGGGATTTGTGATTTGGCGCTTGGGGCCGGGCCTGACCCTGGCTTCTGTTCGAAGTCAAGGGGGCCTGCCCCCTGCCTGCCCAGAGGTAGGCAGAGGGACTTGTGATTTGGCGCATGGGGCCGGGCCTGACCCTGGCTTCTGTTCGAAGTCCAGGGGGCCTGCCCCCTGCCTGCCCAGAGGTAGGCAGAGGGACTTGTGATTCGGCGCATGGGGCCGGGCCTGGCCCTGGCTTCCGTTCGAAGTCCAGGGGGCCTGCCCCCTGCCTGCCCAGAGGTAGGCAGAGGGACTTGTGATTCGGCGCATGGGGCCGGGCCTAACCCTGGCTTCTGGTCGAAGTCCAGGGGGCCTGCCCCCTGCCTGCCCAGAGGTAGGCAGAGGGACTTGTAGTTCGGCGCATGGGGCCGGGCCTGACCCTGGCTTCTGTTCGAAGTCCAGGGGGCCTGCCCCCTGCCTGCCCAGAGGTAGGCAGAGGGATTTGTGATTCGGCGCATGGGGCCGGGCCTGACGCTGGCTTCTGTTCGAAGTCCAGGGGGCCTGCCCCCTGCCTGCCCAGAGTTAGGCAGAGGGACTTGTGCTCTGTAGAAGGCTGAATGTGTATCAGGCCTTATTTTTTGTTGGGGGGTCTATTTTCTCAGGGTTTTGCAACAGGGGCTCCTCCCCTATTGCCCCCTGCCCATTAGCTGTGAGAGTAATGAACAGGTGATGGGTATATGTTGGTCTTGTCTTCGTAGAATTCCACATGGTGGTTGGCGGACCTATGCGGTCTCTGCAGACGCTGAGGTTGAGCCGTAATTTGGCTGGGCAGCACCTTGGCCGAGCCGTGAGTCGGTAGGGCCGAGCCGTAAGTCGGCAGGGCGAACCGTAAATCGGCCGGGCAACATCTTGGCCAAGCCGCAAGTCGGTAGGGCCGAGCCGTAAGTCGGCAGGGCGAACCGTAAATCGGCAGGGCAACATCTTGGCCAAGCCGCAAGTCGGTAGGGCCGAGCCGTAAGTCGGCAGGGCGAACCGTAAATCGGCAGGGCAACATCTTGGCCAAGCCGCAAGTCGGTAGGGCCGAGCCGTAAGTCGGCAGGGCGAACCGTAAATCGGCAGGGCAACATCTTGGCCAAGCCGCAAGTCGGCTGGGCCATGTCTCTGTCAAGCTAAAAATATTCAGCTTATCTGATACTCATTTTTGTGATTTATCTTCACAATTTTCGGGGTAAAATTTTTGAGGAGGTTTTTGGAAATTTTTGTAACGGGACGAAAAGTTGGATAATTGTTCGTGTAAGGTGTGATTTTTTGTGACTCGTTTTCAATTGTGGAAAGCTTACTTGAGTTTACTTGAAAATTTTGATCGTGGTTGAATAATATTTGACCAAATATTATTCAAACTACGCACTCCACACCAGACACGTACAAGAAAAACTCACAATTCAGGTGGTGAGTCATAATCCAATGTGCTGCGATGTTTTGGCGCTAGAAGGAGGGTTTGGACTTAGTCGGTAAGTCGGTAGAAGGGGGCAACATCTTGGCCGAGCCGTAAGTCGGTAGGGCCGAGCCGTAAGTCGGCAGGGCGAACCGTAAATCGGCAGGGCAACATCTTGGCCGAGCCGTAAGTCGGTAGGGCCGAGCCGTAAGTCGGCAGGGCGAACCGTAAATCGGCAGGGCCGCTTACGAAAACATCAATAATTCAGTACTCAGAAAATGATCCATCATATTCTACTTTAATCCGGTTCTTAGAATTGCATCATTTTCCTCTGCTATCAACAGTTTAGTAGATGAACAAAATTGCAGTGAACTGACCCTTCTTTGTAGAGAAGAACAGCAACCCAAATCTCAGGCGGAGCCTGGGAAAACTTCTCGTATAAAATCCGACCCGGAAATCGACATGATCGACCCGAATTTGGCAACCTTAGCAGCTTGCCTCATCTCCTCCAACCTCTTCCTCCTGTAATCTTCGAGAAAGCGATCATCATCGAAATCATCCTCCAGGTCTTCGAGTTCGGCGTGAGTTTTGGAATCAATCCATGATTGATCCTTGGGGATAGAATCTTCGTCATCGGCTGGCGAGACATCGAGAGGTTTGAACGCCGGTGGCTTCTCCGGTAAGTTACCGAGTTTGCGCTGGATGTCGTCCCACTGCGTTGACGTTCCTTCAATGTCCTTGTATACGAAGTGGTAATCCGCCATTGTTTGTTTAGCTAAGATCTCAGGTGTGAGAATGTCACGGTATATATTTGGAAGAAAGGATTTGGGCAGCAAACGCCAAGCTGTAACAGGGTGAGGACGAGGATCAGGATCAAGATCTCATCGCCATTTTTATTTGGATCTCGATCACTTCTTGCAGATCGATTTCCATGTCCGATCCCCTCTGGAAAATTGTCGTTTTTTCGTATTTAGGGATGGTTGATTTTTTGTGGGTAACTCGTGGGCACAACCGTAAGTTCCCCACAGACGGCGCCAAATTGTTCCGGTACGGAAACGGGTCCCTGACCTTGAGCTTCGCGGTTCTCCTCGGCTCCGAGTGTGTGCCGACGGTGATCCTGCAAGGTGAACTCCGGGCCCGAGGGGAACCCCCGGGGCGGAGCCTCCGACGCCCAAGTCAGTAAAATGTGTGACTGAGTATAAATATTTAGGGAGATAAGAGAGGTAGAGAGAGTAGGGAGGAATATGTGAATGAATTCATTCTCTCCTTTCCCCTCACCCTAAGTGGGGTATTTATAGAGGAAAGGGTGTAGTAGGGTGATGCCACCCATGACATCAGCATAGTGGTGAGTAGATAGGTATTTTTGGGCCAGTCGATGGCTACCCGTAAAGGAGGTCGGGCCTATGCGTCAGGGGGTTTTGGCCCCCATCAACTTTAATATAGACCTAATTACATATGCTGAACTTATTTGATCTCTACTCTCTCTCTCTCTCTCTCTCTCCATATATATATATATATATAGACAGATAGATCAAGGGAGAGAGAGAGAGAGAGGTTCACATAAAGTCAAGACACCCTATAAGTCCATAAGTATTGTTGTTAGCCCTTGGATTAACTTGAGATGGATGGTTGAGATGCTACTATGTTTATTTATTTTTCAAAAAAGAAAAACTCAATTCTCTCTCCTACCTTATCACCCAACACCATCAACCACCACCACTCAACACTACCATTGCCACCACCACCCATGCGTCGGCCACCACTACGGTGTCATCACGTCACTTGGCGACCACCACAACGACCACCACCACATCATCGACGACCACCACCACGTCACCGATGACCACCACGACAACGTCGCTGACGTCAACTTTTAAATTTCTGGATTTTAGTATAAAGTTACAAAGTTAAGGGTTGAAGTTACCAAATTATGGGTTAAAGTTACTAAATTTAATTTTCAGATGGTTGGTGGTGAAGTGAAAAAGTGTAACTTTAGACCTATTCGTGTAACTTTAAGCATATTTTGTGTAACGTTAAGCTTGTGTTGCTAGGATTAGGATCAAACTTAAAGTTACACAAAAAGTGCTTAAAGTTACACGGAATAGTACTAAAGTTATACTTTTTCACTTCACCACCAACCATTTATAAATTAAATTTATGTAACTTTAACTCATAATTTGGTAACTTCAGCCATTAACTTTGTAACTACTAATACCCAGAAACTTAAAAGTTGTCGTCAGCGACGTGGTGGTCATCATTGACGTGGTGGTGGATGTTGTGGTGGTCCCCGGTGACGTGGTGGTACCGGAGTGGTGGCCGGAGCATGAGTGGTGGGAGCGGTAATGGTGGCCGGCGCGTGGATGGTGTTGGCAGCGATAGTGTTGATGGTGCTGGGTGATAAGGTACGAGGGAGAATAGGGAGAATTGAGTTTGTTTAGAAAAAAAATTGTTTTTTTTTTCAAAAAGAAAATCCTTTTTTTCGGGAAAAAAATTTGTATTTTTTCGAGAAAAAAATTGATTTCGAAAAAAAAAACCAAAAGAAAATGTTTTTTTTGAATTTTTTTTCCGGTAAAAAAATCGGAATTTTTTTGTATGTATGATTTTTTGTCTTAATTTTAGCCTTTACTTTGGTTACTTTGGTTTTAATCTAATGGTTGAGATTTGGTCTCAATGGGTGCGGAGAGTTGAGCTGCTTCAAAGGATCCTAAATATATACGTGTGTTTGTTTATATATATCTAGGATCCTTTGAGGCAGCTCAACTCTCCGCACCCATTGAGACCAAATCTCAACCATTAGATTAAAATCAAATTAAAGACTAAGATTAAAACAAAAACTCATACTTAAAAAAAAAATTCCCCAATTTTTTTCCCGGGGAAAAAAATCAATATTTTTCGGAAAAAAAAAAATATTTTTTCCGGAAATTTTTTTCCAAAAAAAAAAAATTCATAAATTTTTTTCCAATTTTTTTTTTTTCCGAAAAAAAAACACATTTCTTTCCAAAAAAACAAACACAATTATTTCAGTGTATATATGTTGATTAATTGGTGTATATAATAACCATTTGAGTGTATATAACAATAACTATTTTATTGTATATATATAATGAGTTTAATAGCGTATATAATGAGTTTTTTTTAGTGTGTATAACAGATATTTTGATGTATGTTCCATTGTTTTAGGTTTTTTCGGTGTATATTTTTATATGTTGATTAATTGGTGTACATAGTAACTATTTGAGTGTATATAACAATTATTTTACTGTATATATTGAGTTCTTAAGTGTGTGTATATATATAGTGAGTTTAAAAACGTATATAACGAATTTTTTAGTGTATATAACACTTATTTGGATGTATGTTCCATCTTAATCTAATGGTCTAGATTGTGCCTCAATGGGTGTAAGAGGAGTTACCCTGCCTCACCGGAACCCGCCTCTATATATATAGATAGAGGGGATCAAGGGAGTTACTAACTTCTTGTAAGTCTCTTAGTGTTGATCTTGACCTTCCATTCATCTTAAGATGGATGATTGGATGAGCTTCAATTAAAAAAAAGGAAGGCTCACATAAAGTCTGCCAACCTTCCCCTCACCCAAATCAATCACTCTCATTACTTCTCTCCTCCATTCTCCCACCTATTATCCTTTCCAATCTCTCATTTTGAATTCATTTCCTCAACCAAACTCACGTTCCATCTAACAACAAAAATCTCTCTCTAACAAAACCCAATCAAATAAGCTCCATTAATAACTCCGACCATATTCCGTCAACAACTCCGACCATACGCCGTCAACAACTTCGATTTTAACAAAACATACTCCGTCGTAACTCCGATCATCATACAAAGGTATGTTTATGCATATTCGATCATCTTCATCTTCATGCTTCTTTTATTTTTCATACCCTTAGTTTTCATAACTTCGATCATCTTCATCTTCATGCTTCTTTTATTATCTACAAAAAAAATAACAACTTCATCTTCAAAACTTGAAGATGAAGTTGTTATTTTTTTTGTGGAATGAATGAAACTTGAAAATTGAGATGTTGAAGATGAACAAGCCATTTTCTAGAAAACCAGTAGCTTCGAGTTACTCCATTAATGGAGCTCGCATAACTAAGCTACTGTATCACACAAATGCTAAATAGAAGATGATTTTTCTTATTATCCAAACTGAAAAATGTTTTGTGTGTTTTCAAGGTATTAACTTACAAAGAATATGTGCTAATTACATATATATACAGAAGTTTGTTGTTACTAACATTTTGCTAACTAATCTTGCCAACTCATCAATCTGTGTGCAGCAATCTGATTGGTCGGACCACGTCATTGGTGAGCCACGTCGGACAGCAGCAACCACGTCAGACAGCAGCAGCAGCATACCAGAATACCAGTGATAACATCAGCATTCCAGTAAACAATTAGTAACAGCAGCACAGTGATGAGCAAGAGCAGCAATATATCACAATACATTTAGTACGTAATGTTCTTGCAGAATTGTAAAGTCACACACTTTCAGTTGTATAGTCACACTCATTATGTTGTAGAATCACGCAGTTATACACTCATTGTAGTCACATATTCAGTTGTATAGTCACACTCGCTATGTTGTAGAATCACGTAACTGTAGAATATTTTGGGGTTAAGGTATCATGTGTTTAATCATCTTCATCTTCATGCTTGTTTTTATTTTTCATACCCTTTTTTTTGGTATTTATAAAATTATTCATTTTCATTATCCAAAAAAAATGAAGGTTGAATATGGATGAATGGAGGTTGAATATTTAATGAATGTTTAGATATTTTTGTTTTCTTAAAGTCACAGTTGTCCATTCATCCATATTCAATCTTCATTTTTTTTGTGGATAATGAAGATGAGTACTTTTATAAATACAAAAAAAAGTATGAAAAATAAAACAAGCATGATGATGAAGATGATTTTTTTTGTTTTATCTTCATGCTTATTTTATTTTTCATCCCTTTTTTTTGGTATTTATAAAATTATTCATCTTCATTATCCACAAAGAAAAAATGAAGGTTGAATATGGATGAATGGAGGTTGAATATTTAATGAATGTTTAGATATTTTTGTTTTTTTAAAGTCACAGTCGTCCATTCATCCATATTCAACCTTTATTTTTTTGTGAATAATGAAGATGAGTACTTTGATAAATACAAAAAAAAAGTATGAAAAATAAAACAAGCTCTGATTCGTAGGTATAATCATCTTTCTAATTATGAATGTGACTTTACTAATGATTATTGAAATATAATGAACTGTATGGCTTTTATTTTCCATTTTACGGTTTCAGTTTTGTAGTCAAACACTTTAGGTTGTATAGTCAAACAGTTGATGTTGTATAGTCACACTCATTATATTGTAGAATCACACAAATTCTTGCAGTGATTAGTGTGTGTAATCATCTTTGTTAATGATGATTGAAGTATAAATAAGTATAATTTAGTTGTATAATCACAGATATTAGGTTGTATAGTCACACAGTTTAAGTTGTATAATCACACTCATTATGTTGTAGAACGATCACAATCTGTATGTTGTATATTTACACTCATTATGTTGTAGAATCACACTGATTATGTTGTATAGTCACACAATTGAAATTGTATAGTCACACTCGTTATATTGTAGGATCACAGACATTATGTTGTAGGATCACACTGATTATGTTGTATAGTCATACAGTTAAAGTTCTACAGTCACACTCATTATGTTGTACAATCACGCAACTGTACAGTCATTTTAGTAACATATTCAGTTGTACAGTCATATTCATTGTGTGATTTTGATTGATTGTGTGTTTTGTCGCAGCGAAATGACTGGTGGAAAGAAGAATGTTGGTAAAAGGGGCGGTGAGAAGACGAAGGTCGTGGAAGATACAGCGACCGACCACGTAATTGGACAACGTATTGTTGCGCACATACTGGAGACCACCATTAAGCTCTTGAGTGTTTGTATGGGATAAAATGTTTGCTTTAATATGAATGTACTATATGTAAAGGATGTTTGCTAGGTTATAATGTTTTTATGTTTGACGTACTATATGTAAAGGATTTACTTTTTCTAATATAATTAAATTTTCATTGCTATTTCCTTGTTTCGTTATCGTGCGAGGTCTATAGCAAAATCACTCATCCTTTCACCTTTAAAACCACGCATCTGTGCAGCAATTGGTTTGTAGCCAAAATTGATCGTATTTGTATAATCACACTCACCATGTTGTATAGTCACATTCGTCATGTTGTATAGTCACACTCCTAATGTTGTATAGTCACACTCCTTACATACATGAAATCAACTATAAAAGAAACCAACATGAATGGAATTTTAATATTTAATGAATGTTTAAATACTTTTGTATGTGATTAATCTTGATTTTTTTGGGTAATGAAGATGAATAAATTTACAAATACCAAAAAAAGAAGGTATGAAAAATAAAACAAGCATGAAGATGAAGATGATTAAACGCATGATACCTTAGTCCCAAGGTATTCTACTGCTGCGTGATTCTACAACATAGCGAGTGTGACCATACAGCATAATGAGTGTGACTATACAATGGACGGCCGTCGTCGAGGGTACGCCGACGGGACGATGGAAGGCTGACAGATTGTCGAGGAGGGAAGCGGTCGATTGGCTAGGAGTTTAAGGGAGTTGGGCTGATCATAGGATGAGGGTGGCGTAGCCGTGTAGGGGATGAGGGTGGCAAGTAGGGTGGTGCAGGGGTTGGGCTGAGGATTGAGGTAAGGGGTTACGGGGTTGGGGTGGTTTTTTTTAGTTTTGTTCTCTCAAATTGGATGGGGAAACGGGAAATGAGGAGGGTAAAGACGGAATTTGCGTGTATAATGTAGTAAAATGTGTGTATGAAATAGCACATCCCTATATATACACATACATACATACATACATACATACATACATACATATATATATAGAGAGAGAGAGAGAGAAGATATCAAATAAGTTCACCATATGTAATTAAGTTTATATTAAAGTTACAAATGAGATACAATAAAGTTGCATTTGTTCAAAATTGATATGTATCTATAACATTCAGCACGTTTATCACTTCAAGTGATAAAGTGTAACTTTATCACTCATCTCGTGTAACTTTAAGCACTTTTTGTGTAACTTTAACACTGGAACTTATGAAAGTTCTTGACCTTACGAGAACCTCTCTCTCTCTCTCTCTCTACACACACACACATATAGTCCTTAATTTTTTATCTTGATTTTGGTATCGTTACATTGTTAATAATTAGTGAAGTGTGCTATGCAATCCGCCAAATTGTAGAAAAAATTGTCGATCACGTAATTGTAAAACACAACTATTTATATCCAACACTTTATTTATCTTTGTTAACGTTACCCGCGCAATGTTGCACAGGTCAAAACTAGTTTATAAAAACGAAGAGACATTCTCTAGCCTCTAGGCATTAATACATGCTATATATGACCGAGGTACATTAAAATACAGTTAAGGTAAAATAAGATAGAATTAGAACATGTATATTAGAGATCGAGAGGACAATTTCTTCCTCTTATTTTTTTTTCATTCTATATTTTTGATATATCATCATCTTTTTCATCCACCTCATTTTTCACTATACCAATTTTATCCTAATAGAGAGGATCATCTTAATTACCTTTCTTATTAATTACTTTAATTATTTAATGATTAATATTATTTTTTATTTAACTTGATTATTTACATCACCAATAATATTTGATAGCATGTATAAGGTTCAATGTTAAAATTTCTCTAAAATTAGAGGAAGTACTCATCTTCCTCTAAATAAGAGGATCTTCCGTATTGATCCGATGATGGAGAAGACCTCCTCTTAGAAGAAAGAGAGTACTAAGAGGAGGGTCAATCCTCTTCATTGTACATGCTCTTAGTAGAGACAACATTTATTCAATTCCCCTCGGTCATTGTAGATATTGAGGCTAATGATGTAATGAATACAATATAAAAGTTTTTTTGTGGCATCGTTTTACATGAATGACGTTTCTTAATATAAATGTTAATAAGAGATCGTCTTTTCTAAGCTTTTATTTCAATTTAGATACGTACATGAAACTAATTTAACATTCATATTTATGCATTGCATGCATGCAATCATTCCCATCATTTACGTACATGATAACATTATTGTTGTCTAACTTACAGGCTATCAGTGCGGATTTCCTGTCCCATTTTTGTGTCACACCATACACGGGATGACACATCAACAAGTTATAACATTTGTTGCATATTTTATCTGTATGGTGTGACACACAAAATGGGACACAAAACTGGGACTACGTACTCCGTACAACATTATTATTGGCTATATTTAATTTAGTACTCGTATTAATTAATTAAAGTTCATGCATAAATGTACTCCTAATTACTCCGTGATTGAGTACGGTATTAGCAATGTTCCTCATTTAGTCTTGACTCTTGAGCATTGTCACACACAGCCAAACTCTTCGTGATCCGGTTTTTTGCCATTCCCATGACATAAAATCCATCTATGTCATCAAGATTATGTGATACGGAGTACATAACTCAACATGGACCAAATAAGAAAAGGAACTTCATTAAGGAGGTAATAACCTTGCTTGGGTCATCATAATTACAATTAGGAAAAAAAATTAACATGACCTTTGGAGCAATAAAAAGATTATACAACCAGTTGTACATATATCTATGTACAACTAGTTTTATGATTTTGAGACTTATCACAAGAGTTTCGAGTTTTGCTGTAAACTTTTTGAACTTTAGTGTAAAGTTGTCGAGTTAAATCACATAGATGTTTAAGCTCAAAAACTTACAACTTAGCTCAGAAACTTGTATAAGCTCGATAAATATATACAAAAACTCAACAACTTTGACTTGGTTGTACAATACTACTCCCTCCGGTTCTTCGGAATCGCTACATTTGATATGGGCACCAATATTAAAACAAGTGGGGTGCACCAATTAAATAATGTTTTTCTTAAAATAATTAGAAATGTAAAAAGTACTTTACCCTTGATTAATGAAAAGTAACCTTTTCATCTCTCTCCAACTTTTCATTAGATTTCCCACAAACTTTTCACTTTTACAAAATTTTGACAATTTTGTTTCCCTCCAAATTTCAACATATTTTAACATAAATACTCCAAAATATGTCATAAATACAACTGATGGAGGTCGGTAGTCAGCCTCGGGTCGCCTGCCAGTCAGGCCCCAGGGTACCCAAATCCAGGAATAAGGGAAGGCCTGCCCAGCAGACCTCCCAGCAATATCATTAAAACCTCCAAGTAGATGGCCTTAATCGCTTGGCTGCCTGGCATGGCCTTGCCGCCTGCCGAGCAGGGCAACCAAGCCCCCTGCCTGCTTCCAGGGTGCCCCGCCCAAGCAGAACCAAGGAGAACCGGGGACCCATCCGTCATTTTGCCTAAGGTAAGGGGAAATGAGTGGACAAGGTGAATCCACGTGTCGCACGAGCATCCACCCATTTCCCTCTCTTCTTTTCTCTCTTCCTCTCTCTTGTGGGAAGGTATAAATACTTTCCCATTTCCCACATGAGGGAGGTTGGATTTTCTCTCTCTAGACTCTTACTCCTAAAAACGCCACCTAGTTCCTCACGAGCTAGGTTCATCAAGGCAATCCACGGACTAACTTAGGCATCGGAGAGGGTTTCCTCGGACAACCTCCGAGGCCCTGTGCGTTCATTGTGCAGGGAGCAGGCCAGCTCCGCCGGGGAGGTCCGATCAAGGGAGTGAGACGAAGGAGAGGCTTAAGGAAATCAGACGATCAATTGTTCACTAATAATCCAATTATACAGCCCGGATCCAGAGCCTGGTTAATTGTTTCCGTGACCGGAACAATTTGGCGCCGTCTGTGGGGAACTTACGGTTGTGCTCACGAGTTACCCACTAAAATCAACCACTCATAGTCACAAAAAACTAAAGCAATCATGCCGGAAATCGTTGATACCAGTGCAGGGGCGGGTCCGACGGTCCCACCGGTGACCCCCCTGTATGGTATGCCGCAGCCGGAGAGGGTTCCTCCTGCCACAATCCTGGGGATGGGGGGAACTAGCCTCCTCGGCGGACCAAACGCTGCTGTAACACCTGAGTTGGGGACACACCCTGGACACGCTCTGAATCTGACCCCAGCTCAGATGGCGCAGACGGCCGCCTTCTTCTCTGCGATGCTAAACCAGGAGTTCACTCCTGAGGACCTGGTAGGCAGGGTCGCATCGGCCCCCAGGCAGCCACCCTCAATAAGCAGGGATGGAGCTGGGAGCACGAAGCGGACCGCCACCAGACATGCTCAGAGGAAAGCAAGAAGAACGGCACAAGCATACGCGCATGTGCAAAGGCGCATTACGACAGGTAGCCCAGAACCACCTATCCAGCAGGCGTTCTCCATTCACACAACAGAATCCGCGTCTGGAGAACAGAGAGGCTTGTCCCGGGAATTACAGGAGCGAATGAAGCCCAGGGAGCCCATGTCAAAACGCCTGGGAGAAAAGCAAGGCGGAGTTTTCTTCAGGTTAACGCCGGCATTCAAGGAGCAGTCATCCCCGGGTTTGTCCCAAAGCCTGCAGTCTAGGCTCAACCGGGGGCAACCGCTCGAATCTAGATACCACCAGGGTGAGAACCTCTGCCACTCTCAGAGAAAGAGACCCAGGCAAATCTCCCCTGTGGTGGAAGATGAAGCAGCGAGTAGGCCGCCTCCAAGGCACCGCTCGCCCAGTATGAGGAAACCGGCCCATAAGCAATGGGATACTCACGGTAACCAGTCTGGGGAAAGCAGGTCACGATTGGTAGGCAGGCCCACAAAAACCCCACTTCATCCTGAGGTACAAGAATACCCCATTCCAAAAATTAAAATGCCCACCATTATGTTTGATGGGACAACAGACCCTGAAGATCACCTGGCGGCGTTTGAGAGCCACATGGGCATGTACGACATGGATGACGCCATTTGGTGCAAAGTTTTCCCAACCATCCTGGTAGGGCTCGCACAAGGATGGTTCAGGGATCTCCGCCAGGGATCAATCAAGTTCTTCATAGAGTTGGCCAAGATTTTCCTCGAGCAATATGTTGGGAACAAAAGGAGACGCCTCACTCGCTTCGATCTTATGACCCTAAAACAGAAAAAGGGTGAAAGTGTAAGGGAGTACCTGAGGAGGTTTGACCTATCCTACCAGCAGGTCAGAGAGATCGATGATTCCACCGCTGCCTACGCCCTGACAATCTCCCTACTTCCAGGAGAAATGAAAAATCAGATGATCAGGGCCCAGCCAGAAACCTTGGCCATGGCCAGGAAAATTACTGAAGGATTTATTCTGCAGGAGGAGTTCCACTGCCTGACGGATACCCCTGCAGGCCAAACAAGGCCGCAAGGGGGACCGTAGGGTGGGCGTGGCAGAAGTGAACCAGGCAAGCAGAGAGAAGAGGGAGACACTCCCAAGAAGGAGCGCACTGTCTACCAACCCAGGTTTGACAGTTACACTGCCCTCAACAAATCCAGGGCGGAGATCTTCGAACTAGAAAAGGAAACCGCTAAGTGGAATCGCCCGAACAAACCTCGCAGCCCAAAGGGAGACCCCAAGAAATTCTGCACCTTCCACGACTGCATAGGCCACACCACCGAGGAATGTCGCCACCTGAAAGACGAAATCGAGAAATTAATCAGGAACGGCTGGTTGGCCAACTACGCAGCCAAGAATAAGTCTCAGAAAGAAGTGTCTGAAAAACCCGAAGGGTCAGGGCAGAATCGCATGGTGATCCATGTGATATCAGGGGGCACTGAAGGCCAGCTCAGCCGAAGAGGCCAAAAAAGACAAATGCGTGAACTAAGGAACCAGATCTGTTATGCTGAGAAAGCAGGAAGTCCGAGAGGAGTGACATTGAGCATCACCCCTGAGGACTCAGGGCGTGTGGTATACCCGCACAGTGATCCCTTGGTGCTATCCCTGGAGATCAGCAACCACATTGTGCGAAGGTGCATGGTAGACACTGGCGCATACACAAACCTGCTGTACAAGGACGCCTTTGAGAAAATGGGCCTGGAAAAAAGGCACCTACAACCTGCCCCGGATCGTTATACGGGTTCAGTGGAGCAGGCGTGCTGCCCATGGGAGTCATAGACCTACCCGTAACCTTTGGGGAAGGCTCTACTGCCAGAAACGTCAGGGCAACATTTGTTGTCGTGGATGCAAGATCTGCCTACAACGCCCTAATTGGCAGAGCCACCCTGGACGAAATCGAGGCGGCCATCTCCATCAGGGCCCTTACTATAGCATATGTCACCGATTTCGGGCTAGAAGGAAAAGTGCGCGGGGACCAAGAGTCAGCCAGACAATGCTACTCCGTGGCCTTGCAGACGCACGAAAAAGAAAGAAAAGGAAAAAGAAAGGCTGACAGTTCCCCCAGCAGGGAGGGCGAAATTCCGGCCGAAAATCAGGCGTCCAACCACCTGGAGCCTGGGGGCGAGAGCATGTTGGTAGACTTAGAGCCGGGAAGGCAGGTCCTAATAGGGGCTGACCTGGAGGAGCCCTACCAGGCTGAACTGATCAAGCTGCTGAAAGAAAACAAGGACGTATTCGCCTACTCGGCAGACGAGATGCCCGGGGTCGATCCATCGTGCATCGTTCACAGGCTGAACGTAAACACGGACGCTCGCCCTGCGAAGCAGAAAAAGCGAAATATGTCCGCAGAGAAAGACGCGGCGATCAAGGAAGAGATTGACAAGCTTTTGAAAGCAGATTTTATTGAGGTCTGTGACTACCCAGAATGGCTGGCGAATGTAGTCATGGTCAAAAAATCGTCGGGCGCATGGAGAATGTGCGTGGACTTTACAAACCTCAACAAGGCCTGCCCGAAAGACTGCTATCCGCTCCCCAGAATCGACCAACTGGTAGACGCCACCAGTGGATATACTATGCTGAGCTTCCTAGACGCCTTTTCAGGGTATCATCAAGTATACTTGTGGCAACCGGACAAAGTGAAGTGTGCGTTCATCACCAGTTCAGGCACCTACATGTAAAAGATGATGCCCTTCGGGCTTAAAAACGCAAGGGCCACATACCAACGTTTAGTTGATAAAGTGTTTGAGGGTCAAAAAGGAGAAACATTGAGGCCTACGTCGATGACGCCATCGTAAAAAGCAAAAAGGACAGGGAGCACCTGATAGACCTGCAGGAGACCTTCTGTTCCCTGCGCGCCTACAAAATGAAACTCAATCCAAAAAAGTGTACGTTTGGAGTCCGTTCCGGTAAATTCCTGGGATTCTTGGTCAGCTCTCGTGGAATAGACGCCAACCCTGAGAAAGTTCAGGCGGTTCTGGACCTTCCTGAACCCAAGACCATTAGGGACATCCAACGCCTGACGGGTCGCATGGCCGCCCTGGCACGATTCATCGCTCGATCAGCAGACAAGTCTACTCCTTTTTTCAAGATACTGAAAGGAAACAAACAATTCAAGTGGGAAAACGAGCAGAAAGAAGCCTTCGAGCAATTGAAGGACCATCTTAAGAAGCTCCCCACCCTGGCAAGACCAGTAGCAGGGGAAAAACTTTTCCTCTACATCGCGGTAACTAATATAACTGTCAGCGCGGTCATTTTACGGGAAGAGGCAGGCACCCAGCAACCTATATACTTTGTAAATCATGCGCTGGGGGCAGCCGAGAAAAATTATCCGATGGTCGAAAAAGCCGCCTATGCAGTCATTATTGCTGCCAGAAAACTCAAACCTTACTTTGACGCGCATCCGGTCGTGGTCCTCACCGACCAACCGCTGGAGAAAGTGTTGGAAAAGTTTGAGAAATCAGGGAGATTGCTGAAATGGGCGATCGAGCTGAGTGGGCTAGGGATATCTTACCAGCCAAGAACGGCCATCAAAGCCCAAGCCTTAGCCGATTTTCTGGCTGAGTGCTCCCATTCAGGGGAAGAGGAGACCCCTGCCGAGGAGTGGGTCGTGCATACTGATGGATCCTCGACAGCCAATGGCGCAGGCGCAGGCGTCGTACTGACCAGCCCAGAGGGGACTGACTTTGAGCATGCACTCAGGTTTGTCTTCCCTGCATCAAACAACGAAGCAGAGTACGAAGCAGTACTCGCAGGCGTCAGGCTAGTCAAGGCCGCAGGGGCAGAACGGATTGTCCTGGCAACAGACTCCCAGCTCATCGCCAACCAAATCAATGGTGAATATGAAGCCAGGGACCAGGCAATGGCCACGTACCTAGAGATGGTGAGAGGAGAGTTATCAGGCCTAAAATCATATGAGATCAAACAGATCCCCCGTTCCCAGAACAGTCGAGCAGATGCCCTGTCAAAACTGGCAAGTTCCAGTCTACAGGACATACGGAGGTCAGTGTGGGTTGACGTCTTACATGAGAAGTCTACCAGCCCCTGTCAGGCGATTAGCACCGTGGAGGAAGGGTCGGAAAGTTGGATGACTCCCTTCATCCAGTTCAAGAAACATGGTATCCTACCATCAGACGCAGTACAAAAGAGAAAGATACAGGCTAAAGCAGCCTGGTTCATACTCATTGGTGAAGAACTCTATAAGAAATCTTTTACTTATCCCCTGCTCAAATGTCTACGGGCAGACCAAGCTGCTGAAGTGTTGGAAGATATCCACTCAGGGATTTGTGGACATCACATCGGAGGGAGATCACTGGCCCATAAAGCCCTAAGGGCAGGCTACTACTGGCCTACCATGCTGGCGGATGCCAAGAGCCTGACCCAGAAATGCAGAAAATGCCAACTCTTTGCCCCGTCAATCCATGCCCCGGCCCAGGAACTCAGGCCAATCCTATCCCCCATCCCCTTCGCTCAATGGGGGATGGACATACTAGGGCCCTTCACGGTGGCCACTGGCGGCAGGAAGTTCCTAATTGTGGCTTTAGACTACTTCACCAAATGGGTAGAAGCTGAAACTGTACTCAACATTACTGAGCCAACAGTCAGAAAAGTAATCTGGCGAAATGTTATCACCAGATTTGGCCTACCCAAGATGTTGGTATTTGATCATGGCAGACAATTTGACAATGATCCTTTAAGAATCTGGCTGGAAAGCCACAACATTGCAGTTGCCTACTCCGCCGTCTGTCACCCTCAAACTAACGGACAGGCGGAAGCAGCCAACAAACAAATCTTAAATGGCCTGAAGAAAATGGTAGATGACCTGAAGGGTAGATGGGCTGACGAGCTTCCCAGCATACTCTGGTCAATCCGGACCACCAGAAAAGAATCTACAGGCCAGACCCCGTTCGGTCTAGTGTACGGAGCAGAAGCTTTGTTACCAATTGAGGCAAGGATCCCATCTCTGCGCTCCCTGCAGTACGACCGAACTGAGAATGAAGCTGCAATGGTTGAGGCCTTAGATCTGGTCAATGAAGTAAGGGAAGAGGCTAGTACCAATATCGTTGCCTACCAGCAACGAATGAGGAAAGCCTTCAACAGCAGAGTGCGCCAGAGAAGTTTCCAGATGGGTGATCTGGTTCTCAGAAAAACGCAGGCGATTGGAAAATCAAGGGAACATGGAAAGCTAAGTGCCAACTGGGAAGGTCCATACCAGGTGACCCAGATCCTAGGATCAGGCACATATAAAATCGCCAACCTTGAAGGGCAAGAATTGCACGCTCACTGGAATGCGGACACCCTGAAGAAATATTATGTCTGAACCAGGGCTAAGGATAGTTTTTATTTTTTGCTAAAAACAACGGCGGAGGACGGTCAAAAGAATGTCGACGGCTCCGACCACCCTAATGTTAAAAGTTTCGTAAAAGAAATGAGGAGATTCAGATTTATACTCGTTACCTGATCAAACTTGCGCCTTCACACACAAACGAGCAGGGGGCAATAGGGGGAGGCCCCCCTGTTGCCAAAGTTAGGAAAAACGACCCCCCCCCAACAAAAATCCAAGTCCCCCTGCTTACCTCTGGGCAGGCAGGGGGCAGGCCCCCTGGACTTTGAATAAAAGCCAGGGACAGGCCGGATCAACAAAGACTGGGGGCAGGCCCCCCAACCTTGTATAAAAAACGCAAAAGCCACCCTGCTTACCTCTGGGCAGGCAGGGGGCAGGCCCCCTGGACTTTGAACAAAAGCCAGGGACAGGCCGAGTCAACAAGGACTGGGGGCAGGCCCCCCAACCTTGTATAAAAAACACAAAAGCCACCCTGCTTACCTCTGGGCAGGCAGGGGGCAGGCCCCCTGGACTTTGAACAAAAGCCAGAGACAGGCCGAGTCAACAAGGACTGAGGGCAGACCCCCCAACCTTGTATAAAAAACGCAGAAGCCACCCTGCTTACCTCTGGGCGGGCAGGGGGCAGGCCCCCCTGGATTTTTTTGAACAAAAGCCAGGGACAGGCCGGATCAACAAGGACTGGGGGCAGGCCCCCCAACCTTGTATAAAAAACGCAAAAGCCACCCTGCTTACCTCTGGGCAGGCAGGGGGCAGGCCCCCTGGACTTTGAATAAAAGCCAGGGACAGGCCGGATCAACAAGGACTGGGGGCAGGCCCCCCAACCTTGTATAAAAAACGTTAGGGAGCCCCCCTGCTTACCTCTGGGCAGGCAGGGACAGGTTGCACATCAAACTCATGAAAAACCGAACAAAAACAGACAAAGCAAACAGAAAAATCTACATAAAAAGGAATAGTGTAAAAGGTACACAGGATAAGAGTATTCAAACAAGTGATTACAATTAAAACACGGCAGCCGGCCACCAAAGGGCTCGGCGCGCAAAGAAATAAAGAAGTTAAGGCATCGGCACAGGCGCAGCGGGAGACGAACAAGAGCCCTCTGATGAAGACTGCCCTCCATATTAGGCAGGGGGAGCGTCTGGGCCAGAAGTTGCAGCCCCTTCAGACAGTCTGCGCATTTGTGCTTCGTCCTTGGCAGTGTAGAGGGCCCGAAAAGCATCTTCATCAAAACCAGGGAACATCTCCCTGACAGCCTCCATAACTACCCCCAAACAAGAGTTGGCCCCATTTACAAAGCCCGCCGACACAGCCGTTTCCACCTCCTGGATTATTTCGTCCCTCTCCTTCTCCCATTCCTTAGTCTTCGCCGCTAGATCGCCAAGAGCCGCCTGCAGATTTGAATTTGCCTTGGAAAGGCGCTCCCCAAGGTCGACGACGCTCTTCTTGGCGTGATCCAGCTCAGCCAAAGCTTTCCTGGCCTGCTCCAACTTCGCGAAGGCCTGCTGAGCTCTCTTTGACTCTTCCCCCAGGCGGGACACCTCCCTGATAGCCTTCTCATTCTCAGACTTCCAGTGGATCGCCTGACCTTTGACCTCTTCCAGCTCGGTCTCCTTTTTCGCCAACTGGTCCTTCAGACTGGCAATGAGAGCAACGTCCCTCTCGACTGCAGAAAGGCGGTCAGAGTTAGACAGTTCCTCATCACTCAGACGGTTAAGGGCCGCCAGCTCTGCAGAAGCTTGGATGATTTTTGCAGTACGCTGGACGTACTGGGTCACTTGGTTGGTGGCTGAATGGACAGTCTTGAGGAGATGGTCCGCTAGAACTGCCCCAGAGTCGGAGAGTAAGGCGGAAACATCTTGTCTATCGCCGGCAGTACAATGGAATTCAGTGTTCTCCTCGGAGAAGAGGGTAGCAGGAACCCCCTGAACAAAACGTTTGGGTTCAGGCGTGGTAGTCTCCAGGTCCACCACTTGGTCAGCATTTGGAGCCTCCCTGCTCCTCTTTCTAATCAGCCTCCTAGGAGTGCTCTCCCCAGTCTCTTCGGAGCCCGCAGCCCGCGGCCCCGAGGGAATCTGAACCCCTGCTGACAGGCCCCCCTGTCTGCCAACAGGTGAAGGGGTAGCCTCACAGGCAATCACCTTCGCAACTGGAGAGGGGGTGGCCTCAGAAACCGCCGTTTTTGCAGGCGTTGCTCTAGGAGGGGGAGGGAGCCTTGGTCTACTGAACGACAGACCCTTCAAGTACTTCATCAGATTCTTCTCACCTTTCTTAAAATCAGGGGGAAGAGAAGGGCGACTTTGAACGACAGTAAGGGTTTCGGTCAGACCCAGGCGCCTCACCTCCCCTTTTCTCCAAATGAAGGTAGCGAGATCTGCAAGACAAACAGGCGAATTGTCAGGACACTTTAAGAGAAAAAAGAGTAAGAAAGAATCATCAACACTCCTGAACTACCTTCATCTAGACCCGGATTCATGCCCAACCGGGTCAGGTATTTATCAGTCGCAATAAGCTCCGCATGGGGGAGCCATTATGTAGGGCCATACACCCCATACTTATCAGTGCGGGCAGCAAAATAGCCCGTCAATTCCTTGTCTTTCTCGCTCAGCTTCACCTCCAAGGCTTTTCCACCCACGCCGGGGTGATACTCCTCAGGGGTCTCTAGCCTGGTATGGACATGATTCCTGAAATGACGGGGAATCCTCCACCCATGGATGCTGTGCACGTAAAGGAAGTTGTTCTTCCAGTCTCTCAAACTATCCATGGCAGGCCACACCAAAGAATGTCCCTTCTGCCTCAAAAGGGACCAATAACCAGGGGAGCCCACGCTCCCAGAAGAAACCATTTGTAAACCCACCATAAACCGCAGGGCGTCAATGGAAGGCTCGGTACGGTGGAACAGACAAGTCCAGACATACGCAATCAACGACCTGACAGCCGTGGCTGTCAGCTGGGCGATGGCGACGTTCATACGCCTGAAGATCTCTTCTAGGGAAGGATGGAGAGGAAAGCGAAGGCCAAACTCCAGGCACTTGTGGTAAACCGCTATGCACCCGTCGGGAGGATTGCATACGGTATCCTTTTCACCGGGGACGACGATTGTGTACCCCTCCCCAAAGTTGTAAAACCGCTCAATCACACCGGCGGCGTTTTTGGCAATAATCAATTCCCAATTTTTCGGGTCAGGGAAAGTACTCAAGGGAATGCGGTATTTGACTCTATCTAAATAGTAAACCCTACCCCTTTCCCGACGAACAAGGGGGACAGAGGTTCTAGAAGGGTCAACTTCCAACGTCTCGTCATCCGAGTCAATGGCGTCAAACGAAGGGGGATCAGGGGAGTTACCACCTCCGCTGTCCGCCGAAAGTTCTTCCTCGAAACCAACCTCCCTAGAGGAGGAGGCAAAGTTCATCCCTTCCCCCCTCTTTGATTGGTCAACAAAAGGTAGAATCCGCTCACGAGTTCTAGACATTTTCAACTCTAATGGAAGCGGAAAACAAGAAATCGAAAAGGAAAAAATAAGAAATGGAAGACAAAAGTCTAACATAAGATCGCCTGCCGGTACGGTGAAAGCCTGAAGAAGGAATCTCCCAGAGAAATGGGGGTACAAAGTAGGGAACGAGTCGTCAACACCCAAGGGTTTTGCAGAAAGAGAGAGTAGGAAGATTTCAAGAGAGAAGAAAGATTGAAGAAGGAAAAAGAGGAAAAGGGTATAGCTGATCGCTTTTATAGGGAGAAGGGCATATAGAGAGTCGCCAAAATCTCAGGAGTCCACCCAAAGACCACTGCCCACGCGTCACTTCCTCAGAAGTCAGCCCTGTGTGGTCTCCCATGAATAACCTCGAAAGGACCAAAAAGTGTCAAGGGATTGATCACCCTGTGACGTCCCCTCTTCACTTCAAACAAAAAGTAATAAACAAATATTAAAAATACAATACACAAACACATTGCCTGAATTTCATTTCATTAAACCTTAAAAGGGAAAATTACATTCAGCGCCAAACAAGAAAAGAAAATGTACAAGGGCCCAGAAATTCCGGCCCAACAAACAAACGCCCTGCTACGCAGGCCTAGTCATCATCCAAGTCAGGGGAAGGGTCTCCAGGGCTATCTGGGCCCCCAAAATCTGAACCCCAGTCCCAGTCTGGGGAGTCTTTGAAAGGATCATCAGGGATCCCATCCTCATCCCTGTCACTCAAACAACCAAGACCCTCGCTGTCGTCGGAGTCCCGGCTGCTATCCTCCCAGTCCCTGCCAAAAGGAACGGCCTGGGATTCGTCGCAGGTGCGACAACCTGTCCTCTTCACAGGCGAGGAGGGGCCTGACGCCAAGGAGGAGTCAGTATCAGAGAAGTTAGGATCAAATTGTTCAGGGTGCAGCCACGGAAAGCATTCGTGGCATCCCCTGTCAAAGCAACCACCTCCCTGGGGGCAACGCCTTAATCTAGGCGCAGTGGGGGGTGAGGACCTCCTGAGACGTTTGTTCAACCTAGTAAGAACCCTCTTGCCCTTCTGACGGGAGTAAAGCCGTGAACGACGGCTACGGCGGACAGCTCGGTAAGCAGCTCGAGCGTACCGAAGCCGCCAGAACCCTCTAAAAACAAAAGTAACATATCGAGCTCCACGGCGAGTCACAAATTTCTTGATCCAAACCATGATTAAAGACAAAGAAAGAAAGGAAAGTTGGAAATGAGTCGTGAAAATGGTGAAGGAAGATGCAATTTATACAAAGAGCAGAAGCAGAGCATTAATGGAGCTTCAACCACCTCTGCAAAGAGGAGAGCCAATCATCAAACTGGCACACTGTTCGAAAACCCACTTTGCAAAGAAGAATAATCATGAAAGACGACGTTTAAACTCTCTGCATACCCAGAGAAGTTAAAGCTCGTTCCCTCGGGAACATGCAACGCATTTAATGCAAGAGTGTTCAGGGAGTAAGCCTCCCGCCGTCCCGAAATAAGATGTCGCCTGCCGAGCAGGAGCCCCGCTCCCCCTCAGCCGGCGAGGGCCAATTGATGGAGGTCGGTAGTCAGCCTCGGGTCGCCTGCCAGTCAGGCCCCAGGGTACCCAAATCCAGGAATAAGGGAAGGCCTGCCCAGCAGACCTCCCAGCAATATCATTAAAACCTCCAAGTAGATGGCCTTAATCGCTTGGCTGCCTGGCATGGCCTTGCCGCCTGCCGAGCAGGGCAACCAAGCCCACTGCCTGCTTCCAGGGCGCCCCGCCCAAGCAGGACCAAAGGAGAACCGGGGACCCATCCGTCATTTTGCCTAAGGTAAGGGGAAATGAGTGGACAAGGTGAATCCACGTGTCGCACGAGCATCCACCCATTTCCCTCTCTTCTTTTCTCTCTTCCTCTCTCTTGTGGGAAGGTATAAATACTTTCCCATTTCCCACATGAGGGAGGTTGGATTTTCTCTCTCTAGACTCTTACTCCTTAAAACGCCACCTAGTTCCTCACGAGCTAGGTTCATCAAGGCAATCCACGGACTATCTTAGGCATCGGAGAGGGTTTCCTCGGACAACCTCCGAGGCCCTGTGCGTTCATTGTGCAGGGAGCAGGCCAGCTCCGCCGAGGAGGTCCGATCAAGGGAGTGAGACGAAGGAGAGGCTTAAGGAAATCAGACGATCAATTGTTCACTAATAATCCAATTATACAGCCCGGATCCAGAGCCGGGTTAATTGTTTCCGTGACCGGAACAACAACCTTAAACATAAATACCTCTACATTAAATACAATGCTTCATATACTAGTCAAAATGCTTTTATCATTAATTACTCCTACATCTTAAAAACATTTAATCTTTAAAATGGAACTCGACGATATGTTCCCGAATCGAAGCATCACTTTTGGTTTGGAGTCTTCTTCTCGTCAGCCCTCCAATAGAACAAATAAAGTGTTAACACAACAAGAAAAAGAGGTAATTTCACTCAAAATTCATCTCCATTATCAAGAAGGAAAGCTTAACCATGGTTGTTTGAAAGATTTAGCACTAGAATATGGGGTTAACAAATATACAATTCAAAGGTTATGGAAAGAAGTGAAACCTTCAATTATCGGTGGATATGCACCAAATTTAAAGCCCAAGTTCAAAGGTAAACTACCTGCACTTAATTTGGATTTAGAAAAGTTACGAAACACAAATCTGACCAATAGAAAGAACCTATCAGATGTGGCAGTAGTTTTGGGGTGCTCAAAAAGCACAGCACAAAGAGTTGTGTCTAAGGGGAAGATCAGGAAACACACTAACGCAATCAAACCTTTCCTTTGCAAATATGAAGAATAGACTTTGTTTTGTCAAAAATCACAAATGACTCTATACCAAAGAAGCCAACATTTGAGAGTATGCATGATTATGTTCATATAGACGAGAAATGGTACTACATGACAAGAACATCTGAAACTTATTACCTTATGCTTGATGAACAAGACCCTCATAGAACATGCAAGAGCAAGAGATACATTGAAAAGATAATGTTCCTGGCAGCTGTTGCTTGACCATGGTTTTCAGAAGATGGGACATGCATTTTTGATAGGAAAATAGGGATTTTCCCCTTTACAGAGACGGTTCCGGCAATGAGAGCAAGTAAAAATAGGTCTAGGGGGGGTACTTGTTACTAAACCAATTGAAACTATCACAAAGTGGTAAAACAATGTCTTATCAACCAAGTTATCCCAACTATTAAGGAAAAATGGCCAGAAGGCTGCAACAAACGTATCATCATCCAACAAGATAATGCAAAAACATATATTCAACCTAATAATCCAGATTTCATGTTGGCTGCCCAGTCAGATGGGTTCGATATTGTTTTACAATGTCAACCACCCAATTCACCCGATCTAAATATCAATGACCTTGGTTTCTTTAGGGTTATATAGACCATTCAACACGAAAAATCAATGCGTAATGTGGTTGACTTGATAAATGCCGTTAAATTGGCATTTGAGGAAACAAATGAAACAACTTTGAATTACATTTGGTTGTCATTAATGTATTGCATGGGAGAAATCCCCGCAGACAATGGAAACAATAGGTACAAAATCCCACATATGAACAAGAAGATATTGAGCAGGTTAAGACAACTGCCAACTGAGGTGCAGCCAAACAAAGAGGTTGTTCTACGTCTACTCAATGAACTCCATAGACTGTAAGCTTATTTAGTCAAGTATGATTACTAAGCCTTTTGTAAGTGTTTGAAAAATGATCACTTGAATACTTATGTGATCATTGTATAACCATATGAATGACCTTTTGTAAAATGAATATGAATGCATCAATGGGAAAACCAACGTAGTAAGCCGAAATGGATATGAATGCTCATTTTGTAAAACAATTGTACTCGTAAAAATGCACCAGTCGTAAGGAAAGGTATGAAATAGGTAGCTACTCAGATAAATTTAAAGCCAATCATCATTGAGCTACCTAGGTAGTTGTTCTAAGTGGTGGGCATTTGAAGGTATCTTCAACCTGATGAACATGGGGTGACATTCATAGCCGCCTTACCATGATCGTCAAGGAGGTACCAACAAACTCCGCCTATATCTTAGAACTAACCACCTAAAAATGACTTTATTATCTCATCACTTCTTCCTCTACCAACATCAACAAAGTAGTGAAGGTAGCCCAAAGACTACATCAAAGGCAGCAGCAACATACAAAAGCATCGACAAGTTAAAGGCAAAGGCAGTAGCAACATACAAAAGCATCGAGAAGTTAAAGGCATGGAACGACATTAAAAAAACACGAATTTGTGGTAAAATTGGATCTAAACTGCTTAGTACACACGAATCAACAGTGTTAATTGGTGAATACATAGTAATTTAGGTTTGAGTTTTTTTGTGGTAAATGTTCTTTAATTGATCCATCCCTCCCCAGATCTTAACCAAAGAAATAAACTTTACCTGTCATTTTTTAATTTTTGACGTCCCTCCCGTCTCCTAGTCTTCACTATTTGTCTCGCCATCCTTTGAAGGCGATCCATCTTCTTCCACCTTTTTTCATTATCGACCTTCACTAAATCAGTAAAACACCCAGATTCAAGACACTCTTCACTATCCTCCACGATTTTCAAGGGGGGAACATCGACGACGAAGGGAAGCAACACAACATCGTCGTCGGAATCAGCAATAGTCAGCGAGAATTCGGTCTCAGGAACAAATGACCATTCACTATAGTCCTCTGAATCCATGGATAATGATAAAAATAAAAAGGAAAAAGTATAGACAGTTGCAGATATGACGATTTTAGGAGTTGAAGAGAGTTGGTAGGGATGAAGATAGAAGAAGGAGGCAGTTCAATTGTGGACAAGACATAGGTCCACCCCGACGCGGCCACGCGCGGGTTTGGGTAGGCGAATGAATCTCCATATGAAACGGATCGAATTGAAATTTAGGTCGAAGTGGAGTCGCCACCGAATTTTGTGGTTATTCGGAACCATTCGAGCCCACTCTATGTCGTAGTGGTCCGTATACAAAATACGGCCCATTTCCGATGTCAGAGTTTATTGGGCTCGTCCCTTTGCATTTGATACCAATACCGACATTATCGGATATTGTGTATTGAATGACTCTCGTGCGCCAACGGTTTCGAGCATCCGGAAACCGAGGTTCTGAGTAAGGGGTGAGGGTACGTGTTGGGAAGCCCACAAAGGACACCCAACCCCGCCCGCACATTAGCGGCCTCTACTAAGAATTCGAATGACTTTCCAATACGCGTGCTAGTAGAACGGGAAAATGCTTATGCAAACATTGTTTTCCTAGGCATGTGAATAGAAATTGAAAAGGGTTTCTAAGTCGATTTAATGCAATTAATTCTACGTCAAAGTGGAATTTAGCATGCGGGTTCATTTAGTACAATAAACGAACAAAAATTAAATTGACAAAAGGAATAACAAACGCGTTAGTAACGATGTAACGAATAATAACGATTTGTGCAAATATTGAATCGAATTGAATGATGCGAATGAAATGATGCATGGTTTGAAAAGATAGTATACACGTAATTGACTAGACACGTGTTGACCTAAATCATAAAATACTATCAAATTTGAAAAGAAGGATGTACGACTCGTGTCTTGGTCGTTACGAGGTTACTCGATCGAGTGGTCGATGAACTCGATCGAGTAGCCCTCTGAAAATAGTTCATGTTCTGCGTTACAGACCGTACTCAGCCGAGTTATCGACCAACTCGGTCGAGTACGTAGCCACTCGATCGAGTCACTGTGAGACTCGACCGAGTGGAGGTCGTGGCTGACTTCCTGGTTCGATTTTGGGGTGCCACTCGACCGAGTGGGCTAGGCGCTCGGTCGAGTGCCCCCTGTACGAATTGTAATTCGCTTGCAATTTTATATTGATTTCGAAATTGCTTTTGATTTTCGATGAATCGATGGTTTTACCGAATTGAGCATAAATATTGTATGACTTATGCTGGATCCGGATTTTTTTTATGAATCATAAATTTGGTTGAACCGAATATAAATATTGTTTGAATTTATACCTGATTCTAAATTTGAATACTCATCATATCCCACACTCGATTATGGAATCGATGTGGAATACTAGAGCGGAAAAGATAAAATTGATTTGAGTCGTTTTAAGTCGATCAAAACGACATGAATTTCTCTCCGCGTTTGTAGTGTCATAATTATAACATGACATCTACGTTAGCGTCAACAAGAAAATCGAATTGATTGAATTAATTGACTAGATTGTTAGATTAGACACCCAGTTATGGAATTGGTATCCAACCTAAAATCGACGCTTTACTTGAATAATGAAAAAAAAATTGATTCCCTCGACTTCTCCGACATCGAAATAAATCCCTAGGGATTGTGATGTCGGATCCGTGTCAATGGGTTTCGACCCTTATTAAAATACGATGTTTGCTTTTGAAAATCGATGCTATTATGTGACTTGAATAATGATGAAGACGAAATAAAAAGATTATAGTTTAATTTGACTTATCTCAATAATCAAATAATCGGGGTATTGGAACAAGCGACCGTCAACGCTGTGTGCAGTACACTTTTATATTCGTGTTTCCTTATTCCGATACCCCTCTTATTCGACACAAATCGATAAGTATTTTAATGCTTTGATATTGATACCATCGATATTAGCGATATTAGGACGCGATAACAACGATAAAATAAAATAAAAAAAAACGACCCATATGAAGATAACGACGACGCGATACGAGAAGGAGGAGGAGAAGAGAAGAAACGGGGTTTTGACACCCTCAACCTACATGTTCTTGTCTCGGAACGGACTCGTAACCGTGGCTTTAACATAAGAGTCTTCGAGGTTTTATGAAGATTAAGTTATGGTGGCTCGGGATTGATTCCTAAAACTAGGTTTAGGGTTTTTTGCTAGTATAGAATTGCTAGGGTTTGATTAGGGTTGTATGTGTAAAAGAGTTGTGAAATTAGGGTTCGGGAAAAGGTCTAAGAAGGTAAAAAGGTGTCTTGAAGTGTGTGCAAAGGGTTGCTTATATAGGAAAAGCTAGGGCACCGGTTT
The DNA here is from genome assembly GCA_958450325.1 of Agrostemma githago. Classification (NCBI taxonomy): domain Eukaryota; kingdom Viridiplantae; phylum Streptophyta; class Magnoliopsida; order Caryophyllales; family Caryophyllaceae; genus Agrostemma; species Agrostemma githago. The sequence continues at coordinate 54,595,446 of OY288249.1, read as the reverse complement.
AGGTTTACTCGACCGAGTAACCAGCTGACTCGGTCGAGTGGCCCAGCGCGTTAGCCGTCGGGCTTGAATAAAGGCCCACTCGATCGAGTGGGTGGGGCACTCGATCGAGTGGCCCAGCTGGGTCGCGCGGGGCTCTTGTTTTGGACCGTGACCATGGATATTTGATGGGTTTGTGCTTGAATTGGACTTTTGATGTTTGAGGGGTTGTTTTGTATGTCTCGGAAACGACTTTTACCGGGATTGACCCAATCGCAAAAAAGTCAGTTTTAATTCCGGTGTCGGTTTTGGCCCAAATTAGTCTTGTTTGACTCGAAATGGTCCGATGGGCCTGGATTTGAGGTTGATTTTGTGAGGTTTGTACTCTATAAGTGCATTAGCCAACGATTAATGGATTTGAGCCCGTATCCGAGCGCACAGAAACACGTTAGCGTCCGATCATCATCGGGTGTTTTTTTAGAAACTTCCATAGACATCTGGCAGTCAAAATGCGGGTGTCTACAGAGCCCCCACTCTGACTGAGGCTTGGACAAGGCGAAAGTCAGAGTAGCCACCAGGCCAATCGAGGATTGAAACCTGGCGGACTTCTGGCCGGGTCATTTATAGTCCATTAGACTTGCGTGAAGGGCTCGCCAGCCATAGGCTAGAAGTCATACCTGAGCTGATGACGATAACTCCGTGGGGCATTTGGACTTGTCGTGTAAGTCCTGGGTGCGCCTGTGTGTTGGCCCATCCCGCGAAAATGCTGGGGAGGTGTAGTGGTTTGCATGTCCCTGTTTGAGTTGTACCTGTATGAGTCACGTAAAATGCATGCAACACATAGGTAGTAAAATGACTCGCGCTGGGGAAAATTGGTTTCTTTTTGAAAATTTGAATTTTTGAAATCTTGAAAATTTGAGATTTTTGAATTTTGGAAACTTTGAGATTTTTGACTCCTAACAAAGATTAGGAAAGTTCGGGATGGAGATTTCCGTGCTAGTATCGAGACTAGGCTTGCGGTTTGATTCCAAATAGGATTAGAAAATTTTCCTAAACGGTTTGCAAGGCTAATGCTATATATAGCCTCCTCTTGCTCTTGATTTCTTCATAAATCCCATCACAAATCAATCTCTTCTTAAAAGAAAGTCTCTTTATTTCCCTTAAGGCAAAAAGAAAGTCTCTTTATCTTCTTAAGAAGTTTAGCCATGGGAATCGATAGGTTGAGTGTGATGTTGCAGGAGTGGTCCCGTTGCTTTAGGGACACGGATAGAGTGGCTTTGAATCAGACGGGGATAACTCAGCTGTACCCGTTCCGTCAGATGGTGGTTGATCGTTATTTTCTGGATGCATGCTTGGCTTATTGGGATGACATATATATTATGTCTTTGCTTTTCCCTGGGGCAAAGTTTGCCCTTTACCTGAGGAGATTGCCGCTATAGGAGGATGGAACCCGGTGCTTCGTCCAGCCGTCCCGTACTCGATCTATGACCCGAGGAGGAAGCTTCGAGAATTTCTAGGGCTTTCTCACAACGAGGTATCCCGCATGATGGAAGGTGACAAAATTTCTCTGATCGACTTGGCTGAGAAATTTATGAATTCTCTTGATGTTCGGGTCAGACCGGCTTATAGCCATAGGGCTTTTTCTTTTTGCATGCTTCATGTATACGCTTTCGAGGGTCATATGGATTTGTTATCCTGTATGGGAGACACCCGTCTCCTGACCGTAGTGGATTTGATGGAGACTGAACATAGCCCAGCTTGGCTGATCACTAGCGAAATTATCCAAGGACTGGACAACCACAAGAGGGATTCATCAATTCGTCTTAACGGGAGCACCCGATTGTTGCAAGTATGTTACTTTGCAATTTATTTTTTCGATTTTTTCGATTTGACTTTTTTTTTTTCGGATTTGCTGCTGCAGTGGGCACTCGATCGAGTCAGCCTGGCACTCGATCGAGTGCCCTCATAAAAAGCCCCCTCTTTGTGTTCAGAGGTACCACTCGACCGAGTGTCCTAGGCACTCGACCGAGTGACCTTAGGCGGATGCCAATTTCACCTTGGGAACTCATGTTTTTGTTTCCTTTTTGCAGATTTGGCTTTATGAGAGGCTATCAGTGATAGATCCTCCCCTTGATGCGGGCAACTATCGTCATAACCAGGTGATGACGAGGAGGCGGGCCATAAATTTCTCTCGTCAGATTACGCAAAAGTATTGGGACGAGGTTTTGTCTTTCCATGGTGGTCCGCTAATTCGATGGGTCGTTCCGTGGTGGCCCATCTACCTTTGGAGTGGCTTGGACCCGAGGGACAGAGCCCGCTATCAGGTGATTCTATCTTTCATGCAAACGGTTCATCTCTACCCAGATCGCATACCAAGGCAGTATGGATGGACCCAGCGAATCCCTGAAGTTGAAGCAGTTGTGAGTGACCCTACCCAACTGACTGATGTAATGTGTGATACCTGGATGCAAAGATGGTACACACGGCATACTTGGCCCATTGTCAAATCTCGCCACTCAATATGGGTTTCAGATTCTTACACGAAGTGGACCAAAGCAGCTGATTCGAAAGCCTGAGCTGCGCTGAAGGTTGACGAAGCTTTTGACCTGCTAAAGGCAACAGGGGATTCTTCGATGACGGTGACACCCCGGCTACCATGGTTCGTCTAATGTCAGGTCACAAGAAGAAGACTAAGACTCAAGCTGATGGGTCTAGTGCTAAAGGTGCTTGGGGGAAAGTGAGCCCCCAGACTGACTTGGGAAGGAGACTGGGCCCGAGACTGCCCGTGCAGGACCGACTTGACCCACGGGATAGATTACCCGAGCACGTACGGGCTCGCATTGGACCGAAGACCGTGATAGAAGACCCGTCGCCGAAGAAACGGGCTCGTGCTAAAGAGGTTCCACTTGTGAGTCGGGAACGCTCGCCACCACCTCAAAGACCTCCGGCTCCACGTGACCCGAAGGACAAAGGGAAGGGGAAAATGCCCAGATATTAGTCTCCATTGTTATTATTTAGATACTATTATTATTTTTGTGGTGTGATTTTTTTGTGCGTGTATGCCGTGTCTGGCGTTTTTTTTTTGTAATCCCGAGTTTATCGAGATATTAATAAAAGACATATTATTGAACACCGTTCCCGTCTTTTCGTTTATTGCAGTGGTTGTACCCTTTTGAGGGGTTGCCTACGTATCCACAAATAGCGGAATCAAACCAAACGTAGTTCAGAATTTAATTTGATTGATTTTTTTTGTAATTTTCGAAATACATCAAGATTATTAATTCGAGATGTGCGACAGTAGAATAATTAATTCTAACTTATTGACTTGTCTAAAATTTTTGAAAATTTATAAAAAGACAAATTTTTATAAATTTTTGCAAATGACATTGAGACGGGTTTTAGGGGTAATAGCGCTTCAGCTGGTCCAAGTTGGTTGGTTTGACAAATCCGTTCCCGTCCAAGTCTGTCAGCATCACCGCTCCTCCTGATAGGATCTTCTTCACTAAGTATGGCCCAGCCCAATTGGGTTTGAATTTACCCCTCGGGTCAACCGGTAGTAAGGCACGAACCGATTTCAGGACCAGATCTCCTTCCTTGATGTTCCTGGGCCTAACCCGTTTGTTGAAAGCCCGTTGGATTCTTTTTTGATATATTTGAATGTTGTTGAGGGCCCGGGATCGCCGTTCGTCTAAAAGGACTAGCGAATCGTATCGGGCTTGGACCCAATCTGCTTCAGGTACTTGGCTTTCAAGTAAAATCCTGAGGGATGGCACTTCTAGCTCGACCGGCTGGATTGCTTCCATTCCATACGTCAAATAATATGGAGTTGCCCCGGTCGCGGTGCGGATTGAGGTTCGATATCCCAATAGGGCAAAGGGTATTTTGTCGGGCCAGTCCCAGTAATTCTCAGCCATCTTTTTAAGTATGGTGACGATTGTTTTATTGGCCGCTTCTACCGCTCCATTTGTTTGAGGTCGGTAAGGCGAAGATGCATGCCTTTGAATTTTATATTTTGCCAGCAATGCGACAGTTTCAGCTTGAAAGTGGGTCCGGTGATCACTGATGAACTCGTGAGAGATCCCGTATCGGCATATTATTTTGTTCGGGATAAATTTGGCCACGTGCTTGGCGTTCAAGACACGGTATGACTCGGCTTCGACCCATTTGGTGAAGTAGTCGATGGCCACCAAAATGAAGCAATGGCCTCCCGTCCCGGAAGGATGCACCTTTCCAATTATGTCAATACCCCATGTCGAAAATGGCCATGGTGATGTCATGGTATATAATTGTTTAGTGTAGTTTGTAGCGCCTATTTTGTAGTATTTTGGTCCCATTTTCTTTGTGGAATCGCTCCTTGGGAGCTGTTTAGGGGCTTCTTATGCTTCTTTTAGTTCGTTTCAGGTTCCCGAGACCGATTTGGAAGAGTTGGAGCGATTTCGACTCTATACATACACATTTTGGAGCCAACGGAGTAAAGGAACGATGACTCGAAGCTTCGGAATCGACCCCGAGACCTTGGGACCCAATCCCGAGCCTCCGAGACCCGATCCCGAGTCCCGAGAATCGGTGAGAAGCTCATGTGAAGCATCGGGACCAACAAGCTATAACCCGCATTTCTTTTCTTCCAATTCCCTTCCATTTGTAACCCTATAAATACTTCCCTCTTGTATTGTTTTATGGATCCTACATTAGTTTAGCCTCTCTTAAGCCTCTCTACAAGATATAAACCCTAGATTTAGTTCCTCTCATTAGTTTGAATCTCTCTTTAATCCTTAGTTAATCTTAGTTAATCTTAGTTAATTAGTGCTTGTATTAAGAAGATACTTGAAGACTTCTCCAAGATTGACAACCTTGGGATTATTTGGGTTTCTCTTTTATGCAAGATATCATCTTTTCATCATCCTATTGTTGGTATAACTTTCTTTTCTCTTGTTTATTGTTATTGAATCAAGTTTGAATCTTTACTTAGTATTTGTTGTTATTGATTGTTATTGTTTTTTTGATGGTGAATGTTAGGGTTATGATGTTATGTTCTTCTTATTATTGTTAGTTTTTCTTTGATTATGAGTGAGTAGATTACTTGTGGGTTAGTAGGGGGATTAAGGGTAGATTATGGGTGATTAGGGTTTGATTAGAGACAAGGGGGAAATCCTTATTGTTAGTCACATTCTTGGCACACCATGTGTTTGTTGAAATGCTTGTTTGAGTTGTAGTGGCCATGCTTCTCATGCTAGTTTTCCTCTACTCATTGTTTGTTTAGTTTGTGGACACCTTTGACCACCCAAGTCACCCTACTACTCTTATGAACCCGACCTAACCCAGCTCTTTTCCATATTTGATTCATCTTGTTAGCTAGTCATCATTTCTTTAGGTTGATAGTTAGTTGGATTATTAGCATTGTTTAGCATTTCTCTTAGTTTGCTAGTTGGGTTGTGTTTAGTTAGTATTTGATAGTCTAGTTCATCATAGCTCATCATTAGTCTACTTTCTTCTCCTCTCATCATAATTCATAAATTAGTAGCTCTTTGTGTTTGTTTGGTAGCATAGTCTTGTTTTAGGCCGATTTAGTCTAAACCTTGCAATACCGTCTCCGAGGACACGACCCGACTTACCCTAACTACCGTTAGGTGCTAGTTGGTTATTTAATTGGTGGCGGGATCCACGACAAATCCTACCATCAATAATACGGAAGATGGCATATGTTGTACATTACCAAAGATCTGACAGTTATGGCAGTGCTTGACATATAACTGGCAGTCTGTTTCCATGGTGTTTCAGTAATACCCGAGCCTCATGATTTTGCGGTATAGCATTTGGGCGTTCATATGCGGACCGTTTTCACCATCATGGACCTCGGCCATGACCTTTTCGGCCTGTATTTTGTCGATGCATAGGAGAAGAGCCCCCTGTGCCGTCTTTTTGTACAATTGCCCTTCATCAGTTCGAACAAATTGGGTTGCTAATCTTCGTAGGGCCTTTTTGGCCGGATTTTCAGCTTCCGGGGGGTACTCTCCCGTTGTCAGGTAGGTTAGGACAACTTGATACCCAGGTTCCAGGTCAGTTATCTCGATATCCTGGATGGCGTGGATGTAGGCTGGCTCGGACCGTCTTTCGACACAGATTGGCATGCTGGTCAGGTGATCCGGGATGTTCAGTAAAGATGCTAATTTGGAAAGTGCATCTGCGAACTGATTCTCTTCCCGGGGCAGATAAATGTATTCTACCTTTTGGAATTGTTTCTCTAGAACCCTTACCCGTGCTTGGTAAGGCACGAGATTGGCGTTCCGAGTTTTCCATTTTTGGAGTGCCTGATTGATGACCAATGATGAATCACCGTGGACCCGGAGGTTTGTTACCCCTAAATCAGCGGCGGCTTGCAACCCGTGAATGCATGCTTCGTATTCGGCTGCGTTGTTTGTCACGTCGAAGTCCAACTTGATGGATAAGGGAGTGTGTTCCCCTCGGGGTGAAATTAACAGGATTCCGACCCCAAATCCTCGGAAGTTGGACGCCCCATCGAAATATAGATCCCACACCTCCGTATCGGTATGGAATATGTCTTCATCAGGAAAGACCCATGTATCGGTGTGGCCTTCTTCGGATATTGGGCTGTCAGCGAGGAACTCGGCAACTACCCGGCCTTTGATGGCTTTTAATGGTACAAATTTGAGGTCGAACTCGGATAACATTAAAGTCCATCTTGACATCCAGTCGTTGATGATGGGCTTCTCGAATAAATACTTGATAGGATCCATGTTGGATAACACATGTACCTCGTGACTGAGCATGTAATGTCGGAGCTTTTTAGTGGCCCAAACCAATGCTAGGCACATTTTCTCGAACATTGTGTATTTGCACTCGTATTCGAGGAACTTTTTACAGATGTAGTAAATGGCCCGTTCTTCTGAATCAACTGTCTGGGCCAGCATAGCCTCCATGGCTGTCTCAGTCGTCGTTAGGTATAACGACAAAGGCAGATCGTGTTGAGGTGGCATTAGTACCGGCGGAGCAGACAGAATCTCCTTGATTTTGTCGAAAGCCGCTTGACATTTGTCATCCCATAGCACCCGTTCTCCGATTTTTAGCTTTTTGAAGATGGGTTCGCATACCATGGTTAGTTTCGAAATGAACCGGCTGATGTATTGGACTTTCCCGAGAAACCCCCTTATTTCCTTTTCGGTCTTGGGTGGTTGCATCTCGGTGATGGCTTTGATTTTAGCTGGGTCGACCTCGATGCCGCGTTGGCTAACGATATGGCCCAGTAATTTGCCCGACGTTACCCCAAAACTGCATTTTTGTGGGTTTAGTCTCATGTTGTATTTACGTAGCCGGGTGAAGAACTTTCTTAGGGCTGAAATGTGCCCGCTTCGATCCTTGGATTTGACGATCATGTCGTCCACATAGACCTCCACTTCCTTATGCATCATGTCGTGGAGCAAAGTAGTGGCGGTCCGTTGATAAGTGGCCCCGGCGTTGATAAGCCCAAGTGGCATGACGGTGTAACAGTAAGTACCCCAAGGTGTAATGAAGGTGGTCTTACCCATATCCTCTTCTGCCATTTTAATCTGATTGTACCCGGCATACCCGTCCATGAACGATAGAAGGGCATGATCGGCCGTGTTATCCACCAGTATGTCGATGTGTGGTAACGGAAAATTGTCTTTTAGGCTTGCCTTGTTAAGGTCCCGGAAATCCACGCAAACCCGCACCTTGCCGTCCTTCTTGGGTACTGGCACGATGTTTGCCACCCGGTCTGGATATTCAGACACTTGTATAAAGCCTGCTTTGAATTGCTTATCGACCTCTTCCTTGACTTTAAGAGACCACTCGGGCTTCATTCTTCTGAGTTTTTGCTTTACCGGCTTGCACCCATCTTTGATGGGTATTCGGTGTTCGGCTATCTCCCGGTCTATACCCGGCATGTCTTTGTAGGACCATGCAAAGACATCTTTGAATTCCTGGAGGAGGTCTGCGGATTGTTTTCTCTCCTCTGGATCTAAAGATAGGCCCAACTTAAGCATTTGGGGCTCTAAAGTGGTTCCCACATTGATGGACTCGGTTTCTTCAATTACCGGATCTCGGGATTCCCTTTGCTTGAGCTGCTCGACCAGATGTTGAGGTAGGGGTACCTGTTCGTCGGGTTTCTCAATGTCATTGCATATAAATTTTTGAAATTGAGAAAATTTTGGAAATAAGACAAGTCGTAAGCAGAATGGTGTTCGTTATTATTATTGATGGTAATTTTGAAAATAGCTGGAATAGAGCTGCCATCTGATCATTGGTCAGTGGCGGGATAGGGAAAGGTCTTGGGACAGGCCCCGAGACCTCAGTGGACAAGGTAGGAGGGGTTACAGACTCGACTTTAGCACCAGACACTCTAGACTCGGACTCAGACTCCGACTCTGACTCAGACTCAGACTCGGTATCCGGCATGTCTCCCTCGCCGGTGGTCAGCTTGTAGACCCGTCCCTGACCGTCGGTCCATTTTATGGTCTTCCTCCAAGCCCTCGTCTCGGTGTTGGTACCGACCTCGGTGATTAGCTTGGTTGGGTCAAACCGATCGCTGCGAAGGATCAGGTTGACCAAGTCGTCTTTCGGAGCGGGGACAGCCTTGTCTTCTCCGAATAAGAGCCCCAGCACGGGCTCGGAGTTGTCTTCGCCCTCCTTTGATTCGGCCTGGACGATGGTGAATATATCATCAGGGATGAAATTGCATTCCCAAGCCTTTTTGGTCTCGGGATATGTGACGGTGGGTCGGTAGAGGCCCACTTGGATGGCTCCGAAGACTGGAGTGACAAAGTAATCCGTTAACTTCGGGCTATAAGGGCTTATATAAGTACCCTTGAGAATGTCGATGTCCTTGTGAATACCGGCCCGAACCACGTTTTCCGGGGTCATAGCATACCCTAATCCGAAATGTGATTCGCCATCATTTAGGACCTCGATAATCTTCCCAGCTGGAAGATAGGGCCTTGAGGTTATTCAAGGTAGGTAACCCAGAGTTTGTAGCATCGTGTCGATGCTAGTTGTGAAGTAGGGCCTAAAGAGATATTCTTCTTCGATCATGCCCACGAAATCAAATCCTCGTGGGTCGGCCCGGCCCATAGCGTTGCAGCTTGCTACGGTAATTGGAGTCACCTCCAGCGTGATGATACCGTCTTTAAGGGGCATCTTGACTTTTCGATGGAGGGTAGATGACACGGCCTTGACTGCGTGGATCCAAGGCCTTCCTAGTAAGAGATTGAATGATGAGGTGGCATCTATCACCTGAAATTCCAACTCCTTTTCGATTGGGCCTGTTATGATCTTCAATTTCACGGCCCCGGCGACGGGTTTTGGGCTTCCGTCGAAAGCCTGGATAGTCTGCGCCGTCGGAAGGTAATCGGCATCGGTGATGCCGAGTGCTTTTGCGGTACTTAGAGGAAGGACATTCACGGCTGATCCATCGTCGATAAGGGTCATCGGGAGATATTTACCTTTGCAGATGACCGTGATGTATAGGGCCAGATTGTGATTGGGCTCAAATGGTGGCAGATCAGCTTCAGAGAAGGTTATGAGTGGGCCTTCTTCCTTTGACTTGCCCTTCAAAAAAGGCATAATAGTGGCTACCATTTCAGAAGGGGTAGCTTGTGAATCGACCTTGATTTCATCGAGAGCCTTAGTCAGTGCTTCTCGATGTGCCTGTGAGCTAACCAGTAGTTGTCATACGGTTAAGTCAGCTCGAACCCTCTTCAATTGCTGGACCAGAGCCGTGTCCGGGCTTGGTTCTTCAGGGGTAGGTTCCGTCCTGGCAGGTTCAGTGACGGATATAGGGGTAGAGCGTCCGGCTGCGGCGAGGTGGTTGGTGGCTAAGGCTTTGGACTTAGCCTTTCGGACCTCTTCAAGGGTGATGGGGACAGCTTCCCCTTTGGTTAAGTAGACATCATCCTCATCATCGAGCCATATCCCATTGATTTGTGGGATAAAAGGAGAAATGAGGTGAGAACAGTCGACTACTTCCCCTGTGAATATAGCATGGGCGCTGAACGGGTTTTCTTTGTTGCTCGGCTTGTCTCCAGGCAATGGGATTTTCCCGCTCTCGATAAGATCTTGGATCAGGTGCTTTAACCTCCAACACTTTTCAGTATCATGCCCGTTACCCCGGTGATACTGACAGTAGGCTTGGACATTGTAAGTTTTGGGCCTCTTCTCTACTAGAGGTTCTGCAGTTGGGCCTATCGGCTGGATCAGGCCCTTTGATGATAGCCTTTGTAAGGCGTAAGTATAGGTAGTCCCTATATCTGTGAATACCCGATTTGGTGTATTCTTCTTAGATGAGGTGTCGAGCAGGCTTAGCTCGTCAAAGATGCTGCGAGTTGCAACTGCAGGTGTGGGCTTGATCGTAGATGAATTTGCCCCTTGATAGCCTTTGGTAGAGGCCTTAGTCAGGCTCTCTAGTCTCAAGTCATCCTCGATTCTCGTGTCCATTTCAGTAAGGACAGCGAAGTTGGGGATAATGGCATACCGGAGATGAACCCGGTAGGATGGGAGTAGATTTTTGACGAAGGCTTCCACTAGGGCCTTCTCGCCGGGCTTGTCGACCAGCTTCACACTCTCGGCCCTCCATCTTTGCAAGTATTTTGTGAACCCTTCTTTTTGCTCTTGGGCCATGACCTCCAGAGTACGCATTGTAGTCTGGATTTTAGTGTTTCGGCGTAGTTCCGAGCAAATTTGGTCGCCACATCGTCCCAAGTCTTGTATTTCTTGGGGTCGATCCTGTAGAACTAGGCCTTGGGATGCTTCTCCAAGGAAGAAGGGAATAGGTGCTTGAACATGGCGGACTTTACCCTTTTGACCGCCATGAAGTCCTTGAAGGCCCTGATATGATGGACTGGGTCTTCGGTACCCTCAAACATAGGAATTCCCGTCAAGTTGAGGTTAGCCGGTAGCTCGTTATTCAAAGGTGAATAAATGCGAGAATTTTCGGAGTGGATTGAGTTGCTTGTCGATAAGTGAACTTGCTCCTCGAGCCTGCGAACAACACTGACTAATTCGGCTATGGGCCCAGTGGACTCAGCTCCTTCAACTGAGACCGTCTTCTCTACAGTGCTCAGGCGAGTGTCCAAAGTTGCTTGGTTAGCAAGGATGGAGGTTAGTTGAGTCTCGATCTTGGTTAGGGCATCCTTCAATTCTTCCATTTTGCGTTGATGTCGGGTTGCGGGTGGCCTGTCTGTAAGAAGACCGCATAATCAGAAACTGGCCCGGATCCCGGAATAGCAAGTACATCCCGAACAAGACTAAAAGAGGAAACGACTCGAAGAAAGACACTTAGACGGGTGACTTGTGGAGTGTGGGATTTCCTTAGGATTCGGCGGGTGGGCCTAGTCCTGTTCGAAGGAAGGTTCACGTGAGACATCCCCAGAATTTTGACTCGATTGTGTTGACGGGTCCACCTTTGTAAGAGTATGTCCTACTTAGGTGGGCCTTGCCTTAGTCTAATAAGGCGGACTGGGATAGGGAAGAAACTCGCGATGTAAGATCGACAGAGTTTCGACGCTAGAGAAACTTTGACAACTTAAGACATGACCCGACAATGCTAAATATGGGAAGTCCTAAGAAGAGGGAAGTTTTGAAAATTGATTGTTTTTGAAAAAGTCCGAGAAAAATCGGTTGAGGGCCCAATTCTCGAGAAAAACGAAAAGGGTATTGGGCCGAGGGTTTTGAAAGTTCGAAATGCTTTTCGAGTTTTGAATTGGGCAGCATACCGTCTAGAAAATAGGCTATTTTGAGTGAAATCAAAAATCCTAAGTTCGGCATGTCTCGGGTTTTGAAATTGAATATCTTGAAAAGGAGGATGTAATTTTTGAAAAGTTGATGTTTTTGAAAACGACTTGGAAACCAAGTAGCACGTAGTCACATAAGCATTATAACGATGCCATGTATGCTCTACACTAAGTCTCGGTCGGTCTATAGAGGGTCTATACCAGTGTACATAGTCTAGACGTTGATCGGGACGGACTCTCTAAGTCGAATTGAGCATAGAACATGCCGCGAAACCCACTCGAATCGACTATGGACACCTTTTGACATATCCATATTGGAGTACATCAATGGTATAGTGGGACGTCGGTCACCAGTACCGGCCCGGGAAAATACGGGTTATGCATGAACCGTAAAACTAACACGCGTATTGTATTTGTCAAACGATTTCTATACGAGTCTCACCCTGAGGATGCCGATGGTAAGTCACGCATCAGTTAATCCCCAGCGGAGTCGCCAAATTGTGGACATGACAAAGGTCCACCCCGACGCGGCCACGCGCGGGTTTGGGTAGGCGAATGAATCTCCATATGAAACGGATCGAATTAAAATTTAGGTCGAAGTGGAGTCGCCACCGAATTTTGTGGTTATTCGGAACCATTCGAGCCCACTCTATGTCGTAGTGGTCCATATACAAAATACGGCCCATTTCCGATGTCAGAGTTTATTGGGCTCGTCCCTTTGCATTTGATACCAATACCGACATTATCGGATATTGTGTATTGAATGACTCTCGTGCGCCAACGGTTTCGAGCATCCGGAAACTGAGGTTCTGAGTAAGGGGTGAGGGTACGTGTTGGGAAGCCCACAAAGGACACCCAACCCCGCCCGCACATTAGCGGCCTCTACTAAGAATTCGAATGACTTTCCAATACGCGTGCTAGTAGAACGGGAAAATGCTTATGCAAACATTGTTTTCCTAGGCATGTGAATAGAAATTGAAAAGGGTTTCTAAGTCGATTTAATGCAATTAATTCTACGTCAAAGTGGAATTTAGCATGCGGGTTCATTTAGTACAATAAACGAACAAAAATTAAATTGACAAAAAGAATAACAAACGCGTTAGTAACGATGTAACGAATAATAACGATTTGTGCAAATATTTAATCGAATTGAATGATGCGAATGAAATGATGGATGGTTTGAAAAGATAGTATACACGTAATTGACTAGACACGTGTTGACCTAAATCATAAAATACTATCGAATTTGAAAAGAAGGATGTACGACTCGTGTCTTGGTCGTTACGAGGTTACTCGATCGAGTGGTCGATGAACTCGATCGAGTAGCCCTCTGAAAAAATAGTTCATGTTCTGCGTTACAGACCGTACTCAGCCGAGTTATCGACCAACTCGGTCGAGTACGTAGCCACTCGATCGAGTCACTGTGAGACTCGACCGAGTGGAGGTCGTGGCTGACTTCCTAGTTCGATTTTGGGGTGCCACTCGACCGAGTGGGCTAGGCGCTCGGTCGAGTGCCCCCTGTACGAATTGTAATTCGCTTGCAATTTTATATTGAGTTCGAAATTGCTTTTGATTTTCGATGAATCGATGGTTTTACCGAATTGAGCATAAATATTGTATGACTTATGCTCGATCCGGATTTTTTTATGAATCATAAATTTGGTTTAACCGAATATAAATATTGTTTGAATTTATACCCGATTCTAAATTTGAATACTCATCATATCCCACACTCGATTATGGAATCGATGTGGAATACTAGAGCGGAAAAGATAAAATTGATTTGAGTCGTTTTAAGTCGATCAAAACGACATGAATTTCTCTCCGCGTTTGTAGTGTCATAATTATAACATGACATCTACGTTAGCATCAACAAGAAAATCCAATTGATTGAATTAATTGACTAGATTGTTAGATTAGACACCCATTTATGGAATTGGTATCCAACCTAAAATCGACGCTTTACTTGAATAATGAAAAAAAACTTGATTCCCTCGAGTTCTCCGACATCGAAATAAATCCCTAGGGATTGTGATGTCGGATCCGTGTCAATGGGTTTCGACCCTTATTAAAATACGATGTTTGCTTTTGAAAATCGATGCTATTATGTGACTTGAATAATGATGAAGACGAAATAAAAAGATTATAGTTTAATTTGACTTATCTCAATAATCAAATAATCGGGGTATTGGAACAAGCTACCGTCAACGCTGTGTGCAGTACACTTGTATATTCGTGTTTCCTTATTCCGATACCCCTCTTATTCGACACAAATCGATAAGTATTTTAATGCTTTGATATTGATACCATCGATATTAGCGATATTAGGACGTGATAACAACGATAAAATAAAATAAAATAAAAAACGACCCATATGAAGATAACGACGACGCGATACGAGAAGGAGGAGGAGAAGAGAAGAAACGGGGTTTTGACACCCTCAACCTACATGTTCTTGTCTCGGAACGGACTCGTAACCGTGGCTTTAACACAAGAGTCTTCGAGGTTTTATGAAGATTAAGTTATGGTGGCTCGGGATTGATTCCTAAAACTAGGTTTAGGGTTTTTTGCTAGTATGGAATTGCTAGGGTTTGATTAGGGTTGTATGTGTAAAAGAGTTGTGAAATTAGGGTTCGGGAAAAGGTCTAAGAAGGTAAAAAGGTGTCTTGAAGTGTGTGCAAAAGATTGCTTATATAGGAAAAGCTAGGTCACCGGTTTAGGTTTACTCGACCGAGTAACCAGCTGACTCGGTCGAGTGGCCGAGTAGCGTAGATAAAATAGGGAAGAATTAAATTAAGGTAATGTAAGCTATAATTAGATTCCTAGTTGGTTTAGCATAGGTAACGACTTTATTAACTTTTGGGTTGTGAAATAATAATAATAAGAAAATAATACCAAAGAGATGCCTAAAAGGGAAATGTGGCAATTCTAATGAACTTACCTTAAACGGAATATGTTGCAATTCCAAAGAACCGGAGGGAGTGTTATACAATCAGATGTATAATCTTATTTTTCCCTTTGGAGGGAATAGGTCAGTTTGTGACATCTTTTGATTTTCTTGACCCAAATGGTGACCCTCTTGGTGGCACCCTCCCGTTGGTTGTACACAATTTAAAGTACAATCCAAAATAAACTATTTAAGCGAAACTAAATGAAAATTATACACTAGATCAAGACTAGAGAAAATATGAGCATATAAAACATGGCTATATCTTATTTATTATCTATCAAACGAACACAATTTTAAAATATTATGACTCAAGTTTTTTCTCCTCAAATAGTCTATTATACGGAGTATTATTTACATTTTTATACATCACAAGAAAATGAAATCAATCAAAAAAATACAGATCAATACACGTTTTTTTTCCATGCATTCAAATTTTAGGTTTTTTATTTAAGTAATTATTTTTAAAAAAATATTCATATCCAGATTAAAAATTAAAAACAATCATCGTTTTATATTATTATTATTTTATTTTACTACTCCGTAATATATTTACAAAATTACAAACATAATTAATTTATAACTTGTTTGTAGTAATTAAAAAAGTAAGAGAAAAGTTGGTGGGGTAAAGAAGGTGGGACGGTAAAAAATGATTGAGTTGGTGACCTGGGTGGTGACCTTCTAGATGGAAAGGTGTGGACATGACGTAGGTCCACCCTGACGCGGCCACGCGCGGGTTTGGGTAGGCGAATGAATCTCGTGGTGAGATTGTTCTCGGGTTCGAAATTTAAGTCAAAATGGAGTCGCCACCGAATTTTGTGGTTATTCGGAACCATACGAGCCCACTCTATGTCGTCATGGGCTGTACACAAAGTACGGCCCACTTCGATTTCAGAGTTTATGGGGCTCGTCCCTTTCCATTGCAATATCGATACCGTTTAAACCGGCTTTCGTATATAGAATGACTCTCGTGTGCCAATGGTTTCGGGCATCCGGAAACCAAGGTTCTGAGTAAGGAGTGAGGGTACGTGTTGGGAAGCCCACTAAGGACACCCAACCCCGCCCGCACATGGCGACCTCTACTAAGACATCGTTCGTGTTCGTGTGCGCGCGCTAGTAAAGCGATTAAATGATATGCAAACAGCGTTTTCGCGCTAAGCATGCGAGTTGTTGATTAACTACGCCATTTAATGCATCTTGATTCACGTCAAAGTGATTTAGCATGCGATGTTCATTTAAATAAATAAATGGCAAACATCAAATAATAGAAAACTCGTAAATAAATAACAAATTACACGGGCGGAATACAACCCGGAATTCACAATACAACGAGCAATATAATAGAATAATTGAATTATAAGCGGCAAATGTTAACTAGAAACGGACCCGTATAATATAAACTAGACCGTAAGTTGTGCAAATGGACGAACTTCGATTAATTACGCATTATATTGCGTATTAAGCAAAGGGCGGAGATATGGAACCTAGGCGTGGTGCTAGCCCGATCCCGAATCCCGATGCCTTGTCCCGACTTATCACATCGAGGAATAGAGTCTAAATTAATTATGTGTCGGATACGACAAAAGAGTCGTCGACACAAGATTAATAGTGCAAGACCGTCGATCAAAGTCGTTTTAAGTGATATGATATGCATGAGTTTTGAAAAATAGGATCACGTGATTGACTTTACACGTGTCGACTAAAAGTCGTAAAAAATGACGAGGCTCAAATGATGATCGAAGCGCTCGGATTTCTGGGCTACAAGACCCACTCGATCGAGTCATGGCATGGACTCGGTCGAGTGTGCCTTTAAGGTAGCTACTGCCCGGTTTTTGGGGTGCTACTCGATTGAGTGGCCCATGGCACTCGATCGGGTGCCCCCTGTACGAGGCATGGCTCGTTTCATTTTTATTTGTTTGAATTTGATAATTGACCGAGTTAAATAAAAATATTGCATTATTTAAATGCAACTCGGTTCTCGATGTCATAAACGGGTATTATACGATTATGAGACCGTTATCGGGATTTTATGAAATATGCTATTATGTGATTGAAAAGTTTGATTAATGACGAAATTATAGTCCTCCGCGTCACGACATCGATACTAATCCTAAAGGATTATATGATGTCGGTTTTCGCCTCAACGGATCTCGTACTAATCTTAGAAATGGAGTCTTACGCGTTCAACTATGAGCAATCACGATCGCGTTATGCCCTTGAGTACATTGGGGCGGCCCTCCTCGAAAGGGTGCCACCTTCGTCGTGACTCGTAAAGGGATTAAACGGACTTTGGATGATCGTCGTAGTCAAACGTGTTAAGATCCGAATTTTAATATTATATATATATAATATATATATACGCGGTATTAATATGTTAATGACGAAAGGATAAAAATTAGTAAACGATAAAATTAAATGTTAGGTGTAAGATACAATAAATAAAAAATGTTAGATCGTGATAAATAAAAGTGTTAGATTAGAGAGTTAGTATGCACGAAATTAAAATGTTAGTGTTAGTGGTTAGTAATAATAATAATAATAATAATAATAATAATAATAATAATAATAATAATAATAATAATAATAATAATAATAATAATAATAATAATAATACATATATATATATATATATAAACGTTAAAAAGAGAAGGGAGAAAAAGAAATGGGGTTTGATGACACCCTCAACCTACATGCTTAAATGACCTCGGAAACAAACTCGTAGTAGCGGCGTGTTCGCGGGAGTGTCGAGATATGTAGGGTGAGTTAGGGTGTGTTTGGTTAGGGAGAGGATGCTCTCGGGTCTTTTGCGAGTTTTGATCTCGCGTTTTGATTGTATGTGTGTGTATGTAGATGATGGATGATTGAATGTTTGAAGGTGAAATGATGGATGAAAATGTGAGAGTTTTTGAAGTAGTAATGGCTGAAAAGTATGATGGAAAAGTCCCTTCAATGTGATGGGTTGATGGGGTATTTATAGGAGAACCCCACGACCTAGGGTCACTCGATCGAGTGGCCCTAGTGCACTCGGTCGAGTGCCTTTGAAAATGAATCTGGTCCGTTTTTTTAGGCTCCACTCGACCGAGTGGGTCAATCCACTCGATCGAGTGGATCAATTAGGATGAGATATTTTAGGAATGATTTGTTGACTTTTTTTGAATGATTTGGTTGTTGTGACTTGATTCATTTTGTGTATTTGGACATATTGTGAGGCTGGTTCGTCTCGGGATTCGACTTTGACCGGGTTTTGACTCGGTCACTAAAAGACGGTTTTATTTCCGGTGACGGTTTTGACCCAAATTAGTCTCATTTTATTGGAAACGGCCCACTGGGCCTGGATTTGAGGTCGGTTTTGAGAGATTTGCACTCCGGTAAATGCCCACGTCGGATACTATTGATTCCGAGTCCGTATTCGAGCGTATTAAGTCACATTTACGTCCGATCATCATCGGGTGTTTTGTCGGGAACTGCTATAGACACTAGCAGGCAAAATGCGGGTGTCTACAGAGCCCCCACTCTGAATGAGGCTTGGACAAGGCGAAAGTCAGAGTAGCTACCAGGCCAATCAAGGATTACGACCTGGCAGTCTTCCGGTCGGGTCGTTTATAGTCCATTAGACTCGCGTGAAGGGCTTGCCAGCCATAAGAAAAGGGGTCATACCTGTTCTGATGACGATAGCTCCGTGGGGAGTCGGACTTGCCTTTGAAGTCCTTGGTGTACCTGTATTTGCACGTAATATCTAGGTGAAACACTGACTCATGCTGTGGAGTAAAGTAGCTGCGCGGGGACTTGCTTCTGAAGTCTTGGGTGTACCCGTATGCCGACACATCACGTCTTGGATGTAGCAATCCAGGAGAAACACCGCTTTTGGTGTTCCATTGGGACGCACTAGCTGACACCTGAAATGTTAGATACATAGGCAGAAATAGCAGGCATAGTATATAGCAAGATAGCACATAGGAAATGCAGTTAGCATCTATAGACTAGTTTGCGCTGAGGGAAATGATTTTTTCTTAGTTTTGAAATCGAAGTCCTAAAAGAAACTCACGTGCTAGGAGATAGGTTTTCAAATTTGAAAGGGGTAGAAAAGAAATTTGCAGTTTAAATAGACCGAAATTTGACCTTGTCGAAAAGGATTTTCTCAAATGGCTAAGTTTTGCAAATTTTTAAAATGAGAATTTGAAGGGAGAAACATATCGACAGACTCGACTCTGGACGTGACCGGACGAGTTGACAGACACGACTTGGCATCTCGCAGGGGTTGGACTGTGACTCGGTAGGGGGGTGGGCCACCTAAGTTGACAAGACTCTTAAGCTGCGCTATTCCGCAGCCTGGGCAAGTGGCAACACGGTCGAACATCGGAACGGGAAAGATGCGTTATAGGAGGACTCCAGCAGTAGCAGTGTTGTATGCTAATACTCTTTGAATTTTTGGTTTTGGGGTACATTCCCAAGGTGGGTGTCGCATCGAGTCCCGACAGATTCTAGTCTTCGACCGAGCCAAGTACTAGGACACTCTATAGAAAGGAGGCTAGATTTTTGAAAGTATTTGGATTATGTGGGTGGATGGAGAACTTCTGCCTAAGAGAAGCCCCCAGGACGACAAAGCTAGCTGTTGAGAACGTGACAGTGTCGTGACAGGAATGATGGTGCTTTTTGAATATGTGTCAATGTGGGTGGTTGTGCCCTTGTTGAAAGGCTGCCTACGTATTCACGTGTAGTGAAATCAAACCAAGCCGTAGTTCAGTGGATTGAAAGATATATTATGGGGCCTAGTTTATTAGGGCTTTGTGTGTAACTAGCCATAGCGATGGTGTAGGCTAGGTGCATTCCCAATGATGTCTTGATCAAATGGCTAGAATGGTTACGATGTTGATCCTGTGACTGTGAGCGTTCTCCGGGGTAGCCCCCAGAGGTGGTGTGAATTATTTGGGCATGTTCTATGCCGACTGCAAGTTGAGTTCCCGTGTTTGGGGTTGGTAACTGGTTTGGATGTTTTCGGAAATGTGGAGCTAGGTCGCAAGTGGCCTTGATGATTCGAAATCTGGAGCTCGATTTTGTGGAGCAAAGGCTTCGAGGGTAAGGTATTGTAATGTGGTAGGAAAGGGGGAAGTCGAGTAAAAATGACTCGGACTTCGATCGGGGTAGGTTTAATAATGCGGGATCCGATTTCCATGTCTGGCCCTAATGGTTAGGGTGTATCCTATGGAGCTTGAATCCTCAAAATTCCGGGCTGTCTCTTAGCCTAGGTCTCAGGAAGGTCTTGAAGGTTGTAATGCGGGAAGGCTAAGTGTGGTGTTAGCTGACCAGCTGATTGTTTCTCCCCTATTCGATGGTATGGGCATTGATAATTTTTGAATTGACCGTACCCCGGTCAAGGGATTTTCACTTGAGTTGAACGTTGACCACGGTCATGGGTATTTGAATTTTTTTGTTTTTGTTTTTGTTTTTTTTTTTGGGTTGACCTCTTAGCCCCGGTCGTGGGATCCTTCACTTGAGTTGACTGTGTCCCGATCAAGGTATTGATCGTATCTGGTCGGGGATGTTGAGGGTTCTTTTTTTTGATGGCCGGCTCCTTTGTTTGGCCTTTTGCTTTTTCCTTTGACTTTTGATTTTTTTTTTGTCCAGTTGTTCGAGCAGGTGTGGAGGTAAGGATACCGGTTCGTCGGGTTTCTCAATGTCATTGCACAAAATATTTTTAAAACCAGAATTAAAAAGAGACAAGTCGTAAGCAGAACGGTTGTTATTATTGATTGAAAACTTTGAAAACAACTCGAAAAAAGCAGCCATCTGATCATTGGTCAGTGGCGGAATTGGTAAGGCACTCGGGACAGACCCCGAAGCGCCAGCAGCAGGAATGACAAAAGGGAGAGGGGTTACAGGAGTGACTCTAGCACCAGACCCCCTAGATTCGACCTCAGACTCTGACTTAGACTCCGACTCAAACTCGGACTCAGACTCAGGCATATCTCCTTCTCCAGCGACCAGCTTGTAGATCCTTCCTTGACTGTCAGTCCATTTGACAGTCTTCCTCCAAGCCCTGTTCCCCGTCTCGGAACCAACATCCGAGATCAGCTTGGTCGGGTCGAACTTGTTGCTGCGGATAATCAGGTTGACCAGGTCTTTCTTTTGAGTCGGGGTTATGGTGTCTTCCCCGAAAAGTAGCCCCAGCGCGGGCTTAGCATTGTCAGCTCCATCAGATTGGATGAGGGCGAACACATCATCTAAAATATAGTTTCAGTCCCGGGCCAATTGGGTCCCGAGGTGCACAAAATTGGGTTGGTTCAGACCAACCTGAATAGCCCCAAATACCGGTGTGACAAAGTAGTCAACCAACCGTGGGCTGTAAGGGCTCAAGTAGATACCCTTAATAATGATGCAGGCCTTTTCAACTCCTGCTCGGACAACGTTACCCGGGGTGGCGGCATAGCCAAGACCGAAGTGAGAGTCTTCGTCCTTACGGACCTCAACGATCTTCCCAGCTGGAAGATCGGGTCGGGAAGTAACCCCTGGTAAGTACCCTATGTTTTGTAGCAACGTGTCGATGCTAGTTGTGAAGTATGGCCTGAAAAGGTACTCTTCCTTGATCATCCCCACGAAGTCGAATCCCGAGAGGTCCGTGCGGCCCGTGGCATTACAGCTAGCCACAGTCATTGGGGTTGCCTCCAAAGTAATAACATTGTCGTGTAAGGGCAACTTGATCATTCGGTGGAGGGTGGAGGATACTGTCTTTACAGCGTGGATCCACGGCCTTCCTAGGAGAAGTTTGAAGGACGAGGTGACATCAATCACCTGGAATTCCAGCTCCTTTTCTATTAGGCCCGTTATACTAGTCAGCTTTACGGCCCCAGCTACGGACTTTGGGCTCCCATCAAATGCCTGGATGGTCTGAGCAGTCGAGATATAATCGGCCTCGGTGATCCCGAGGGCTTTGGCGGTCCTTAAGGGGAGGACATTCACAGCCGACCCATCATCAATTAGGGTCATCGGGAGATATTTTTCCCGACAGATTACCGTGATGTACAAGGCCAAATTATGAGAGGCCCCGAACGGCGGCAAGTCGGCTTCTGAGAAGGTGATCAGTGGCCTCCTTTGTAATCCCCTAGAAATTCTAACGCAATACAGTGGCGGAAACACTGTAGAGTTGGGATTAAAACACACTGACAAATTATATCTTATTAAAAGAAATGGTAAGTCAATACAAAGGCCTCTTTTTACAAAAGGGCTAAAAGAAAAATCTCCAAACGGGTTATAAAAATCCATAAATTACATGAATAGAGAAAGAGTAGGATCCACGCTACTCGCTAGCTCACACCCAAAACCAAACAGCAAAAACCTGTCGTGTTATAAACATAACAGCCACGTCAGTGGGGAGTAACTCGGACGTTCTCCGAGCAAAATTATATCATATGAAAAAATAATAGTATTATTATATCAAAATATTTTAAAAAAAGAAAACATTAAAACGATATAATAAAATAAGTTCTCGGAGGAAACTTATAACATTTGCCAACCTGCAAATCAAACCAATCGATAATAATAATCATATTCAAAAATGGCGTTATGGAAATTCGATCAGTGTGCACAAGGCTAGACTTTCACCAGGATAATACTGGAAACTAGCTTCGAGAACTGTAGACTTAACTCATAACAGAATCCAGTCTCTAACTAGGCAACTCAACTATAACAGGACTGCGTGCAGCGAGGTCCTGGTTTAAGTGGTATACACCCCTCCTGGATACCAAATGTATCCAGTTCAACTGACGGCGACTAACATGATGCGATATCTAGCTTAAGGGCACAATGCACACTCTCCTGGGTGAAACTACGCCCAGTTCAACGACCAAGTGTGCCCCAAATGGACACACCGGCTTTATACCTGGTGGCAAAAACGTATATACCAGACTATATTACTCTAACCCCACACTTGACTTTATTCCATAACTCCAAAACAGCCATTATCGATATTCAAAAGATATAAACATTATGAGGATAAAAGGAATAAACATTTTATAATAAAAGGGAAACTTTCTATAAATAGAAACTTACTAATTTTAGAAACTTACTTAAAATAGAAATATTATTATAGAAAATACATAAGTGATTAAAATGAGTGAAATCTATAAAAATAGCATTTCTAACCAAATTAACATTTTCTTATTATCGTCGTTATCGTAACTTTAATATATTTCAAAATTTGTTACTCAAAATATAAATAAAATATAATACGTCAATATATAGTATTTGATAAATAATTAGGAAATCGAGTTAAAACATAAATTTTCAGAAAATAGATGTTTTTAAAAAAAACGATATCAAAATTATTTTAGTCAACGAGTTTTATAAATGAAATGAATTTTACAAAGTTTTCAAATTATTTTTAAGAAATAGCTTTGATTGATAAATAATACAAATTTTAATAAAAATAGTCAATCAGAAAAAAAAAATAGGAAATTATTAGTGAAAATAGTCTCGACTAAAATGTATTTAAAACTAAATCGACTATTTTCTCAATTATTAGTATAAATCGTAAAACGAAGATTAATTTATTAAACAAGTATACAAATCTCGATGATAATATGAAAATACGATTTTGAGTTAAAATTTAGAAATTAACGAAATATGACGTAAATATGAAATCGATATTATTTGGTTACCAGTGTCACGATAATCAACAAAATATTATAACGATCATAAACAATAAAATTACTAACGATTTATAAAACGATATCGAAAGTCGTAAAATATTTATAGCACATACAATTTAAAATAATATTATTAGCAATAATAAATAGCTAAAATTAGAAAATCGAAGTTAAAATACTTACTACATACTACTACTCAAACATACGAAATAAATCGAGTCACGTCCTAAAGTTACCTTGAGATGACATTGAAATGGTCGCATACTCGTCCTCGCCTAATCTTCACGACATTCGGGAGATAGCAAAAGAAAATAGCATTGAACTAGAATAGCATCCAGAGGATTAGTAGCCGGCGGTGAGCATCAACAACTCAGGCAACCATAGCAACCATCAGCAGCAACAAAACTAGCAGGATGGAACGACAATTAGGATGAGAAAAAAATAGGGCAGTGAGGATGAGTAGGACTCGCAAGTCGGTCAGAAACCAAAACACGTAGATCGAGGCAAAACGGAACGAACCGAACATAACACGCGAGACATTAGAAGTAGCAATCAACGAAACAACATCAGCCCAAAAATGAGAACAAGACGAAATGGTCACGAAATTGATAGTAATGAAAACAGTAGCAAAAGAGAGCGATAGATCAGAAATAAGAGAAGAAGAAAGGAGAATCGAGGAAAAGAAAGAATAGGAATAAACTGAGGACGAGAACCAACCGCAATTAACGTGACAGTAGCAAAATGAAAAGTAGGAAAACATAATAGCAGAAGAACCATCAGCATCAGAAAGTATAGCAGCAAAGAAGAAAGAAGATGAAGAAGAAAAGGAAACAACAGACCACAAAAGCAACAACAACCGCGTACAAACGACAAAAACGATCAGCAACATCAATCGACATAAAGCAGCGAATCGAAAACCGACAGAAGCAGGACGAAGAAGAGGAAAAAGAAGATAGTAGCAGTGAGACAAAAGATAGAAATTAGCAACGCAGTAGCATGAAACACGGTCGGTGGTAACAGCCACAAAACGCAGCAGCAGGATCAGTAAACAACAACAGAACGCGCCAGCAACAGATGCACGAAGAAGAAGAAGAAGGAGAGAAAGAAGAAGAACGAAGAATAAAAAGAGAAGGAGGGGATACGTACAGCAACAGCAGCAGTAACGCATCAGCAGCCGCAGCAAATTGCAGGCACAAAATGCATCAAAAAAAATAGCAAAGGACAGGGAAACAGAGGATCGATAGCGAGTGCGACGACGAACAGCAGCAGAGCAGTAACAGCAAAGGAACGCAGGTTGAGGAAAGGAATGAAGAATTGAAACGGTGCAATAAGAGGGGCTGGTAAGGCTTGAACAAATAAATAAAAGAAGGGGAGACGAATGAAGGAGAGGGAAACGAAGGAAGCCAAAAAGGAGAAGGGAGAAGTACGTTCAACAAGTGGGAAGACAAAAAAAAAAAACTGAAGCGGTGGAGCAGATCAAGAGAATCAGGAAAGTGGGGAGTGAACGTAAACATTGGGAAAAACAAGAGCAAATATTAAATCAAGCGGTCCCACTAAATAAAAAGAGTGATCGGAAAACGGATTAATTAAATGAATCGGGTAGGAGACGAAATACGTAACGATAAGTTGACTGACCCACGAATCGAGTTAGAACGAGTTAATAAAATTAATAAATATACGGGCCTTAAAATAAAATGAGTAAATAAATTATTCGAGACGAAAACGAAGTTGATAGCAATAAATAATTGGACGAAGAAATAATATTTCCCGATAAATAATAAATTTTCGATAAAGTGAATTAAATTGATTTCTCGAGGAAAGATAATAAATGTTTTGACGAAACTTAATATAAATGTACTTCGAGTCGAAAATAGAAATTCGAGCTTAAACATTAATAAATAAAAAGAAATTGGAATTTAAATCGTCGAAATAGACTTTCAATAAGAATTAAATTAAAGGGTTATTTAACGAAAATAATACCAACTATAGGGCGTCTTCCCAAAATAATATCAATTTCAATAAATCAGAGAATAATACGTATTACTGAAGTAGTTAAACAAGAGTAGTATAAGTGACTTTATAACCTGCTACATCAGGTCATATAATTAATATTTAACCTGTTACTTATCCTCAATCATCCTCTTTATACCTGCATAGCGGGTGAACCGTGTCGGGTCAGCTTCGGATCAGGCCTCTTTCGGGTTATAATAATCGGGTTGATTTCTGTTCGGGTCGGATAATTTCGGGTTCGGGTCATTCTCGGGTTTGCTATTTTCAACTTTTTTAGGGATATCGACTCATATTCTATAATAATAGTCGGGTCAATTTCGGGTTAGTTTGAGTCAATTCGGATTACGGGTCAAAATCAGGTCTTCAATTTGGGTGTCGGGTCGGGTTCGGTTTGGCTTATTCGAGTCGTGTCAGTTTTGCCAGCTCTACTTCTCCTTACTTCTCTCCTTCATCCTCTCTCTCCATTATCCTTCATCCTTATTCAGTTTTTTTTCTATACATTTCATTTAGATTAACGTGTTTATTTTGGTGTAGGATTCTGTTGTTAGTTAGATTTGGTGAGGTTGAAGACTTGAAGGAAGAGAAAGACGGAGGATATTAATGACGTTTAATACCCCGTACACTGAGTAAGTGAAATTGAGTGAAATAATATGAAATAAATTAAAGGCGAAAAAGGAAGGTGAATGGGTTTCTACCGCTAACTGGTCATCTATACTACTATGGTTTAACTACTCCAAAAATACGTATTATTTTCAAATTTATTAAAATTGGAATTATTTTTGGAAGACGCTCAATAGTTGGTATTATTGTCGTTAAGTAAAATTAAAGGTGAAAAAGGAAGGTGGAAGAGTTCTACAGGTAACCGGTTACCTATACTACCCTAGTTTAACTACTCCAATAATACGTATTATTCTCAGATTTATTAAAATTGATATTATTTTGGGAAGATACCCTATAGTTGGTATTATTGCTGTTAAATAACCCTAAATTAAATGCATAAAACGATTCAAAATAGAAATAGAAATATGGTTTAAATATTAGAAGAGTTTCCGAGACAAATAGAATTTTAGGAGTTTGAAACGATTAAACGATGAATTCGTTTTATAATAATTTTGAGAATTACGAGTTCAATCAAAAAATAAAATAAAATACGAACATAATTTTAATTTAATTTAATTTATAAAATCAGGGGAGTTACATCCTTCCTTAGTTCTGCCCTTCAAGTGGGGCAGGATCGTGGCTACCATTTCAGCGGGGGTAACCAGAGAATCGATCTTAACTTGATCGAGAGCCTTAATGAGTGCTTCTCGATGTTCTTGTGAACTAACTAGGAGTTGTCATATAGTGAGGTCAACTCGGGTCTTCTTTAGTTGCTTCACGAGAGCCGTTTCAGCAGTCGGTTCCTCAGGGACGACTTCCGTCCTGAGTGGCTCAGTGACGGTTGTCGGGATGGGGGTGTCCCTAGAGTTAGTGGCTTGATAGGGACGACCAAGATGGTTACTGGCTAAAACTCGAGACTTGGTCCTTCGGATCTCCTCAAGGGTGATGGGGACAGCTTCCCCTTTAGCGAGGTAGACATCGTCCTCGTCATCGAACCAGATCCCGTTCACTTGCGGGATAAATGGGGAGATAAGATGAGAGCAATCAATCACCTACCCGGTAAAGATGGCATGGGAGCTGAAAGGGTTCTCCTTGTTACTCGGCTTATCTCCAGGCAGCGGGATCTTACCGCTCTCAATCAGGTCCTGGATCAAGTGCTTCAGCTTCCAACATTTTTCAGTATCATGCCCATTGCCTCGGTGGTATTGGCAATAGGCTTGGGCATTGTATTCTTGGAGCGTCGCTCGACCAGAACTTCAGGAGTTGGGCCTATCGGTTGGATTAGGCCTTTGGAGGATAGCCTCTGTAAGGCATAGGTATAGGTGGTACCTATATCAGTTAAAACCCGAGGTGGGGTGTTCTTCTTGGACGGGGCATCTAGTAGATTAACCGCGTCGAAAATGCTGCGGGTTGCAGCTTGAGGCTTAGTAGTAGAAGAGGAACCCCCTTGGTATCCTTTGCTAGAGGCCTTAGTAAGGTCCTCTAACCTCAGGTCGTCTTCAATCCTCATACCCATTTCAGTAAGGATGGTGAAATTGGGTATGACAGCGTACCGGAGATGAACCCGGTAAGAGGGGAGGAGATTCTTGACGAAAGCCTCCACTAAGGTTTTCTCACTGGGCTTATCGACCAGTTTCACGCTTTCGGCCCTCCAGCGTTGAAGGTATTTGGTAAAACCTTCTTTGGGATCTTGGTCCATAACCTCCAAAGAGCGCATTGTGGTTTGGATCTCGATATTGTCAGCATAGTTCCGAGCAAACTCCGTAGCCACATCATCCCAAGTAGGGTATTTTTTCGGATCTAGCCTATAGTACCAGGCCCGTGGGTGCTTCTCAAGGGATGCAGCAAAAATATTCTTGAACATCGAAGAATCCACTCCCTTGATAGCCATGAACTCTTTGAAGGCTCGTACATCTAGTAACGGGTCTTCGGTTCCCTCAAACATTGGCAAGCCCGTGAGATTCATGTTTGGGGGTAGCTTGTCATTTACCGGGGAGTACTCACGGTTGTTTTCCCGATGGATGTTGTTACTCCCAGCTAAGTGGACTTGTTCTTCTAGTCGGCGCACCGCGCTAACTAGGTCAGCGATAGGCCCAGTGGCCTCGGCGTTAGGAGTCCCTTGCTCCACCACAGTCAGACGGGTGACGACGGCTGCATGGTCAACCCTCATTGCTGTTAGCTCTGCCTCAATGTTGGTCTGTTTGACGATCATGGCATCCACGGAGGCCTTTAGATTGTTCAAAGATGCTTCCATCTTGTTTCTGTGTCTGGTTGACGGCGGCATGTCTGTAAGAATACCGCGTAATCAGAAACCGAACCCAGATCTTGGAATCAAAAGTACATCCCGAGCGACGAAAAGAAAAGACCCAAGGAAAAAGACTCGAGAAAGACACCTACACGGATGACTCGTGGATGATATGGCTTCCTTAGGACTTGGCTCTGTGGGCCTTGTCCCGTTCGAAGGAAGGTCCACGTGAGATTTTTCCCCAGACTTTTGACTCGAGTGTATATGCGGACTTTCCTTTATAGGGGTATGCCCTACGCGGGTTGGTCGTGCCTTGTCAAATAAGGCGGACTCGGGAAAGGGAGGAAACTCGTGATGTAAGATCGACGGAGTTTCGAGGCTACAAACCTTTGACATACTATGAAAAGACCCGACACACGGATAACGGTAGGTCCTATAATAAGGAAGGTTTTTGGAAGGTTGAATGTTTGGAATTTTGAAAATTTGGAAATCGAAAATGTATTCCCGAAAATTTGTAAAATCGAAAACGAGATCTCGAGTGTTTTTGAAAATCAAAATGGAATATTGAAAATTCGAAAATCGAATGGGGGATCGGGAATTCGAATTTTGAAATGGACAGCATGCCGGCTAAAAAAATAGGATACTTTTGAGTCAAATCATTAGTCTAAATTTCGGCAGCATTCCGAGCTTTTGAAATTGGATACTTAAAAAAAGATGCATTTTTGAAATGACGGTTTTTGAAAAAGATGACACGGAAACCAAGTAGCATGTAGTCACGCAAGCAATATGACGACACCATGTATGCTTTACGCTAAGTCTCAATCGGTCAAAATTGGGTCTATACCAACAACAACGGCTTTCTCGTAAATCAGGACGGACTTTCTAAGCCGAATTGGTCTTAGAACATGCCGCGAAAATCATACGAGTTCGACCATAGAAGTTTTTAGCGCACCCATTTAGGAATGCACCGCGGTATAGTGGGACGTCAGTCACAAGTAATGATAAGTGTAGTTTGTAGTGCTTATTTTACTGTGTTTTGGTCCCATTTTCCTTGTGGAATCGCTCCCTGGGAGCGGTTTATGGGCTTCTTATGCTTCCTCTAGCTCGTTTCAGGTTCCCGGGACCAATCACGAAGAGTTGGAGCGATTCCGACTCAATACATACACTTTTTGGAGCCAACGAGGTAAAGGAACGATGGCTCGATGCCTTGGAATCGACCCCGAGACCCTGGGACCCAATCCCGAGCCTCCGAGACCCGATCCCGAGTCCCGAGAATCGACGAGAAACCCATGAGAGGCAAGGAGGGACCAAAAAGCTCTTAAGGGAGGCCTACAAGACCCATCCCGATCGGGAAGGCCTCAACCCGATCGGGATGAGGAGCACAAAGGACGCACACACTGTGGAGCATTCCCGATCGGGTTGGCATATTCCCGATCGGGAAAGTGGAAATTTCCCGATCGGGATTTCCCATTCCCGATCGGGAAAGTCCCAGTCCCTGTTCCGCTTCTTTTCTTTCATCTTCCTTCCACTTGTAACCCTATATATACCCTTCCCTTGTTTTGTAAAGGGGATACACTACATTAGACATAAAACCCTAGACTACTTTAGGTTAGATTAGATTAGATTAGTGTAGATTAGTCGGTAATTAGTAGTTAATCTTAGTTTAATCTTGTATTATTGGATCTCTTGAAGAATCCATCCAAGATTGACAACCTTGGTGGATGAATTTGGGTTATCTTCTATGCAAGTGTTCTCCTTTTCATTCTCTTGTTAGTATGGTATAATCTTCTCTTCCTTTTTACTCTTTATCTTGTTTATTCATCCAAGTTTAAATCTTTATTCATCCTATTGTTCTTAGTTCCTCTTTTTCACTAGTTTCATTATGGATGTTTTGATTCTTGTTTTGATTCTTCTTGTTCTTGTTAGCTTTAAGTTGATTATGTTAGAGTAGTGTTCTTGCTAGGGTTAGTAGGATGATTAGGGTGTTAATTGGGTGATTAAGGGTTTGTTGGAGATGTTGGTGGAAGATTTGGGTTTCCTCTTGGTTTGATGCATATCACATGTTTGTTGGAATGCTTGAATGACAAAGTAGGTTAGAATGCTTGTTTTTCTTGCCTTTCTTTTGTGGGTGTTAGTTTTTTGTGGGTTCGGTTCCCTCACTAAGTTGCGAGAGCCCGGTGAGGACGACCCCTAGGTCGGTCTAAGTTGCGAGAGCCCGGATGCGATCTAGGCCACCATAGCGCGCTAGAACCCCGTTTGTCATGTGTGTCGCCAAGATGGGTTCCATGTGGAACCTCTAGGTCGGTCTGAGTTGCGAGAGCCCGGACCAACCTAGATCACCCTACTACCTCCTTCGCTCTAGCTCTTCCTTGACCATTCCGTTACCCCTTTGACCCCGACCTAATCCTAGCCCGTTTTCCTTAGTTGTTCTTCTTAGTCATAGTCTAGCCTTTCCCCCCCTTCTTATCATTCTCTAGCTTAGCTCGTTGACTTAGTCTAGTATTTGGGCCGACCTAGTCTAGGCTATACATTACCGTCCCCGTGGATTCGACCCGACTTGCCCTATCTACCGTAGGAATAGCCGGTTTATTATTTGATCGGTGGGGATCCCGCGACAAATCCCCGCCATCAATTTGGCGCCGTTGCCGGGGACTGTGCTAGTTGGGACTTTGTTTTCCTATTTGCTTGACTTAGTCTTTGTGTTTGTGTTTCCCTTTTTCTTTTTGTTACCTTGCTTCTTGTGTGTGTGTGGTTTATTTCTCTCTTGTCTAGTGCCCAAAAAGCACTAGACTTCTCACGTTTGTTCTTAGTCTACAGTTTGTGCTTAGAGGTGGTGACTATCTTCTTCTTGCAACTTAGAGCCGCTTTAACGGACGGTTGCTAGAATGAGTGAAACCGGGTATGAGCTACGATTTTCGAGCGAGCATGGGGTTTGATCTAAACTCCACACACTCGGGAGCCGATATGAGCTACTCCTCTTCTCCCATGAACCAAGGGTATGACATGACGTCCCCCTACCACTATCAAGCTTCTTGGGGTGATCAAGACGGGTATGATCTTCAAGAGTACGGAAACGGCTACCAACAAGTGAACGATTACCAATCCTACGATCATGGTGACTACTACTCGAGCTATGATTGTGAACCCACCATGTTCAATCAAGATTCACCGTATGGAAGCCAATTTCCCCAAGACCCACAATATTACCCTACACCCCAACCACAATATGAACCCTATGACCCACAATACTACCAATCACCCCAACCTTGCTACCAACAATATGATGCCCCACCCCTTGGGCATCATCAAGATTTTCAAGGAGCCTTACAAGACCCCAATGATCACCAATTGCCCGACATGGAGGTGTTTCAATCGATGCTTCAAATGCAACAAGAAATGGCCATCCAATCGCAAAAGAATAATGAACTCTTGGCCGAAATCCTTAGGGAAAGGGAGGAAACTAAAGCTAGATTGCATGCTTTAACGGCTCAAACCCTAATGCTCTTAACTCGATCCTCACAACTTGATGAGGAATGTTCATTTGGGGAAGGGGAACAACCCAATGACGAGGCCGTTAATGAATTCCCTATAAGGAGCGAGTCTTGCTTTGAAGAGCCTCAATCGTCTACCCAAAAAGAGACGAATGAGGAGATGACCCTTGGTGAAGACAACATTGGTGAGGAACTTGAGGAGGATGGTGAGTTGGATGGGTTGGTAGAATTTGTGAGGATGTTGGGTGAAGTTGATAGCCTCGAGTTGCCCTTGTGCGATAATGCGACTAAGCATCAAGAGCCCCTAGCTAGTGAACCAAGCAAGGACTTGGAAGAGATTGAAACCGCCGGTAGAAGTTTCGATCCTCTTCTCCAAGATGATGTGGGGCCGAGTGATGAAGATGGGGAACCACAACTTGAGGAAAGTGTGGGGGTGTGCAACGAGGAAGTGAGGCCAAAACCGCTTTTTGTGCCTCGCTTCTTGGAGATGAAGCTTGCTTGTGATTGGAGACGATGCTTAGGGAGGAAGAGGTCGGTTAAGCACGTAGGATGGATAGACCCCGGAGACAACATGAATGATGATATTGGGTCTTGGGATTCCTACTTCTTGCCTCCTCCTTGGAGGCCGTGGAGGTTGGCTAGGCTCGAGCGCTTCTTGGGCCTTCATTATGATGTCGGTAGCGCGTTCGACTTGCTCCTCCATGCCCTTGAGGGCTACGGTTGAAGAAGAGTCCACCATCCTAGGTTTGACGGAGTTCCTAAAGAACCATCATGTTGTATATTCCCCCTTCCTCTTCTTTAGAGTACTTGTTCGTGTATTTGTGTGTTTTATCTTTTGATTTTGTTAGTTTTGTGATATTCTTGTAATTGTTTTGGTATTTTGATGAGCGATGTGAGGGAGTGAATTTGATGGGTATTTTGAGTTTATTGTGATAGGTGAAGTGAAGATGACTCCTAGAAAGGAGTGGTTAGTGATAGAGCTTGGATCGTGAGTAAGGAAGTCGGTTTTTGGGGTCATGGGAGTCATGAAGACCCTTCCCGACCGGGAAGGGTGTGTCGTCCCGACCGGGATGGGGCCGTCCCGATCGGGATGAGGGTGCCAAAAATCGAGTTCACTGGAGTGTCATCCCGATCGGGAAGGAGGCTTCCCGACCGGGACGGGTATGTCATCCCGACCGGGACGGGTATGTCATCCCGACCGGGATGATCCCCTACTTCTTTTTGGTGCTTCTTCTCCGACATTTAAGCCCACCCAACCATTGTATACCCCCACCCAACCTCCCTACCTTCCTTGCTCATATCATACCACTCACATACTTTATTTTCATATCCTCACTTCATCTTCTATCTACTTTCGACCGATATACACACCAATTTCCACCCCCTCACACCATTATAAAACCATTACTACCTCTACCATGCGGTTCTATCAAGCTTGAAGCGGGATAGCAATGATGAAGACAAGCAAGTGCCTATATTGATCTATGAGACCATGGAGAGAGTGAGTTGCTAACCTATGGTACGGCAACTATCCTTTCTTTTCCGTTTTTGTTGTTGCTTGTTTTCCTTTGTTTATTCCCTTCCCCTTGAGTCATGGTACCTTGGCGGCCTTCGAGGCCTTGGTTTTGGTTGCTCCCGACTCTCGATGATGTGATTACATCGAGAGTCCTTTTCAAAATCCAAATTTTACAAGTTTTTCACTCTTTCTTTTTGAGGATTTAGTCGGATTTAGGCGGAATCTGGGCTAGGTGACTTGATTACACCTAGCCCTCCCCTCCCATTTCATTTTATTTCCTTCCTTTTATTTTCTTCCCCCATCCATATCTTTTTCTTGTCTCGGCCCCTGGTGACTTGACTACACCCCGGCCGGACACCTTCTACCCTTTTCTTCACATTATTTTTGATTTTTAGCTTTATTTTTGTAGTTTCTTTTCTTTTTCTTTTGTCTCTCCGCACACTACGATCGACATGAGGACATGGCTTGGTTTAAGTGTGGGGGGAGTGATATTCTAGCATAGTTAGCTTTATTTTTGTAGTTTTTCGAAAAATCTTTAAAAAAACCATAAAAATTTGAAACAATTTCAGAAAAATCAAAAAGATTTTCCTTTTGTGTGTTTTCCTTTTGTGTCTTTATGTCGTGTATTTGTTTTATTGTGTGTGTTTTGCCTCCTCTTTCCTTATAGGT
Organism: Agrostemma githago; assembly: GCA_958450325.1. Classification (NCBI taxonomy): domain Eukaryota; kingdom Viridiplantae; phylum Streptophyta; class Magnoliopsida; order Caryophyllales; family Caryophyllaceae; genus Agrostemma; species Agrostemma githago. The sequence continues at coordinate 54,561,588 of OY288249.1, read as the reverse complement.
TGCTTAAATCACCGCTTGCTTTGGAGAGCTTTCAAGACTACCGGTAACATCTTATCCCTTTTTCTTCTTTACCTCTCGCGGAGTTTGGAGGAGATTGTGATGTTGTGTGCTCGGGTGGAGCTTTGTAAATTTTGTGGGTGATTTATTTGGAAGCTAGGGGTGGTGTTTGTGTTGTTCATGTGTTCGTTTTGTTTTGTTTTTGTTTTGTTGCTTTTGCTTCTTTCTCTTTCGTTCATTTTCGTCATGTCTTTGATTTTGTGTTGTGCTATGTTGTGTGTAATGTGTGTAAACCGTTTTCGAAAGCCCGGTTTAGAGGCTAGTGTGCGAGTGTTTACTTTCCCTTCCTAGTTGTATAAATCGAGTCTTGGACTTTAGTCTAGTAGAATGACCCTAAATCAATGATTTCGTTGGTCCTTTACCTTGAGTCCACCTAGCTTACTAGGGATTTACTACGGGATTTGCATTTTGACCATTATGACCACCCACGGTGTGAAAAGGCCTTGGTTACCGAGTTTCGTCCCTTAGGTGACCGTGTTTAGGATTGCTCGACTAGTCCAAGTTTTCCCCTTTTTTGTGGGTTTGAAGAGGGATCGCGACCCCCGGCTTACCCATTTACCAACCTCCTACACATATCCACACAATAAAATTGCAAATTGTTGCAGTCATCTTTCTTGTTGCAATAAGAAATGCCTAAAAGTCAAATCAAGCCAAAAGGACAAAGAAAGGAAAATGAAAGAAAGAAAAGAATGAAGAAAAAGAAAAGGCACAAAAGCCAAAAAGAAAATAGAAAAGAAGAAAAAGAATGGCATGGCAAAACAAGGCAAAAATGCAAAAGAAAAGAGAAAATGCCAAAAGAAAATCCGATTCACAAAAAAAAAATAACCCCTACCTCTCAAAAAATAAGCCTTTTTCCGACTTTTGCCGTGAAGAGCCTACCAAAGGACCGAGTCCCGAGGAAGGATGATAGCGGCATTAGTCGGTCTTCCCTCATTTTGCATGTTTTCCACCTTTTTACTTGGACTAGTTAGGCGGTTTTGGACACGGGACAACCCTCTTGGCTCACGCTAAAGGGGGCGGGGTCTCACTTACCTACAGTGTCGACTAACACCGTCGATCATCACTTCCCACTCCGCCGATCGTCCCGTAGTACATTTTTAGAAAGTTAGGAGGACCTAGGTAAGTTACCAACGTTTTTGTTGCTTTATCGCCATACTATTAGGGTTTAGTCCACCTCGATTTATATTGTTAGCTTGGGAACGTTGTCACTTGCCTTGCGTCCTAAACCGGTGCTACTTTCACCGCTTTTTTGAGGGAAGCGGTATTTGTTTTCTTTTGGGTGCAACCGATTTTTTGTTTATTTGTTTGTATCCTTGTTTGTTTATGTGTTTTGTGTCCGGTTGCATCCACAGTTTTGTCGCAAGACCTGACTTGCCTTGCGGAGTGCACTTTTCCTCTAAGTGCACTCGCGTGAGTTGAAAGGGCGTAGGGTGCACTAATACCCATTCGGCTAGTATAGTAGTTAGTATGTGCTTACTCGAGGGCGAGTAAGGGTTAAGTGTGGGGGAGTTGATAAGTGTAGTTTGTAGTGCTTATTTTACTGTGTTTTGGTCCCATTTTCCTTGTGGAATCGCTCCCTGGGAGCGGTTTATGGGCTTCTTATGCTTCCTCTAGCTCGTTTCAGGTTCCCGGGACCAATCACGAAGAGTTGGAGCGATTCCGACTCAATACATACACTTTTTGGAGCCAACGAGGTAAAGAAACGATGACTCGATGCCTTGGAATCGACCCCGAGACCCTGGGACCCAATCCCAAGCCTCCGAGACCCGATCCCGAGTCCCGAGAATCGACGAGAAACCCATGAGAGGCAAGGAGGGACTAAAAAGCTCTTAAGGGAGGCCTACAAGACACATCCCGATCGGGAAGGCCTTAAGGGAGGCCTACAAGCTCTTAAGGACGCACACACTGTGGAGCATTCCCGATCGGGTTGGCATATTCCCGATCGGGAAAGTGGAAGTTTCCCGATCGGGATTTCCTATTCCCGATCGGGAAAGTCCCAGTCCCTGTTCCGCATCTTTTCTTTCATCTTCCTTCCACTTGTAACCCTATATATACCCTTCCCTTGTTTTGTAAAGGGGATACACTACATTAGACATAAAACCCTAGACTACTTTAGGTTAGATTAGATTAGATTAGTGTAGATTAGTCGGTAATTAGTAGTTAATCTTAGTTTAATCTTGTATTATTGGATCTCTTGAAGAATCCATCCAAGATTGACAACCTTGGTGGATGAATTTGGGTTATCTTCTATGCAAGTGTTCTCCTTTTCATTCTCTTGTTAGTATGGTATAATCTTCTCTTCCTTTTTACTCTTTATCTTGTTTATTCATCCAAGTTTAAATCTTTATTCATCCTATTGTTCTTAGTTCATCTTTTTCACTAGTTTCATTATGGATGTTTTGATTCTTGTTTTGATTCTTCTTGTTCTTGTTAGCTTTAAGTTGATTATGTTAGAGTAGTGTTCTTGCTAGGGTTAGTAGGGTGATTAGGGTGTTAATTGGGTGATTAAGGGTTTGTTGGAGATGTTGGTGGAAGATTTGGGTTTCCTCTTGGTTTGATGCATATCACATGTTTGTTGGAATGCTTGAATGACTAAGTAGGTTAGAATGCTTGTTTTTCTTGCCTTTCTTTTGTGGGTGTTAGTTTGTTGTGGGTTCGGTTCCCTCACTAAGTTGCGAGAGCCCGGTGAGGACGACTCCTATGTCGGTCTAAGTTGCGAGAGCCCGGATGCGATCTAGGCCACCATAGCGCGCTAGAACCCCGTTTGTCATGTGTGTCGCCGAGATGGGTTCCATGTGGAACCTCTAGGTCGGTCTGAGTTGCGAGAGCCCGGACCAACCTAGATCACCCTACTACCTCCTTCGCTCTAGCTCTTCCTTGACCATTCCGTTACCCCTTTGACCCCGACCTAATCCTAGCCCGTTTTCCTTAGTTGTTCTTCTTAGTCATAGTCTAGCCTTTCCCCCCCTTCTTATCATTCTCTAGCTTAGCTCGTTGACTTAGTCTAGTATTTGGGCCGACCTAGTCTAGGCTATACATTACCGTCCCCGTGGATTCGACCCGACTTGCCCTATCTACCGTAGGAATAGCCGGTTAATTATTTGATCGGTGGGGATCCCGCGACAAATCCCCGCCATCAAGTAACCGGCCCGGGAAAAATTTAGGTTATGCATGAATCATTAAACTAATGCGCGTACACTATTAATCGAACGACTTCTTTTCGAGTCTCACCCTAGGAACACCGATGACTAGTGGTACATCGGGTATCCCCAGCAGAGTCGCCAAATTGTGGACATGACGTAGGTCCACCCTGACGCGGCCACGCGCGGGTTTGGGTAGGCGAATGAATCTCGTGGTAAGATTGATCTCGGGTTGAAATTTAAGTTAAAGTTGGAGTCGCCACCAAATTTTGTGGGAATTCGGACCCATTCGAGCCCACACTATGTCGTCGTGGACCGTACACAAAGTACGGCCCATTTCGATTTCAGAGTTTATGGGGCTCGTCCCTTTGCATTGCGATACCGATACCGTCACTACCGGTTATCGTGTGTAGAATGACTCTCGTGCGCCAACGGTTTCGGACATCCGGAAATCGAGGTTCTGAGTAAGGGGTGAGGGTACGTGTTGGGAAGCCCACTAAGGACACCCAACCCCGCCCGCACTTAGCGGCCTCTACTAAGACATCGTTCGTGTTCGTGTACGTGCGCTAGTAAAATGACTAAATGATATGCAGACAGCGTTTTCGGCTAAACATGCGAATTATATGTGAGCTACGTCATTTTAATGCATCAAAATTAGGGTCAAATTATTTAGCATGCGAGGTTCATTTATAAAACGATAAACATCGAAAAAAAAATAAACAAAACTCGTAAATAAATACAAAATACACGGGCGGAAATACAACCCGACCAAAACAAAAAATAACGAACAAATAAATAGGATGATTGAATTGAAAGCGACGAATACTAACTATGAACGAACCCGTATATAGTAAATATAAACTAGACCGTAAGTTGAATAAACGGACGAACTTCGATTGAATAAACATTATATTGTGTAATAAACGAAGGACGGAGATAGGGAACCTAGACGTGGTGCTAGCCCGATCCCGAATCTCGATGCCTTGTCCCGACTTATCACATCAAAATTGGCGTCTAGATTAGTCATTTATCGGATACGACTAAAGAGTCGTCGACAGAAAACTAATCGTAAAAGACATCGATCAAAGTCGTGAAAGTGAAATAAAAATGTATGAGTTTTGAAAGAGAAGATCACGTGATTGACTTTACACGCGTGGATCGAAGCCGTAAAAAAGACGAGGCTCAAAGGATGCTTTGAGGCTCTCGGTTTATTTGAATCAAAGGGACCCACTCGACCGAGTCATAGCCAAGACTCGATCGAGTGAACTTTTAAAGGAGCTACTGCCCGGTTTTTGGGGTGCTACTCGATCGAGTGAACCTTTAAAGGGTGCTACTGCCCGGTTTTTGGGGTGCCCCTGTACGAGCTACTGCTCATTTCGAAAATGTGATGGTTTCGAGATTTTATTTATGCGAAATTGATGGTCGACCGAGTTACGTAAAAATATTGAGGGATTTAAACGCAACTCGGTTTTTGGTGTTATAATCGTGTATTATACGATTATAAGACCGGCATCGGGACTTGTAAAAAAGTGTTATTATTGGATCGAGATTAGTGACGGAATTGTCTCCCTCCGCGTCACGACATCGATAATAATCCTTACGGATTATGTGATGTCGATTTTCGCGTCAATGGTTTCCATACTAATCTCGGAAATGAAATTAGACGCGTTCAACTATGAACGACCACGATCGCGTTACACCCTTGAGTACTTAGGGCGGCGCTCCTCGAAGGGGTGCCACCTCCATCGTGACTCGTAAAGGGATTAAACGGACTTGGTGCGGTGATCATAGTTAAACGTGTTCGATCCGGACTTTTTATTATTATTATTATTATATATGTACGCGGTATATAAATATTAATAATGATGAGAAAAAAATGAATGAAAATCAAAATGCGATAAGTATAGAGATGTTAGTGTTAGTGTGCAAAAATGACAATAATATAAAGTATAATGTACATATACATAAATCGAGATAGAGAGGAAGAGAAAGGATAGAGACGGGGTTGATGACACCCTCAACATACATGCTTAAAATGGCCTCGGAACGGACTCGTAAATAGCGACGGGAGCGCGGGAGTATCGAGGATGTAGTTGAGTTATGGTGTGCGTGTTTGTATGGAGATGTTTTATCGGTTTTTTGAGGGATAAGGACTCGGTTTTTTGTGTAGATTTGCTTAGGGTTGTGGTGTATTGTGATGGGAGACTTATGGTTGCAAAATGTAGGGTTTTGTTGCATGAGAAATCTTGAAGAATGAAGAGCACAAGGAGGGGTATTTATAGAGTTCACCCCTCGACCTAGGGTCACTCGATCGAGTGGCCCTAGTGCACTCGATCGAGTGCCCTAAAAAAGAGGGCCTGTTGCGTTTTTATAGCTACACTCGATCGAGTGAGGTCAATCCACTTGATCGAGTGGATCAAGTTGGCGAGCCATTTTAGGAAATGGTTGACTTTTTTGAAAATTTGAAAAGGGGATTGAGCGCAATCTTCTAGAAGCTCACCTGGTTGACTTTATGGGTCGGGTTCGTCTTTGACCGGGTTTTGACCCGGTCGCTAAAAGATGGTTTTTATTTTTGGTGTCGGTTTTGCCCAAATTAGTCTCATTTGATTGGAAACGACCCACTAGGCCTTGATTTGAGGTCGGTTTTGAGAGATTTGTACTCCGCTAAATGCTCACGTCGGATATTATTGATTCCGAGTCCGTATTCGAGAATATTAAGTCACGTTTGGGTCCGATCATCATCGGGTGTTTTGTCGGGAACTGCTATAGACACTAGCAGGCAAAATGCGGGTATCTACACCAGGATATTGTATAAGAAAGAAAAGTAATTTAAAATGTAAAGAACAAATTATTGTCAGTGGATTTAGAAAGTAGGTAACAACATAAATGCGAATGTAAATGGAAATGATGACATTATTTTGCATGCATGCATGAATATAAATGTAAATGGAAATGATGACCTAAATGGTGACCCTCTTGGTGGCACCCTCGCGTTGGTTGTACAGAATTTAAAGTACAACCCAAAATAAACTATTTAAACGAAACTAAATTAAAATTATACATTAAATCAAGACTAGAAAAAGTATGAGCATATCAAAAATGGATATATTTTTTTGTTATCTATCAAATGAACACAATTTTAATAAATTATGACTCAAGTTTTTTTTCTTCTCAAATAGTCTATAATACGTAGTATTCTTTTCATTTTTATACAACACAAGAAAATGAAATCAATAAAAAAAATCAATTCATGTTTTTTTCCATGCATTCAAATTTAACGTTTTTTTATTTAAGTAATTATAAAAAAAATCATATCCAGATTAAAAATTATAAACATTCATCATTTTATATTATTATTATTTTATTTTACTACTCGATAATATATTTACAAAATTACAAACACGATTAATTTATAATTTGTTGGTAGTAATTAAAAAAGTAAGAGAAAAGTTGGTGGGGTAAAGAAGGTGGGAAAGTAAAAAATGATTGAGTTGGTGACCTGCACAGTGACCTTCTGGATAGGAGGGTGTAATTTCACCTTGCATTATTTTTCAAAATAGTAATTATTGTGTGCGACGACTCATATATAAAGTCTAAAAACTTTACTTCTTTATTATTTCTCAAGTAATGATATTTTTAGATACAATGACCGTTGTATGGTGTGAGATCGTCTTCATATAACATCAGTTGGACTTACTTCTGACGGAACTATCCGTCGCATCGTTATAATGGGTCAAATAATGATCATTTAAACAAATAAGGATAAGGAATTAGTATCACCCATGTGATTTACTTTTGTCTTTTTCTTTCTAAATGAAACTTATTCGACCTATCACATTAATATGACGGATATAACCGTTGTAAATAAGTATTTGTGTTTATTTGTGTTTTAACGTCTCATATGCACGTTTTCACGTCTCAATTTTAAATTCGATGACATTTTTATGTTTGGAACGTTATAAGTACATTGTACGTGCACGCCTATTAATCTCTCCTATCCAAACAATTCTTTACCCTTAATATATATGGTAAATCCAATCAAATCTTTACATTTTCTTTTTGATAAAAACACTATCTTATCATCCTCATATCCTTCCTCGATTTAGACGAAATGTCTATACTTTTTCTCAACTTTAAGTTTGGTGGACCCATAACACCATTTAATTTACCAATAATATCCTTACTTTTACCACATTTTACCACTTTTCTTAAAAGTGAAAAAAATAGTATGCAAAGGATTGAATAAATGAGAAAAAAATATCATTTCCCAATAAGATGACAACTAATCCTAAAGACTACTTTTGACTAGCTTTGCCAAAACCTCCAAATACGCTAAATGTTAACATGGATGAAATTTAAAGGATGTTGATATTTTTTATCAACCCATCATATGTAGCTACCTTTAAAATGCATTGATGAATCATAATTTTAAAAACAAAATTTTTAGTATTAGTCATAATTAGTGCATGAGATCGTCTTAGATCTTCCCCTTTGATTAAAATATACTCATATATTAAAAAAATGTTAGATCATATTCTATATTTGGTGTGAGATATTTTAACAATAATTATTCTATGACCAACTCAAATATGGATTATGAAAAATCAGTCCTTATTCAACGGTATTCGCGAAGTCTGATTGTCCTTATCTGTTGCACAGCAGTCACCTTACAATTGAGTGGGGTCTACGATAAGTTGGTGCACGCAAAATCTGATAAAGTGATAATAAGACAACTGCACTCTTTGTACAATTGTACTCTCCACCCTCTCCATTCCCTCGCGTACCAATTCATGTACTACGTTTTTATCCGTTAGATGCTCACTAAAAATGTATAATTAATGAGTTATACTAATTCAATTGATTTATTCCGTTTTGATCTGATGTCCTTCTAGCAAGGATTGTTTTAACTGTGATAGTGTCGACAAAGTAAAATATGTTACTTTGAACCATAAATTTCTTATATATTATAGATGGGATAAAAAATGTTTATTATACAATTATAAAAGTTATATTTCTACTAAATATTTACGATTTTATGTTTATGTTCATTCCATTCAATTTCTAATGATGATTAGTGGTTACTTTGACTCACAGTCAAAGGGGAAATAAATTGTAGGAATGAGATCAGTTGAATTAACTCCCCTACCCAAAGAAAAGATCAAATTAAAAATGCAATAAATAAAAAAATATCTGGCATCAATTTGAACTCTTATAAGGACAAAATCGAATGTACGATGCATGCCATGCATCCCTCCCTCCCCTTACTTGCTCTTTCTCACTCACCCTTTAACCATTCTTTCTTCTCTTTCATTGCATTCATCTCCGATTTTCCAAAACCATAGTGAGCTACTACTCACCATTCTTTCACAATGAAAAACCCTTTTAACCGTTCTTTCTTCTCTTGCATTTTCCAAAAAAGCGAGCAACAACAAAAATGACTGAACATTTCCTTCCTCCTTACACTGAAACCACCCCTCTTCTTTGGTTTGAAACCACCACTATTATAATGCTAAACAAGCAGACACCTGCTACATTAGTAGAAAATCCCTCCCATCTCACAACTACTACTATTACCAACAACCTCCACGCTCACACTCCCGAAACTGTCGTCGACCCTACTCCCACAACTACAATGATGAAGAAACAGATGATGAAGAGTATAAGCCTCGAGAATCTAGCACCACTGTGACTGTTGTTGCACCTGGACTGGCCAACGGACAGGCCGAGTGACTACTGAACGGAACTAGTGCCCCGCCACAGCAGCCCACCTGTCTCTACGACATAAATAATGCCGGAAGCCTTCCTAATTCCACCGGACGAGCTATTGCGTGTAATCAGATACGGTATCTGCGACGACATGTCCATTGTAGTCATCCGTGACTACATGCACCTTGGAGGTTGTGCCATAAATGTTGAATACATGGGATGACTTGGCGGCTGCTGTGTATAATCACTGACGTAATTCCGTTCAACCTGTGACTGCTACACATCCATACCACCTCACTCACTTTATCCGGAGCTCATGCCTGAGTCGATAACTTCTATATTCACACCTGTTGCCTCGGAGCGGTTGTTTCTTTTGGGTGCCTTGAGAGGGAGCCGCTAGATGATCCTCCTCCTGCCCTGAAGCATGCTGATTTACTGATGCCAGTGGTGACCCCCAGTCCTTTCTATTTCCGCTATGGTGATGTGTTTGAGGCGATAGCTTTGTTGCAAGTGTTTGAGTTTTATACTCAGGTAGTGGAGGAAATTGAGGAAGTTGTTGAGGAAGTTGATGAGTAAGATTTGGTGAAAAGAAGATTAATCAAGATGGTGGTACTATTCTAGTCGCTGCTTTAAGTACTATTCTAGTCGCTGCTTTAAGTTTTAGTTATATTACTATTAAGAATGATTTTTGTTTTGTGATGTAGTAGATCTAATGGATTGTTATCATCTTCTTTTGAGTTTATTGAGCGCTTCAATGGAGGACTTTTCTGTAGTATGTATCTCTCGGTGATTCACTACAACAAATGGTGTCATATCATGACGCTTCGTCCTCTACGCTTTGACATAGTGTCTTGGAGAAATTAGGCGGTTTAAGCCCACTTGCACAGAAAATAATATACTCCGTATATAATAATAAAATAACGCTCCGACTTAGGGTACTCAACTATTCTCCGCTTCTTTTTTCAATTCCCACATACTGTCTCCCTGCCTCTCTCTTATCGTTTACTCTTCCATCTTCATCACTCGCGAGATCCAGGTTGTTCATCGCCCCTTCCTTCCCATTAGGATTTAATCCTCGATCTCTATTTGCTTTTGATTTCGTTCACTCTTTTTGGGTATGTTCTCACAGCCTTCAATTCATATAATATTCTCTATTAGGGTTTGATTTCGTTTCATTTTCCATTTTATTTTTTGTCTCCTTTCATATTATATCTATCTTTTCTCTAAAATAGTAGATTGAGAGGATATGAAGAGGGAAACTCAGATAGTGGGTGGTCAGCCAAATATTGTTGAGTTTAACGGAGCTTATGAGGATAAAAGTTCAATTAATTTGGTGGAGTTGTGTGCAGGTGGTGAGTTGTTTGATAGGATCATTGCAAAAAGGGTATTACAGTGAGAAAGATGCTGCTAGTATTTTGAGACAAATTGTTAATGTTGTACATGTCTGTCATTATATGGGTGTTAATATGTTATGCACAAAGAATTGATTCCTGAGAATTTCTTGTGATCTACTTCGTAATAAAGATGGGGTGCTACTTTGAAAGTTATTGATTTTGAGCTTTCTGTTTTTTATTGAAGGAGGTATGGTCTTATGATTCTTGTGGATTTGGCATCTGTTTTGTAGTTATTAATCTGGAGTTTGCTCGAGTTTCTTCATTGGAATTGATGCTCCTTATTTTCATGAAAGTGACTAAAGTAGAATATTTGAACTCAAGCATTTCTTCCTTGAGCAGATCCCGAAAGCTTGTTGGAAAATTCTGTGCATATCATTTATTCCATATGATTCTGGCAAGGCAACTATAATGCCTGACAAGGAAAATGTGAGGAATGAAGTTTGCAAATATGAAACTACAAAACTTCTATAAGACCCTAGAACCAAGCAATATGCGGAGAATCTTTATAAACTTTTTATTGTAATGGTAATCACAAACTTTTTATTGTAATGGTAATCACTTTGTACCCTTGCTTATTCCTTACTAGTATTCCCACACCCTATTAAGATACTCCGTAGATCTTTGTTGACACAAATTCTCTTTCAGCTCTAAATCTCCTAAACAGCGATATTTTCTTTGATATATACAAGACAGTCTATGAGGTTTGTAAAAGTATACTCTCTTATGTCTAATAATATCAATCACCTTTAAGAGTCTGATCAGATGTGGATGCGTTAGGCTTTTGGTTTCAATTAACTACTAATTCGATAGAATTCAATGGTCTGGCTTATACTTTAGTGAATAATATAATGACATAATCCCGATCGAACTCTTGATTGCAGATGATGTTTAGAGTTGAGTTGGCTGTGATTGATTAGAATATATATATATATAGAGAGTGAGGATCCGGTGAGTCTTCATCTTTAGATGAGTCCGTCCTTTCAATCTGGACCACACAATCAAACAAGATTGAATGGCTGAGATTGGACCACGTCATTAAGGAAGAGTAACAAGGCCTTTGCATACACAAACATCATAACTCTTTGATTTCATATTACTGTGACATTATTACTGTGACACTGCTACTGTGACATTATTACTGTGACACTATTACTGTGACATTATTACTGTGACACGCACTGCTACTGTAATTCCTTATTGATGTGACATTCATTGATTTCATATTACTGTGACACTGGTACTGTGACATTATTACTGTGACACTGCTACTGTGACATTATTACTGTGACATTCTTTGATTTCATATTACTGTGACATTATTACTGTGACACTGCTACTGTGACATTATTACTGTGACACTGCTACTGTGACATTATTACTGTGACACTGCTACTGTAATTCCTTATTACTGTGACATTCTTTGATTTCATATTACTGTGACATTATTACTGTGACACTGCTACTGTTACTGTGATAGTTCTGTTACTGTAACACTGCTACTGTTATTGTGACACTGCTACTGTAATTCCTTATTGATGTGACATTCATTGATTTCATATTACTGTGACACTGCTACTGTGACATTATTACTGTGACACTGCTACTGTGACATTATTACTGTGACACTGCTACTGTAATTCCATATTACTGTGACATTCTTTGATTTCATATTATTGTGACATTATTACTGTGACACTGCTACTGTGACATTATTACTGTAATTCCTTATTACTGTGATAGTGTCACAGTAAGATAGTTGTGTTACTGTAATAGTGTTCTGTTACTGTGACATTATTACTGTAATTCCTTATTACTGTGATAGTGTCACAGTAAGATAGTTGTGTTACTGTAATAGTGTTCTGTTACTGTAACATTATTACTGTGACATTATTACTGTAATTCCTTATTACTGTGATAGTGTCACAGTAAGATAGTTGTGTTACTGTAATAGTGTTCTGTTACTGTAACAGTAAGATTATATACGATGAAGATGACGCTGAATCTCAGCCATTCATGTGATTTGATCATGTGGCTGTGATTCGCGGGACGGACTCATTTAAGATAGAGAGACTCACGAGATGCAATTCCTATATATATATATATATATATATATATATAATTATGTGTGTGTGTGTGTTGATCTGATACATCTATTCGTAGTGCATTAGAGAGAATTTAGATGCTTAGGAGAAGTTAGTTTTTAATGACGGGAGAAATAGAGGCAGCAGACTGCATAAGTCAATGAGTCTTCTTGATGTGGCTTTGTTAATTTAATTTGTTTGCTGTCATTTTAATTGTAAAATGTTTTATCGTAAAAAGGTGTAAAATTTCCAACTTTTAACTTTCTTGCGATTTCAGTGACATCAGTGATAGGTTCCTAGTGGTCTTTATATTTGTTTATGTTTAACGTTTCTATTTTCTTTTGCTTGTGTACTCATTGTAAATAGGGTCCTTTGACCAATACACTTATACGCTGTAAGTTACGTTTCTACGCTACGAATTAACCAACAATGTTCTTATTATTATGACTGAGGTTAAGTCCATTTTGTTTTACCTTTTCATACCAGGACTCGACAAGGGCAGTATGAGTTCTAGCAGAGTGACTCCTCATCGTCGGCTCCTATCTAAGCCGGGTAAGGGGGTATAAATATAAATATATATATATATATATATATATATATATATATATATATATATATATATATATATGTATGGATGGATTGCTCGTGAGATCCATGTTAAGAGTCGATGTGTCTCTTGTAAGTGTTAGTATAGTCATCAGTGCTATAATGATATGTATGCCAAACCTATACTGATATAGATATGTTGGCAACCATGGCCACTCTACCTTAGCTTGCTTTCAGAATATATACTGATATGTATCCCACTCAACATTGTCTTATAGAAACTCGTCTCATTTATTATGCTTTAGAATAACTGTGATTGGAATCTGAACGCCTCATTAATATTGCTTAATAGCTTTCATATTAATCTTATATATATATATATATATACACATACAGGTGTTGTACAATATTAATATACTCGTAATGTTTATTATTTTGTAGGTTTCAGGTTCTGCAAAAGATGATTGTTCGTCGGAATAATTGCAAGAATTTGCTTTCAGACTATTCTTAATTGAGACGGTTGTTGCCTGCACGCGAGTCTTCTTATTTAGTGTTCGTGATGAGACGCTTTGTTCAATATATTTTTCGTTTCGATTGATATTATGTTGGGTTATTAATTTAGTACATACGTACTCCATTATGTTTGAGAACAAATATTTTGATGTAATTTCTTTTGCATTCCGTTTTGTATAAGACACTATTAAATAATGATACGGAGTACTATATTTTATTTGTTTATCTTTGTGAGTTTCACGTTTTCTGATTATATAATGATTCCGTATTATATTTAATTTATAAAAATGTTGAAGGTCCTTTTGTCAATATGTCTAAAAAAATTGTTAATAAATAAATCTCGACGCTTTTTCTCGTCCATGTTAGTTACCCCCATTTTCTTTTCTTTACACAGATTAGTGTCGACCTCTGAATTTTTTACACATAAAAGCGTAAGAAATATTGACACCATAAAGTGTCATCATAAACTGGTGACACCAAAAATTGTCGAGAATATCGACGCTTAAAAGCGTCAGAAATTCCTGACGGCTCAAAATCCGACGCTTTTGGAAAGCGTCAAGAACCTAATTCTCGACGCTTTAAAGCATCGGAAATCAAAGAAAAAAGTGTCGGAAATCAAAGGGATTTGTAGTAGTGATTACCATTGTCAATATCTGCGAATGGAGTACGAACACTTGTAACAGTTTGATGATCCGATGGCGATTGTTCCGCCGATAATCCGAAATATCCACTACCTAACAAAGGAGCTTGAAAGGATATTGTATAAGAAAAAAATGAAATTTAAAATGTAAAGAACAAATAACTGTGGGTAGATTAAGGACGTAGGTAACAACATAAATGTGAATGTAAATTAAAATGATGACATTATTTTGCATGCATGCATGAATATAAATGTAAATGTAAATGATGACCCAAATGATGACCATCTTGGTGGCACCCTCCCATTGGTTGTACACAATTAAAAGTACAACCCAAAATAAACTATTTAAACGAAGCGAAATGAAAATTATACACCAAATCAAGACTAGAAAAATTATGAGCATATAAAAAATGGCTATATTTTTTTTTATCTATCAAATGAACACAATTTTAGTATATTAGTCTATTATACGGAGTATTCTTTACATCTTTATACAACATAAGAAAATGAAGTCAATATTAAAAATATATATATAGAAAAATAAAGATCAATACACTTTTTTCCATGCATTCAAATTTTATGTTTTTTTATTTAAGTAATTATTTTAAAAAAATATTCATATCCAGATTAAAAATTAAAAACATTCATCATTTTATATTATTATTATTTTTTTTAATTTTACTACTCCGTAATATATTTACAAAATTACAAACATAATTAATTTCTAATTTGTTGGTAGTAATTAAAAAAGTAAGAGAAAAGTTGGTGGGGTAAAGAAGGTGGGAAAGTGAAAAATGATTGAGTTGGTGACCTTCTGGATGGGAGGTTGTAATTTCACCTTGCATCATTTTTAAAAATAGTAATTATTATGTGCGATGACTCGTATATACAGTCTAATAACTTTACTTCTTTATTATTATTTAACAAGTAATGATATTTTTAGATAAAATAACCGTTGTATGGTGTGAGATCGTCTTCATATATAATCAGTTGGTCTTGCTTGTGACGTAACAATCTGTTGCATCATTATAACGGGTCAAATATTGATCATTTAAACAAATAAGGAAAAGAAATTAGTATTACCCATGTGATTTGCTTTTGTCTTTTTCCTTCTAAATGAAACCTATTTGACCCGTCACATTAATATGACAGATATAACGTCTCATATGCACGTTTTCACGTCTCAATTTTAAATTCAATGACATTTTTATGTTTGGAACGTTATAAGTACATTGTACGTGCAAACCTATTACTCCCTCTCATCCAAACAATTCTTTACCCTTAATATAAATTGACAATCCAATCAATTCTTTATATTTTCTTTTTGACAAAAATCACTTTTCCTTATCATCCTCATATCCTTCATCTATTTAGACATAATGTCAATACTTTTTCTCAACTTAAAGATTGGTGGACCCATAACACCATTTAATTTACCAATAATATCATTATTTTTACCACCTTTTACCACCTTTCTTAAAAGTGAAAAAAAAAAGAATGCAAAGGATTGAATAGATGAGAGAGAATATCATTTCCCAATGGGATGACAACTAATCCTAAATACAACTTTTGATTGGCTTTGCCGTAACCTCCAAGTATGGCAAATGTTAACATGGATGAAATTTATATGATGTTGATATTTTTTATCAACCTATCATATGTAGCTACCATTAAAATGCATTGATGAATCATAATTTTAAAGACCAAATTTTTAGTATTAGTCATAATTATTGCATGAGATCGTCTTAGATCTTCCCTTTTGATTAAAATATACTCATATATTAAAAATTTGTTAGATTATATTCTATATTTGGTGTGTGATAGTTTAATAATAATTATTCTATGAACAACTCAAATACGTAGTATGAAAAATCATTCCATATTCAACGGTAATCGCAAAATCTGATCGTCCTTATCTGGTGCACAGCAGTACTTCTTATAATTGAGTAGGGTCTACGATAAGTTGGTGCACGCAAAATTTGATAAAGTGATAATAAGACAACTGCACTTTTTGTACAATTGTACTCTCCACCCTCTCCATTCCTTCGCGTACCAATTCTTGTACTACGTTTTTATCCGTTAGATGCTCACTAAAAATGTATAATTAATGAGTTACACTAATTCAATTGAATTAATCCGTTTTGGTGTCCTCTAGCAAGGATTGTTTTAAATGTGATAGTGTCAACAAAGTAAAATATGTTATTATCGACCATAAATGTTGAATACATGGGGTGACTTGGCGGCTGCTGTGTATAATCACTGACGTAATTCCGTTCAATCTGTTACTGCTGCACATCCACACCACCTCACTCACTTTTATCCGTAGCTCATGCCTGGGCCGGATAACTTCAACATTCACACTTGTTGGCCCGGAGCAGTTGTTTCTTTTGGGTGCCTTGAGGGGGAGCCGTAGATGATCTTCTTCCTGCCCTGAAGCATGCTGATTTACTGATGTCAGTGGTGCCCCTCAGTCATTTCTATTTCCGTTATGGTGATGTGTATGAGGCGATAGCTTTGTTGCAAGTGTTTGAATTTTATACTCAGGTAGTGGAGGAAGTTGAGGAAGTTGTTTAGGAAGTTGATGAGTAAGATTTGGTGAAAAGAAGATTAATCAAGATGGTGGTACTATTCTTGTCGCTCTTTAAGTTTTTGTTCTATTACTATTAAGAATGGTTTTTGTTTTGTGATGTAATAGATTTAATGGATTGTTATCATCTTCTTTTGAGTTTATTGAGCGCTTTAATGGAAGACTTTTCTGTAGTATGTATCTCTCGGTGGTTACCATTGTCGATATCTGCGAATGAAGTGCAAACACTTGTAACAGTTTGATGATCCGATGGCGATTGTTCCGCCGGTAATCCAAAATATCCACTACCTGACAAAGGAGCTTGACAGGATATTGTATAATAAAGAATAGTAATTTAAAACGTAAAGAACAAATTATTGTCAGTAGATTAAGGACGTAGGTAACAACATAAATGTGATGTAAATGGAAATGATGACATTATTTTGCATGCATGCATGAATATAAATGTAAATGGAAATGATGACCCAAATGACGACCATCTTAATGGCATCCTTCCATTGGTTGTACACAATTTAAAGTATAACCCAAAATAAACTATTTCAACGAAACTAAATGCAAATTATACACTAAATCAAGACTAGAAAAATTATGAGCATATAAAAAATGTCTATATTTTTTTATTATCTATCAAATAAACACAATTTTAATATATTGTGACTCAAGTTTTTTTTTCTTCTCAAATAGTCTATTATACGGAATATTCTTTACATTTTTATACAACATAAGAAAATGAAATCAATATAAAAAAATAATGATCAATACACGTTTTTTTTCCACGTATTCAAAATTTATGTTTTTTTTATTTATGTAATTATTTTTTTAAAAAAAATCATATCCAGATTAAAAATTAAAAACATTCATCGTTTATTATTATTATTATTATTATTATTATTATTATTTTATTTTACTACTCCATAATATATTTACAAAATTACAAACATAATTAATTTATAATTTGTTGGTAGTAATTAAAAAAAGTAAGAGAAAAGTTGGTGGGGTAAAGAAGGCGGGAAAGTGAAAAATGATTGAGTTGGTGTCCTGAATGGTGACCTTCTGGATGGGAGGGTCTAATTAGGGCAGAGCACGGATCGGATATCCGATCCGAATCAGATTTTCCGAAAATCCGAAAATTTTAATATCCGATATCCGATCCGAATCACTTCGGATATCCGATTTTTGATATCCAAAAATTTCGGACCGGATATCCGATTTGGTTGAGATTTTTGGTCAAATAAAATTCTAAATGAAGTTCAATTCAACTCAAAAAATCCTAATCTTAATTAATCTAGTATTATACAGAGTATACTATTCTATATTTTAAGGCAATACAAAAATGTCACCAAGGCTTAATGTAAAATGAATTAAATTATAACCTACTTACATTAGAATACACTAACCCAATATAAAAATTACGAAAAAAATTCATTGTTCGGATCGGATCGGATAAAAAATTATTTTGGATATCCGAATCCGATCCGATATCGGATCGGATATCCGATCCGAAATCATTTTTCGGATCGAATATCCGGTTTTTCGGATCGAATACGAATCGGATAGCGGATTGGATTCGGATAATCGGATAATTTGCTCAGCCCTAGGTCTAATTTCACTTTGCATCATTTTTCAAAATAGTAATTATTGTGTGCGATGACTCATATATACAGTCTAAAAATTTTACTTCTTTATTATTTATGAAGTAATGATATTTTTAGATACAATGACCGTTGAATGGTGTGAGATCGTCTTCGTATATCATCGGTTGGTCTTGCTTTTGACGGAACTATCCGTCGTATCGTTATAACGGGTCAAATAATGATCATTTAAACAAATAAGGACAAGGAATTAGTACCACCCATGTGATTTGCTTTTGTCTTTTTCATTCTAAATGAAACTTATTTGACTCGTCACATTAATATGATGGATATAACTATGCAATTAAGAATTTTTGTTCATTTGTGTTATAACGTCTCATATGCACGTTTTCACGTCTCGATTTTAAATTTGATGACATTTTCCAATTTGGAACGTTATAAGTACTTTGTACTTGCACGCGTATTCCTCCCTCCCATCCAAACAGTTCTTTATCCTTAATATAAATGGAAAATCCAATCAATTCTTTACATTTTCTTTTTGACAAAAACACTTTCCCTTATCATTCTCATATCCTTCCTTTATTTACACAAAATGTAAATAATTTTTCTCTACTTTAAGTTTGGTGGACCCATAACACCATTTAATTTACCAATAATATCTTTACTTTTACTATCTTTCTTAAAAGTGAAAAAAATAGTATGCAAAGGATTGAATAGATGGGAGAGAATATCATTTCCCAATAGGATGACAACTAATCATAAAGACTACTTTTGACTGGCTTTGCCGTAACCTAAAAGTAAGGCAAATGTTAACATTGATGAAATTTAAAGAATGTTGATTTTTTTTATCAACCCATCATATGTAGCTACCATTAAAATGCATTGATGAATCATAATTTTAAAAACAAAAAATTTAGTATTAGTCATAATTATTGCATGAGATCGTCTTAGATCTTCCCCTTTGATTAAAATATACTCATATATTAAAAAAATGTTAGATCATATTTTATATTTGGTGTGAGATAGTTTAACAATAATTATTCTATGACCAACTCAAATACGGAGTACAGTCCTTATTCAATGGTATTCGCGAAATCTGATTGTCCTTATCTGGTGCACAGCAGTACTCCTTACAATAATTGAGTGGGACCTACGATAAGTTTGTTCACGCAAAATCTGATAAAGTGATAATAAGACAGCAGCACCCTTTGTATAATTTTGCTCTCCACCCTCCGCATTCTCTCGCGTACCAATTCATGTCCTACGTTTTTATCCGTTAGATGCTCCCTAAAAATGTCTAATTAGTTACACTAATTCAATTGATTTAATCCGTTTTAACTGTGATAGTGTCGACAAATTAAAATATGTTATTATCGACCATAAATTCTTTATGTATTATAGATGAGAATCATGGGATACAAAATGTTTATTATACAATTATAAAAGTGATATTCCTACTAAATATTTACAATTTTATGTTTATGTTCATTCCATTCAATTCCTAATGATGATTAGTGGTTACTTTGACTCACAGTCAAAAGGAAAATAAATTATGGGAATGAGATCAGTTGAATTAACCCTCCTCTACCCAAAGAAAAGATAAAATTAAAATTGCAGTCAATAAATAAATAGGTGTCATCAATTTGAAGTCCTAAAAGTTCAAAATCGAAATTACGAATGTACGATGCATGCCATGCATTCCTCCCTCCCCTCACTCGCTCTTTCTCACTAACACTTTTAACCATTATTTCTTCTCTTTTATTTCATTAATCTCCAATTTTCCAAAACCAGAGCGAGCTACTACTCACCATTCTTTTTTAACCGTTCTTTATTTTCTTGCATCTTTCCAAAAAAGCGAGCAACAAAAAAAATGGCCGAACACTTCCTTCTTCCTCACACTGAAATCACCTCTCTTCCTCACATTGAAACCACCCTTCTTCCTCACACTAAAATCACCCCTCTTCCTCACACTGAAAACCACCACTGTTATAATGCTAAACAAGCAGACACCTGCTACAATGGCAAAAAAATCCCTCCCATCCCAGTACTGCTACTACAACCAAAAAAATCCCCCCTGCTCACACTCCCGAAACTGTCGTCGACCCTACTCCCACAGCTACAATGATAAAGAAACAGATGATGAAGAGTATAAGCCCTAACGATCCCAACTTCAGCAACTTCTACCGAGGCGAATCGAGCACCACTGTGACTATTGTTGCACCGGGACTGGTCAACGGACAGGCCGAGAGGCTACCGAACGAAAGCAATCCAATGGTGCCCCGCCACAGCTGCCCGCCTGTCTCTGTGACAGAAGAGATGCCGGAAGCCTTCCTAATTTCACCGGACGAGCTATTGCGTGTACTCAGATACGGCATCTGCGACGACATGTCCGTTTTAGTCATCCATGACTACACCTCGGAGGTTGTGCCATCAATGTAGAATACATGGGGTGACTTGGCGGCTGCTGTGTATAATCACTGACGTAATTCCGTCAAACCTATGACTGCTGCACATCCATACCACCTCAATCACTTTAATCCGGAGTTCATGCCTGGGCCGGATAACTTCAACATTCACACTTGCTGGCTCGGAGCGGTTGTTTCTTTTGGGTGCCTTGAGGGGGTGCCCCTAGATGATCCTCCTCCTGCCCCGGAGCATGCTGATTTAATGATGCCAGTATTACCCCCAGACCTTTCTATTTCCACTATGGTGATGTGTGTGAGGCGATAACTTTGTTGCAAGTGTTTGAATTTTATACTCAGGTAGTGGAGGAAGTTGAGGAAGTTGTTGAGGAAGTTGATGAGTAAGATTTGGTGAAAAGAAGATTAATCAAGATGGTGGTACTATTCTAGGTGCTGCTTTAAGTTTTTTTTTCTATTACTATTAAGAATGGTTTTTGTTTTGGGATGTAGTAGATCTGATGGATTGTTATCATCTTCTTTTGAGTTTATTTAGCGCTTTAATGGAGGACTTTTCTATAGTATGTATCTCTCGGTGGTTACCATTGCCGATATCTGCGAATAGAGTGCGAACACTTGTAACATACAGTTTGATGATCCGATGGTGATTGTTCCGTCGATAATCCCGAAATATCCACTACCTAACAAAGGAGCTTGACAGGATATTGTATAAGAAAGAAAAGTAATTTAAAATATAAAGAACAAATTATTGTCAGTTGATTAAGGACGTAGGTAACAACATAAATGCGAATGTAAATGGAAATGATGACATTATTTTGCATGCATGTTCACAATTCATAGCACAATACTACATTCAGAAATCCGGTCATGGATGTACGAAAGTAACTTTAAAAAAAATTCCTAAAATGTAGTAAAGTGGTATTGACTCAAGTAATTGGTTCATGTTGACTATGAATACAGAAACGTTATCTCCTATGAAAAAGAAAGCACAACAGAACGTGCAACGTCCACAGATTTGGTCTCAATTTCAAGTACTGATTGTTCTGATCGAAAGTAAATTATGAAATGGGAGACCACTATATTGACAATGTGCATTTTTAATTGGACGTGCCTCTAAACTTGGAGATGTTTCTACTGACACATCTTCATTTTAACACTCCAACATAGCGATTATCTATAAAATCGATTAGCCCACCCAGATGACCCACCCGATCCAACACTCAACCCATTGAATAAATTGGACCAAACAAACTTAGCCAACAAACCCCCTCCAAATACCACATCAGCAAGAGGCCTATAAGCTCAGCCCAACATACCCCCTCCAAATACAACATATTAATCATCCCCAAACCCATGCCAACCTCCCATAACCCATGCGAAAAACCCAAATCCCTAATACCTTACAACCCCTCCGCCCAAACCCAAACCCAAACCCCTCATTCCCTCACTCCTTATCCACCCAAGCCCAAGCCCCTTATTCCCTCACTCCTTATCCGCCCAACCCCAAATCCCTCATTCCCTCACTCCTTATCCGCCCGAACCCTCATTCCCTCATTCCTTACAAACCCTAATTTCTTGGATTCCACTCTCACTCTAGATCTAACTCACTCTAAAAATCCCACCCTCACTGTTCATACATGTATTCTAAATCTGCTCAATTCAACCATCCTCTCTTCATATCTAAAATATTGTTCACAAGTTTCTATGGTGATGGTCCTTTTTTTCTGCATCTTCTCCTGGTTTACACTATACCCCGGTCATCATATCAGAGTTTCATCAACATGCACTACTATATTGGGTATTTGTCTGGGTTGGTGAGATTAAATCGTGTTGTTTATGTCCAAAAAAGAGGTAAAATATCGTTCTTTAGCTTAACCATCTACTCTCTTTGAAGACATTTTTATATTTACAACATGCAACTGCAGTTCATCTCGTATTTTCCGGCAAAATTGTTTCATATATATCATATACTGAAAACGTTGTTTTTAGACTATTTGATTTCTGATTTGTTGAAGGCATGTAGTGCATGTGATTTTATCATTTTTTTGGATCTTCATTTCAAGTTACTCGATTTAATTGATCTGTTGAAGTCACGCATTGCATGTGATTTTATCTCAATTTTTTTGGGATCTCCATTTCTGGTTACTCGATTTAATTGATATGTTGCATGTGATTTTATCGGAAAAATGTTATACATTTCATCACAATTTTGTTTGTTTTTGTTACTGTTTATGACATTTTCATGTCCCTTATTAATCTTGATTTCACTCTTCAAAAACGGAATCTCCACTTAAAATGTAAATTTAATCCTTATATCCAATAATTATTATAAGAATCGTCTAGATCTTTCGTTTTCGGATTTAGTTAGCCACTAATATAGTAATATTCACTGTCAGTAGACCCGGTCTAGGTCCGATCC
Source organism: Agrostemma githago (assembly GCA_958450325.1). Lineage (NCBI taxonomy): Eukaryota > Viridiplantae > Streptophyta > Magnoliopsida > Caryophyllales > Caryophyllaceae > Agrostemma > Agrostemma githago. The sequence continues at coordinate 54,538,493 of OY288249.1, read as the reverse complement.
AGACCGGTCCCTGCATGTACGTCATTATGTTAAAATATTTTCAGAATCCATTTTATTAAAAAATAAATATAGTTTCCAAGATTTTGTATGATTAAATTACATGAGGAGACTTAATGTATCATATCAACCGGGCTTAATTCAGTGTATAATTTAATTTCTAATGCATGCAACCTGTATAGATGCAACATGTGTAATCGAGTCAATAATTTATTATCAAATGCAAAAAAAAATGAAATAGGTCTTACTCTCACATCTGCTTCTTTTGCTCTTCATATGTGCTTTTTTTTGCTGAACTTGAAGGGTCTTTGTTCTCTATAATCAAACCTAAATACTACTATAAGAATGAGTAATTTGATTACTACTCCCTCCCCACCACTAAGATTTTCCCACTTTCCTTAAAAGGAAACTCCACTAAGATTTCCCACTTCAAAACTTTCCTTATTCATCCATTATACCCTCTTCCTATTGGCTACTTTTTTCTGATTTGACATCTTGAACCCCACCAAACAATTTACCACCTTTCATTACTCATTCTTTATTTCTTGTACCATTTACAAATGGGAACATCATTGTGGGGAGGAGGGAGTATAACTATAACACTTGGTATTGAGTGTTTATGTAGATTGTTATTATACTTTATAAATTTTGATAACTTGAATGTAATGAATTTTTCTAATCACTTCATTTACATTCATTGGTATATATATACTACAATTTGAATAACTGCTTCTCAATGGAAAACATGCGCTTGTTAGTTTTATTTGTTTTGAAACCGTCAGTTTTTCTATTTAAGTTACTGCTTCATTCTAAGTTAACTCATAATAACTGCACATATTTTTTTAGGGGAGTTGTTTTATAACTGGATTAGTTTTATGTTGAACCTGTTTTATCAGTCCTACAGTTCTATATAAAGGTATATAGATATATGCATATACATTAGAAAAATTCATAGTCACTACAATTATTTGTGTATAGACTTAAAACCACTTAATGAATGACTTTTATACTCGGCAAGTAATTGACTGCTAATCAGAAAATCTAAATTTTTGTTTCACATGTTGCATCGACATTGGAATACTCTCTGTTCTATGGGATTTTGCTTAACCTACACGTTCTTTATCTGATGTCCAATACGGAGATGTTTATACACACATGGTATGACATTTTGAAGGCTTTATTAGTTTCTTACGTCTTGTGTCATTAAGGTGATTGACATCATTGATGATCGCTGACTATTGAAAATGATAAACATGTGAAAGAGGAAATAACATTTTGATTTGATGACGAAATAACAAAACTAATAGTCTCCAGACAACAATAAAACCTACTAATATGACTTAAATGGAATTAAAACTACGAAAGTGGATAATAAAAAATAAAAAATCAGCTTTCATTAACTGAATGCAATGATTGGTTAGTTCTTGTTCATAATGCTCTAACATTTTTGTTGTTGATCCCAGGTCTACACATTTTTATTTTGGTTCACTTGATTCACCCATTGCTGAATATTTCCTTTTATGAGAGAGTTTGCTCATGGGTGTTACTTCAGCTGAGGGATCATCAGTTGTATACGTGTAGACACCCGCATTTTGCCTGCTAGTGTCTATAGCAGTTCCCGACAAACACCCGATGATGATCGGACGCAAACGTGACTTAGTATACTCGGATTTGGACCCGAAATCAATAATATCTGACATGGACTTTTAGCGGAGTAATAATCTCACAAAACAGACCTCAAATTCAGGCCCAGTGGGTCGTTCCGAGCAAAATGAGACTAATTTGGGCCAAAACCGACACCAAAAATAAATCCCGTCTTTTAGCGACCGGGTCAAAACCCGGTCAAAGACAAAACCGTCTCATAAATCAGCCAGGTTCAGCTGGCGCACAAATCCAAATTCAAAAAATCAATCAAAACAACAATATCAATTCTTTCCTATTTTGTCTCGATTTGCTTGACCCACTCGATCGAGTGGATTGACCCACTCGGTCGAGTGGAGCGTCAAAAAACCGGACCAGATTCATTCCTGAAGGCACTCGACCGAGTGCACTAGGGCACTCGATCGAGTGACCCTAGGTCGTGGGGTTTCTCCTATAAATACCCCCTTAACCCCATTCATTTCACAACTTTTACCAACCCTCTACACATCCATTTTTACTCTACATTTACCCTACATCTCAGCCACACTCTTCACTCTACAACCCTAAGCAATCACACACAAAGACCGAGTCCCTTGTCCCTCGATAAACCGACAACACACACACACGCACCATAACTTACATACATCCTCGATACTCCATAGTCCCGTCACTATTTGCGAGCCCATTTCCGAGGTCCTTACTAAGCATGTATGTTGAGGGTGTCCCAAACCCCGTTTCTATCTTTGTTACTTTCGCTTATGTTTTTGTATCGTTTATTTTGTACTTTTACTAGTATCGTAATCCTAACACTCTAACATCTAACACTCTAACATTTTTACTTTTTTTTTGCATACTAACTTTTACATTTCGTTGCTAACATTATAACCATACCGTGTATATATACGTGCTAGTATTTAAATCTCGGTTTCGGATGCCTTTGACTATAATTGTCGCCTAAAGTCCGTCTAATCCCTTTACGAGCAACGACGGAGGTGGAGCCCTTTCGAGGAGCCCCGCCCCAATGTACTCAAGGGCGTGACGTGATCGCGACTAATCGTAGTTGAACGTATTCAATCCCATTTTAATTAGTGCGGAACCCGTTGACACGAAAACCGACATCACATAACCCGAAAGGGTTAGTTTCGATGTCGTGACGTAGAGGGAGGCATTCCGTTGCTAATTCAAATTTTCTAACACAAACATTTCATAAAATCCCGACGACGGTATTATGATCGTATATGTACACGATTATAGTACCGGAGGTTGAGTTAAATTCGAATCAAGCGATATTTGTATTTAACTCGACCGACCGTCGTTTTCAACCCCAAAAATGAAGCGAGTTGACACTCGTACAGGGACTACTCGACCGAGTGCATAGGCCACTCGATCGAGTAGTGTCCATGAAACTGGGCAGATTGCTTTTCGAGGGCACACTCGACCGAGTCAGACCATGACTCGACCGAGTGGGTCCTGTAACCCAGAAAACCGAGAGCTTAAATGCAACATTTAAGCCTCGTCTTTTTTTACGACTCTTAGTCGACACGTGTATAGCCAATCACGTGAATCCATTTTCCAAAACCCACGTTTATCGTGGCAACTCCTCTTCCAAAAATCCGATAACGGTATTACAATCATATGAGACATGATTCTATTACCGGCAAACCGAATTAAATCTAAATTTGTCAATATTTTAATTTAATTCGGCCAACTCTCGATTTAAAACACATAAAATCACGAGTCACAACTCGTACAGGTGCCACTCGACCGAGTACACCTGCTACTCGATCGAGTAGCACCCCAAACCGTGGGCAGAAGCTTCTTTTAGGACGCACTCGACCGAGTCAGGCCATGACTCGACCGAGTGAGTCCTGTAGCCCCATAACCGAGGGCCTTGACACACCTTTCAAGCCTCGCCTTTTTATCGACATTAGTCATCACGTGTAAAGACTATCACGTGACTCTCCTATTTTCAAAACCATGCACATCACAACACGTAGAACGACTTTGACCACCTTTGACGTGATGAGTCGGGACAAGACTACGGGATATGAGATCGGGCTAGCAATACGCCACAGTCTCATATTTCCGTCCTTCGTTTAGTACACAATATAATGTGTATTTAATCGGGGTTAGTCCATCTACACATTCCGCGGTCTAGCTTACATACGGGTCCGTCCATATCTTTGTATCGCGTTATTTTTATTACTTCTACGTAATGTTGTATTGTGAATTCCGGGTTGTATTTCCGCCCGTGTAACTTGTACGTTACCTTTTTCATTTACTTTCGAGCTTTGTTTATTTACTTGCTTTTACGCTTTATAAACGAACCTCGCATGCTAAATCACTTTGACCAAAAATAAGATGCATTAAATGACGTAGTTCACATACTATTAATATGCTTAGCCCGAAAACGCTGTTTGCATATCATTTAATCGTTTTACTAGCGCGCACACACGAACACGAACGATGTCTTAGTAGAGGCCGCCATGTGCGGGCGGGGTTGGGTGTCCTTAGTGGGCTTCCCAACACGTACCCTCACCCCTTACTCAGAACCTTTGGTTTCCGGATGCCCGAAACCCTTGGCGCACGAGAGTCATTCTATACACGAAAGCCGGTTTATACGGTATCGGTATTGCAATGCAAAGGGACGAGCCCAATGAACTCTGGAATCGAAGTGGGCTTACTTTGTGTATAGCCCATGACGACATAGAGTGGGCTCGTATGGTTCCGAATAACCACAAAATTCGGTGGCGACTCCATTTTGACTTAAATTTCGAACCCGAGAACAATCTCACCACGAGATTCATTCGCCTACCCAAACCCGCGCGTGGCCGCGTCGGGGTGGACCTACGTCATGTCCACAATTTGGCGACTCCGCTGGGGATACCTGATGTACTACATGGCATCGGGGTTCCTAGGGTGAGACTCGAAGAGAAATCGTTCGAATATTAGTGTGTGCGCATTAGTTTAATGGTTCATGCATAACCCAAATTTTGCCCGGGCCGGTTACTTGTGACCGACGTCCCACTATACCACGGTGCATTCCTACATGGGTGCGCTAAAGACTTCGATGGCGGAACTCACCGGGGTTTTACGGCAGGTTCTAGTTCAAAATTGGCTAGGAAGTCCGTCCCGTTTCGTGAGAATGCGATCGTTGTTGGTATAGACCCTATTGTGACTGACCGAGACTTAGTGTAAAGCATACATAAGCGTCGTTATAATGCTTTTTTGACTACATGCTACTTGGTTTCCGTGTCGTTTTTCCAAAAACCGTCGTTTCAAAAAATGCATCTTTCCAAAAACACCCAAATTTTGAAAAACCCGAAATGCTGTCCGTTTCGGGACCCGTCTTTTCAAAACATCCAATTTTCAAAACTCGGAATGCCGCCGAAATTTAGGATCAACTGATTTGACTCAAAATATCCTTTTTCTTTAGTCGGCATGCTGCCCATTTTAATTCGTGAATTTCCAACACCATCTCGATTTTCTGAATTTTTCAAAATTCTAATCTTGGTTTTCGGAATTCCGTTTTTTTTTCAAAACTCCCGGAAATTCTTCCGCTCATTCAATATTCAAATTTCAAACATCCAACTATCCTAGTAAACCTTCCTTATTATAGGACCTACCGTCTAGCCGTGTGTCGGGTCTTTGCATAGTATGTCGAAGGTCTATAGCGTCGAAACTCCGCTGATCTTATATCACGAGTTTCCCCCCTTTCCCGAGTCCGCCTTATCAGTCAAGGCACGACCGACCCGCGTAGGGCATACCCCTACAAAGGAAAGTCCGTCCATACACTCGAGTCAAAAGTCTGGGGAAAAGTCTCACGTGGACCTTCCTTCGAACGGGATTAGGCCCACAAAGCCAAAATCCTAAGGAAGTTATACCACTCATCGAGTCATCCGTCTAGATGTCTTTCTCAAGTCTCTAGTCTTCTTTCCTAGTGTTGCTCGGGATGTACTTTTCCTTTCCTTTTCCGAGATCTGGGTTCAGTTTCTGATTACGCGGTGTTCTTACAGACAGGCCACCGGCAACCAGACACGCTCAAAGGATGGCTACTTTGAACAGTCTGCAAACCGCTTTGGACGCCATGGTCGCAAAGCAAACCGACATCGAGGCCCAACTAACCGAAATGAGGGCTGGCCAAGTGGCCATTGTTGCTCGCCTAGCTACGGTGGAGCAAGGGACCCCTAATGTCGGGACTACTGGGCCCATAACTGAACTGGTCAGCGCAGTGCGCCGGCTAGAAGAACAAGTCCATTTGACTGGGAGTAACAATATCCACTGGGAGAATAGCCGAGAGTACTCCACGGTGAGTGACAAGCTGCCTGCAAACCTGAACCTCACGGGTTTGCCCATGTTCGAGGTAACTGAGGACCCGTTACTACATGTACGGGCCTTCAAGGAATTCATGGCCATCAAGGGAGTGGACTCATCCATGTTCAAAAACCTTTTTGCTGCATCCCTTGAGAAGCACCCACGGGCCTGGTACTATAGGCTAGACCCGAAAAAATACCCTACATGGGATGATGTGGCTACCGAGTTCGCTCGGAACTATGCTGACAACACCGAGATCCAAACCACAATGCGATCTCTGGAGGTCATGGCCCAAGAGCCAAAAGAAGGTTTCACTAAATACCTTCAACGCTGGAGGGCCGAGAGCGTGAAGTTGGTCGATAAGCCCAACGAGAAGACCTTAGTGGAGGCTTTTGTCAAGAACCTCCTCCCTTCCTACCGGGTTCACCTCTGGTACGCAGTCATACCCAATTTCACCACCCTTACTGAAATGGGTATGAGGATCGAAGATGACCTAAGACTAGAAAGCCTCACCAAGGCTACTAGCAAAGGATACCAAGGGGCCTCTTCATCCACCACTAAGCCCCAGGCTGCAACCCGCAGCATTTTTGACGCGGTCAATCTACTAGATGCCCCGTCCAAGAAGAACACCCCACCTCGGGTCTTCACTGATATAGGTACTACCTATACTTATGCCTTACAAAGGCTGTCCTCCAAAGGCCTAATCCAACCGATAGGCCCAACTCCTGAAGTTCCGGTCGAGCGACGCTCCAAGAACTACAATGCTCAGGCCTATTGCCAATACCACCGAGGCAATGGGCACGATACCGAGAAGTGTTGGAAGCTGAAACACTTGATCCAGGACCTGATTGAAAGCGGAAAAATCCCGCTACCCGGAGATAAGCCCAGCAACAAGGAGAACCCTTTCAGCTCCCATGCCATCTTTGCCGGGGAGGTGATCGACTGCTCTCACCTTATCTCCCCCTACATCCCGCAGGTGAACGGGATCTGGTTTGACGACGAAGATGATATCTACCTCGCTAAAGGGGAAGCCGTTCCCATCACCCCTGAACAGATTCGAGAGGTCAAAACTCGAGTCCTAGCCAGCAACAACCTTGGTCGTCCCTACTTAGCCACAAGCACTAGAGACACCCCTATCCCGACAACCATCACCGATCCACTCGGGATGGAAGTCGCCCCTGAAGAGCCGACCGCCGAAACAGCCGTCGTAAAGCAATTGAAGAGAACCCGAGTTGACCTCACTATATGGCAACTCCTGGTTAGCTCGCAAGAACATCGAGAGGCGCTTACAAAGGCTCTCGATCAAGTCAAGATCGACTCTCTGGCTACCCCCGCTGAAATGGTAGCCACGGTCCTACCCCACCTAAAGGGTAAGACCAAAGTAGGAGGCCCAATGATCACATTTTCCGAAGCCGATCTACCGCCATTCGGGACCTCCCACAACCTGGCCCTTTACATCACGGTGATTTGCCGGGGGAAGTACCTCCCGATGACCCTAGTTGATGACGGGTCGGCCGTGAATGTCCTTCCTCTAAGGACCGCCAAAGCCCTCGGCATTACCGAGGCTGACTATATCCCGACTGCTCAAACCATCCAAGCCTTTGATGGGAGCCCAAAGTCGGTAGCTGGGGCCATAAGACTGACCATCATCACGGGCCCAGTAGAAAAGGAGCTTGAATTCCAGGTGATTGATGTCACCTCCTCATTCAACCTGCTCCTAGGAAGGCCGTGGATTCACGCGGTAAAAGCTGTATCCTCCACCCTCCACCGCAAGATCAAGATGCCTCTACTCGACGGTATTATTACTCTAGAGGCGACCCCAATGACCGTGGCTAGCTGTAACGCCACGGGCCGCACGGACCTCTGGGGGTTCGACTTTGTGGGGATGATCGAGGAAGGGTACCTTTTCAGGCCTTACTTCACCACTAGCATTGACACGATGCTCCAGAACCTAGGGTACCTTCCGGGGGCTACCTCTCGACCCGACCTTCCAGCTGGGAAGATCATCGAGGTCCTTAAGGACGAAGACTCTCACTTCGGCCTTGGCTATGCCCTCACTCCGGACAACGTTGTCCGAGCAGGAATTGAAAAAGCCTGCAACATTATGAAGGGTACCTACTTGAGCCCTTATAGCCCACGGTTGTCTGACTACTTTGTCACACCCGTATTCGGGGCTGTCCAGGTTGGACTATACCAACCCAATGCAACGCACCTCGGGACCCACTTGGCCCGGGATTGCAACTACATCCCAGATGAGGTGTTCACCCTCACCCAGTCCAACGAAGCGGACGATATCGAGCCCGCGCTGGGGCTACTCTTCGGGGAAGACACCGTAGCCCCGACTCCAAAGGAAGACCTGGTCAACTTGATTCTCCGCAGCAACAGGTTTGACCCGACCAAGCTGATCTCGGATGTTGGCTCCGAGACGAGAAAAAGGGCCTGGAGGAAGACTGTCAAGTGGATTGACAGTCAAGGAAGGATCTACAAGCTGGTCGCCGGAGAGGGAGACATGCCTGAGTCTGAGTCGGAGTCTGAGTCAGAGTCTGAGGTCGAGTCTAGAGAAGTCGGTGCTAGAGTCACTCCTGTAACCCCCCTCCCTTCTATCATTCCTGCTGCTAGCACCTCGGGGTCTGTCCCGAGTGCTTTACCAATTCCGCCACTGACCAATGATCAGATGGCTGCTCTCTTTGAGCTGTTTTCTAAATTTTCAATCAATAATAACAACCGTTCTGCTTACGACTTGTCTCTTTTAAATCCTGTTTTCAAAAATGATTTATGCTATGACATTGAGAAATCCGACGAACAGGTACCCTTACCTCCACATCTGATCGAGCAACTCGAGCAAAGGGAATCCCGGAATCCGGTAATTGAAGAGATCGAATCCATAAACGTGGGAACAACCTTAGAGCCTCAGATACTTAAGATAGGGTTATCCTTAGATCCTGAGGAGAAACAACAGTTCATAAACCTCTCCAAGAGTTCAAAGATGTCTTCGCGTGGTCCTACAAGGACATGCCGGGGATAGACCGGGAAATAGCCGAGCACCACATACCTATCAAAGACGGGTGCAAACCGGTCAAACAGAAGCTTCGTCGAATGAGGCCCGAGTGGTCTCTCAAAGTAAAGGAAGAAGTCTACAAACAATTCAAAGCCGGCTTCATACAAGTGTCCGAATATCCGGACTGGGTCGCAAACATCGTGCCGGTTCCTAAAAAGGATGGTAAGGTGCGGGTATGCGTAGACTTTCGGGATCTTAACAAAGCAAGCCCGAAGGATGATTTTCCGTTACCACACATCGACATACTGGTGGATAACACGGCCGATCATGCCCTTCTGTCATTCATGGACGGGTATGCCGGGTATAATCAAATCAAGATGGCGGAAGAAGACATGAGTAAGACTACCTTCACTACACCTTGGGGTACTTACTGCTACACCGTCATGCCATTTGGTCTCATTAATGCCGGGGCCACATACCAAAGGACCGCTACCACTTTACTACACGACATGATGCATAAAGAGGTAGAGGTCTATGTAGACGACATGATCGTCAAATCCAAAGAACGGGACGGTCACATCACCGCCCTAAGAAAATTCTTCACCCGACTGCGCAAATACAACATGAGGCTAAACCCTCAAAAGTGCAGTTTTGGGGTAACGTCAGGCAAATTACTGGGTCATATCGTTAGATAAAACGAGGTATCGAAGTCGACCCAGCTAAAATCAAAGCCATTACCGAGATGCAAGCTCCTCAAACCGAAAAAGAAATAAGGGGATTTCTCGGGAAAGTCCAGTATATTAGTCGATTCATTTCCAAGCTAACCATGGTATGTGAACCAATTTTCAAGAAACTGAAAGTAGGGGAGCGGGTACTATGGGATGACAAATGCCAAGCTGCTTTCGACAAAATCAAGGAAATTCTGTCTGCTCCGCCAGTTTTGATGCCACCTCAACCAGGTTTGCCTCTGTCATTATACCTAGCAACGACCGAGACAGCCATGGGGGCTATGCTGGCTCAGACAGTTAACTCCGAAGAGCGAGCCATCTATTACATCAGTAAAAAGTTTTTAGAGTATGAGTGCAAATACACCATGCTCGAAAAGACGTGCTTGGCTCTAGTCTGGGCCACCAAGAAGCTTAGACACTATATGCTCAGCTATGAGGTCCATGTGCTATCCAAGATGGACCCGATCAAATACCTCTTCGAGAAACCTATCCTTAACGGCCGGATTTCAAGATGGACTCTAATGTTGGCAGAGTTCGACCTAAAGTTTGTACCTTTAAAAGCTATTAAGGGGCGAATAGTAGCAGAATTCCTCGCCGACAGCCCGGTAACTGAGGAAGGGCACACCGATACCTGGTCCTTCCCCGACGAAGATATTTTCCACACCGATGCCGAAACATGGGATTTATACTTCGACGGAGCATCTAATTTTCGAGGGTTCGGAGTCGGGATCCTCCTAATATCACCAAGAGGGGAGCATACTCCCGTCTCCATCAAACTGGACTTTGACGTCACTAACAATGCAGCAGAATACGAAGCATGCATTTATGGGCTACAAGCCGCCGCCAACCTAGGGATCACAAATCTCCGGGTACATGGCGACTCATCCTTGGTCATTAACCAAGCACTTCAAAAATGGAAGACTCGGAATGCTAATCTCGTGGCCTACCAGGCACGAGTAAGGGATCTCGAGAAACAATTCCAAAAGGTGGAATACATATACCTGCCTCGGGAAGAAAATCAGTTTGCGGATGCACTCTCAAAATTAGCATCTTTACTGAACATTCCCGACCATGTGACCAGTATGCCAATTTGCGTCGAAAGACGGTCCGAACTGGCATACGTCCATGACATCGAAGACATCGAGATAACCGATCCCGAACCATGGTACCAAGCCGTGTTAACATACCTGACCAACGGAGAGTATCCCCCCGGGACGGAAAGCCGAGCCAAGAAAGCCTTACGGAGGCTAGCCACCCAGTTCATCCGTACTGATGACGGGCAACTGTACAAAAAGACGGCACAGGGGGCTCTTCTCCTTTGTGTTGACAAATATAAGGCCGAGAAGATAATGGCCGAAGTACATGATGGCGAAAACGGTCCACACATGAATGCTCACATGCTGGTCCGAAAAATCATGAGGCTCGGATATTACTGGAACACCATGGAGGCCGACTGCCAGTTATATGTCAAACATTGCCATAACTGTCAAATCTTTGGCAATGTGCAGCATATGCCGCCGTCTCTGCTCTATACCATGACGTCACCCTGGCCGTTCTCGACATGGGGTATCGACATAATCGGGAAAGTAAATCCCTCCGGTACGGGTGGACACTGCTTCATTTTGGTGGCTATCGACTATTTCACCAAATGGGTCGAAGCTGAATCATATCGCATCCTCAATGCTAAACATGTTGCCAAATTTATCCAGAACAAGATAATATGCCGGTATGGAACCCCGCATGAATTTATCAGTGATCATGGAACCCATTTCCAAGCTGAGACCGCGGCCCTGCTGGCCAAATATAAAATTCAAAGGCACACATCCTCGCCCTACCGTCCCCAAACCAATGGAGCGGTAGAGGCAGCCAATAAAACGATTGTCACCATACTCAAAAAGATGGCTGATAATTATCGGGACTGGCCCGACAAAATACCTTTTGCCCTATGGGGGTACCGGACGTCAATTCGCACCGCAACCGGAGCGACACCATACTACCTAACCTATGGGATGGAGGCCGTCCAACCAGTGGAGCTAGAGGCGCCATCCCTCAGAATCCTGCTAGAAAGTCAAGTACCCGAAGCTGACTGGGTTCGAGCACGGTACGATTCGTTGGTTCTACTAGATGAACGACGGTCCCGCGCTCTCAACAACATTCAAATTTACCAAAAACGGATCCAACGAGCCTTCAACAAGCGAGTAAGGCCCAGGAACATTAAAGAAGGGGATCTAGTCCTTAAGTCTGTTCGAGCCTTGCTACCAGTTGACCCAAGGGGAAAATTCAAACCCAACTGGGCTGGGCCGTATCTGGTGAAGAAAATCCTATCAGGGGGAGCAGTAATGCTGACGGACCTGGACGGGAATGAGTTTGTCAACCCAACCAACCTGGACCAGCTGAAGCGTTACTACCCTTAGCCATTTCTCAATGTCATTAGCAATTTTTATCAAAATCATTTATTTTACAAAAAAAGCAAGTCAATGAGCTAGAATTATTTATCCTACTGTCGCAAAACATCTTGAACCAATAGTCTTGGTGTAATTCGAGATTGCAATTTCCTCGGCCTGAACTACGTTTGGTTTGATTCTGCTAATTGCGGATACGTAGGCAGCCCCTCAAAAGGGCACAACCAATGCAATCGAGAAAAGACAGGAACGGTTTTAATAATAAACTTCCTTTTATTTATCACAAAAAAAAAATCCCAAAAAGCTTGGGAAAATTACAAGTGCAGGAATTCAAAAAAAAACTACAAAAAAAGCACACGACAAAAATAATAATAATATCTAAATAATAAAACTAAGGTCTCGGTATTCAGGGCATCTTGCCCTTCCCTTTGTCCTTGGCCTCCTTGGCCGTCCACTGACGACGACGCGGAGGAGAGCGTTCCCGAATCACCACAGGAACCTCCTTAGCCCTGACTCGTTTCTTGGAACTCGAGTCCTCATCCACCTCGATTGGCCCTAGTCGGGCCCTTACGGGCTCAGGGAGCCGGTCACGCGGACCTAGTCGGTCCCGGGCCGCCAGCCTTGGCCCAAGTCGTCGCTCCAAGTCAGTCTGGGGGCTTTGCCGCCCCCGCGTGCCACTAGCACCGGCATCTCTAGCTCGAGTCTTAGTATGTGACTTAAGACCCGACTCTAATCGGACTAAGGTAGCAGGGGTCTCTCCCTCATCGTAGAATTCCCTGTTGTCCTTTGCCGTCTCCCGGCGGACCAATTCGAAGGCCTCATCGACCTTCAGAGCTTTGCGAGCTTCCTCGGACTCCTCAGAAGTCCATTTCTCATAGGCTCGAGAAACCCAAGCGGATTGGCAAGGGTTGGGAATGGTCCATGTAGGACGAGTAAACCACCTCTGCAACCAGGTGTCGCACATAGCGTCCGTCAGTTGGAGCGAGACGCTAATAATGGCTTCAGTCTCAGGAATGCGCTGAGACGAACCGAACTGCCTCAGAATGCGGTCCGGGTAGATATGAACTGTCCAGTCAAGGGACAAGATCACGAGGTAACGAGCTTGGTCCCTCTTGGCCAACCCCGTCAGCTTGGATAGGAACCAGCAAGCAACCGTCCACCTAATCAACGGGCCACCATGGAACACCAATTCCTCGTCCCAATAAGCTCGATTTATATGGTGATTCGAGCTTATCTTGCGCCCCCTGGAACTGAGTTGGCTGCTACGGTAGTTTGGAACGCTCGGAGGAGGCTCTATGATCGATAAGCGCTCCGACAGCCAAACCTGCAAACGTATGCACGGAATTCATGAGTGACGGAATGGTTCGCTACAGCCCACTCGACCGAGTACACCCTCTGACTCGATCGAGTGAGGTTCTCCAAGACAACCAGAAGCTCGTCAGGTGTGACACTCGATCGAGTACACCATCTGACTCGATCGAGTAGGACTCGCTAAAACAAACAGAAGACTACCAGGTATGACACTCGATCGAGTACACCCTCTGACTCGATCGAGTAAGCCCTTCATAGGCCGGCAGAAGCACTTTACAGACGCCACTCGATCGAGTGGTAGGTCCACTCGATCGAGTGACCTACGGACTTCAAGAAACCGCGAAACAAAAAAAAAATCGCGCGAAGCAAAATTGAAAAATCGAGAGACGTTTACCTGCAGAATAAGGGTACTCCCCGTCAGTTGCCGGGTCGGGTCAAGTCGCCTAGCATCCAGACCCATGATGAGTTCTCCCGTGGCTAGCCAAGCAGGGCTGTGACCAGTCTCCATCTGGTCAACCACTCCAATCATCCTAATCTGACCCACGCACGAGTCAGCATCCATCAACCCCTCGAAGACATAGCGGTGCAACATGCAAAACGCGAAAGCCCTACGCCGGTGAGAAGGCGTAGCCCTTACATCCTGGCTATTCATGAACTTGTAAGCCAAGTCGAAAAGGGAGACAGTATCTCCCCGCACCATTCGATCTGTCTCAGCATGAGACAGACCCAAGAAATCCCTAAGTCTCCTCCTCGGGTCCGGGTAGAACGGAGGAATGGCAGGGCGAGCAACAGGGCTCCAACCTCCAATGGCTGCGATCTCCTCGGGAAGAGGGCATATCTCTCCCCGCGGGAACGCGAAGACGTGGTGGGTAGTGTCCCAAAGCGCCAAACAAGCGTCTAGAAAATGCACATCAGGCACCAGACGCCTAAGAGGAAATAGGCTGGTAATCCCCATTTGGGTCAGCTGAATCTTGTCGTCATCCCGAAAGTGTTGGGACCAGGCGAAAAGCATTGAAGTGAGATGCTCGATACCCATGGCAGGAACTCGATTTACTGAGAGATTCTTTTTAGAGAAGAGAAGGGTTTTTGATTTGAGGTGTAGAAAGCTGAAGCAGGAAACCTGTATTTATAATATGGAAGCCTGGCAATAACCTGACTAACCCTGCCTCCTCAGTAAATTGGGCCCCAACATGTGCAGGCCTGACTTCAACCCAGAATAGGAATCTAGTAATCCTGAGCTTTCCTAAATACTTTCTAAAAATTCCTTAAGTTCAAAAATCTCTTCTTCGAAAATGTCAACTTTTTTTCAAAATCCAGTGCATTTTCCCCAGCACAAGTCGGTGTTTTGCCTATGTGTTACATGCAATTTATCATGTGTCAGCATACAGGTACACCTCAAGACTTCAGAAACAAGTCCCCGCGCCACTACTTCACTCCCCAACGTGAACACATATTTATCCCAGAATGTTACACTCAAAGCCATGATGTATCAGCATACGAGTACTCCTACACCTCCAAGCGCAAGTTTTATTCCCCAACAGAGTCAACTTTTTCCCGGTATGCTACATCCAAGCCGTGATGTGTCGGCATACGGGTACACCTACGCCCCGAAAGGCAAGTTTTACTCCCCACGGAGCATCATCATCAGGTCAGGTACGACTCAAGGCTTCGAAAGCAAGCCTGTACAGCTCGCATATTTCCCCAGCGGAACGCCCGAGGCAGCATTTTCCCCAAAATGGCACGGGTTGGGCCCACATATAGGCACGCCTAGGACTTATGCAACAAGTCTGACTCCCCGCGGAGCTATCATCATCAGGACAGGTATGACCCTCTGCTTATGGCTGGCGAGCCCTTCACGCTAGTCTACTGGACTATAAACGACCCGACCGGAAGGCTGCCAGGTCGTAATCTGCGATTGGCCTGGTAGCTACTCTGACTTTCGCCTTGTCCACCCCAATCGTAGTTGAACGTATTCAATCCCATTTTAATTAGTGCGGAACCCGTTGACACGAAAACCGACATCACATAACCCGAAAGGGTTAGTTTCGATGTCGTGACGTAGAGGGAGGCATTCCGTTGCTAATTCAAATTTTCTAACACAAACATTTCATAAAATCCCGACGACGGTATTATGATCGTATATGTACACGATTGTAGTACCGGAGGTTGAGTTAAATTCGAATCAAGCGATATTTGTATTTAACTCGACCGACCGTCGTTTTCAACCCCAAAAATGAAGCGAGTTGACACTCGTATAGGGACTACTCGACCGAGTGCATAGGCCACTCGATCGAGTAGTGTCCATGAAACTGGGCAGATTGCTTTTCGAGGGCACACTCGACCGAGTCAGACCATGACTCGACCGAGTGGGTCCTGTAACCCAGAAAACCGAGAGCTTAAATGCAACATTTAAGCCTCGTCTTTTTTTACGACTCTTAGTCGACACGTGTATAGCCAATCACGTGAATCCATTTTCCAAAACCCACGTTTATCGTGGCAACTCCTCTTCCAAAAATCCGATAACGGTATTACAATCATATGAGACATGATTCTATTACCGGCAAACCGAATTAAATCTAAATTTGTCAATATTTTAATTTAATTCGGCCAACTCTCGATTTAAAACACATAAAATCACGAGTCACAACTCGTACAGGTGCCACTCGACCGAGTACACCTGCTACTCGATCGAGTAGCACCCTAAACCGTGGGCAGAAGCTTCTTTTAGGACGCACTCGACCGAGTCAGGCCATGACTCGACCGAGTGAGTCCTGTAGCCCCATAACCGAGGGCCTTGACACACCTTTCAAGCCTCGCCTTTTTATCGACATTAGTCATCACGTGTAAAGACTATCACGTGACTCTCCTATTTTCAAAACCATGCACATCACAACACGTAGAACGACTTTGACCACCTTTGACGTGATGAGTCGGGACAAGACTACGGGATATGAGATCGGGCTAGCAATACGCCACAGTCTCATATTTCCGTCCTTCGTTTAGTACACAATATAATGTGTATTTAATTGGGGTTAGTCCATCTACACATTCCGCGGTCTAGCTTACATACGGGTCCGTCCATATCTTTGTATCGCGTTATTTTTATTACTTCTACGTAATGTTGTATTGTGAATTCCGGGTTGTATTTCCGCCCGTGTAACTTGTACGTTACCTTTTTCATTTACTTTCGAGCTTTGTTTATTTACTTGCTTTTACGCTTTATAAACGAACCTCGCATGCTAAATCACTTTGACCAAAAATAAGATGCATTAAATGACGTAGTTCACATACTATTAATATGCTTAGCCCGAAAACGCTGTTTGCATATCATTTAATCGTTTTACTAGCGCGCACACACGAACACGAACGATGTCTTAGTAGAGGCCGCCATGTGCGGGCGGGGTTGGGTGTCCTTAGTGGGCTTCCCAACACGTACCCTCACCCCTTACTCAGAACCTTTGGTTTCCGGATGCCCGAAACCCTTGGCGCACGAGAGTCATTCTATACACGAAAGCCGGTTTATACGGTATTGGTATTGCAATGCAAAGGGAGGAGCCCAATGAACTCTGGAATCGAAGTGGGCTTACTTTGTGTATAGCCCATGACGACATAGAGTGGGCTCGTATGGTTCCGAATAACCACAAAATTCGGTGGCGACTCCATTTTGACTTAAATTTCGAACCCGAGAACAATCTCACCACGAGATTCATTCGCCTACCCAAACCCGCGCGTGGCCGCGTCGGGGTGGACCTACGTCATGTCCACAATACGCAACAAGTGTGACAATCTGCATCAATTCACAATAGACCCATTATTAATGTATGATAAACTATAATATGCATAATTTGTCATTTCTATCCACATTCTCATGTTTTTACTTACCAATTCTGTGTCATTTGTTACTTGTGACGTTGTTAATGTGTTGTCTTCCAGTTTTAATTAAACGGTTTGAAAAGTCATTCTTGATATATTAGTAAACTTTAACATTACAATGTTATTATTTTCACCTGTTGAGTCACCACATTCTTTCTCTTGTAGATTTCTTCTTTGACATCATCCTCCTTTCCACTAACCAAATAACTCAACTCATATATTTTCCCGCCTAAAGCTATCCACAACAAAAATTTAAAAATAGACCAAATGAGCTTGACGCGAATCGAACCCTTGACCTCTTGTGTGTCACCCTTCTCTTCTCCAACTACACTCTAACATCTTACTGATTTAAATATCACCACATCACACATAAAGCTATACACCACAGAAAGTATGTAATTAAGGAAATTTGATTGATTACATTGATTACAAAAATCACATGTTTTACATGGAAGATATCACATACAATATTTAATATGGAATGTATGATCAAATTTTTAAAAAAAGTATAAACCTATTGTATTCCGTTTTAACCAAATAGTTGCATTATTTTTGTTAATAGGACATTGCACTATCCCGTACAATATTTTACATAGAATATAAAATAGTTATGATTATTATTGTATATCTTTATGATCATATTCGAAAATCATATTTTTAACATCGATATAAAATTTAGTAACTATATAAAAATGAAATATATATTATGATTGCTCTTACAAAGCTTGATACATAGTAAAAAAAACTCACCAAAAATTCTCTATATACTACTCTAAGACAATAACAGTTACTAACATTTTCCTCAAAAATACACTAATTTAAATTGAGAAGTAAAAAAGAACATTTCACTAATAAATTCGTAAACTATTCATTTTCATTAATGTTAAAGAAATTGACAAAAAAAATTTTTTTTATGAAAATAATTAGATAAATTTTAATATATGATGTCATTAACCTTGAGAAAAAAAATCAGTTATCTAAAAAAATTATTTTTGAAATGAGCTATTTACTTTAACTTTTACAAAGATATACTCTCCCCGTCCCAATGAATTCTTTGTCTATTCCATATTGAGGCGTCTCAATGAATTCTTTGTCTTTCAATTTTAGGAATATATGTGTGTGTGTGTGTGTGTGTGTGAGGATTATAATTATCATATAGAATGATTATTTTGGTAGGGGAGACTACAAAATACGGAATATACTATTAAAATCCATATAAAAAAAAGGTTTCACAAATTACATAATATAAGTCTTGCACCTGATACAGTCCATTTTTAATTTATTTTTTAATTTTCTAATGAAAAACTAAATAGCTTTTTTAGACAAAGAGAACATATCAACGGCGTGCTAACCATTAAAAAAAGTACATGATTATACAATTTTTGATAAATATTTATGTATTTTATGGTATGTTAAAGAAAGAAGTGGGTATCTCGATATGTGAGATGATATAAACCGAGTATATAAAAAATATCCCTCTGTTTCAAGGAAAGCTTCCACCTAAAAATGGCACATTTTTTAATGATAATAATAAAATATTCAAAAGTAGAGAAGGTATAAAGTAGGTGGGCCACCTAGGTAAGAGTTAAGAGTTATACCAAAAAAGAAGGTGGAAGCTATCAAAGAAATTTACGAAAAAGAAAAAGTTGAAGCTTTTAATGAAACGGAGGGAGTATAAACAATATTTTCATTAATTACACGTTATTTAATACTCCGTACATTTCAAGACATTGCTCAAATATTTTGATTAGTTTTGCGATTAAAAAAATATTTATTATTTTAAATCGCAAAACTAATCAAAGTATTTTCCTATTTCTAAATTATACAGTCGATAAATAGTAAAAATAAAATAATAAATATTTTATTTTAAATCTTAAATGAAATATTCTATAAGATAAATATATTATAAATACCGTGCATTGCACGGGGTCTATACTAGTTTAGATTAATGACTTTGTACCACCTTGAATTCATGTCAATGTTTTTGGGTCTTGAAACTTCCAAGTCTATTATGAACTCTTTATTTTGAAGAATCTAGAATGTAAATAGTATCTCCTTCGGGTCATTCACCTAGATTTTATCAATGTTAATTTCATGTGTATGCTAAATTCTATATGCAAATTTTAGTACTGTAAATGAACTAACTTATTGTTTACTAATTGAGTGATCTCTTAGCATGTCAATACAATCAGAAGTATTATAACCAACTTCATATTCTAATTGCTCATTGTTGGCGATGATGTGAATCTTATCACCGTTGTGATCTTCAATTAAAAATTTCACCTTGAAGCTATATTGAGAAAACCGTATAAAATTATTCAACATAATTCATGACAAAGAAAAGACTATTATACTGTAATTTGTTACCGATATTATATCTCTCACTGGATGTTCCACTTCTGATCTGTAACAATATTCCATAGTACAACACATAGGCCATCTTTTTTCATTCCTGCTCGTGCTCCGCATTCCTTGCACTTGTTTCGATACCATTTCTTTGAAGTATCTACTTCCATCAATGTTGCGACAATTGAATATATTCCAGCCTAAAGACACAAAATGAGAATTAGTTTGCAAGTAATTATTCATAATATTAAACGTTTTATTAGAAAATGAAAATGAAAATGAAAATATGCCTCAAGAGAGAGAGAGAGAGAAGAGATCATATAAGTCTCATATATGTTTATAAGTCAATAAGGCTTGTTCTCATCCCTTTGATCAAATATAATGGATGACTGAGATGTGATGCTTTTTATTTATTTTATGTATTCCAAGCACCTTTTTTTTCCTACCCTCCATATTCTCACCATATTAATTTCTCTTCACTCTTCATTACTCTGTTCCCACATCTCATTACCCTAAATATTTCTCACCCTCATCCACCATTAAACTGCTCATCTACTCCAAAAGAAAGAGGCTTTGAGCTTGTGATCGAAACAAAAAAATTCTCAGCCATCGTCATTCTCTCCTCTAAATTCTCAGCCATCTTCATTCTCTTTTCTGTTAATGTTTTGCTCTTTTCGCAGGTAGAGTTTAGGTCTTTACCGTTAATTTGTTATGGTTTTCAAGTCTGTTTGACAATAGATTATATGATAATTGATTGTATGATAATATTTGTTAGAAACTATCAAGTTAGGGTTTAGGGGGTTTATAAATTAGTTCATAAATCCCCTTTCCACTAACCAAATAACAATCCTCCAAAATTTTCCCGCCTACTACCATATGGGCCTATTTTTGGGTCTTTTAGTATATTTGGTTGGGCTTATATTGTCAAATAAATATCTACTAGATATGCTACATATAATCCTACTCCGTTATTAAGGCTAAATATATGCTAAATATACATTATATATATGTGCTAAATATATATATCATATACTCCCTCCGATTCACAAAGATCTTCCTCTTTATTTAATATATGTGAGGTATAGTTTAATCAAAGGGGAAGATCTTTGTGAATCAGAGGGAGTATATATACCGTGTATCATAATCCCATTTTTAAATATAATATCATTTTTGGACAAAATAAATATAACAAATAAGGAAAGAATCACACTCAAATATCAATCATATCATATAAAGAATACTTACGGTTAAATATTTTAAAACTAATAATGGGTGTATTGATGAAAACAAATGGTAGAAATATAGTTGCTTAAATTTCTAACAACAATCATGAATTATTTTTATGAAAAAATTATATATACTGAAATTATAAAGAATTACTGCATCTAAACATCAAGAGTATGGAATTATACTCTATATGAAAATAAATTTAAAGTGAATATACATTTTACAATTTACACAAATTATTCTTATATTAAAAAAAATATTTAAAAGAGAAGTGATTGTCTTGAGAAATATGAATGACAAATAAAATACAGAGGTAGTAATTTGGACTACATATTTCATTATATTAGTTGAGGTCGTTATCTTGATTAATTATGTAATTTCAAATTATTTTTTTATATCCAAATAAAGTGATAAAAATCATGAGAAATTATTAGGTTTCTAATTAAAATCTATTTTGATTAAATAATTAACTAAAATAAATAAATTTCTACAAATACCGTGCATACATCCACGGGGTCTATACTAGTTAATATCAACCGATTGTGCGATAAGTTAATATCAACATAAATTAGTTCACAAATTTATAAATTAGTTAATATGATAATCTTTGTTAGAAACTATCAGATTGTGCGTTTTTTTGTTAACTAATATCAAAAGATTATATTATATTTTTTGAATTACTTTTGTTGTATCATTTTGTTAAGAGATTGACTAATTGGTTTAGTTAGTTGTTTAATTGGTGTATTAATTACTATATGGAAGGTGGTGTTAAAGATGATATATCTTGTTTATTCTATGTACTTATCTCTTGTAATCTTTATCATACTTAGGAGTCTTTGTATTTTCCTTAACTTGTAATATTCGTTACATAGACTTCTTGTATCTTCAGTTAACCTAGATTTCCTAGATTGGTAGCTTGCTTTACAAGGTCACCTCGTGTATTTATACTCATGTTTATCAATGAAAAGAATCATCTTTTCTCACAATCTTTACATGGTATCGGATCACAAAAAAATAAAACCTACAAAAACCTTCACATTCACGGCCAACCTCCACCATGACTAGCAACGCTAATTTTCTCCCTAACCCGGCCGAACCCTCCGTCCCACTCATTGTCATTAACCTCACCAAATGCATTGAACTTACACCATTCACATATCGTTCATGGTGTAGACAAGTCGAAGACCTACTTCTTGGCTTTGATCTATTCATGTTTGTCGATGGAACATACCCCTGTCCAAAGAAGACAATCACCGATGAGAAAAAGGAAACCGTCCATAACCCGACCTATTCAACTTGGCTTCACTAAGATCGCCTTCTCAGCGGTGCTCTTCGAGGAACTATTTCCTCCACCATAACACCACTCCTCAACAATCTCACCACTTCTTGTGAGATATGGAAGTATCTGGCCACTATATATCACTACTAAAAACAGCTGAAATAGCGTCGGATTTATTATCCGACGAAAATGGCATAACTGTGTCGATTTGCGTCGGTTAATCTGATGCAATAATATTGCGTGGGACTAGCCGACGCTATCCGACTCCATGAAGTTGGCGCCAATAATTTTGGGTTCGCGCCACTATGTGAAGGAGTTTGCGTGGGATTAACCGACGCAAAGCCGACCCAAATGGAAGGGTTTGCGTCGGCTAATCCCACGCAAAAGTTATTGACTAAAAACTACCAGTCAACAGAATTAAATGCGTTGCATCGGATTAGCCGACGCAAAGTTGAATATTGCGTCTAGTTGCGTCGGGTATTCCGATGCAGTGTGCGTCAAAATAAAAAAACTCGGTCAACAGAATTAATAGATTTGCATCGGATTAGCCGACGCAAGGTTGAATATTGCGTCTGGTTGCGTCGGCTAATCCGATGCAGTATGCGTCAAAATAAAAAAACTCAGTCAACAGAATTAATAGCTTTGCATCGGATTAGCACCCTTGTGATCCTATTATCCTCGAATATAGTTTTAAACCAAATGATTTACTCCATATGAATAACATTATCATACATGACAAATTAAAATAGGGTTTAACAAAAAGTACCGGTTGGTGTCCAAAAGTCGGTCCCAACTCCGTGTCCTTGTAAGAACCCACTCGATCGAGACTACTTGTACTTTTACTACTACTACTACTAATATTCTACTACCACTACTACGAATTTCCTACTTCTACTTTTACTACTACTACTACTACTACTAATTTTCCACTACTACTACTACTAATTTTCTACTACTACTACTAACTTACTACTTGTACTTTTACTACTACTACTACTACTACTAATTTTCCACTACTACTACTAATTTTCCACTACTACTATACTACTACTACTAATTTTCTTCTACTACTACTACTACTAATTTACTACTTGTACTTTTACTATTACTACTACTACTACTACTAATTTTCTACTACTACTACTACTAATTTTCTACTACTACTAATTCTCTACTACTACTACTACTAATTTTCTACTACTACTACTACTACTACTAATTTACTACTTGTACTTTTACTACTACTACTACTACTACTACTACTACTACTAATTTTCTACTACTACTACTACTACTACTAATTCTCTACTACTACTACTACTAATTTTCCACTAATACTACTACCAATTTTTCTACTACTACTACTACTACTACTAATTTACTACTTGTACTTTTACTACTACTACTACTAATATTCTATTACCACTACTACGAATTTCCTACTTCTACTTTTACTACTACTACTACTACTAATTTTCCACTACTACTACTACTACTACTACTAATTTTCTACTACTACTACTAACTTACTACTTGTACTTTTACTACTACTACTACTACTAATTTTCCACTACTACTACTAATTTTCCACTACTACTATACTACTACTAATTTTCTACTACTACTACTACTACTAATTTTCTACTACTAATTTACTACTTGTACTTTTACTACTACTACTACTACTACTACTACTACTAATTTTCTACTACTAGCACTACTACTAATATTCTATTTCCTCTACTACTACTAAACTACTACTACTACTACTAATTTTCTACTACTACTACTACTACTACTACTAATTTTCCACTAATACTACTACCAATTTTTCTACTACTACTACTACTACTAATTTACTACTTGTACTTTTACTACTACTACTAATATTCTACTACCACTACTACGAATTTCCTACTTCTACTTTTACTACTACTACTACTAATTTTCCAATACTACTACTACTACTACTAATTTTCTACTACTACTACTACTAACTTACTACTTGTACTTTTACTACTACTACTACTACTAATTTTCCACTACTACTACTAATTTTCCACTACTACTATACTACTACTACTACTAATTTTCTACTACTACTACTACTACTACTACTACTACTACTACTACTACTACTAATTTACTACTTGTACTTTTACTACTACTACTACTACTACTAATTTTCTACTACTACTACTACTACTACTACTACTAATTTTCTACTACTACTACTACTACTACTACTACTACTACTACTAATTTACTACTACTAGCACTACTACTAATATTCTATTTCCTCTACTACTACTAATTTTCTAATACTAATTTTCTACTAATACTACTGATTGGGGTCGGCCGCCTGTCAAGTAACCACCTGCTGGGCAGGCCCTGGGATGATTCCTGTCAAAGCTCAAAGGACCAGTCTCTAGCAAGAAATTGAAACAGAAGCATCAAACGCTAAGGATGGCCGTCGACTGCTGGGACCATAAGCCATCCCAGCCCGCTGGAACCTAGCAGCCACTGCCCGAAGTCCGCCTGCCCTGGGGAAGTCCCTGGACGACAGGGTCAGTACCCCCAGGGGCCCTTCCGTCATTTCGCCTAAGGTAATTAGGGATGGGTGGATGAGAAGACGCCACTTGTCACTTCTTTATCCAACCATTCCTCTCCCACTTCTCTCTCTTGTGGGAAGGTATAAATACTTCCCCATTTCCCACATGAAGAGGGTTGGATTTTCTCTCTCTAGGACTCTTACTCTAAAACTGCCGCCTAGTTCCTCACGAACCGGGTTTTCTTAAGGCATTCACGGACTGACTTAGGCATCGGAGAGGGTTCCCTCGGACAACCTCCGGGGCCCTGTGCGTTCATTGTGCAGGGAGCAGGCCTACTCCGCCGGGAAGGTCCGACCAAGGGAGTGAGACGAAGGAGAGATCTTAAGGAAATCAGACGATCGATTGTTCACTAGTAAATCAATTGTAAAGCCCGGATTCAAGGCCGGGTGAATTGTTTCCGTGACTGGAACAATTTGGCGCCGTCTGTGGGGAACTTACGGTTGTGCTCACGAGTTGCCCACTAAAATCAACCACTCATAATCACAAAACTACAACAAATCATGCCAGAAATCATCAATGCCAGTGCAGGGACGGGTCCGACAGTCCCACCGGTGACCCCCCTGTATGGAATGCCGCAGTCGGAGAGGGTTCCTCCTGCCACGATCTTAGGGGTAGGGGGAACCGGTCTCCTCGGCGGACCAAACACTGCTGTGGCACCTGAGTTGGGGGCACACCCAGGGCATGCTCTGAATCTAACCCCAGCTCAGATGGCGCAGACGGCCGCCTTCTTCTCTGCAATGCTGAACCAGGAGTTCACTCCTGAGGACTTGGTAGGCCGGGTCGCATCGGCCCCCAGGCAACCATCCTCAATCAGCAGGGATGGAGCTGGGGGCACGAGGCGGACCGCCTCCAGGAATGCTCAGAGGAAAGCAAGAAGGACGGCACAGGCATATGCACATGTACAAAGGCGCATTACCACTGGCAACCCAGAGCCACCTGTCCAGCAGGCGTTCTCCATTCACACAACAGAATCAGCGTCTGGAGAGCAGGGAGGCTTATCTCGAGGGTTACAGGAGCGAATGAGGCCCAGGGAGCCCATGTCAAAAACGCTTGGGAGAAAAGCCAGGCGGGGTTTTCTCCAGGCTAACACCGGCAGCCAGAGAGCAGTCAGCCCTGGTTTATCCCAAAGCCTGCAATCAAGGCTCAACCGGGGGCAACCGCTCGAATCTAAGTATCACCAGGGTGAGAGTTTTTGTCACTCTCAGAGGAAGAGACCCAGACAAGTCTCCCCTGAGACAGAAGATGAAGCAGCGAGCAGGCCGCCCCCAAGGCACCGCTCCCCCAGCATGAGAAAACCGGCCCATAAACAATGGGATAATCATGGTAACCAGTCTGGGGAAAGCAGGTCACGATTGGTGGGCAGGCCCACAAAAACCCCACTTCATCCTGAGGTACAAGAGTACCCCATTCCAAAAATTAAAATGCCCACCATTAAGTTTGATGGGACAACAGACCCAGAGGACCACCTGGCAGCGTTTGAGAGCCACATGGGCATGTACGACGTAGATGATGCCATCTGGTGCAAAGTTTTCCCAACCACCCTGGTAGGGCTCGCACAGGGATGGTTCAGAGACCTCCGCCAGGGGTCAGTCAGATTCTTCATAGAGCTGGCCGAGATCTTCCTCGAACAATATGCTGGGAATAAAAGAAGACGCCTCACCCGTTTCGATCTTATGACCCTGAAGCAGAAAAAAGGTGAAAGTGTGAGGGAATACCTGAGAAGGTTTGATCTATCTTACCAGCAGGTCAAGGAGATCGATGATTCCACCGCCGCCTACGCCCTGACAATCTCCCTACTTCCAGGGGAAATGAAAAACCAGATGATCAGGGCCCAGCCAGAATCCTTGGCCATGGCCAGGAAAATTGCGGAAGGGTTCATTCTGCAGGAGGAGTTCCACGGCCTGACGGATACCTCTGCAGGCCAAACAAGGCCTCAAGGGGGACCGCAGGGTGGACGGGGCAGAAGTGAGCCAGGCAAGCAGAGGGAAGAGGGAGACACTCCCAAGAAGGAGCGCACTGTCTACCAGCCCAGGTTCGACAGTTACACTGCCCTGAACAAATCCAGGGCGGAAATCTTCGAACTGGAAAAAGAAACTGCTAAGTGGAATCGCCCGAACAAACCCCGCAGCCCGAAAGGAGACCCCAAGAAATTCTGCACTTTCCACGACTGCATAGGCCATACCACCGAGGAATGCCGTCACCTGAAGGACGAAATCGAGAAGTTAATCAGAAACGGATGGTTAGCCAACTACGCAGCCAAGAATAAGTCTCAGAAGGAAGTGTCTGAGAAACCCGAAGGGTCAGTGCAGAACCGCATGGTGATCCACGTGATTTCAGGGGGCACTGAGGGCCAGCTCAGTCGAAGAGGCCAAAAAAGACAAATGCGCGAACTAAGGAACCAGATCTGTTATGCTGAGAAAGCAGGAAGTCCAAGAGGAGTGACATTAAGCATCACCCCTGATGATGCAGGGCGCGTAGTATACCCGCACAGTGATCCTTTGGTGCTGTCCTTAGAGATCAGCAACCACATTGTGCGGAGGTGCATGGTAGACACTGGCGCATACACAAATCTACTGTACAAAGACGCCTTCGAGAAAATGGGCCTGGAAAAAAGGCACTTAAGACCTGCCCCCGGATCGTTATACGGATTCAGTGGAGCAGGCGTGCTGCCCATGGGAGTCATAGACCTACCCGTAACCTTTGGGGAAGGCTCCACTGCCAGAAATGTCAGGGAAACCTTTGTTGTTGTGGATGCAAGATCCGCCTACAACGCCCTAATCGGCAGAGCCACCCTGGACGAAATCGAGGCGGCCATCTCCATCAGGGCCCTCACCATAGCATATGTCACCGATTTCGGACTAGAAGGAAAAGTGCGCGGGGACCAAGAGTCAGCCAGACAATGCTACTCCGTGGCCCTGCAAGAGCACGAAAAAGAAAGAAAAGGAAAAAGAAAGGTTGACAGTTCCCCCAGCAGGGAGGGCGAAATCCCAGCCGAGCACCCGACGTCCGACCACCTAGAGCTAGGGGGCGAAAGCATGCTGGTAGACTTAGAGCCAGGAAGGCAGGTCCTAATAGGAGCTGACTTGGAGGAGTCCTACCAGGCTGAACTGGTCAAACTGCTAAAAGAAAACAAAGACGTATTCGCCTACTCGGCAGACGAGATGCTCGGTGTTGATCCATCATGCATCGTTCACAGGCTGAACGTAAGCATGGACGCTCGCCCTGTAAAACAGAAAAAGCGAAACATGTCCGCAGAAAAAAGACGCGGCAATCAAGGAAGAAATTGACAAACTCTTGAAAGCAGATTTTATTGAAGTCTGTGACTACCCAGAATGGCTGGCGAATGTAGTCATGGTCAAAAAATCGTCGGGCGCATGGAGAATGTGCGTGGACTTTACAAACATCAACAAGGCCTGCCCGAAAGACTGCTATCCGCTCCCCAGAACGACCTAATGGTAGACGCCACCAGTGGCTATACCATGCTGAGCTTCCTAGACGCCTTTTTAGGGTATCATCAAGTATACTTGTGGCAGCCGGACAGGGTGAAGTGTGCGTTCATCACCAGTTCAGGCACCTACATGTACAAGATGATGCCATTCGGGCTTAAAAATGCAGGGGCTACATACCAGCGGTTAGTTGATAAAGTGTTTGAAAAACAAAAAGGCAGAAACATCGAGGCTTACGTTGATGACGCCATCGTAAAAAGCAAAGAAGACAGAGAGCACCTGATAGACCTGCAGGAAACCTTCTGCTCCCTGCGCACCTACAAAATGAAACTCAACCCAAAGAAGTGTACATTTGGGGTCCGCTCCGGCAAATTCCTGGGTTCTTGGTCAGCTCTCGGGGGATAGACGCCAACCCTGAGAAAATTCAGGCAGTTCTAGACCTTCCTGAGCCCAAGACCATTAGAGACATCCAGCGCCTGACGGGCCGCATGGCCGCCTTAGCACGGTTCGTCGCCCGATCAGCGGACAAGGCCACTCCTTTCTTCAAGATACTGAAAGGAAACAAACAGTTCAAGTGGGAAAACGAGCAGAAAGAGGCCTTTGAGCAATTGAAGGACCATCTTAAGAGGCTCCCCACCCTGGCAAGACCAGTAGCAGGGGAAAAACTTTTCCTCTACACTGCAGTGACCAATATAACTGTCAGCGCGGTTATCTTACGGGAAGAGGCGGGCACCCAGCAACCTATATACTTCGTAAGTCATGCGCTGGGGGCAGCCGAGAAAAATTACCCGATGGTCGAAAAAGCCGCCTACGCAGTCATAATTGCTGCCAGGAAACTCAGACCTTACTTTGACGCGCATCCAGTCGTGGTCCTCACCGACCAACCGCTGGAGAAGGTGTTGGAAAAATTTGAAAAATCAGGGAGATTACTGAAGTGGGCGATCGAGCTGAGTGGGCTAGGTATATCTTACCAGCCAAGAACAGCCATCAAGGCCCAAGCCTTAGCAGATTTTCTGGCTGAGTGCTCCCATTCAGGGGAAGAAGAGACCCCTGCCGAGGAGTGGATCGTGCATACGGATGGATCCTCGACAACCAATGGCGCAGGCGCGGGCGTCGTACTGACCAGCCCAGGGGGGGCTGACTTTGAGCATGCGCTCAGGTTTGTCTTCCCAGCATCGAACAACGAAGCAGAGTACGAAGCAGTACTCGCAGGCGTCAGGCTAGCTAAGGCCTCAGGAGCAGAACGAATTGTCCTGGCGACAGACTCCCAGCTCATCGCCAACCAAATCAATGGTGAATACGAAGCAAGGGACCAAGCAATGGCCACATACCTGGAAATGGTGAAAGAAGAGTTGTCAGACCCGAAATCATATGAGATCAAACAGATCCCCCGCTCCCAGAATAGTCGAGCAGATGCCCTGTCAAAACTGGCAAGTTCCAGTCTACAGGACATACGGAGGTCAGTGTGGGTTGATGTTCTGCATGAAAAATCAACCAGCCCCTGTCTGGCGATTAGCACCGTAGAAGAAGGTCCGGAAAGCTGGATGACTCCCTTCATCCAACTCAAAAAACATGGTGACCTGCCATCAGACGCAGCGCAAAAAAGAAAGATACAGGCTAAAGCAGCCTGGTTCATACTCATTGGGGGGGAACTTTATAAGAAATCTTTTACTTATCCCCTGCTCAAATGCCTACGGGCAGATCAAGCTGCTGAAGTGTTGGAAGATATCCACTCAGGGATTTGTGGGCATCACATCGGGGGGAGATCCCTGGCCCACAAAGCCCTAAGAGCAGGCTACCACTGGCCCACCATGCTGGCGGACGCCAAGAGCCTGACCCAGAAATGCAGAAAATGCCAACTCTTTGCCCCATCAATCCATGCCCCGGCCCAGGAGCTCAGGCCAATCCTATCCCCCATCCCCTTCGCTCAATGGGGGATGGACATTCTAGGACCCTTCACGGTGGCCACAGGGGGCAAGAAATTCTTTATTGTCGCCATAGACTACTTCACCAAATGGGTGGAAGCCGAAAGCAGTGCCCAACATTACTGAGCCGGCGGTCAGGAAAGTGGTCTGGCGAAATATTATCACCAGGTTCGGTCTGCCGAAGATGTTGGTATTTGACCATGGCAGACAATTTGATAATGATCCTCTAAGAATCTGGCTGGAAAGCCACAACATCGCAGCCGCCTATTCAGCCGTCTGTCACCCGCAAACCAACGGACAGGCAGAAGCGGCCAACAAACAAATCTTAAATGGCCTGAAGAAAATGGTGGATGACTGCAAGGGTAGGTGGGCTGACGAGCTTCCCAGTATACTCTGGTCAATCCGAACTACCAGGGAAGAGTCAACAGGCCAGACCCCGTTTGGTCTGGTATATGGAGCAGAGGCGTTATTACCAATTGAGGCAAGGATCCCTTCTCTGCGCTCCCTGCAGTACGACCGAGCTGAAAACGAAGCTGCAATGGTCGAAGGCTTGGACCTGGTAAATGAGTTAAGGGAGGAAGCTAGCACCAACATCGTTGCCTACCAGCAACGAATGAGGAAAGCCTTCAACACCAAAGTCCGACAGAGGAACTTCCAGATGGGTGAGCTGGTTCTGAGAAAGACGCAGGCGGTTGGAAAGTCAAGAGAACATGGAAAGCTGAGTGCCAACTGGGAGGGTCCATACCAAATGACTCGAGTCCTGGGACCAGGCACATACAAAATCGCCAACCTTGAAGGGCAAGAGCTGCATGCTCACTGGAATGCGGACACTTTAAAGAAATATTACGTCTAAACAAAATTCGAGGATAGTTTTTGATTTTTGCTAAAACAAAAGGCGGAGGACGGTCAAAGAATGTCGACGGCTCCGACCACCCAAAAATGTCGCAAACCTTATAAAGAAATGAGAAAGATCCAGATTTATACTCGTTGCCTGTTCAAAACTTGCGCATTCACACACAAACGAGCAGGGGGCAATAGGGGGAGGCCCCCCTGTTGCCAAAATCAGGAAAAATGAACCCCCCAACAAAAAATCCAAGCCACCCTGCTTACCTCTGGGCAGGCAGGGGGCAGGCCCCCTGGACTTTGAACAAAAGCCAGGGACATGCCAGACTAACAAGGACTGGGGGCAGGCCCCCCAACCTTGTATAAAAAACGCAAAGGCTACCCTGCTTGCCTCTGGGCAGGCAGGGGGCAGGCCCCCTGGACTTTGAATAAAAGCCAGGGACAGGCCAGACTAACAAGGACTGGGGGCAGGCCCCCCAACCTTGTATAAAAAACGCAAAAGCCACCCTGCTTACCTCTGGGCAGGCAGGGGGCAGGCCCCCTGGACTTTGAACAAAAGCCAGGGACAGGCCAGACTAACAAGGACTGGGGGCAGGCCCCCAGCCTTGTATAAAAAACGCAAAAGCCACCCTGCTTACCTCTGGGCAGGCAGGGGGCAGGCCCCCTGGACTTTGAACGAAAAGCCAGGGACAGGCCAGACTGACAAGGACTGGGGGCAGGCCCCCCAACCTTGTATAAAAAACGCAAAAGCCACCCTGCTTACCTCTGGGTAGGCAGGGGGTAGGCCCCCTGGACTTTGAACGAAGCCAGGGACATGCTGTGACAGGCGCGATTAAACAAACAAGGAAAGGATCCCTGAATTTTAAAACAGTTTGCCATAAAAAGCAAAGAGAAATATTCCACAAACAAAACCCATGAAGGGTGGAAAGGTCTTTACAAAGTTGAAGAAGACAAAACAAAGTGGCAAATATTACAAACAAGATGGCCATAAGCACTGGCTCAGCACGGAAAGATAAAAGCTTTTATAAGAAGAGAGAAGGGGCGTCACGTAGCATCCTGGTGAGCGTCGGCATCTGCCTCAGGCTGCCTGGCCGCCCGAGCTTCATTCTTAGCGGAATAGAGACTCCGGAAGGAGTCCTCATCAAAGGTAGGGAACATCTCCCCTATCACCTCCATTACCAACTCCAGAGAGGAGTTGGCACCGCTCGCGAAGCTGGCATCCACTGCAGCCTCAGTCTCCTCAGCCAGGGTCTCTTTCTCCTTCGTCCATT